>JALJVW010000149.1:2960000-3560000 GCA_024865655.1 Emberiza elegans | reverse complement strand
TTTTCATAATGGTGGTCAGGGGAAATATGGACTCCAAAGCGCTAGCATCTGTTCTAGCTGTAAGTTCACATGGATTTGGGGTCCCAAAATAGCAATTTTTTAGAAGCTGAGTAGGAAGTTCTCTAGAGAAAAAGGGAGGATAATTAAAAAGAATGGGAGAAAGTAAGAGAAAGTGGAGGGGAGGCAGATAAGGTGACAAGAAGACCTGAGCCTGGTGGAAGAGATCACTGCAGTGAGGGAGGAGACAGGGGCAGATCTGCTGATTCAGAACAAAGCCCAAGGAGGCTGGGAACATCCACTCCAGAGCATGTCAAAAAACCTCAGCCCCAAAGCAGCAAAATTAATAGATTACATTTGGGTCTGGCCATTTCAGCCGTGTGTTTACACTGTGTTGTTTCACAGTTTAAACAAAGAAGGGAGCCCAGAGGGACAAGCCCAAACAGACCTTGCCTTTGCAGGGCCCAGCGTGGGGCATCCCAGCAGATCTCCCTGCTGGAATGACAGGATGGCCCTTTGCAGTCATGAGACACTTTTATAAACCCAGGAGCCGTCCAGAATTTCACACACATACCCCAGAAATAAAGTGCTTTTTGAAAGATGTCTGTGTATGGTGGAACTTCATGATCTAAAGGATATGGCTCCAACTGCACAATACTGACATATTTAGGTGGATTTTAATTAATACATTGGTATTCATACAGCATGCCCAGGAGGATTCCTGTGTCTTTTTTCACATGCTTCCAGATGAACTCGCTAATTGAATGGTTAAATGCTTTCCAAAGAGGCGAGACAGAGATTCTCCCCCTTTTCACTGGGAAAAGGGAATGGGATTAATTCTTACAAATAATTCTCCAGCACAGTCAAAATCTTTTAAAAGAGAATAATGCCTCTGCCACTTTTAGATGTGTCCCAGATTAACCAAGCTGTTGATGTAATGTCGTTTATCCACACCCAAAAGATGCGAGGTGTTGCCTTGTTGCAATGAACTGCTCTGCTCCTTCCGTCCTGGGACAACAAGAACAGCGCACACTCAGGGAGGGCTGAGCACAGACAAAAAAAAACCCCAAAAAACCCAAAAAAAGACAAAAAGATCTCCCACAAACAAACAAACAAAAAAAAAAAAAAAGTGTAAAAGAGGGGAAAAAGGGGATCAATAGATAAGAAATGTTCAAATTACAACAAAACACAACAGGAAAGCCCAAGACAGTCAGGGGACAAGCCCCAGCAGAGGCTGTCTCAGCAGACAGCGCTGAGGCAAAGCAAGGAACTGGAGGAAAATTGATTTTTAAGTGGAAAAAGAGCAGTTTTCCCTCACTGAATTTGAAGCAGTGAACTTTCAGACGATCATCCAGGCTCTCCCTGCAGCCCCTGCCCCGTGTGGGGCAGTGCCAGGTTTGGGAGCAGCTCTGGGGTCTCCAAAGCTGCACCCAAAAGGAAACCCCTGCGAGCTGTGCAGCAGGGCGTGCTCTAAACGGAAATAGAGGGATGTCAGCAGACAAAAACAGAATGAAAACTCTATAAACAAGAATATTTTCCTTCCTTATGAGCCGCCTCCGTGACCAACATCCATTCACACTTCTGAGCATGCCTGATTTCCTGCTTTGATTTTCAAATCCCAGATATTACACTGGCTCTCTCCTTATAAATTGTAAGATCTGCCATGAGAAAAAGCAGAGAATGAAGTTTAGATTTTTTTTCAAAAATTCTCTGTCATCATTAAAAAAGCTTCAAAACTTTTTTAAGTAAGGCCTTTTCTGAAATGTCCCCTGTTTAAAATGTGGAATTATATTTTCACATAAAAAGGTACTTATTTTGCAGAAAACCCAGAAAGATAAAGCTCACTGATTGCCACAAACTGTCATCTTCACAGGAAAAAAAAAAAAAAGATCAAACACTTTAAAATCTGTCCAAAGCTTCTAACCCTTAAGCTAATAAAAGAAAAACAGTAAATCAGCTTTAAAAATATACCACCCAAAATTTTATATTTCTAGAAAAGTGTGTCTCTGTAAATTATTACACCTCAAGTATGAGGTAAGAAAAAAGTCAATACCCTGTGTTACATGTCAGAAGGAAATAGGGCAATTATAAAAAAAAAATAAAAAAAGGGAAGAGTCTGGAAAAGCCTATTCAGAGGATTGGGGAGCAGGTTATTTTGATTGCCAGTATGCAAATGAGCAAGGATGTGGATAAATGGCATGCAGGATGTGATTTCATTTCTTTATTTTTTTTAAACTCTCGCTAGATTCTTCCAATTTTTGAGCTTTCTGTTTCTATAATGAATATCAATTTAAGCCTTTCCTTATTTCTCTAAGTGTTTGAGCTTGGAAAGCCACTGATAGTGAATTCTGGAGCATATTTGGAGCAGGTGGCTTGTTTTGTTTGAAATTATTGTCAACAGCTGATCATGTAAGAGATGCTTTTATTTGTCCACGCTTCCTTGATTTATATTTTTCTGTCTGTACCCAGAGGCAAAACCAAAACCCAAAGACACGGAGTGGATTTTCTCTAGCAAGGCGCTGATTCCTTGGTCCACCACGTTCGTCACCTGTTTCAAGGGACTCAAACCCCAAGATTTATTGGAATAATTAGTGCAGAGAGCTACACCTGCACAGGCAAATATGATGACAGAATCAGAAGAAATATTAACAAGGAGAAGAACCACATTTACTGGGGAAAATAACCCTTTTCAAAACTGGGCAGCACAGACTCCTCCTGCTTCCTGCCAGTTTTTCCTTTAGTTTATTTGCAGTTGATAACACCATAAGAGTTTGTTGGAAATTTCCATTCTAGTTTGGAAAATAGGAATATGAGTAAATCTTTAGCTATGCTGAATGAAAAGTCAAATGGTTTGTCCAACAAACTTTAAAAATTAAGCTTGGGTACTGGAAGGATAAGACAACAAGTCATAAGTATAGGATATTTTTGATGAGTTTCTTGTATAAACCAACACTCTCAAAAGGAAAGCTAATTGAATTTTCTTCAAGAAAAAAAATTTAGGGAAAGTAGATGCAGCATTTAAAAGACATAATCCACTTCTACATTCTAAAATTACAGTGATATAAATTCATCACATTTTGATTTTAGTAAGTGTTAAGTTATGTAAAATGGAGAAGGAAACAAAGGAAGCTGCAGCCAATGACACCAAGGTGCTTCCCACAAGAAAAGAACCATCTATGAAACCTCACGATAGGATGAATTTCATTTTGTTTCCAGCCACCGTGCCTTAAAATCTCCCTTTAAATTTACAACTCGTTCGACAAAAAGGATGGTGAGATTTCAAACCCTCCTCTCTTTCCCTCTCAAAGCCAACCAACAAAAGGAAAGCTGGTATCTCCCAATGCAGGAGGCTCTCTCCATTCAACCTTTCCTCTTTCCAGGCTTTGCTGGAGCAGGGGAGGAGCAGAATTCCTGTCCAGGGCTCTGGATGAGCATCGGGACCCGGCGGAGACGAGCACCCACAGCCCCTGAAACCAAGTATGGGTCGCCTTCGAGTTTGCACACCAGGTCTTACCCACCCTTGATTTCTGGAGCCATGGGGCTGCTGGGGCAGGGTCTGCACCCTCTGCTGTTGGGAAGGATGAGAGTTTGACAAGAAATTCTCACAGGTATGTGTGCTTGGCAGAAAGATTTTTAAATGTAGAGTCTGATGAAGGAATAGAGATGGAAGCAAGTTTTGATATAGAAGAAAAGAATTGCTGAGCCAGTCTGACTAGATAACCAAGGAGGCAAAGGGTGTGTTAGTTAGAAGGGATTTTTATGGCTTAGAGCAAAGGACAAACCCACCCCAAACAAGAAGATGTTTTTACCAAGGAGAAAGAGAGCACAGGCAAACAAGGCAGCAAATGTGGCAAGTAGGAAAAAGGTCTCAGAATTTTCCTCTGCAAGAAAACTAAAAAACAACTTCTGGCTTAAAATGTAATGTACTGACTGTTAGTGATTGGAGAACAATAACATGAATATGGTAATTATAGTAGTTATGATAGGCTATAGATAATAGCTAAGGTATAGATTGGTTCTGCTGTATTGAGATGCTCAGCAAAGAAAAGTAAATAATGCATTGTGACCAAAAGAAAAGTAAATAATGCTTTGTAACCAAAAGTAAATAATGCATTGTAAGCAAAACCAAAGGGTGTCCAGGCCTGCCTGCAGCCGGAGCTGACAGCTGTGGGCACAGCTCTGCCACCCACCACCCTGGGCTGCTGTGACATCTTGGATGGAATAAACTTCATTTTGTATACAATAAACTGCATTTTGGATACAATAAACTGCATTTTGTACACAATAAACTGCATTTTGGAGAGCTGCCTGGAGTCCTGCATCCCTCATTTCAGCTCTTACACTCTGGGACCAGCGTGGGGTGAGGATGATGAGGGTGGTGTCTGTCTGCAGCCACCCCTTCCAAAACAAAGGGGTTTTGGCCAAGAAACACAAATGCCTGATCTTGTGACTGATATTTCCTGCACAGCATTCCTCTTACATCATCTGTACTGTCTCCCTTGCACTTTACTGGGACTAATAAACATTCCACACTCACTTTGCAATGCATTTTCTCCCTGCAAGAAAACCTAGTTGCTATTAGCATGTAAACTGCACACTTGCCAGTCAGGCTAACCTCATCAATCTTGTCCAAGGCAGAAGAGCTTGTACCCTCTTACAAGATTTCTGGGACTGCTCTTTTTAGTTATTCATCCATTTATTTGAAAGGAAAAAAAAACTTACAAGATTTCATCTCTAGGCTTCAAAAATAGGACATATTAATGGAAAGAAAAAGGATCACTCGAGTTATTTTTATATTCAAATTTGAATTTTTTCCCCAGAGGAATCCGTTTTTGTGCTTCCCAGAAGAATACAGTACAGCTCCATCCCTGCTTTGAATTAGGAAAGCAGAATGAAGGAATTAAGATTTTTTTAAAGTAACTATCAAAACCGTGCCTTGGATTCCTGTGTTTGTGCTCTGGCTCAGTAATGACTCTCCACTCACACCCTGAGGAGCAGAATAAATTAAGCATGTACCACACTAACAAGCCTCTGTTCTGGGGCTGACTCCAGCACCCCTGCACCGTGTGTGCAAGATGATCTCCTCAGGCCCTGGAGAGCAGGGGTTTCACCTGACCCTGCTGCCCTGCCCTCCAGGAAAGGCCGTCCCTGCTGGCAAGGGGAACCAGGAGAGCAAAGAGGGTCCCCAGTGTCCCCTCCATGGCCACAGCCTGACCTGGGTCGGCATCCTGGCTGCTCAGCGCTGGGAGACGCCCTGCCTGCCTGATGGCCGGGGGATCAGCACCTCAGCAGGGAAAGGGAGAGTTACAGAAGCACAAAACAGCCTGAGGTGGAAGGGACCTTAAAGCCCATCCAGTGCCATCCCCTGCCATAGGCAGGGACACCTTCACCATCCTGGGGACATCTTCTGTTATCACAGGGACACCTTCCATTATCCCAGGGACATCTTCCGACATCTTCCGTTATCACAGGGACATCTTCCGACATCTTCCACTATCCCAGGGACGTCTTCCATTATCCCAGGGACACCTTCCATTATCCCAGGGACATCTTCCGACATCTTCCGTTATCACAGGGACATCTTCCATTATCCCAGGGACACCTTCCATTATCCCAGGGACATCTTCCGACATCTTCCGTTATCACAGGGACATCTTCCGACATCTTCCACTATCCCAGGGACATCTTCCATTGTCCCAGGGACATCTTCCGCTATCCCAGGGACATCTTCCGACATCTTCCATTATCCCAGGGACATCTTCCATTATCCCAGGGACATCTTCCATTATCCCAGGGATATCTTCCACTCTCCCAGGGACATCTTCCATTATCCCAGAGACACCTTCCATTATCCCAGGGATGTCTTCCACTATCCCAGGGACACCTTCCACTATCCCAGGGACACCTTCCATTATCCCAAGGACACCTTCCACTATCCCCCAAGCCCCTTCCAACCTGGCCTTGGACACTTCCAGGGAAGCCACAGCTCCTCTGGGTACCCTGTGCCAGGGCCTCACAGGCAAAAATTTCTTCCCAATATCCAATTTCACCCTGCTTTGCTCCATTTTGAAGCCGTTCCCTGTCACACCAGGCCCTTGTAAATCTCTCTCCATCTCTGCTGTACTCCCTCCAGGTACTGGAAGGCCACAATTGGGTCACTCCAAACAACTGGGTCACTCCAAAGCTTTTTTTTTCCAGGCACCCCAATTCTCCCAGCCTTCCATTGTAGGAGGGGTGCTCCATCCTTCTGAACTCTGAGATTCTTTGCTTTTCTTCTATCCTATTCTTTTGAGATTTCCCAAGACAAAACTTGCATCTGGGCCACACAATTCAAGCGTTGCAGATGGGAACAGAATTTGTCTGATTTTTCAAAACTCATTTGTGCTTTTTTTGGTTCTCCACACATTGTAAAACTGAGTTCCCTCATTTTGTGCTACTTCAAAAGGTAATTTTTCACTTTCTCTAAAAAAAAGACACATGGGCAATTTTGTTTTGCAGTAAGAAGAGAAAGGCAGGGAAAGATTATGAGCTTCGTTCAAGACTGCACAGGAAAACCACCAAAATAATAAAAAGACCTTTTTAAATTTCACCCCTGATATTTCAGAACCAAGTTCTGAATTCCTCTGGAGGATTTGTGAAGGAAGAATTTCAATATGTTCCCTCTGCCAGAATTAACATGAGACTTCATTAGACAGAAGTGAAGCTGAAACCTGAAAGATTAGACCTGTAAGTGCAAAAACATTGGGCATTTCAGGAACTCCTTTCTTCAGCAGAGCTGCTCCCTTGCAGAGCTTTTCCAGATGATATCCACAAGTGGGGCATTGCTCAGAATGAGAGCTAAACCTTTCCCCAGCAGGAGGGGGGAGAAAGCAGCCACATTATTTCATTCTGAAGAGTGGTGTTGCACAGCAATTACTTTGCATAAAATCTCCCACAATGAATTAAGAACCCCGAGTTAGTGCAGCAGCCAGGCTGACAGAGCAGGCAATCCATCAGAGAAATGATTCATAAATTAAACCATCCCCAAGTAAGGCCTTCACATATCACTGTGTAATAGCTCCTAAGGACTCATTATGGGTATTCTGTCAATAATGCATAAACTTCATGACCCTTTTAACTCCCACCTCTCCTCAGATGCAAACAGTAGAGGCCCATCACTCCCTCCCCACCCCTGATTCCTGGGTGCTGTTTTCCCACCCCATGGAAGTCGATGGAAGTGCTGCCATTGATCTTCAGCGATGCAAACTTCCTTAACTTCCTTAACTACCTTAACTCTAACAAACAAACAATTCAAACTCAGTGCTGCCAGGGCTGGAGCTGCATGCAGAGGACAGGCAAAAACCAAGGAAATGATGGATTAAACATCAACTTTCCTCCTATTGCCAAAGCTCTGTGCAAGCCATCCTTGGTTTGTTACACCACACGCAGAGAGACGGGCTGGTTCAGTTTAACTGTTACCAATTTCATCAATCCCCCTCAATTCTCTGCTTTCACACCATACTTTCATATGCACCTTCACTGGTAAGAATTAAAAAAGCCATGAGGAAACATCTCATTCCATGCTGCCTATGAGACTTGGTGGTGGTTCTGCAATATCCCTGCACAGCTCCACACTCACCAGACTGAAACCACAAACCAAACATCAGGTGAGCCCTGCCAGAGGCACCTCCTGGAGCATCAGGGTCCTCAGAAGCACCTCAGCAGTGACTGCCAAGGAAAGGAGCTTTCCAAGGGAAGCGTTTCATATCAAGAAGTAAGCAAAAGCATCTTTTGAAATCTGAAATATATCGGCCAGGGAATAAAATAAGAGAATGTGAGTCTGGCATTTTGCAGCCCTTGTTTGAAGCCAGCAATTTGCAGAGAGTTCTTTCAGTAGAAGAAATATCATGGCCAAATTCAGAAATAAGTGTATTAATATTAAACCATACATAATAAGTCATACTTTATTAGTTTAAGGACTATGTAGCAGAAGGAAACTGCTCTATTAAATTCCTGAGTAAGTTAAGCAACTTGTTTTGTTACATACAATAAACCATCCTGTAACTTCATATGAAACAACACAAAAGCAGCACTCCAAATACCACAGGGATTTTGCTCAGAAGGAAGATTTATAAAAAGAAAAAAAAAATCCCTTTTTAGCACAATGTATATACAAGAGAAATTATACCTCCCATAAAATCTCTCAGTTTAGAGATCTGTTTGGAGTGAATGAAAGCTAAAATTGTGGGGTTAGGTGAGGATGCCCTTTGGTGTGCAGCACAGGGTTGGTCTGTGCAACCTGCAGCTGCACCCACCCAGAAAAGCAGAGTAAAACACAGCCTGGCTCATTCCTGCAGCTCCTGCAAGTCATTGCTATTCTCCTTCCACCTTGCAGGGTTCACTGGCAGATCAGTCCCATCAATTACTGCTCTGTGCTAGGAGGCTCTGATATTACCTCCAGGAAAGCTCTGCACATCCAAATTCAAAGGCTGCCAAGGTGCAGTCGTGACTTAAACATCATCATTTAGTTTTCACACGCAACAAGGAAACCTATCATTGGGAAAATGGGTAATCAGCCAAATAATCCTGCCTTCACTTCATTTACAGCTCTGCAGCTTGTAGTTTTAAAAACACAGTCAAAGTGTTGGGGTGGTTTAGCAGTAAATATTATTCATGGTATACTGGAATTTTCCAGGTAACAGAAAGGAAACAAAGAGAGTGAGATGATGAATACCAACTGCAAGGAACCACACATCCTGGGTTTCTCTCCAGTATTGCTCTTCAGGATGGTTCAGATTCTTCTCTTCCAGGGATTTTATGCATGGTAAGCAGTAAAAATAACCAGAAGTATTTTCATTGCCCCAGCCTTCTGGACCCACCAGGATAAATCACCTTTTAGAATAGTAGCACCAAATACTTCATGTCAGTTCAAACCTCTGGATGCCTAAACCCATCCTTTACTTCACTAGTAATTACTTTTTTAGAAAAAAAAAAAAAGAAATATTACGTGCTTGACAACTTCAGCCAGCAGTGACACATTAATCTTTCTCTTCAGGTGGTGTCTCAGACTGAGCATTGCTCCCAACAGCACAGCCCTGACTTGGGGAGGGGCGAGACATCCCCACGCTGGGGAAGGTCACACTCCTCCTCACCCTGCTTCTGTCTGAGAGTTCTTAGATTTGGAAGAGTTAGAATTTTTTTTTTCCTAAAAAATAATCCAGATGGAGTTTTATTTTCATTTTTTCCTGTGTTGTTTCCATACCTGAGCACCAGGAGCCCTGAACTCTCCCACAGCTCCCAATTGTGTCTGTGCCGAGGCTGCCCTGGTGCTCGCCCTCTTTAGCACAAACACAAACAGTATTTTTCTCAGGGTACCCAATAACCTGAAAACCATCATTTCCACCAGTAAGAACTCTGAATTTTTCAACTCTGTGCTCCCATTAAAAATAAAGCAGTGTTTCTGCTGCTGAGCAGGTGCCAGGCAGAAGCTGCCAGTGAAGCACAAAGGGGGCAGTGACACAGTGACACAGTGACACAGTGACACAGTGGGTACAGTCGGGGACACGTCCCCAGCAGCAGTGCGAGAACCCTGACAAAGGCAGCCAGGAGGATTCCCAGGAGCTGAGGCTCCTGCCCAGGGCAGGCAGGAATGGGAGGGCACTGCCCCGTGCCATCCCGCAGGACATCCACGGCAGCACCGGGGCTCAGGTGAGTTTGTGCGCTCCCTGGGTGCTGATTTTACACCTGACACAGCTGCACAGGCACTGCAGGCTCTCACCTGCTGCTCTGAGAGCACCAGGGTGCTCTCACAGTACACCTGCAATTCTTTTCTAGGATAATAACTGGTGGGAAAAGCAGCCAAGAGGATGCCTGTGCTGCAGGGGGAGGAGTTCTGAGAGGGGAGGTTTTGTTGTTGTTCTCCTCGGGCTATTTAATATACAAATATGGAATTCCAAAAATATATATTATAATTAATATAATATAATTAATATAATATAATTAATAGTATAATATAATATAATATAATATAATATAATATAATATAATATAATATAATATAATATAATATAATATAATATAATATAATATAATATAATATAATATAATATAATATAATATAATATAATATAATATAATATAATATAATATAATATAATATAATATAATATAATATAATATAATATAATATAATATAATATAATGATACCCATTATAATATTATATATTCTATTTACATAAAATAGAAAATAATATTTTGTATACATAATATTACCATAATATATTATATATTATAGTAATATATCATATATCATATATTATTATGATATATATCATATATATAATAATATAATATATAAATAAATAGATAAAGACTTATAAATAATATGTATAAATAAATAAAATATATATAAAAATAACTAAATTTATTTATTTATTTATTTATTTATTTCTATGATCCTGGCTGCTCTGTCCCTGTCAGTGAGCAGTAACTGTTGAGGTTTAATGGTGGCACTGGCATCACACAGTGAGGTTGAACATGAGAACTGTCCCTGTGAATGGGTTTGTATGAGGAAAATCAGCCTCACGCTTGATATATAATTTCAAGTGTATTTGGTGAAAAACAACACCCAAAATTCAGCTGCAAACTTAGATCTAAGGGGTTGTCCTTGATCTGGAACCCAAGGAAACCAAACTGCGCTGGGCACAACCACCTGACACACACCCCCTTCGTGGGCTCCTTGGAAAAAGAAATAACTCCCCCAGAATAAGAATTCTCCTTTCACTGAGTTTTTTTATGTACCCACATGCACAACAAACCTGACTTGATCTCTCTGTAGCACTTGCACTGCTTCTTATTCAGATGAGAACACAAATGCAATCCACTGGCTTCACGTCTCTGCTTCTTGCAGATTGACTTTTTTATACCCTTACCTGGCCTACTTCCATTTATTAGGAACATATAAAAAATTATTGCCTTCTATAACTCTTCTTCAACAATGCCTCCAGCCTGAAGGCTTCATGAAGTTATAAGCAAAGATTTATATGTAATAAATTATTGAAAATGAAAAATATCTGTCTCCAACAAAAGTAATATATTTCAGGTAACAATGACTTTTCTAGTGAAGGGGAAGATAAAAGTGTATTTAGCAGGTATTCTGATACCATAAACTAGAATACAATATTTGCATGCTCAAATATATTACAGAAAAACATGCTAATTCAAATCTGACATTAAGAAATTACTTTCTACTGCAAATTGGAATTCCAAATGAAACAATAAGCTGCACTAGACTTAGCCAGCTCCACAGTCCACTTGGCAAAGAGAACCCACCCATAGAATTAATAAAAAACCAAAACAAAAACCACCAAAACCCCCAAAAAAAAGCATATTACTGTTGAAACAGAAAGAAATACCAGAATGAGATTTCCTGTCTTTGCAGCGCATACCTTCTCCCAAATATCCACTCATAAATTTCCCACAGGAGTCCCACATCCACACCCCATCACTCAGTGCATAAAATGGTTCACAGCTTTTGTACAGAGAACCTGCTAAGTGGATTAAAGCTTATTTTTCATGTGTGACTTCATGATTTACTGAGTTTGGACAAGATTCTTCCTTGACTGAGCTTGACCTAATGCATCCATGATTTAAAGGGGGTTTTATGTATACAAACACATGAACAGATAGTAAAGTACCTAGAATCATTATACAAGAAAACAACTCTGAGATTCAAACTCCAAAGAGGGTTTTAAAAACTACTATGATATGTCCTTTTTTTCTTTCAAATCAGAATAAAACCATTTTTACTGTTGACTTTCTGGTACAGTTCAGGATCAGATTACAATGTTTTAGATGGTTTGAACTATTTATTATTTTAAAAACATGCTAATTCAAATCTGACAAACAGAATTTATACTTACCAACTAACAGATCAAATTGGATTCCAAAATGAAACAATAAGCTGCAACTAGAATGAAATAATAGCCAATATAAAAAGTCCACTTAAAAAAGAGTTAAAACCCACCTATGGTTTTAATAAAAACCAAAACAAAACCACTAGAAAAAAAGTTATTACTGTGAAAACAGAAGGAAAAAGAATGAGATTTCCTGTCTTTGCAGACATACCTTCTCCCAAATATCCACTCATAAATTTCCCCAGGAGTCCCACATCCACACCCCATCACTCAGTGCATAAAATGGTTCACAGCTTTTGTACAGAGAACCTGCTAAGTGGATTAAAGCTTATTTTCATGTGTGACTTCAGAGAATTTACTGAGTTTGGACAAGATTTTTCTTCCTTGACTGAGCTTGACCTAATGCATCCATGATTTAAGGGGGTTTTATGTATACAAAGGAATGAACAGATAGTAAAGCACCTAGATTCATTATACAAGAAAACAACTCTGAGATTCAAACTCCAAAGAGGGTTTTAAAAACTACTATGATATGTCCTTTTTTTCTTTCAAATCAGAATAAAACCATTTTTACTGTTGACTTTGACTCCACAGTTCAGGATCAGATTCCACTAGTTTTAGATGGTTTGAACTATTTCTCTATTTTAGGTCACAGAACCTACAATATACATAAAACTGTCCAAACAGAATTTATACTTACCAATAACAGATCAAGCATGGAAGCCAAAATGGGAATGGCACATTCCCAACAACAGGAATGAAATAATATTGAAATAATACAATATAAAAATCTCATAGGAAGTTTTTTTTTTTCCTAAACTGCAGTGTTAAAAATTTGTGCTATGGTTTTACTATAAAATGTTTCAGTCTATTAAAACTTTCTAGAAAAAGTTGTTTTCATTCTGAATACACAGAAGGAAAAGAATTGCGTAAGACAAAGGTTCTAAGGTGGCTACAGGAGGATAATTTCAGTCTTAGAAACAATTAAGTTAACGACCTTATTGCTGCTAAAGAGGAGGTTCCCACTTCTGCCCCTGCCACAGGGTGAGAACGAACTGCAAGTTCTGAATCCCAGCTGGCTCCAGGGATGTGGAACTTGCTGGGAAAGCTGATCCTCTGCCCTCCCCTCACTGCAAAGCTCTCAGAGAACCATTTCAGAAATTCAATGCAATTTTTCTTTTAGGATTCACCGCTTTGTGAACACCAACAGGCACCTACCACCAATTTAAATTTGGGCAGAGGCGGAGGGAAAGGGGACCCCAAGAGTGGTCACTGGATTATGGAACAGGAAAGGAAAGAGAATAAAAAGAAAACACAACAGGAGTCTGAAAATAAAAACATGTAAGGACTTAATGTGGCATGGCTGGCCCACAGCAGCAGAAAATTGGAGCTGGTTACACAAAATCCTGGCCTTTGGTATTCACCTAGCAGTCCTGGATGGTGCTGAAATTAATAAATAATAGAGCCACTAGCAACACCCCATTGCTTTTCTGGACAAAAAGATTTCTTTTTGTCTGTCTCCTCAGAATTTTAACAATTCTGATCCAGCTGCCCTAAATTCCCCCCACATGGGCACTTCCAGTTGGCCACCATGGTCCTGAAAATGCCATTGCATCCTACCTCAGCATGGTTTGTAGGAATACATCAAAATAATCAGGTTTTAGTTCCAGACTTAGTTTCCCTTTCTAGCCTTGTGTACTGCTGACCAGGCTCTGCGCAGAATTCAGATTTGCATTGGAAAAGAAAGATAAAAACACAAAACCTGCCACGTTTTTCCCTACAATGGAACGTTTCTGCAGCAAAGGAATACACTTCCCTCCAACCAGTACTTTTTTGAATGATCCAGAAGATTGTCCCATTCCCAGGAGATCTTTAGGTTTATCTTAATCAGTTTATTGGCTTCCTCACACCAGTTTTCAACAGCATAGCAATTAAATTTTTAATCTAAAAGCATCATCAATTTTCTTTTTTATGCTGAATATACTACTGGCCCTGAAAGATCCTGGTATCAGAGCTTTCCCAAGGATGGGTGGACTTGCTTAGCCCTGAGAAAAGCTCCATTTCCAGGAGCTGGGCAGCAAACAGAACCTATTTCAGCTTCTTCCATCAGCAGGTTGGACCATAAACACCTGCAGGAAGTAGTTCTGCAAGTCAGATGGAGTCATCACTACCTACTTACTCTGAGGAGAGTGCCTGGCTTTAATACCCTCATAATCACAATTTACCATTGAGAAGCTGCCCCAAGCTATTGCCAATTTATGGTGGACACCCACGATGAGCAATAATGGCTTGCACTGTGATAAAATAGATTTATTGTCAATATAAATATACTTACTGCAGCAGCTTTTCTTAAATCTTTATTTATAAGGCACACCAGATAGCCCAATGAGGGAAAGGAAGTATTTCTATATACCAGACTTTTCACTTCATTTCCTAGAAAGATTACAGAACATCATGGACACAAGGATCATACCAAAGGTTACATATTCTAATTTCAGAGAAAATAAAACACTGTGAAGAAAAGTAACTCTACAGAAATCCATGCAAATATTAGTCTATATACCCAGGTTTTACTCTAAAATGAACCCCAGACTTCAAAAGGAATGGAGCTGAGTTGATGGACCCTCTGGAGATATTTATCTCATAAAAGACTTTCAAATTATCCTCCCACCCCCAAAAGATATTATCTTCATAATGTACTAAAAAAAATAATCCTGGCCTTTGGTATTCACCTAGCAGTCCTGGATGGTGCTGAAATTAATAAATAATAGAGCCACCAGCAACACCCTATTGATTTTCTGCCGGATTTGTCTGTCTCCTCAGAATTTTAAGAAGTGTTTAAACAGATATATCCATTATGTGTTGGAAGGAATTTTAAAACTCCCCAGTAGGGCTGTAGCTGATGACATATTGACAGTATCTCAGCCTGAAATAATTTTGGACATTCCGCCTGTGTTGTCTGCAGATGCGGAGCCAAAAACACCCAGCTGAAGGGCAAAGTGAAGGTCAAATGCCTGAAGCACTCAGAGAAAGCAGCCACACTTGAGCACTATTGCCTCAACCCTCGGACATCAGCTTGTGAAGACAGAAGCAATTCCTGTTATCAGCTGTACAAATAAAATTATTAAAGCATCAGACTGTTTTTCCATCGAAAAGAGAGCCCCAAGGAGGGAGATTTTAACTCCGCCGCGAAAGAACTGAGGAGTTCTTATCTTCATTTGCTAATATAAACAGAATACCTTCACTAATTCCCCACAGCAGCTCCCAGTTCCTTTGCAGAGCTTTCCTCAAAGTTCCTACCCCGTGCTCCACTTCTACTGCAGCCCAATTTAAGAGAGCATTTAATGCATTAAAACTGGAAGGCTTCACATTTTCCATTTGAAATGCAGGGCACCAGAACACTGTCACCTTGCTAATAAAATGGGATGATGTGGCTTCAGAGCCATTTGCCAATCCCTTGGAAACTTTTTTTTACATTTTAATGCGCAAGTTAAATGGAAGAGCAGATAAGAATTTTGGTACTACTTTGACAGGAGACTAAAACAAGAACATGTTATTCAGCTGTGTAAATGCTCCTTTTTGCACTGATCCTATTTGCTGCTCCTTTGCTCGAGCAGGAACATTCCCCTCATTATGGTCCTGATTAAGAAGTTTGATGTGCTGACCTTGAATATCAAATTAAGCTCCACACTGCAAGCAAAGCATCCCATCTTCTCTAGCGGCTTATAAATTCATTAGACACTTTAGACAGAGTTTTAAAATTTGCTGACACTAAATTCACTCAAGACGGAACAGAAACGTTTAGATTTATGAGGCAAATCTGCCGCTAAGTGAAACACGCAATCTCCAGGTGATTTCCACCAGGAATCCTTTCCATCTAGGCCCTTGCCTTGTTTTTTAAACAATGCCCTATTAAATTTCAGACAGTTAATTATCTTCCCATTTTCCAGCCAAGTGATCAATAGCAGAGGGCAGACAGCTGCTGGGGCGAGCCCGAGCCAGGGAGGCGACGGCGCAGAATTCGGCGTTTGCCCGCTGCCGGTGGCTCCAGACACTCGGGTTGCACACCCCTCACCAGTTCAAAAGGAATAACTTCTGTGCACAACTTCGCCTGCTGCTCTGGGGAGTGAAAATAATTTATCTCGGGTGCCATGTTTCCGAAGCAGCTGGATCAGAATTTTAAATCTTTTTGCCATCTATATTCCCCAAGGGCACGAGAAGTGAATCAAGGCTGGCTTTTTACTTTCATGGTTTCCAGGCTTTGACAGGAGTTCACAGCAGAAAAAAAAAAAAAGTAACTTCTGAACACCAGGCAAGCCCTGTGTGCCTGGTCTTTGCTTAACAGTCTTTATTTTCATTTTAGCAGAATTTGTTTTGTTTGCATTTAAAAAGGGACCTTTGATATCAAATATGAGGAAGCAGCTCCACCAACAACACCAGTCTAACACACAGGATAAGACTCACAAAAGTTAAATCAGTTATTTGTGAAGACACTTGAAGGGGATGTCAGGATGCAAAGCCTGCTCACAACAGGAAGGAGAGATGGTGAGAGGGAGACACAGGGTAAAATCAATCACTGGAGTAATATTCTCACCAGACAAATTTATCCGATACAGGGAAGGGTTTGAATCACAAACCTTTGTGCTGACAAGACTTAACTAAGCAGACACACTGCAGAGAAAGGGTCAGGATGAGGACACAGAGGCACCTAAAATACCCAGCAGCCTCCCCTAAACACTCAGCTGAAATTATTCTCTCTCCTCTCGCACATGGTGTGCGACACAACAGTCTCAAGCCGTATGGCACCGAGGATGCTGATGTGCTCTTCGGCTGCCATCCTGGCCAGGAACCCAGAACAGCAGCAGCTGCCACAGGGATGTCTCTTCTTTCACACTGATCATTTTGTAAATACAGAGGAGCAGCGCAGCCGTACAGCTCACAGCTCCAGGGTGGAGGCAGCATGGCTCACACCAAGGCTTTCTTGGAAGTCTGGTGTCAGTCTGCAAGTTAGTCTGGATGAGAGGATCCAAAATCCAAGTGGCAGACAGGATGCTTAAAAAAAACTGATGCAGCCTGAAGCACAAAAATACTCCTATTTTTGGTGTACACTTATAGCCAATTCTGCCTCAAATCAATGTATCAAAATGGAATACAGACACAAGCAAAAGCTTGCTACGCTGATAGAAACCACATAAAAATAACTGGGATGGAAATGTTTATCTGGAGAGCGACTCAAAGTGGCCTGAAGAAAGAGTGGCATCAACAGAACCTGATATCAGTGTTCAGTTGACTTCTCTGCTCTCAGAGCTGTTGGAGGGGAAGCAGATATATCTAATATCAACCCTAACTGCTGGAGCTGCAATTCCAACCAGAATGGCAAGGTGGAAACAGGGGTCATACCTTCACCTTGTAAACAAAGAAAATAGAGAGCATAATTACAGACCCCACAAAACAAACACACAAGCACAGAAGGACAGCAAAAGGACTTTATCCCACATTCCAGCTGGCATTTCTGGGATTTATTACAGAAATGAAGGTTGAAAAGTGTCACACAGTTAATGACATCAGAGAGGAGCGTGACCTTCACCAACCCAAGTATAAATGAACTTACATAAAATAGCCAGTTAAAAGATGAGGTGAGAAATGAGATGAGGCCAGCAGCCATTTCTGCTTCCTCTTGAACCAGAAAGAGAAAATTAGGA
This sequence comes from Emberiza elegans, assembly GCA_024865655.1. Classification (NCBI taxonomy): domain Eukaryota; kingdom Metazoa; phylum Chordata; class Aves; order Passeriformes; family Fringillidae; genus Emberiza; species Emberiza elegans. The sequence goes on along the minus strand of JALJVW010000149.1, from coordinate 3,542,406 downwards.
GAAAGAATTACATTCAAACCTCTGTGGGGGGAAAACATGACCTAAGGTCTTCTACCACAGCCAGTCTTTCCTCTTTCCATAGACAAATATGAATGGATTTAAGATACAACAAAGCCAGCTAGTACCAAAGAGTCTTTCATTAATGCCACAAATCTGCTTTCTGAAAACCAGAACTGATGTTTAGTCACGTGTAAATAGACAGAAAAACAAGTTGGACCTCATGTCCATAAATGTTGTTCAAGAGAATCCAGAGTATTGCCTGCATTTTAAAAAATATTTTGCATTTCACCTAGAGCAGAATGTCCTTTAAATGAAATGTCATGGCAACTAAAATACCGTCTTCAAACATAATTTCATCCTTGTTCTCCATCACTTTTTCTTCTTTCCTGTTTAATGCTGTACTTGCTCACATTTGATATTCCTGTTAACCAGCACCACAGCATTTTACTTGCTTTTGCCATGAAAGGTTCTTGAGGTTCCCCTCCAACCTGATACCCTGTGATCCACCTCTCCCACTGCTGCCCTTCCCACACTTATCTGACTTTATTTCCTGAAGAAATAAAAGTCCAAGAGCTATAAACATTTTGTGCTCTGAACTGTGTGTTTTACTAAACACATATGAAAATGCAAAATTTACATCTCGACAGTCAAATTTCAGTCTGTGGCTCAAATGAATGTTGCCTGCACATGGGCCATAAAATAAAAGCATTGATAGTGGTTTAGTCCCTCAATTCTTCTTTTCTTTGCAGTTACATCTGGTACTGAACCAGGAACCCTAAAGCCAACAGGAGAAATTGAAGAAAACCTTAGAAAAACCAGAAATCTGCATCCACTGCCAGATGGCCTACCAGCAACAGCAATGAAAAAATATTTAATGACAGTAAGATCTGAAAGGCAGACACAAATACTAGAACATAAGGTTTTCAAAGCAATTTCTTAACAAATTTATAAAGGGATTAATAAGACACATCTCCTCACTCTAGCTGGAAATTGTCAGTGGCCCAGGAGTTTCTTCCAGTCCTAGGTTTATGTTATTTCATGAGAACCTCTTAATTTCCCATCAGCGTTCTCCTGTGAGGCAAGGAAACACAAATCTCTCATTTTAGCAGGAAAGGGGCAGTTTGAGAGCCCAATCTGGGCTCCCAAGGGGGAGAATTCAGCTGGCCCCAGGGAGCAGAGCCTGGGCACCATTCTGTGACCGTGTTTGCAGGGCTCTGAGGATGAGGGAAGAGACGAGGATCTGACTCCATGTTTCAGAAGGCTGATTTATTATTTTATGATATATATTACATTAAAACTAAACTAAAAGAATAGAAGAAAGGATTTCATCAGAAGGGTGGCTAAGAATAGAATAAGAAGAAATTCATAACAAAGGCAGCTGTCTCGGACTCTCTCTGAGCCAGCTGGGACTGTGATTGGCCATTAATCAGAAACCACCCCATGAGCTCAATCCCAGACCCACCTGTTGCATCCCACAGCAGCAGATAACCATTGGTTACATTTTGTTCCTGAGCCCCCTCAGCTTCTCAGGAGGAACAATCCCAAGGAAAGGATTTTCCATAAAAGATGTCTGCGACACCATTCCGCACTCTCTCACGTCAGTCCTGCCTGTGCTGCTCAAAGTGTCCCTGCTGAAACTCTTCATTCATTGTTTTACCTGCACCAAGTCTCAAATTCCACACCTTCCCTGGCTGCTGCCAGGCACCCGCACACTCTGTGCATCCAGAGCTCACCCCAAGTGTCAGAATCCCCAAAAACACTTTGTGCCTTCAAGCCCTCCCAGGCCCTACAACCCCGTTTCTGTTGCTCTTTACTTTAGCAAATACCAGCTGCCTGTTGTCCCCTTCTCCCACTGAGCACATTTCAGCCCCTCCACCCTGCAGGAGGGATGCTGAGCTCCTCTCTGACGGGATCCCATGGAGGCTGCTCTCACCACCCCAACCACCTTGCCCAAAGTGGTTTCATCTTCTCTCTGATGAAATAATCACCAATTCTGCCTTTTCCAAGATCCGTGAATCTCAGACAGCGCTCATTAGTGCAACTCCCTTATCACAGCACACAATATGACTATCAAAATTACCTCCTGAATCCTTCCTACTCTTGTTAGAAACGGCTTCTGGATGGAAGAGTTTTGAATGCTGAGATGTAATTTACAGTTTACTGCACAGGCCTCAGAACAACTCACATGAACTTGAGTACATCAGGCTCTGTGCTCAAATTCAGTTGCTCCTCTTCCACCCCAAAGGAAGACAATGTGTTAAAGGAACCAGCAGAGTGGCTTAAACTAAACTTTAATTCCAAGTTCCTTCTAAGGCAATCAATCAGGAACTAAAAACCTCAGAAAAATCAGCTGCAAAATTATCTCAGTCCTCCAGCTGCTGCAGATTCACAACCACCTTCCTGTTTTGCAGCCTGATTCCAGAGGTGGGCTCCACATCCAGGAAATTCATCTTCTGCCAGTGAGGAATGCTGAAGCAAGGGGCAGACACCCCACAGCTGTGACAGTGCACAGAACAGGGCACCTCTAAGATTTGGCCCAATTTCACTGCCAGGGAAACCCAAATCTGCTGGGAAAAGGTTAAATCCTCCCGTTAGTCCTGTACAAGTGCACAGGATATATATATATATATTTTTTTTTTTTTTAATTAAACAGGTCCTGCAAGGCAATGCCATATTCCCATGATCTCCTGCTTGCCCCTGTCAGATCAGGATCTAACAGGTTAATGAGAACCAGGAGTCCAACATTCCTGCATGGCTCTGCCTCCCACAGGCTTGTCCAGCACAGCCAGAGCAGACCCCTAAAAAGCCACCAAAATTTCACCTGGCAAATTCAGTTTGGAGCAGAAATAAACCTGTCTCAATCCCCAGTTCAGTTTAAGGACTAGATTTCAAGGTGCCTAGCCACACTTTAAATGCAAGAAATATGATAATGGCTTTTTTTTTCCTCCTGGAGGAAAGATAATTCTGATAAGGAGGGAAAAAAAATCAATTTTTTGTCATGAGGCAACTTTAAGTTAATTTAACAGTGTTTCAGGATGACTGCATGTGGATTCTCAGACTGCCAACTACATAAATTATAATCCCTTTACAGTCTCATGCTGCACCTTGGGATCTGCTCATTGTTTTAGCCTCCTAAAATTAGTTCGGAAGCCTTGTTTGCACATGGCTTCTGTCCTCTCTTTGCCATAATTTTACTTGAAAAATGATCCCATAAATGCTTCTAAGTATGATCAGTGTTTCTGATAAAATTAGAAGGTGCTTTGTGGTATGGTGGTTATGGTTTTAATTTGCTTTTATGACCTAAACTTCCCTTTCCTAGCAATGAATTAATTCAGCAGCAGGATTTTATAGTTCTCCTGGAGGAAGGAGGGTTCCTGGAAGCTTCTCTGCAGAGGACAGAGATGTCCACATGCACCCTTTGTGCAGTTTCAGTGCATCTCCAGCTCAGGCCTGTGTTTTATGCAGAATGAGGAGTATTGCAAACCTCAGTCACCATTTCTGCCTTTCTCTTTTTTGGACTCATGCACAATGCCTTTAGGAGCTGAGGTACCACAGAGAAAGTGAACTTGGAAGTATAGGCTCCCATCTATGCAACAAAAAGAGTTTACGTTTGAGGATATTAATTTCTTCTTACACTAGTGGCAAAAGGATAGGGGGAAAAACCTGCCAGCAATCAGCAACAGAGAGCTGGGAGAAGATTCTAGTTTGAATCCTCAAGGGAAATTTAGCCAGACAAATTAAACATCCCAGTCTTAGCTGGTTAACACATCATTAAAGGGCAGCGAGAACCAAGTTTTGGATTTTAAACCCACCATTATCCTTTTACATCCAGGGTTTGGCCTTTGCTCAATGCAGGAAGACACAGTCTCTGCTCACACTACCCCAAAAAGCAATTTCTGCCTCATCCTGGGCTTACAGAAAGACCTGAAGGCCTGGTAACAACAGGACATGAAACAGAACGAGGGGAAAGCCACCTACACGGCAGAAATGCCAAAAGATACTCTGGTGAGCAAAGGTTCTTCCAGTCATCCTTAACTTCCTACCCCACAGTGCTGAGAACTTCCAAGCACTTGAGAGTGTCTCAGAGAGAGATTTCAGCGCTGCTGGAACTGCACTTTATCAGGATGACCCTCTCAGAGCTGTGCACAGCCCCCTCACACACCACCTGAAGGCCAAAGTTCCTCTGGGGTTTGCTCTGGGATTGGTGCAAGAGGTGACAGTCACTTGGGAGGTTTGTGGCCCTTCCCTAGGAATGTTGCTTAATTTACTTCAGGGCACCCAAATGGGTCCAAAACCTGAGATAAAGCATGCACAAAAATGGCTGGTTTTCATTTTGGGACAGCAAAGAATTAAGCTAGGTTTTAAAGTTTAACTCCTGAAATAGTTCAGATTTCAACATCCCGATAGTCTTGTTGAGAGGTTTCCACCCAAGTAACTCCACAGCAAGGTGTGAGTGGTTTCACACATCCACACCATCTTAGAGCCTTTTATCACAAAATCCTCCATTTCCAGGGGCGGCTGTAAGAGCTGTTATTCCCAAACTTTCACCATTTTTCTGTCCTGCAGCCCAGGCTCGGTGCACTGGTGTAACACCACCCAGGGCCTGGGGAGATGCTCAGGAGCCCCTGCAGAATGTACCTGGGAGCCAGAGGCTGGCAGGAGGATCAGCCACAGCCCCTGAGCTAATTGAGCACATCTCACTTATCCTGGCACTTAAGAGCCAGAGATTCTGAGTGTGCTGGTGAATAAGAGAACATCTGCCTGATAACACGCATTTCATGAGAGTTACAAGTTTCAGAGAGCAATTACGCACCATTTCTGTTTCTAATCCAAATCAGATGTTTAAACCATTTTGTGATTGCACAATTATCTTGTTTTATGAGGCAACCCAAACATCGTTTAACAAGATTTGAATGCCACTGTGTATTTTCAATTTATTAACAAAAATACAGGAGCCAAGCCCCCAGACATGACAGGGAGAGGGAATGGGAGGAGGATAACAAGGCAAGTGGTGAAAACCTCAGCAGGAGCAGAGATGCTCCCAGCTCTCTGCTGTTTTTGCAGGGTTATTCAGCAGGCAGGAGCTGCTGAGGGAGCAGAGGCAGCTCATTCCTACCAGCTTTCCCACCTGGGGAGCACACAGAGAGGGGCACAATAACCTCTGTCCCCACAGCACTGCACAAATCCAAACACCCAGAGAAGCTGCTGCACTTAAAACCCTCCAGGATTTTTGGTCCATATTGGGATTTTGGTCCGCACATCTGGTCCAGCTACACAGCAAATTGCAAATACATAAGGTTGGAATCAGTGCTTTTTGGATGGCTTTTCCAGCCTTAATGATTCTGTGGATCCTTTCTCACTGAAAGTCAGAAGATCAGAGAGACAAACACATCATCCCTCTGTTTGTGCACTCAGAGACCTCTCATGACCTGTTCCAGCAGAGAGCTGGGGAAGGATTGCAGCAGCTCTGGGGTCCCTGAGTTACTGGGGGAATCTGCAGCACAGCCCAGAGATTTCTCATTCTCTATCCAAATGTAAAATTGGGAAGGAGAACAAGCCAGATGCTGCCTTGGAGAGAAGAGAGGCTGAGTAGACAAACATAATTCTGTTACTCAGGAATTAATTCCCACAAAAACATATTTCTGCCACATTGAAATTGCAATATTGGGCTTCCAAATCCACAAAACTCATTCCAAGATTATTCAGTACAAATTACACCCTTAAAAAAAAAAAATCTTTGATTTATCACATCTCATTTATATAACCTCCATTTACAGTCAAAAGCTAATTTAGTGTTTTCTAACAGATTTCCAATGTTACTGTACTGAATTAAGCAGCAACACTGAAAAGTCCAGGCCAACTCTCAGTCCTGAGCAGGGCCAACAAGCAAGACTTTAAGAGCTCACTTGCACCTCCCAGTTTTCACTGCAGGAGCACAAAGATGCTCCATGCAGGAGTGACCAGCCGTGACCTTCACCTGCAGAATGACAGGGACTCCAAAATTCACTCTTTAAGGTGAAGCTCATCACACCCCTCGAGGCTTTGGGAAGCTATTTTAAGACTGGGCTTTTTCTTAAGAGGTCACGGAATACATCATCCTTGCTGTGCAACTTGCACTCTCAGCATCCAGCTGCTCCGTGCAGCTTTTGTTCTTCCACCCCTGCTTGGACCTGTCCTTCCTTCTCATGGTTCCCAAAAAGGCTGGCAGAACAAAGCCCTGAAAAACTCCACCAAACCAGAGTCTCTCGCAGTGAAAGAGCGGGAGAAGGCAGGAGCAGGGACCAGCAGGCCAGGCTGAGCAGTGCACTGTAAAAACCTTGGAAATGCAGAGGGATCGCCCCAAAATGTGGCTGCATTCTGTCCAATTGCTTGACAGCACAAGGTGGGAGCCAAGCAGGGCTGCAGCCTGAAAACTGTGGCAGAAAATGAGGGCTGCAGGCAAAAGGCATTTAGAGAACAATGAAAACCACAAAGCCCAGAGATAATTACAACCAAAAATAGGAGCTCACTAATTTTTCTACCACTAATACTGTTAGTAAAGAGCCATTACTGTGTTCAGTTTTATGGGGAAAAAAATGTTTATGGAAGCAAAATAATGTAATCATTCCTCTACATTTAGGAACTCTGAGGCCCAAGGAACACAGAAAGCAGTGAAATATGTACTGCTCTTATTTTTGTTTTACCACTGAGTAATTTTCATGAGCAGAGTGCTCAGACATCATCTCCCTTCTGTAATGTTTAAAAGATGTACAACACAGAAAATAACCCAGCACCAGTACAGGCACGGAGCAGAGCACTGAAAGGTCTCCCAGAGCTCTAACTTTTTAACACTCTGATTTTCTGGACTTTCAGTAGAGCTTATATAAGTCTATATAATTTGCAAACACATTTCCTCCTGAGTCATCTTTTATTTACCTTTTTTCTCCTCGCTGACTTACAGAACCAGCTTTGTGACTAAACAATTTTGGTAAGCCTTGCAATCAACAGGATTAAGCAGTGTGTGCTGGGTGAACTACAGACAGAATTCATTTGTCAGATCCCCAGTGCCCTGACTTTAATCAGGGGTAATAAAGCCAGCAGTATTGCTAATCCAATCAGCAAGACCAATGAAAAAATAAATTTGTTACTGCAGTTCAAAAACTGCCCTTTCACTGTGCAGAGCAAAAGCGGAATGAAAATCTCTCCCTTCTCCTCTCTCACTCCAAAGGTCCCTAATGAACAGAAGAGGGAGGAGGCAGAGGAGCTGCATATCAAAGCCCAGTTGTCCCTTGAAATCCAGCTTTAATTATTAATACACGTGATGTGCTGAGCAAAGACAACATGTTTGAGGTCTTGCAAGCTTACACTGCAGAATGCAGCGGCTGCAAAGCTGCATCACTCAAAGCCAAGGAGACTGCCTTTTCAAGAAATTTCTCCCAATTAATTGTTGACCTGAATACACTATTCTTCTACTGAAAAATAAAAAAAATTCAACACTTAAGATACTCCTTTCTGCCAGGAAATTGTTCTCAGTGAACAGCTGCTTCTTTAATTCTGTTCAGAGGGACAAGGTGCAGCTCAGAGCACAGGGAACCACAGAAGAGCTGCAAGGACTGGGCAGGTCAGGATGATTAATGAGCACTTGCTGACTCTGCTGGCTCAGACTGATGCCAGGAGGTTCTCCAGCTCACCTTCAGCAGATCCCTGTGGCAGCACTGCTTGGAAGCAGAGCAAAAACCAAGGAGTGGGAATATTACAGCTCCACCTGCCCTCCCCTGCTCCAGGAATTACCATGGGATCACAGGTTCCAGGGGCAGGCAGGAATCTGAAGGATTCCAAACCCCTCTTCCTCTAGCTCAGGCTGGCAGGTGTCTCTGTTTGAGGGTGGGATATGATGAATATTTCATCAAATTTCAGTTTCTCACTGGATTGTTTTGTGCCAATCATTTATTACTGGCTGAGGACAGAATTGCTTTCCTCCAGGTGGGAACAGGCTCCCAGCTTTTACAGGATTCTCTGCTTTCCACACTGAAAGATCCCTTCCCTTCCTAATGGCAGGGTACCAGCTTCCAGACACGCCTCAGTGAGGGCAAGGGCTGCAGTGATAAACCTTTCATATGTCACAACTTTGTGCCAGGTGTTTTCAGAGAGAACCACAGCAGTGAAAGGTGGAACCCGCCTCCCTCGTGTCCTGTGCCCCCCATCCTGAGCTGCCCACACCTGCTGCCTTTTGAAATCTGAACTGAAACATCACTGTGGCTCTGGCATGACCAGGAAGAAAATCCAGTTATTGCCAGTCTCTGTCAAAGGGGGAACTTCCCTCAGAGCTGCTCCTGTTTTTGTGGCCACAACAGCCTTAACCTTCTCTGGCTGATTTACTTCAATGGAAAACAGCCCCTCTTCATTCTGGCCAAAACTGAGATGTTGGAATATCCTTGTAGGGACATTTGTATTACTGAGCTTGGTTTTCTTCCCCATCAGGCCTCATATCTCCAAGCTTTTCAAGAAATGAAGTGGATGTCTGTCTTTCAGCATCACCTGCACTTGTTTTTCTTGAAGATTCCACAGATATGGGAACTCCCTTGGTCTCTCCATCATTTTTTTAAATTATAGACACTAAGAATGTGGCTGAGAATGGGCAATTTTAAAATAATTTTTTAAACCTTAATAAAATTTCTCTCCATAGAACAAGTATTTTTAAAAATAAATTGTTGAAAACACGTGCCAGAAGTAACATGGGTAAGAAAACAAATCCCCATCTCACTACAACATTAAATGCTCTGAAACTGAGATAAGATTCATAAGATTTTGAAAAGGTCCAGTAATTGTTACAAATCAGAAATTGTAAGATGAGCTGGCATTAGTGACAAGATGGAAATGCCTTTTGGAAGGTTTTTTATCAGAATTTACATTCTCACCTATATCATTGCTACTTTAGCTGGAGAGGTTGTTCCAGACAACAAAGCAGCTGTTGTAAAACAACCACTGCTAATACTTTAATTATAGCCACATCATCATTAACTTGAGCTCTCTCAATCTGCTGCCTCCACCTGTTACTGTTAAGTTTATATTTATCTTATTATTGTATCTGGGAAATAAATTATGTTCCTGTTATGTGGCTCAGCAAAACAGGAGCCTGGGCACAAGCAGGACCTTCACACACTACCAAAAGAGGAGAAAAATATTTTTTAAGCTCTCTTTCAGGTTTCTCTAAGGCTACTGGCATGTGATGTAACAACTGAGGAACTCCAGCCTGCAGGTTAATGCACTTTCACAAGGAGAGAAGCAAAGAAGTTCATAAACACTTCATAAAGCCCACAGGCACTGATGAAAAGCAGAATATACATCAAATATAAAACGTTTTCCAGGATGCCAACCTCTTAGCAGGTAGGCACTGCCTATTTGAACAGATCTTTTTTTTTTTTTTTTTTGCACTGATGATGGTTTAATGAAGCAACTTTTGCTAGGTGTTCAAAGGAAAATCACTGTCTCTCCATTCTGCCTTATTACCAGAGCCTGTTGATCACTGAAGTGGAAGCTCTTTTGGTCCTCTGAGTCACAGCAGGAAGCCAACACACAGCCACGGGTTGATTGAAAGCCTGAAACACAGACTTTGGAGCAGCTCCTCCACAAAGGTGTAGATTTAGAAACAGTGACAGACTGTCTAGAGCTGGAGAAAAAACTGTCACACATGACAACCCCAACACGAGTCCCTGACACCTCACCTGCGAGCTCACTCAGAAAACCAGGGGGAAAAAATCGAGGAAACTTTCTGAAACTCTCTCCAGACAGCAAAATTACTTCAAATTTTCCCCAGACAACAAAAAGGCTTCAATTAATCTCTATTCTGATAGACCGTTTCTAGGCATATTTGTAAATGGCCTAGGGAACTATAATTAAGCAGTTAACTTGATGAACAGCTGCACCTTTTTGAAAGCAGTCATTAAAAGTAAGGACAGAGTTACCTGCCTCATTGTTTAACAAGATCTATTAGAATAAAAACATGAAATAGTAACCCTGGAGGAAAAATAATTCTTCGTAAAATATTAGATGGTTGAGTTTGGTTTCCCCACAGAGTTTCTTTCCTGGCTCCATATTTCTTTGGAAAGAAGGCAGCATCTCATTACTGCTCCTGTTCTTTTCAAAGAACAATGCTTGTCATTCAGCTGAAGAGAAGCCATTCCAAGGAAGTGGGTGACCTCTAAATCCTCCTTGGATATAAAAATTCAGAATAGGCATGTATGGGTCTGGGCTTCCTGGAATTCTCAACGAAAACAATATTACCTAAAGTGTTAAGATGTCACACAGTCACAACAGAGGTCAGAAATGTCATAAAACGTTTCATCTTGAGTGGTTTTCTAATGCTAAGTTATAATTACTCAAAATTTTATTCATTTATAAAAACTATACATGCATTAGCATAAAAGTTTTTCATGCTGTCAAGGTTCAAAAAAAAACCAAGAATCTAGGATGTTTCAGTTTTGGAAAAAAAAGTTGGCTGGAATAGACAAAAATATTTTACTTTCTTTGTAGCCAATACTTTTAACAAGCTGCTATAGAACAGATAAAAGAAAATTATCTGAAGCTATAACTCATCCTTATTATTAAGTTCATGAAAAAATCCTATTTTTATATATATATATTCTAATATATTCTATTGTATTGATTTTTTTGTATGAAATTTGTTAGGGGTTAATGGGGAAAATCTACTGATTTCCACTCACAATGGTGCCAGAATGTTCCTAGAGGGGACATCAAAACCCAGGGCAAGAGGAGCATCACCACTGTTATTTTAAAATATCAGCTCGCCTTATTTAACAGAGTCAACTTTAGTGGCTTCCAAAGTCTCCTCTCTGTTCAAACACAAAAAGAAATTAATTCAGTAAAAGAAAAATAAGCAGCCAAGAGGTCAGCTTTTCATTGCAGGGACAATTAGAGCCTGATCTATTCCCAAAGCAGCGATGGAAAGACTTAAGAGCATTTGGCTCCCACTGAAGACAGAAGGAGTAAAGAAGCCCTGACCTGGATGCACACTGCAGGTTTGTTTCAATTTATGGTGCCATTAATCTGGAGGGGGAGGAACTCTATTGCAGCTTTTAGCTTTGGACAGGTTTGGTTTAAGGTCTCATTTGTGCCCCACTGCACTTGACTCCGACCAAAGCGCTGAACACTTGATTATTTACCACTGCCACAGCACCAGGGAATGAAAAACTGCTTCTCTGGGACTGAGAAAAACAGGTTTTTCCAGAGAAGGTGTGGAGTGTCCCTCACTGTAGGTATTCCAGAACCTTCCAGAGCCAGCCCTGAGCTCTGGGCAGGCCCCTGGGACCAGGGACCCACTTGGTCCCTTCCAGCCTGGCCCATTTAGGGCTTCACTTTGAAGGCTGTGAACAGCATCTTACAGCCCAAAAGTCTCATTCTTAGAGCTGCCAAGCTCGCACACCCCAGATGAGCTCCCAGATGGTTTGGGTACCAGCATTTCTGGAAAGCCAAGCTCCAGGAGCCAGCTGTGCTTCGGAAAAGGGAGCAAGTTACCACCCAAACAGGTACCCCTTGGTGTCAAGGGTTAAACCCTGCACAGACCAGCACCTAGGAGTTACAAAAATAACTTCAGATAGGGAAATTTGGCTTCATTATTGCTCTTTTCGCCAAGTCATGCATCCACAAACACCGAGCAACAACGTGCCTCAGTTTCCCTCGTTTGTGACCCAGTTTATACAACGGAGCTGCCACGTGCTTACAGATGGGGTGGTCAGGATGTGGTATTTTAAAACCGTGAGTGTTATTGATGCCTGCAGCTCAGACCTGGGAGAGGAGAGGCAGACAAAACCAATTTGGCACCCAGCCCTGCAGTTCTGGTGCCTCTGCAGCACTTTGGATCAGCTGAGGAGCTGCAGCAGATGAAGCTGCATTCTGCACCTCCCTCACATCCTGCAGCTTCTGTGGGAACAGCAGAAAATATCCTCGAAGGCCTAACCTTGTGTGAGCATGAAAGGTTAAACAGGCAAAAATCAGGCCACATAATGAGAGACTGAATGGAGGGAACAGAAACCTTCCTGACGGAGGATTCTCTGCTTGTGGAGCAGATAACCAGGCAAAGATCACGCAGTCTGCCCCCAGAAGATAAAGCCTCTGGTTCCCGTTCAATGCGAAGGCTCCTGCTTGTTCAGCACAGCATTTTCTCTTGTATTTGTTTCCCTTAGACCTTGGTGATCTTTGCTGCATTCAATTGCTCGGCTCCATTTCTCGTCACACTGTGTGCTACAAAAGCAGCCATTCAGGACTTGGAGGTGCTGAAACTCCTTATCTTGAATTTTAAGGACAGATTACACTAACCTCGCTCACAGTGAGCAGTATTTTGTACAAAGTGTATGTACCACCAAAGTCCTTGAGAGCACCAATGCTACAGAATATGGCACCACAGGAACAGAGACAGCACAAAGGATGGAAATCTTTCCTTGGCACCTCATGCTGCCTGATAAATACACCAATGAAGTACAAAATTTAACGCATACTGAAAGTCTCTGACATTTATTACCAAAATAAAAAAAAAAAATCTGCATAATAAAATCCCTACTTGCACCAGAAGAATAGGGCAAGCTGCATTTGTAAAAATCTGCTCAAATTAACTGTTCTTACAATGTTTCTCTCTGTCTGGATTGAAAGATCTTGTAATATTCTGACCAAACCCAAAGGGGAGGGTAGACCTTTCTTGCTTTGGATTAGTTTCAGATGCCAAACCACAGGGATTGCTTTGGCTCTAAAACCACGTCTTCCGAATTTCCGCTCCTGGCAAGAAACACAAGAAGTAAATCAGGAGTAAGAAGGAAACACGATGTCATTTCCAAGAAAACCAAATTGCAGGACCTCATCTGTTAAATTTTAGAGAAGTGGGGATGAGCAGAGTAAGCATTTGCGGGCACAGAGAGGCTTCCCAGAGCCTCCTCTCACAGATGGAGCCGGGCTGGAGCCTGGCAGCCCTGCCAAGGTCAGGCTGGCACAGCCCAGCCAAGCACTCCAGCACGAGCTGCCAAGCAAAACTCACAGCCCGACCTACAAATTGTGCCCATCAGGGGTCCGCAGGTGAAAAACAAGTGCAGGATTCTGCAGTGAAGCTCATTTGTTCAGGCTTTGTTCAAGTTTCCAACAAACTGGTTCTTCATGGCGCTGCACTGAATCACAGGCTGAGCAGGTTACTGTGCTTGAGGTGAAGTTTGAAGTCTGTGCAGGTGCGGTGGCCCCAGAAATCCCATCAGGTCCCTCCCAGGTGTTCCTCTGGGCCCTTAAAAACAGTGCAAACCAAGCAAAGGCTCCAGCTGAGCAGAGGGAGCCCAGGGACACCCAGGGTTCCTGGCACCCACAGCAGTGACAGAAAAGCTCTGGAGGCACCTTTTAGCTAAAACCATCTGTGAAGGTACACAATACACACTTTGTCATATTATTTTCTCCCCTGCACTGTTGTTTTTTTGTTTTTTTTTTTTTGGTTAACAGCCTCACAAATTATCTTAACCAAAATTAGTGCACGTACACGGCCCAACCAAGAGGTTCCTTTTTTCCCCTCATTAATCTATCTCATGGATCAGCTACCAGAGCTTATCTGCTCCAGAGATGAACCCTTTTTTTCTTATGAAATCCTTGAGGAGGTTAACATCAGTATGCCTTAAAATAATTTTTAAAGAAGCTATTTTCTTCAAACCTTGGGCTGGGATTAGCTTTATCATTTGTGCTTTTCAGTACACTCTGAGCAGGATTGTACACAACTTCACAATAACAAATGTTCTATTTTCCCTGAAGTATCATTAGTTTAATACCCTATTCTCATGGCTTTACACATGCCATTAATTTCAATCACTTTTTATTTCCTTGTATGAAGCAAGTAATGATGAGAAGTGAGTCAAATTAGAGACCAAAGGAAAGTACAAAAAGACACAACCTGACTTTATCTTAATCACCCTGTATGGAACCAGCAAAAATATGGTATCATTTAGAGGTCTCAGCTGTAAGAACCTGTACAAAAGCAAGCAAGGTGCCTACATGGCAGAGCAAATTGCCATTTCCAGCACTTCCCACACACTTTGTGCTATGTTAGCGCAGGTACCAGGAGCAGAGAGGCTAAATTAGCTGAAAAAAAAAATATCAACAGAGTACGGGGGAAATTCCAAGTTAACACAGCTGAGAGCGCGCAGCAGTGAGAAACTGTGCCCATCCTGAATTAGCTCAAACAAACCAGGAAGGAGGTGAAAAACAACAGCACAGCAAAGCCACAAGTACTCTGTAACGCAAAGCAATCCTGCAGCCACACCAGAGATCTGCCACACCACACAGCAGAGATTATCAGCAAGAGATTATCAGCAAGGTACATCAACTTCTGGCATGGTAATTCTTATATTTCTGCTCGTTGCAAGAGGGGCTTTGTGCAGCAGCACAGGAGACGGGAGCGCTCCTCACAGCTCCCAAATAATTCTGCTCTGCTCTCTGTTATTCTGATAGCCCCTGTTTCCCTAGAGAGTCACTCTGCTCTCAGATGGAAAACTGCTCCCCAGATGCTGCTCTCTGTCCCTTCCCAAAGCACCAGAGGTTCTGGCTGGCAGGATTAGCAAGGGCTCTTCCACCAGCCAGGAAAGCCCTCCTGAGCTGCCCCTCTGTGCCTGGGAGCTTCCCAGGGACTCAGCCCTGCTCATTCTGCCCACAGGGCAGGGGGCTGTTCTGCTCCCACTGCACAGATTCCCCATTATCTGTCACCAAAGGACACCAATACCTGTGCTGTGTGAACACAGAGATGTTTTCCTGAACGGACAATGCGTATCCACTGGCTCTTTATGGATAAATAGATTTACAGAATGTAGATGCTGCCCTAAAGTAACCAAGCATTAATACAGTGAAATAAGGATAAAACAATACTGAGCAGTTGTCTATACAGCTTTTACCTATCATAAACAAGAAATTGAAGCCTTTGATATAGAAGAAACACTCTTATAGACTTGAATCCATTTAAAATGGATTTTGTTTAGAGTCACTTGCAACTCCCACTGCTTTCTTACGAGCCTCAGGACTTCATTTTTAAACAAGGAACCCTTTGTATTCTGTCACACATCCACAGCAGTGAAAGCCAGATGTGAACTGCAGAGTCTCATTAAAAGCATCGTTGCAGAGAGGTGATGGAAGCTTAGAGGACTTATGACCAAGCAGGGAGGTCTGAGATTCCAGTAATGGCACAAGAATACATTTTCAGAGGATAAAGCTGTTTAATGTGAAACAGCCTTTGAACTTTCCAATACGTGCAGCGCTGAGAACAGAGTGGCAAGAAATAAAGATACAACACTGCTTGGAACAGAGTGGCGAGAAATAAAGATAACCAGTATTTGTTGGGTTTATTTTACTCTGCAAATGCCGAACATAACGATGGTTCCCAGTCAAATAAATCCTGTACTCCCAGTACTGGTTCCAAAGCTAAATGGCTTTTACCCAGAATACGGCTAATACCTCACCAGGCTGAAAATAACCCCAATTTACACAAATTGGAACTGATGTGGGAGCGAAGGCAACTCCCTGCTTGGAAACACTTCCACCAGGGACAGCACCACTGAGGCACATCTGGTGCTCCAATAACCTGGAGGGATCCAGAGCTGATGCTGCACATGGTTCTGCTTCTCTTCTCACAACAATAATGCTTACCAGGAATATAAAATAAAATGAGGAACCAGCAGAGTCAGGGCTTTAAATACCCCTGGGATTTGTGCTGTGACCGTTCTGAATGCTGCTGATGGGGCTCTCTTGGTGGTAATTAGGAGGATGCACTCACTCTGAAGGATGATGGTAAAGTCTTTGTGAGCACTTTCTTTTGAGCTTAAAATAAACTCAAGACAACACTTAGGACAGAAACATACACAGGTTAAATTAACATTGTAAATTCAGCATTAACTAGTTAGGTCTTCAAACTTTGTGCCCTGTAACAGTCAAGTATTTTCAGTAAAATAACTGAATTTTGAATTTTTAATTTTTTTTTTTTAAATCTGCTCTTCTTCACATGAAAACTCCAAGCACCCCTGTTTCCCTAGATAGTCATTTTAGTTCAAATGAAGCCACATCTCCCCCCTTCCCTCTCTCCGAGGCATAAAGAAGACATTGCACCAGAGAGAAACTGGGCAAATTTAACAGCTCAAACTTATTTCCTCTCTTCAGAACGACGTAAGTGAATTTAATCCAGAAAAACTGTATCATTAATATGTGCTTACAGGCATTTCCTTGAGCTTTCAAGTTTGTAGAACAGTGTGAGTTATCATATCAAAACCTCAAGCACCAGACAGGGAAACTGGAAGCCGCATTACGATTAAACATTAAGATAAGATGAGTAAAAAGTTTTATTTTCACATGTGTACGTTCATTTTTCTTCAAAAAATAAGCACTAACTTTACCAGCCTTCTCAGCACCACTGTGCGACTCTCCTTGTATCAGCTCTACTAACCATGATTAAAGGGGATGAAGTCCAATTCTCCTCTTTGTGACTAACAGAAAAGAAAAAAAAAAGATACCAGTGATGAAATATTTCCATCTGGTAAACAAAGTGCCAGGGAAATATCAGAGCCACCGTCAGCACTGGCAGCAGCAGCAAGGCAGAGATTTCCATGCAACCTTTGCCTTTGCTCCAGCTATCTGAAGCACTTAACATTTTCTCCTGCTTCAGAGCAGGCTGCTTGAAAGGAAAAATAATTCAGCACTGTCTATGCAGGGAAAGAACAAAACTGTATCTTATTATAGCAGTGTAGCTTATTTTTTTTTTCATTAAAATTACTGTTTCCTAAGTTTCAGATATAAAAACTGTCCTGCAAGTACCACTACCAAGAGTGACACAGACAAAAAAAATTACAGGTATTTATACCATATTCATATTTACTATATATATAGTAATTATAGTATATATATATATATATATATATATATATACAATATATATATTAATTATACTATATTTATACTATATATATATTTACTATATATAATATAGAGATTCAAATCCAAAGATGATAGGACACACATAAATTTTAAACTGAAAATCCTTGTGGCTTTTTTTTTTTTTTGTGAGGAGTTATCTAGATGATCTTTTTTAAGCAGAAAAAGCAGTTTACTGGCAGCTGTGTATCAGGCACGGCATCGTTATTGTTGTTTTTTTATCTACAGCTTGCACAGGCGAAATTATTAATGAACATCCCCCTTGTCTCTGCCACAGCTTCCAGTTTGCATCGATGTTGTGATAGATGGATAGAAAATCCTGCCCTGGGAAGAGATTCCTGCCCCAAATGGCCGCACAAATTCCTCCTCGGAGGCTCCCCCCACTACCAGGGAAGGTTCTGAAGCACCTGATAAAACAGGGACACATCCTTGGGCGTGCAGAGGCAGGGAATGCTGCTGACAGAGACAAATCCCCTACCAGAGCACATGAAAGGGAAAGCTCCTGGTGCAGGGGGCACGATCACAGGGCAGGATGACAAAACACCGGGCTGCTGGTTTCACCTGAGCCAGAGAAAAGGTGCATTTGTCCCTGAACAAACAGCCTGTTAGACATGCAATCAAAGGTTGTAATTAGCTACTAATTATAGCAGCCAGGATCCAGTCATGGTGTAGTCACTCAACAATCCAGATCTGCATTTCAAACAAAAGTTCCCGTAGGAAAAAAAAATATTTGTGGAGAAAAAAATAGAGAATTGGCTCTTTTCAGTGTCAAGCATCAGCAATTAAAAGCAATTATAAGCAGAGGATTTGCTTGCCTGCATAATGGTATTCACTCCAATCTGTCTGCTGGCTGTACAAGGGGAGGTCAGGCAGGAGACAAACACAGAGCTGCACAGGTCAACTCAATTTATTTGGAAGCCTCAGTGGACTTCCAAAATAAAGAACCCTTATGGAGAGGGAATGTGTCAGCCACAGGGCCCTGAAGCTAAACATGTTTTACCTTCAGAAAAGAAGATACAAAAGAAGTCCACGACAAAGCACAAAAGATTAATAGTTCTGGTCCCTGTCAGGCAATTGATTAATTTTCTCAGACTGACAAGGTGGGGAAAAGACCGAGATCAAGATAATCGTTAGCAACTAAATAATTAAATATTAAAAGGAGAAAAAAAGGTATGAGGACAGACCTTACTGCAGGTAACAAGAAGGAGCAAACACTTGACAGTCAGGAAAAGTAAGACCCATCCAGTCCCTGGGGTAACTTTTCCATTTAAATGAACTGCTTGAGAATTGGTTCATCAACTCCATCTGTATTTTCCTAGTTCCCCTATGGTTTTGCTCCAAACAGCAGCTAGATTACTGCTCGCTCTTACCTGGACATAAAACTCTAAATCTGCCTTTTCCACAGAAACTCAAATTCCAGGTATTCCAATTATTTCCTTGCATGCACTTTCGAATGGACGAGCTAATTAACAAACTGTTTTGATGCTTTAATGAGACTCCAACTCCTCTGAGGATTTAACTGCAGTGAGGAGAACAGGGTTGCCATGTTTTCTGTCTAGGTATTATTTGGAGAGAACAAAAGCTGCTGCTATATCTGTTTTGCCTATCAAGACCCTCCTTGCCATCCTGGGAGGTGACCTCCAACTCTGCACATCACTTTTTTTTGGTTTTTTTTTTTTTTTTTGAGTCCCAGTACTGCAATTTTCCTTGCTCATATCCATTCAGACTTGGGAACCCCCCAGCCTGGGTATGGGGCATTTGCAGCCAGATCTCAGCACCTTTCCTCTGCTGCTCCTCCATCTCTGCGACATCAAGTATTTATTTTCTCGCCTTTCCTTCCTTCCAAGGTCCCCAACAGCTCTGTCCCATTCATCAAGGTGTCAGGCTGCATTACCCATATGATAAAAATAAAAGCAAACAACTCTCCTTGCATATTGTCTTACATTGTCTCTCACCTTGCAGGACCAGGGACTCCACTCTCCCTGAACAATCAAAAACCTCTGTCACAACTTTGTTACTACAAAGCTCTGCTAAGGTTAGGTGGTGGATATGACAAAAAACCACAACCAAACCCAACAAATATCTTAAATTCTCATTGGTTTTCTACCTGTCTCCAGTCTTTTACATTTAAGGTGTAATTCCAAGCAGTGATAAGCAAAATTCTTTTCTACTTCCATCAGTCTCAGGATCCCACCCATAATGAACTCGATGGTAATGATGTTTCAGTGAAACAGCCTAAAAAAAATAAAATACTTTTTATCCCTAAAGGATAAACAAGAAATAAATCTACAAAATCACATCTTTCAGAGTTTTATGACTCCTGTATTTTGTCCACCTTTTTCCCCAAATCACAAGGAACATCCTTCTCTTTTTCCTTCTGGCCCCCATCCAACCTTTGTGATTTGGCAGTTCTTTGCATGTTTATACACAAGTATTTTCTAGTATTTTCTAGTGAACCAACTCAAGCCTTTCCAACATCACAACGAGGGACAGTGCACTTACTTACGCTAAAATGGTTTTATTACCACAATTTTCTATTCTTGCAATGTTTTTAACTGTGGAGTACACAGAGTGCGCTGGGCAGGCACTGTGCATTAATCCTACTGCCAGAAAAAGAAAGAATTTCTCATTGGAAGCATCTGGTAAAAGCACACTAGAGGCCTTGAAATCATGACTGGTGCTCTTACTATTTGCAAAAAATATGAGTACAAATACACACTAATTTGATTTCCCTGACCCTGTTTGCCCAATAGGAACCATCTGCTTCTGTTCATCGCCTCCCATCCACCCTGATCCAAGATCACAAATCCAGCAGCAATCATCCCTTCTTTGTCTGCAGTGTCTTTGCATTAACCCAAAGCAGAAGATGAAATAAAGAATGTTAAAATGAGCTTTAACAATCTATAAAATTCTTCCATTACGCAGTTTATGGCGAGTGATTATCGCTACACTTTGGATTCCCATAATGAGTTACTTTCTTAATAACCTCCTGAGGGCATCGTAGAACAGAGTCAATGGCTGAAAATTATAGGGCAAACAAGAGACAGCTCCAAGCCAGTGTTTTATATTCAACAGAGGTGCAACTGGACCGAGCTGGGCTCTGCATCCTGAGCTGATTTCAGTAACGAGCCTGAATGAACTAACAGAGGAATTAGCAGAATTCCTCTCAACTCCACACAGCAGCACTTGTGTGATTTTGTCCTCTGAAAGAGATTTGAGGCATTGAAGTAACAGCAGACAGAGCTGGTGAGGAGCACCAGATCGGCACGAGGAGGAGGAGCTGTGAAAATCCCGTGCTCTGGCCAGCGCACCATTACTCATCCCAGACAGCTGGAATGGAAACAAGGACCACATGAATCATCCAGGCTGCTCTCTAGGAACACACTGGGCTGCTCTGCACAGGCCATA
Organism: Emberiza elegans; assembly: GCA_024865655.1. NCBI lineage: Eukaryota > Metazoa > Chordata > Aves > Passeriformes > Fringillidae > Emberiza > Emberiza elegans. Next base: position 3,522,069 of record JALJVW010000149.1, on the reverse strand, counting down.
ATAATAACATTTGTTATTCCACAATGGACTTTTAGATTAACTGTCTTATCTGGTTTTACGATGCTGCGCTCGGGCGCATTTCAAGGGAAGGTAAATCACCTCACCAGCCCTCCACCAAGAAAGCCACAGTAGATCTTCCAGGAAATAAATATTGATCAAGCCCCTGTCATAATTACAGGCTCTTCAGAACATTCCATTTGCACCAAGGAAGTTTTGCCATGACTGGGGAGGCCTATGCACCTGCAATGAGATCCACTATCTCAAAAATTAAATTGGAAGAATAACTTTAACTGGAAGCCAGGTTCATATAAGCACCAATATGGCCAATATTTATTAGAGCCCTAAATCAGGTCCTCCTGTAAATGATAACCAGTGAACAGATGTAGCAATATTAAGTGAAACCACAAACAAGGAGATGCTGCAATATGCATAAATTCTTTGAGCACTTAGCTTAATGTAATTTTTCTGGGGAGATTACAGGTGGCAATACAACAAATAAAACCTAGGAAACAGTCTTCTGTGTGCTGGCTTTTTTTTTTTACTCCCAAGGATGGCAGTCACAGAGGTACAACCTTTGAAAAAAAGTAATATATTTATATTATGCACAAGGTTAGTAGAGTTTCTAAAGCTCTTTCTGTGACTACACTTCCTCATTCTCGTTAGCTATGTAACAGTTGTCAAACACCTCATTACAAGATAAGCTCGGTTTTATTTCAGAAACCGAGGAACAGACGAATTAACTGACAGTCCCAAGAACAAATTGGTTGTAAGAAATGTGCTCAGAAGCTGCTTTTTATAATCCCATGAAATACGTATCTCGAAAATGCATCATTAATGAATTTCCTCAGAAGCAATCTTTGAAAAATTTTAAGAGGTGGGCAATACAAAAATCTAAAAATAAAAAATAAGTGGGCATAAACCTGCAAGATCTTCAGTTATTTCTGAATCTCCAGATACAAGAGAAGCGGAAAAATAGCATAGGAAGGGAAAACATTACATGAACAGTTCAACTGATAAATGTGTTCATATCTTAAAGGAGTTAATAATTTACAGAATGTTAGAAATAATTACTTGTTTAAGCAAGCTACCCACTGGACAAATTTTTAGAGCCATCAGGGATTTTTTAATTCAGCGTATCAGCTCAATTCTGATTCAAAAAGAAATACATTTTACTCTGAAAATAAATTGTAGACATGATGCTCTCTTTGAAATCCGGCACGAGCCCCCATTCTGCTGCAAGAAACGCTTTGGGGGAGAAGCTGTGTTTCAAATTTATTAATGATTCCTCAAGTTGTTATAGAAACGCAACTGCAGCAAGGCAATGTCTGGAGACACGAGCCCCTTTCATGTTCCCTGTCAGAGGAGCTGGTTGCTGAGGTTACCTAACAATGGAGGAACTTGTACATCCAATTCCCTCTTTACAAAGGCCCCGCAAACCCAGGGCCTGCCACACAACAATGCTGGCCAAAGCAACCCCCGGGCTTGTTTGCAGGGTGCAGACTGAGAAATCTCTGCTCTCACCTTGCTGCAAATACCTGGCGGCCGCTGCAGCCAGAGCCAGCTCTTCAAGGGAGGCGTCAAAAGAAAACAGAACAGGATATTTCCAAAACAGGCTTCAGCTCCACCAACTGCTTCAGAACCTCCAGCATGTGCTAAATCCGTTTTTAATTTCTGCAGGACAACTGGGTGCTCAGGGAGACATTTAGGGTGAGATCTTAAAGGCTTCCATGCACTCTAACAGCTTCAGTCAGGGCTTGCAGCTCCTCTCAGGAGCAGCTCCAGGAACCACTCAGGAGGGAAAGGCACTGACCTCTTCTCTTTGGGGACCAGGGACTGCACCCAAGGGAGCATCTGGGGTTGTGTCAGGGCACATTTGGGGAGGATATCAGAAAAAGTTCTTCCCCCAGGCTCCCCAGGGAATGGGCAATGCCCTGAGGCTGCCAGAGCTCCAGCAGCTTTTGGACAACACTGCCAGGGATGCCCAGGGTGGGATTGTTGGGGTGTCTGTGCAGGGCCAGGAGCTGCGCTGGATGATCCCTGTGGGTCCCGTAAGTTGGGCATTCAAAAGAAATAAAGTTTCTTGTTGTTGCTACAAATGCAACTAAGAGCATCTGAACACCTTGCAAGTGAGCAGGGATGAAGCATTGATTAGAGAGAAGGCAAAGGAAAAAAGAAAGATTTGTTTCCAGATTTCAAATGGAAATCTCAGTTTAATTACAGTCAATGAGTGCTCTTCTATCAATTTTAAAAGAGCCATGACTTCACCCCCAGACAATTATTAAGTGCAACCAACATGTTTTTTTTCCTTTAAGCAAGGAGAGAAATAGTAAAATGAAAAACCTTTGAGTCTGGCAAATCCCGGAACAGCAGCTGAATATAAATGAGGAGATAAATGATGAGAAGTGTGTTGAAGCAATTCTTCAATGGGCTGGAATAAAACAAAAGTTTGCATTCTCACTCCACGTCCCCAAAATGGTTTTTGCATAACTGGAATAAGAAAATCATGGCTGGGTATGGGGAGGAGCCTCATGGGTTTGATAAGAAACTCCCACAGCACATCTGTGAGGTGAGCACACACGTGTGTGTGTTACACACAACCACAGTCACTAGAAAGAGACAATACTTAAATAAACAGTGTCAAACAAAGCACATAACTGGGGATTTACCATTTTTTAAGTTCTTGCAATAAGATCTCCAGACAGTATTCTTTGGAAAAAAATAAAAACTCAAGTGCACTCAGTGCTTTTTTACCTTTGGCCTCTCCGCAATTTAAGCCACAACCACACAAGTTCTGCGTGGGGTGGTTTCAGAAATGGGATTTAAAAAGACTACAGAGTGTTTCTGCACATCCCTGGCCTTCCTTTGGGGCAGGCACAGGCTGTGGGGCCACGCTGCCATGGTCAGCTTGCATCCAAAACCCTTCCAGACACATCCAGAAACTCCTCCCTCGCTCTGGGTCCCAGCCCAGCACGCATAAACCAGCACTGGTCCCAGTATGAAGGCACTGGAACAACCCATGGAACTGGCCTTATCTACAATTCATTCATTCCAAGTGTTCAATTCTGCACAGAACGAAAGAGGCAAGTGAATTTTAAAATTAAGAAAAATACACTCAGTAGATGTTCTTGGTAGATTTGGTTTCACAAAGAAAATTGGTTTTTTCTTTGTCAGCCTTCCCTCTCCAGACCTTCTACTCATCATGTGTCCAGTCCTCAACACAGCCCTCCTGTCACAGTGCCTAAAATCCCCAGTCCAACACTAAGGAATACAATTCTCCATCCAGTGCTCTAAAAGATTATAATAAAGGGCTATTTTTCACAGAAGTGGCATAAAGAACACTTAGTAATTCCAAGTGTGTGAGTTGTGTATCATTTCTGTGTATGTATCATTTATATGATTAAAACAGCAATGGCACATATGGGTAGAACTGGCAGGCTTCACTTAATGAAAATACTGAAAAATTCAATGCCTGATTTTCATTATGCTGTTCAGAGGGTGTTGTTGCCTCTTCTCCTGGCAAAACACAGCCTGAAATCTGGATTCACCCACAAATCATTTCTTACAAACACCTGAACTGTGGACTAGAATGGAAATTCTTCCCAAGCCCTTCCTATCCATTCTCCAATTCTCTAATGAAAAGATCTTGGGGGCTCTGAGAACAGCCTTTTATATTTTCTTTAATGGTTATAGTTCAATAAAGCTGACATAATCCAGAATGGCTTGAAATGAATAAATCTGCTGGATAAGATCCACAGATCTTACAGTCTGCTCCGATGAGGAAAAAATTGGTTTCACTCAAATAAAAAAATTGATTATGAACCTGTCTTGAGAATGGCTCCTTAGCAGTGGACAGCATGCCTGTAACAACTGCAGTCCCATCCTCACAGCTGACTGATGATCTGAGAGCCCCGTGTGCCTCACTGAACTTTATTTAAACTCATCGCAGCCACAGAATTGCTCTGGAGTTCTCACAGAGCTCCTCTGGCTCCACATCCGCATGTTCATCAATGGGTTTTCACCAGGCTGAGGCTCTCAGTGCCTTCTGCTGCTTTGTGCTGCAGACAGGCAGGGATTTGGGGAATGCAGGTGTGCCAGAGCATCCTTAAAAGTGGCTTTTAAAGGGTCCTGGACCCGCTCAAGCAGAAAGCTGAGCCAGTGGGAGGCACCTCATCCCCAGGGGACTCTGAGGTGTAAATTAACTGGGTACCTGCCCTTGTTCCACAACACACACAGCACTAGCACAGGAGGACTGAAAGCTCCTTCTCTTAAGAGAATTTCTGCCACAAAACCTTTTGCAGGCTGCTTTTCAAACCCTCCACTTTCAATTACATAAAGGGACTTCAGAGTGGGGCCAGTCAAGCTGCTCCTGATCCGCAGTGATGGAAATAGAGGGAAATTTAGCAGGAGAGTTCACAGAAAGTTAATTGGCTGAACTTACAGGCACAGAGACTTTCTGCACGAGACCATTATAGAAAATATAGAATTAAGAACCAAATGATCCCCTGAACTTGTGAGCACAACTTAGTCCACAAGACAACAGAAAAGGGAGACAACAGCAAGTGCTCAGCTCCAGCACTGGCTGAGTCAATTCCCTGAGTTCATCTCCAAAGCTAGAAGCAAAACTGACTGCCAGAGGAGAAAGAATAATGTGTATTTTATAGATTCCCCCTCCGTCCTTCCAATGTTCTGTCCTCATTCCCAGCCAGCACTGCCAGGTCCTGCAGGTTTCCATGCCTGAGAGGGAGCTGGAAGGTGGCTCAAGGAGGGCACAACCTGACCAGGAGCTCCAGCAGAGTCTTGCTCTGTATCAGGGTGCAATATTCACAATAAAGTGGCAGCAGTGGGGCAGAAGGACAGCTTTAGCCATTAACTTCTCCTGTATCTCTTCCCCTCTTCCAGGACCTGCTGCCATTTCCAGCGCTGGAATCTGGATAAAATCACACTCTCAAATTCTCACACAGCACATTGAGGGTGAGTGTTTGAAACTCCCACTAAAGTGAACCAGATGTTGGAATGCAGCAGTGGGACTAGGAGTTGCATCACAGATTTTTAAGAATTATTTACAAGTGTTTGGAAGACACGACATTTCTAGAATTAGGCCAGCTTATAATAAGATGAACATTTTTAACATTAATACAGAACAGAGCTGAAGGCTCCGCTCTCATTTCTATCGACTGTAACACATTTTTCCTGAAAAGGGGTGATGAGAGAAAATGTGTTTTCTCTCAGTGCCAGACATGCACATGGACCTGACACTGAGGAAAGTGTTTCACAGTATTCCCCAGGGGCTGCAGCTATGATCCAGAAACTGATCCTTTAAGAGCATTTAGTCATAACACTGGTACTTTTTGAATAAATCAAATCAAAGTGGCCCCAGCATTAGATAAGACATTGAATTATTTTGCTTAGGACCATATTTACTAGGGCTGGCAAGAGCCTACTCCACTCTTACTACAATTTCTTTGACTTTTAAAAGGATTGGAGTTTAGAGGGAAGGTGGCTTTTTCTATTTTATCTTTTTTTTTTTTCTTTTTAAAAAGTGAAGCTGTAATTCAAATCCTGGTAACCTTGGAAACAGCCTCTCTCCTCAAATATGTCTGTGTCAATTAAAGTAATTGGGACACTCCAGCTAATGGTGCCTAGATTTCAATATCCAGGCTAGTGCCCATGCATCAGTCCTGAAGGACTTTCTGCAGAGACACAGATCCTCAGAAAAAAGCATCTCTTGGGAAGGTCCTGCTCCTCTTGTGAGCATTTGTAAGCAGGATGGCTGAGAAGAAGCCACCCTAAAGAATGTCTTTGTGTGTGTTCACCATGCCCAGACTACTGGCAGTGAACTTGGGGTTTATTTCTATGTGCATGGCAACAAAATTTCTAAGCAAAGCAGGAAAACAGCATTATCCCCTTATAGATTGACTAAAAACTCTACAGATTTACAGAATTAAGCTTTTTTCCTCACCCTTTGATAACAAGTGAATGTAAACGTGCACACACCCCCCTCAAAATTACATATTCACTGAGAGACAACCTCCATACACCCCAGGTTTATGAACAAACAAACAATACTGACTTTACTAAAGGGCCTTAGGCTATCCTAAAAACTGGAATAAACCAGCATTCCCACCTTGTAACACTGGTGGCTGGGAAAAAGAAAACCAAGAAACAATTCAGAATTTCTCACAGCCACCCAAAAGCAGCTCCTTCCTTCTTCATTGAAACCAGAAAGGCTTATTCAAGAAAAGGAAGATCCTCTAATGTGTTTTGAAAAATCAGACGTCAATCAATCATTCAGTTCAATGACAGGCATCACCACCTTTCTGCAGAGATACTTTAGTAAAACCCATTTTTTCAGAGCATACAAATATATCCTGGGGCCCACCCCCCAATCCACAAGAGAAGGCATTAAAAGAAATATTTCTTCTATGGAGAATACTCACTGTGAAATACTGGCATGCAGCATTGATAATTAAAATTAACTTTTAAAGTCTTCTGGAGATAAATAGTTTCTCAAGGTATTTTAAAGATATTTATTTATGTACATTGAATTTTTGTATAGCAGAAAGTGATTTTTTGGTAGATGTTTTTTGTTGTTATGCAAATGGTAAAGTGCCTAAGCCACATCTAAAATCTGTCCCTTCCATCCCTATCAACAGCAGAGAAGCAGAAGGAATTACATAGCCTTTGGGAAAAATAATCTAAATAATGATGGTTTGAAATGATTATGACTGGGTATTTCTGTTGTCACACATAACATGGGCAGAGGGAATAAAATAAAGTCCAAGCTCTGAGCAGTCTTTTCCCACATAAAAGATTTACTGTCATTCTTTTTCTAAAGCACAGATGATCCAGGCCTTCCAGGCTGGAAGACCAGAGCTGGCCAGCAAAAGGGGTGCTCAGACCCAGGCTGAGGTGCCTAAGTCATCCTCTGACATTAATAATGGAAAATAATGGGAAAAAAAGCAGGCAGAAGAGTGCAGTAGCTGAGTCAGAACCCACACACACATCACTGCCAGCAAAGGCATCAAAGATCAGGAAAGTCCCAGCCCAGAACTGTTGTTTCAGCCCCTTTGAGACGTGGAGTTATTTATATAAGAGATCTGTAATACAATATGGAATAACTCCATTGACAAGATGTGAAGTGGGACTGGTCCAAGTCTGCAGCAGAGCAGCTGCCAAACTGGACTTGGACAGCTCAGCTCTAGAAAGCCATTTTTCAGTTTAAAGGCTACAATAAGCAAAATCCTGAAATATTATGCCTGTAAAACACTTTGGAAATATGCTGTAATAGTCACTAAAACCAGCAGAGATAATAATGCAAGTTTCAACTTGTTACAGTTTGAGTATGGAAAACACATTCTAGTCACTGAAAACCCAGACAGGAAGGGGTTTTGTAACAATTAACTTTTACAAAGTAAAAATTCGTAGTTTCACCCTTCAGATGGGTCCAATTGTCCTCCCACTGAAGGAAGCTGAGTTTGACATTCACATCAGGAGCAGCAGAATTAGGCTATAAAGCTACAACTGCATATAAACAGCTGTCAGGCAAACACATGGCAGAATAAACATAACCCCAAAATTAATTCAGAATAATTATTTATACAGGCACAAGTGAGATCAGCATTGTGGATTTTTTTTCTTTTGGTGGAGATAAAGATTATCTTTGTTTTATTATCTTCTTTTATGTGAGTAGATGCTGAATACTGTATCTTGCTATAAAACATTTCATATTTTAGCCTAAATATTTATACTGAGCTTCATTCTGAGGCAAAGCAGTTTAAACTTGGTGTTTTATTTTACCAGTTTTACATTAGAATAGAAGTAGTCACGTCCTCAGCAGAGGAGATTTTAATGCTGTACTAAACCCATCCTGCAGCCCATCTCTGAGAAGAGGCCCAACACAGTGGATTGTGCCAATCAGATCTTCCAGAAACACCATCAGAATTAAATTTACAATAAAGGCTATTGAGGCCTTTCCAAGGAAAACAAGCTTGTTTAGTTTATAGATCATTCAATAAAGCATCTCACAGAAAACACGAGCTGGAACCCAGCTCTGGTGAGACATGGAGCAGGCATATGCTCGTGCAGAGCAAAGCTGCTCGGAGAGCAGCTGGAGATCCCTGGGCTGCAACAACCCTGAGAGCCCATCTGGAGGGGTTATGGACCCCAAATCCCCAGGGGTTCCCTCAGTCACAGAGCTGGGATGGTTTTGGGATGCTGTGCTGGCACCAGCCGAGCCTGCACAGAGCCAGGGCCGCGTCCATTGTGTGACTGCAGGGATCCTCATCCCAGAGAGGGCTAAAAGGGAGCACTGAACATTTATCCAGCACCTGCCAGAGCAGGGCTCTGCTCAGCTTAGAGGTGTTCTCCAACTGAAGCACAGTAAGGGAGGTCTTCAGGTCCATAAACACCTGAATTTTGTCGCTCTGTTCCAAATCGGGGTGAGATGAAGACAAAACATCTCTATGATCTTGAAAACAAGCTCAGAACAGAAATCCTGATGCCCAGCCAGGCCCACACCACAGCACAACTTCTCTCATGCTATTTGCAAAGGCATCTGCAAGCTCAGCCTTGGCTGTCTCTAATATTCAGTGTTTTGTTCGCTTCAAACTGAGTGCAGGATGATGAAAACTCACGGAGCACGATGGTGCCAAAAGAAAAGCTGCACCACCATTAATTGCTACACGAGTACATCAGATCTGTCACGAGCACTGACATGCCAGGCATAACAAGCATCTCTGAAGTCAAACTCCCCTTTTCTCTCTGCCACAGAGCAGAGGATGCTGATGACAGATGGGCAGAGTTAAGCAAGACGACCGGCCAAAATCCTCTAGCTGCATTTCACTGCCAAGACCAGAACCTCAGTTTATAGCACAAACCACTAACTTTCAGGCATCAGACAGGGGGAAAAAAATATAAAAAATTAATGGTATAAATAACAAGAATTAAAAATGAAACAATCATCCATTCTTCTGGCACCTATTCCTAAATTTCTCCTCTGGCTCCAGGACTATTCCCTCTGCCTGCATAGTCCCAGAGCCACGTAATTGCAGAACTGCCACTCCACATCACTTAACGCTGCTATCCACTGAAGTCAGAACTCCTTCTCCTCTCTTCTGACTGTTCTTCATCCTCTCCACCTGAACCAGGAGGGGCTTTTATTGTGCCATGCTGACTGGCACCAGCCTGGAGTCCCTGGACTGAGAGGTTCAGTCACGCCTGGTGTGTCTGAGCTCTCCCACCACTTCCAGCAGGAGGTGATCATTTCTCATTTACTCCACGGTGACAGCACATCTTTTATCAATAATGAGGCTTCCAAACCTGCTCAGGGTGTGTGCAGCCAGGAGGGACCCTGCCAGACAAAGCCACTGTATATAAAGTGGTATTTTAACACTTAGCCCCTGCCCTCTCCCAGATGCTGCTGGGAAAGTTTGTTTCAGGTTCACCCACCTTAACCTGAACTTGCATTGTTTCCCATTTAAACCTCCCAGTGATTTCGGTCTGAGCTGCAAGGAGCTAAGCCAAGAAGGTCCTCTATTTTAGTGTGGTTAATGGTGCATCAAGTCTTCTGCTGCCTCATATCCCTCCCTCAAAGTCAGCAGGGCTGAAAAGAGTCTAAGTCAGCCAAAGTCCCTTCAAGTATCTGCAACATTCACATTTTCCTGCCTATGAATTGCTACAGCACTCATGAAGCACTATCATTTATATAAACTTGCATTTTAAACTTAAATCTCTTCTCAAGAAAATGAAGACAATGATTTACTTAAGTATGAGAAAGAATGAGATCATTACAAGAACACTACATCAAAAATGGCAAGAAACTTTTCGAACCTTTTTTCATATTGGCAACTTTTGTAGACTTACTTCACTATTCATTACTATCTGGTCAAAGTGAAAACAATCAATAGTAAATTTCTATCAAAAAGAAAAACCTAACAGCACAATATCATATTGTGTGCATTAAATCAATAGCCCTCCTCAGTTTTAATGTAGTTGCTGCAATACTTTAAAGAGAATTTTGAAATGAGTGTTTTTTAAACCACAGAATCTCACTTCCTTCATTGTGAACTGAATAGGCTTTTAATGAGTGTTTCTCCATACAGATGAAATTCTCTATAAGGGCTTCAAAAAGCTTTGCAATTATTAGGATAAATAAACCACCCACATGTCTAATATGTACTTCACAGATGGGTGAGATGAGAAAGCCTGACAGCTGCTGGCCCCAGACACAGAGCAAGCCAAGGACAGGCCCATGGTAGAGGGGTTAAGAGTTCATCCTCTCTAGAAAAGCAAAATGAGCCTGATGCAGAGTTCAAAGCTGCCACAGCAAACCTTCAGAGAGAGGGAGGGAGGGAGAGGCCAAGGCCAGCACCAACAGCTCCTGCTGGGCTGGCAGGAGCAGGGATGGGGCAAATGCTCCTGAGGATCACACACGGCTCTGGCTGGGCTGCAGGGTAGCAGCACCTACACCTCACAGCTGACATCCTGCAGCATTAAACACAGGAGAGGCTCCTGAGGATCACACACCTCTGGCTGTGCTGCAGGGTAGGAGAACCTACACCTCACATCCTGCAGCATTAAACACAGGAGAGGCTCCTGAGGATCACACACGGCTGTGGCTGGGCTGCAGGGTAGCAGCACCTACACCTACACCTCAGAGCTCACAGCTGACATCCTGCAGCATTAAACACAGGAGAGGCTCCTGAGGATCACACAGGGCTGTGGCTGGGCTGCAGGGTAGCAGCACCTACACCTCACAGCTCACAGCTCACATCCTGCAGCATTAAACACAGGAGAGGCTCCTGAGGATCACACAGGGCTCTGGCTGTGCTGCAGGGTAGCAGCACCTGCAGCTCACAGCTCACATCCTGCAGCATCACACACAGGAGAGGCTCCTGAGGAGCACACATGGCTCTGGCTGGGCTCCAGGGTACAACCTACAGCCACCACTGCCACCCCAGGGGATGGGGATAACCTTCAATCGCAGCAAGGCAGTAAGTCCTTCCTGGCTTGGGAAGCACACCAGGTGCCTCTGCAGAAGTTCTGCACCACTCACACTCCAGGGCAGTAAAACACAATAAATACATCCCAGGAGATGGCAACACCTTTGTCTGAGGGACTGTCACACACAGCCACAACCTCACAGCTCACATCCTGCAGCATTGAACACAGGAGAGGCAGAGAAAACATCCTGCAGTGTTAAACACAGGAGAGGCTCCTGAGCATCACACACGGCTGTGGCTGTGCTGCCGGGTACAACCTACAGCCACCACTTCTCCACCAAGGGCTGGGGATAATCTTTAAGACCTCCAGCAAGGCTATAAGTCCTTCCTGGCTTGGGAAGCACACCAAGTGCCTCACAGTGCTCTGCTTTGCAATTATTAAGATAAATAATTCTGCACCACTCACACTCCAGTGCAGTAAAACAAACGAAACGCTTCCCGGGAGATGGCAACACCCTTGTCTGAGGGACTGTCACACACAGCCACAGCCTCACAGCTCACATCCTGCAGCACTGAACACAGGAGAGGCAGAGGAAACACTGCTGAGGATGAAACATGAGCCTGAGCTGCATTGGCAGGAAAGGGGCTTGGGGAAATGCTGGATAGAGCAGGACCCCTCTGTCCCTCGAGTGGGATGGCATGAGAGGAACTCCAGCCAGCCACTCTGCCCTCACACAGATGGATTTTCCTCTCCAGGACTGTGCACACTGTAAGATATGGCCACTGATGGGGTTTCTGGACCAGTACCACCTCCATCCTTTGTCCTCCAGCCTTAGTGCAGCAAAGCTTTGCAAGCCCCCAATTAATTTAGCCAAAGACATCAGAGCATCACCAGGAAGAGACTGGCACACCTGCCAAGGCAGAGTGCTATGCAGGCAAGAGATCTGCAGCATCACTGGTTAAAAACCTCACACAGGTTTGCTGGTAGCACTGAATAAGTTTAATAACGTCCACACAGAAAACCTTTGAAATGGTGGCAGAAATATGGGCCTCCCAACAGAGCAAAAAATACAGCCTGCTTAGAGCTCCTAAGCCAGGAAACTTGATATTGGACAGGAACAAGCCCAATAAAATAAATCAGGTGAATGTTACTAAGTCAGGGTGAGGGGCACACAAAGCTCACAGCATCACATGCAGAGATGGACAGACAGAATGAGCTGCAGGGCAGGTCAGCCAGGGGGGCAAGCTAACACACACTGGGATGGGCCACACTTCTGGCACATCCTGCCCCTGAATCCCAAGGCACAGAAATCTCTGAATCTCTACCCAGAGATCATATTTTAAATCTGTTTTGATATTTATAAGAGAGAATGTGGTGTTGCTATATACACTTTGATCTCAATGCATTCCTATGTCTATTAAAAATAAAAGAAAGAGATACTGGCATTGAATTTGCATTTTTGAAAGCTTATGGAAATGAACATTTATGAAGAGGCCATGAGAGCAATGTATCAATTAATAAGAGGAACTTGCACTGAGAGAATAGTCCTGGTTCAAAAAATTCTAGTTAGCCAAGACCATGTCAGAGCAGACTTAACCTCACTCAGTTTTTCTCCCATGCATTCTCCCCACCCCAACCTGTGCATTTCCCTCTTCTAAATGTTTAGGTACACCTGAAACTTCACAAATATGTGTCTAGATATTTTGGGGGCAGTTCAATTGTGATTTTTTTAGACAGTCTTCCTTATTTTTAGACTTAAGGAAACAAAAAGAACCATTTCTGGGATGCAGTAACAATTCTGAAGCGCTGAGCTCACAAATTACCTAACCAGGCTTTTACAACAATATGCTTGTAGTTCGCCACCTTTTGGGGTTTTTTTGGGGTTCTTTTTTGATTTCTTTAAACAAAGACAGCACCCTTACATTATAAATACTTATCTAAGAATACACAGGAATTTTGAGGAAAATGTGATGAGGCAGGTACCATCAAACCTCCATTTGAACTGCTCAAAATGGCTAAGTCTAACTTTCTGTGGTATTTTAATGAGTTGTGCTACTCTTCTTACACTTCTCTAAATTGTTAGTTAGCTCTATCCTTCACCTCCAGCAAGCTGTCCATACTCCATGAGAGGAATGATGGCATTTCAGGTTTTGGTGAACCCATTTGCCATCCCATTTCCACGCGGAACCAGACAAAACCAAGAGAACGTTTTCAGCAAAACTGAATAAGTCGCCCAACCCAAAACTCCTGAAGTATTTATTCACAGATACAGTTGTTCATCAGCTCTGAAACTCCTGCCTTTATTATGTGCCTGTCAGGATGAATGATAATGCCAAGGGGCTGGCAGGATAATGAACAACTGCCAGGATAAATGGATCCTTGCACAAAGCTCCCTGCAATACAAAGATGATGACGAGAGCAACGCTCAGAGCTACACCTACAGTTTCTCCTTTTCCATTTTTCCCCCCATGTGTTGTGCAATTTTCTTCTGTCTCCAGTTTACTTGGCTGGAACAAAGGTGGAACGTGAAACAAATTGTGGCAAAATCCTCTGGAGATGTGAAGCACAACTCTGCTGCAATCAATGTGTAATTGCCTAGTCATGCCACAGATGAATCTGCTCTCCATGCAAAGATTTTAGCAAGCATTGTAATGTATTCACTTATTTCACAGTTATTAAGTCTGCCCTCTGATGAACATCTCTCCCTCATCTACTGTGTTAGCACTTTTCTCCCTCCTGTTGCTTCCCACACCACACAAAACTACTGAAGAAAGATTATTACAAGTGGAGATTGGGTGTGAAAATAATTCCAAATTCAGTTCCCACATGTGTTCATGCAGTACCGCCTTCCAGTGCATGAAAGAAGATTTTAACCACAAAACACAGAAATCAGGGAAGAGAGGATTTAACTGGAGTCTCCCCTTCTTTGAGTGCCCAAGATCCAGAAAGGATGCACTGCAGATTCAGCTCGGAAAACATCACTTAAATAAACAGCCCCTATTTATACCAGCAGCACAACAAGGATATTCAGTTAAACAAGATTTACAGACAATTTCAACCCTGTTTTCCATAGGATACCAAGATCCAAAATGAGAAAATATTCAGAAGTTTAACATTATGAGTTGTTGGGGTTTTTTTCCCAACCCCAAAAGTTATATTTACAGCTTCTAGATTATTTACAACATAAATGCAGCACACAGTTCTGGAGGCCTCAGCAAGAGTTGCAAAGGGTCAGTGGGGAAGGATAAAAGTCACACTGCAGGTACATCTCAGACTGGAGCAGGTGTGGGAAGAAGAGACGGATGGACAAGTGAAAATCAGCCATAAAAACTCCCATGGAATGGGTTATTTCTCCCCTCATGCCACATTATGTTAATGCTAACAGGATTTCCAGCGCTCACGTGTGAAGGAAAGCACGTCAGACATGCGGCAGATCAGCAGTGCCTCCCCAGCTCCTGTCAGCTCTCTGAGCTCCCAAACACTGAGATTACGGAGAGAAAAAGCAGATTCAGGTCAGCAACCCTGCACACAAAAGCCACCCTTGCAGCAGGGATAACAGCGAGGAAAGCAATTGCCTGTGAATTCTTGGTGAAGAAAAAGCAATTAGATTTTACAAAAAAGGAAACAGTGAGAAATAAGTTTTCTTTAAAAGGATAGCACAGACACCAATTCCCCCACTTCAGCACCACCATGAGAATCTCTCAAACGTCTGAAAAACAGGAGCAGCCACTTTTATTCCAGGTGGTCACGAAATAGATTTGGCCTTTTCAACTTTTGGTGTACTTGGAAGAGCTTATTAGAAAGTACCTGAAGAAGCAGAAAACAATTTTGAAATAACTGGATCTAAAGTTTAAGTCACAACTTGAGGTTTGGAAAGCAGCAAGGATAGGAAAAAAAATGAAGAGGGAAAAGGAAAAAGAATGATAAAGATACTCAAAAATAAAAGAAATTATAAGAATCAGAGGGGCAGTGTCTGCAGGGACCACTTCATCCACAGCTGCCTCTTCTTCCACAGGAGATGCAGCAAAGCAGAAATTAAATATCTGCATGGACAAATAACAGCTGCACTTCCTTTAAGCACAGCAAGTCACTGCTTTCATTATCACTGCAGGGGAAAAGGAAGCACCTAAGAGGAAATTTTAAAAAGACTAAATTTTCAAACAGTCCAATCTGAAATTTACCCAACCTTCATAGCTTTTTATGCTAAAAACCCATCTGGAACAGGACCTACTTTCAGAGGACACCAAGTCTTGCCACAGGACAAACACAAAAAATATTTCCAAAACTCCAAATCGTTGCTCACCTCAAAATTTAAGAGCGCATGGGAAGTCATTTTAGGAAGCAACTGACCAATGATGCTGGAAAAATCATTCAGACCAAGCTCTTGCTCCAGCCTGACTTGGAGAATATTTTAATTTGCCTGTGGAGGTTCTAGCTATTAGTTTTAGTTTTACAAGGCTCAAATTCACTTTAGAATTTTCAATTTTCCATTTAGAAAAGCTGAAATATATCAACAACAAAATAATGAAAATATAACTTCACTAGTCACATACTTTTCCATTTCAGTTGTGGTAGTCTATTACTGAAGTATCATTGAATAAAATGACAAAGTGAATTTTTAAAGGTATCTTTAGCACAAGTTTAACCTTCTCCCATCCCTCCCTGTTCCAGGCAGGGATAGTGCTTTCTTAAGATTGCTACAGAAATACAAAAAAGTCCAGCAAGTAGCATTTCCTTCCTAACTTGTTGAGGTTAATCACACAACCAGTGCTTAGATTAGATAATCTACAACTTTTATTTGTGAGTAGTCTCACATTTTTGGGTGGAAGCACGCCTGACATATCTGAGCAAGAGCCAGCGAGACAAAAAACAAACCTCATCCTGCAACCCTCCCTGGGGAAATCTTTATTCATTTTAATACTTGTTCAGTCAGCTGTCTCAGTGAATGACAAGGTTTTATCTCTAATGTGAATGGCTCTGAAGGCTACTTGCATTATCCATTCTTCAGCAGCTGCTGCTGAAACCACAGGGTTGCAAACTTATAATTAAATCCAGCTGCCACTACTGTGAGCTCAGCTCTATCGAAGTGAGCAGCAGTGCCTCGTGCTTGCTGGCAAGATCCTGCCTCCCCTTCCAGACAATGTAATTAACTCTTCTGCCCCTTTTAGATGGAATAAACATCGGCGCTGAAAATGCTGTTAAATGACTGTAAAACAGTATTTATGCTGAGGAATTCTGCTGCAGTCATTACACCTGAGAAAACAAATTTCTAGGCTGACAACAAATAGCTGTTTCCTTAAGAGCGCTGAGAGGACACCCAAGGAGACACAGGATGGAGTTTGCTGTAGAAAAAGTGACAGATACACATTAACACATCTACTCTTAAGCCTTAAAACACAGCCTCTGGCAAAATAGCACATACCCAAACCCAGCTTGAGAGAATTGCAGACAAGGGCTGGAAAGGAACCAGGACAGGCACCACAGGCTTTCCTTTGATGCTAAAATAATTTTAAAGGCCATTTTCCTGGCTTAAAATAGATTTAGAGGTACCAGACCAGAGGAGTTGGAGATCCCCCTTCCTGAGAGTGTTCAAGGACAGGGCTTGGAGCAACCTGGTCCAGTGGAATGTGTGAAAAAAGATGTTCTCTAAGGTCCCTTCCAAAAGATGTTCTCTAAGGTCCCTTCCATCTCTAAGGTCCCTTCCAAAAGATGTTCTCTAAGGTCCCTTCCATCTCTAAGGTCCCTTCCAAAAGATGTTCTCTAAGGTCCCTTCCAAGCCTGTGACCCATTCCTAACTGAACAGCTAAACCCACACATCTCTACAGGAATCCCTTTGCTCCTTTTGCAGTGCAGATCTGTTCATGTCTGTGTGTCAAAGTGTTTAGGTCAGCAAACCCAATTAGCCACCCAAATGTGACTTTGTCAGCCAGGGTCCTTGCAGGGCTGCTCGAGGCAGCTCCACTCCCTCCCTTCCACAGGAAACTCCACTTTCCTTTCCATAGGAAACGCTGCAGTGACAGTGCCTCAAGAGCATCTCATGGCAGGAGAGCAATCAGCAGTGACACACTGCACTGATGCCACTGAAGGAGACAACAACATCCAGCCAGGCTTTGCTTGGGAAGGGTTCTCCTGCTATTTGTGCCTCTCTGGAAGCACACATCAGTCCAGAGATTTTTGAAGGTGCAGCAGAAGCGTTTGACCTCTGGCTAAAGGGGAGAGCTCTCTGCAGACCGCGCAATGAAATGCACAGCAACCATCTCCAACTTCGCTCTGAAGAGCTAGCAAAGTACAACAAGAGTATTCCTAAAGACATAACAATCTGCTGGATATTCTGCCAAATCAGTTAAAATTCCGTGTTGTCTAGATGCTTTATTAACACAGGGGTTGCATGCAGAGCTACACAAGCACTGCATGGGCTGCTCAGCCATGGTACCTTGGGTAATTCAATCCATCTGCATTACCTGACCAAACTCACCAGGATCCAGCTCAAACCCCTGAAGCAAGCTGGGAGCCCAAATAAATCTGCCCACAGCCCCACAGAGGCCACGCAGGTGTCATGAAACAGAACCCAGATGTTTCCAGAGGCTCAAAGTCTGCTCATTCACCTTTTGATAGTGTGGGAGGGAGGAATGAACCCGCACAGCCCCTCGGCACAACGCTCAGTTTGCTGGCACTTGCAACCACATTTCCTCACCCAACAAACAGATGCCAGCAGCCAGGCAGCAGCTCTTCCCCTGTGATTTTTTGCTTTTCCTTCTTCTGCAAGCAAGCCTGAACAGCCTTTTGTGGCAAAGACAAGGGGGGTGAATCCTCTCTCTGCAGTGGTTACTCTGAGGTTCGTTTCCCCTGACATATTTGTTTGCAGCTCCAGCCCTGCTGTCTGTCCGCCTGTCTCTCCCTCCTAATGGCAGCGGAGGGCAGGCAGTGCCTCCCTTTCAGCAGGATGGGCTGATGATTATATCCTGTCACACCCAGCAGAGAGCCAGGCATGATCTTTCAATCAGCATTTTTCACTGCTCCTGGTTCAGGGCAGCAGAGCTTTTATTCCTCTCAGCTTTTCAGTGGCTGCTTTAAAGGACTTTTATCTGGGGAGGCTGATGAAATGTGTTTCTGTTGGCAAAGAGCAGGTGGGTGTGAGGAGGGGAGCAGAGAAGAGAGAATGGAAAGTTTGGAGGAAGCCATGCTTTCAGGGCTTTTTGATTCCTGCCCAGGGCCTTGCTCACAACTGGAATTAATCTCTGAATCAACTGTTGTCTATCACCAGACCAGATAATGTCATTTTTATCTCAACCATAACTTTTTTTTTTTCATGAGAGATCACAGATAGCTTGAACCTCCTGCAGTGATCTGTGCACCACATCTGTGTTCTGCAAACCTCTGCCCAAGAGAGCATCCAACCCACCTCTCCCATGGGTTTCTAACCAGCTCCAGACTTGTGGCACTTCAAACTCAGGTCCATTGTTCCCTTCCTACTAATTTGTAGCTGTGTACATCTGTAATTTAGATATACAAATGCCATGGTGTTTTAAGTGTCAGGACACCTGTCAGTTGTCACCAGAGCGCAGGACACAGGTGACAGAAAGGCGTGTGTCGCCATGAGGGGCTCATTACCACAGTCCCTGATGCAGGAACAAGGCATTGCAGCACATCCCCAGCCCACAGGGTGCCCTCAAGAGCTCCCTGGGGCTCCTGCAGTGCTGCAGGAAGGCCCCAAAGCATCTCCCCCTTGCCACGTGCTGCCTGCCAGGGCTCCTCTGTCGCAGACATCTTTTACGGAAAATCCTTTCCTTAGGGTTTTTTCCTCCTGAGAAGCTGAGAGGCCTCAGGAACAAAATGTAACCAATGGTTATCTGCTGCTGTGGGATGCAACAGCTGCATCTGGGATTGGTCTCATGTGGATGTTTCTAATTAATGGCAAATCACAGCCCAGCTGGCTCAGACTCTCTGTCCGAGACACAAGCCTTTGTTATCATTCTTTCTTTTTCTATTCTTAGCCAGCCTGCTGATGAAATCCTTTCCTCTATTCTTTTAGTATAGTTTTAGTATAATATATATCATAAAATAATAAATCAAGCCTTCTGAAACATGGAGTGAGATCCCCATCTCTTCCCTCATCCAAGTGTGGTGAACACCAGCACACTCCTCCATCACAGGAGGAGCCTGGCACCCAAAAAACAGGCACAGGATGGATGGATCACTGCTCTGGGAGCCAAAAAGGAGCAGAGGAAGAACAAAACAGAGTCCTACTAGGACGGAGGGTGATCACAAGGGTTCTTCCTGCCAGAGGATGGGTACTTTCCTCCCTCATCAGTCATCTCTGCTTCCCTTGCCATGACAGGCTGGCATTTTGCTAATGAGACTGAGTCATTTGGGGCAGGAGGAGGACTGTGCTAAAACAGGAAAAAAACCCCAACGCTGGTATCTTTAAGGGATTATATGCACTAAACTAGAGCAAGCTGAGCATAAATTATCTTTTGTGCCATCCTCTCCCACTCTCCCTATGGGCTAATGGCAAATTTTCAAGTTAAAAAGGTTGGCTTGGGTCAAACTTCAGGGAACTCATGGCCAAAATACGAAAACAAAATGCCAAAAACCCTGGCACAATGAGGGCCCAGCTACCAGAGCTAATTTACCCCCACAAATATTTAAACATTTAAGCATTTCATAGTTTCAGTGGGGAACAAAGATCCATTAAAACTGAAGACATCCCTATGGGCAACAGATCCATGGGAGCTTTCAGCTTGCCATTTGTTATTTCAAAGAAGGAAAATTTGTACCACTGGTTTATTTTGGATCTACACTGCCCTGTAAGGCTTGCATAGGGCTCCAGCCTCAAAGAAGAAAAACTTAGAGACCAGGATGGCAGAGAGGACATTAACCAGAAGTTGTATCAAACAGCTTTTTGCAGGAAGAAACATTTCCCAGAGGAAAATGGAAGAAAATTTTTTTTTCTTCACAGTGAAAGAAAAGAATATTTTTATTCGTAAGAAAATATATCAAAATTCCTGCCATTTTAATCAATGGTTTAAAAAAATGACCTTTGTTTTAAGCAGCTTTATAATGTAAACTCTGATCTACCTGCTCTAGGAGGTGCTGGTATTTTTGTTTACCAGAATCTTTATAAGTTCAATATCTTAATAGTGTGTGACCAGAGTGAAGGCAGAGATTGACAGCTAGCCAATGAACTGATGAATATCTCCCTCATCAGCATTTCATTTCGCTCCCCATGCCGCGCGCATCCTGCCTTTACACACACATCCCAGCGCCATTATCTCACACTTAATTACTCGGCTCTCAAAGCACCCGACGAAGGAACGAGCCACCATTATCAGCATTTCATGTACAACAGTGCCCAGGCAGAGCGGGGTAATTTGCTAAAAGTTACTGCATTAAATACCCAAGGTCAGGGGCAGGTGGAAGAGCAAGTTGCTATCAGGTGAGCACTGCACCCAGCAGAGCACACGGCCTCTCCAGATGTGGGCTGGGAAACACCTTTAATGATCTGCACCAGGCTCTGCAAAAGAACTTGAAATCTCACTTGTGTGGCAGCAAACAGTGGTGTAAAAATTAATCTATTGACACTTTATCTGTTAAACACTGGAATATTGTATTGAACAGAGGAAGAACAAAACAGAGTCCTACTAGGACGGAGGGTGATCACAAGGGTTCTTCCTGCCAGAGGATGGGTACTTTCCTCCTCATCAGTCATCTCTGCTTCCCTTGCCATGACAGGCTGGCATTTTGCTAATGAGACTGAGTCATTTGGGGCAGGAGGAGGACTGTGCTAAAACAGGAAAAAAACCCCAGCGCTGGTATCTTTAAGGGATTATATGCACTAAACTAGAGCAAGCTGAGCATAAATTATCTTTTGTGCCATCCTCTCCCACTCTCCCTATGGGCTAATGGCAAATTTTCAAGTTAAAAAGGTTGGCTTGGGTCAAACTTCAGGGAACTCATGGCCAAACTACGAAAACAAAATGCCAAAAACCCTGGCACAATGAGGGCCCAGCTACCAGAGCTAATTTACCCCCACAAATATTTAAACATTTAAGCATTTCATAGTTTCAGTGGGGAACAAAGATCCATGAAAACTGAAGACATCCCTATGGGCAACAGATCCAAGGGAGCTTTCAGCTTGCCATTTGTTATTTCAAAGAAGGAAAATTTGTACCACTGGTTTATTTTGGATCTACACTGCCCTGTAAGGCTTGCGTAGGGCTCCAGCCTCAAAGAAGAAAAACTTAGAGACCAGGATGGCAGAGAGGACATTAACCAGAAGTTGTATCAAACAGCTTTTTGCAGGAAGAAACATTTCCTAGAGGAAAATGGAAGAAAATTATTTTCTTTTTCCTCAGGGAAAGGAAAAAATATTTTTATTTGTAAGAAAATATATCAGAATTCCTGCCATTTTAATCAATGGTTTTAAAAAATGACCTTTGTTTTAAGCAGCTTTACAGTGTAAACTCTGATCTACCCGCTCTAGGAGGTGCTGGTGTTTTTGTTTACCAGAATCTTTATAAGTTCAATATCTTAATAGTGTGTGACCAGAGTGAAGCAGAGATTGACAGCTAGCCAATGAACTGATGAATATCTCCCTCATCAGCATTTCATTTCGCTCCCCATGCCGCGCGCATCCTGCCTTTACACGCACATCCCAGCGCCATTATCTCACACTTAATTACTCGGCTCTCAAAGCACCCGACGAAGGAACGAGCCACCATTATCAGCATTTCATGTACAACAGTGCCCAGGCAGAGCGGGGTAATTTGCTAAAAGTTACTGCATTAAATACCCAAGGTCAGGGGCAGGTGGAAGAGCAAGTTCCTGTCAGGTGAGCACTGCACCCAGCAGAGCACACTGCCTCTGTGTGCTGGGAAACACCTTTAATGATCTGCACCAGGCTCTGCAAAAGAACTTGAAATCTCACTTGTGTGGCAGCAAACAGTGGTGTAAAAATTAATCTATTGACACTTTATCTGTTAAACACTGGAATATTGTATTGAAGAGGACAAACGCCATGCCCACCATTGTTGCAGACATCTTTTGTGAAAAATCCGTCCTTTAGGATTTTTCCCTTCTGAGAAACTGAGAAGTTTCAGAGACAAGATGTAAACAATTGTTATCTGCTGCTGTGGAATGCAACAGGTGCATCTGTGATTGGCCTTCTATGGGTGTTTGGATTTCCTGACCAGTCATGACAGAGCTGGCTCTCGCTCTCTGTCGGAGCCAGCTCCTTTGTTATCATTCTTGCTATTCTATTCTTAGCTAGCCTTCTGAGAACTTCTTCCTTCTATCTCTTTGTAGTATAGTCTTAATGTAATATATATATAAATATAATAAACCTTCTAATTATGGAGTCAAGATTCTTGTCTCCTCTTCATCCTCAAAACCCTGCTTCCCAAAGGGACAATACACCATGAGGAGACTTGGCTGACAAGTCCTTCCTGGTCATTCCTCACCTATTTTTAAGCACCAATTACACCCATTGTCTCAGACAGGCTCAACTGTACTTATTCTTTCATAATTATGGTAGCCTCTTGCGAAACATTATTCACGCTCAGATTTTGTATCAGTCAAGAAATCACAAGGCCTGTGCACTTCTCACTCTGGGTTTTTACTTCATGCTTTAAAATCCATCAGGGGGCAATCAGCAAAACCACCAGCAACTTGAGATTTGATGACAAAACACTTAAAAGTCAAAAGTAACCCCTCATTTTCCATTGAGAAATTCTATGTACATGTAGAGTACATAGAAGAGGAGTAAATAAATACACCCCTGTTTGTAGAATTTGGAATGTTTTCACTGGCCTGCATGTCCAAGTAAAAGTCCCAGGGCTGAATTAAACAAGCTAAATGAAATTCATTTACTCCCATGTCCAGCTCAGGTGGCCACCAGGCCTTGAACAGGATTTCCAGGACAACCAGTGAATATCAATGACACCACCACTACAGCAGAATTCATTCTTGGCACCGGGTTTTACCTTCCCTCTTTTTTGTTACAGGTTTTCCCTCCCTTTCACTGGGACAAATGGGGATCACAACTTTCCAAAAAAATGGAAAAAAAATCCAGCTTGCAGGTTTACATTGTAATTGATATAAGTCTATTATTACAAGACAAATTGCAGCAGACAGTGCAGGAGACAGCTCAATCTGTTACCCAGTCCCTGCAATGGCTGCGTGAAGAACTCGACCATCTCACCCATAAATCTTTCTCCCAAGTTTGCATTGCTGCTTGTGTGGGTAAAATTATAAAACTGGGGAGTGACAAATTAGTATGAAAATATTACTTTATTTTTATAAATAGTAATTTATAAGTAATTTTTATAGTGTACAAGGGAGGCAGTAACACGTTTCTGAACACAATTACATTAAGTTTGTTACAGGAGCCCTGGCCCTTGCAGCATCTCATCAGGAAAGTGTCTGTCCCAGGCTGCAGGAACACGCCATAATTCCTTTAAAAAGTCATTATGCTGTCATGGAAATTGGGAATAATCATTTCTGCTGAGGTGGCTGTGAGGCACCAGGCTGCCTTCAGCCATCCTGGAGAATCCATCACAAACTTTCTCCAGGACAAAACTCCATTTCCAGGACACTGACCTACTCCCTAACTCAATGGCAAATATAAACTCCACGAAAAGAAGGATTAGAAGATTCCTGAGACACATGTCCCCATTTATTTCCCAGAGTAATTGAATTTAGTAATATTTTCATACTAATTTGTCTATTGCCTGTAGTTCACAGCACCCAGCAAGGAGATCACGAGAGTTGCTGCACAAGTGAAACTTTGGAATCAGCTGCCAACACTGATGACAGAAACAGAGAAGAAAATCAAAAAGGTTGGAGAGGGGGAGCTATAAAATGGGATACGTGAAGCAATTTTGCTCAAATGGGTTCAAGTGCAGCTATGAAATGCCTGTGGTTCCTCCTCTGTCAGGAGACTGACAGGAAGCCACAACACCAGAAGTGACAGAAGCCAAGATTGCAAATGTGGGAAACGGATTTATAGAAAATTCTCAAAGCCTGACAAAAAGCTCACATTGTACACATCTATATACAAACCTTAAAATAAAAGTTACTAACTTAAAAATAACGTTAAAAAAAACCTTAAAAATACCATAAAATAAACCAAACATTATTTTTAAAAAATTAAACTAAAAACAAGTTTAAAAAAAAACCCTTAAAAATAAAACTAAATACTTTAAAAAACAAAACTATAAAAATGACATTATAATAAAACCCACACAAAATAATTTTAAATAATTAACTTTAAAACACTTACAACATAATATAACTAAAAGTAATAAACAATAAAACCGCTTATAATATATCATAATTAAAAATTAGTTAACGTCTAATTGCTGCTCTTCCTAACAATTGGTGGTACCAAGCACCAAATTAAGCTCAGAATCATGGTGATGGACTCCTTAATTCTTTGAAAGGAGGAAAGAAACCATCTCTCAAGCATTAAATCCAAGCTGCTTTAGGAGCACTATTCCAACATCAGCCAGGAAAACCTGAGGCTGTGGCTGTTGGTCCCACAGGACATTTCTCCTCCCTTTTGCCTGCACAAATACGATACAAGCCTCAGAAGAATCTGACTGCAGGCACCTGCAGCAGTTGAGAGGCCTCACACTCTGAATTACCTTGCTTTTGTTAGGCAGGTGAATGGTCCATAGCACCCTTGCTGAAAGAAGGTTTTTCCCCTTCAGAATTCAATTTATAAACCTCCTCCTGCCAGGCTGCGATAGCAGCTCTGCCCAAACCCGAGAGTGATGGCTCCTGCAATTCCATTCAAACCTCAGCAATCAATAGAAAGCAGACAAACAGAGAGCAGAGATAAAAGTTCCACCCCAGCGCAAAGAGCAGGGACTGCAGGATGCCCCTCATTGTTTTTACAATCCCTCTGTGAAACAGACACTGCACAATCCCACTGCAGCTTGAAAACCTGACCTGGGCTATCCGCAATCTGCCTGCTGGGAATGCCCCAGCGCCACAGGTACCTGCAAGCTAAAGGAGCCTCAAAAGGCAATTTATCATGGCAAGGACAATTTATAATTTGCTGAGATATATTCCATTTGGTAATAAGTTGTTAGAAGGCTTTTTTGGAGATTGTGATCCTGCTTACCTTGAAGCATCAGCTCTCCTGTAAGTTAATCACAAGCAGCCTGCCTCGGTGTCAACTCTGGCTCACCTCAACTCACCCACATAAACTTGTTTTTGTGGGCAGTAAAGAAATACCCAATCACAGCTCAACTGAGCTGAAATTGTCTGCAGGCAGCAGCAGCTCCATTGTAAACAGCTCTGCATTTTATTTATTGTTATAGTCCTTCTCACTCACACTGCCTGACAGACAAGCCAGGTGAGGACACAAAGATATTAGAATTTAAAAGGGAAAAAAACTGAAATACTTAAAAATCTGCCTTCCTTTGAACAAAGCACAATATGCTTCAGTTGAAAAGGAAATTATCATTTGCCTAATACAAAGGAAACCCTTTGTCCCAATCACAGCCTACTCTGAAGGAATGACTTTCTTCCCTCCCTTAAGAAGCCAAATGGATGCAGTGCTGTAATTTTGGAGAGCTTTACACAGTGTGTTAAATTACAAGTCAACCCATTGTGGGTTTATCAAATTGGGAGCCAGCGTGTGAGACAAAAAAGATTCTCATTGAGAGTGGGTGACAGAATCTAAGTCACAGAGAATTCAGACTATAGTATGCCAGAACACAGTGAAATGGAAGATTGGTGCATGTATTATTCCAGGAATACTATGAAATATTTGGTAGTGAGCTATAAAACCTTCCTACTTTGAGATGCACCAAAACCAAAAAAAAAAAAAAAATCCCATGAACAAATACAGTGGTTCATTTGCTGCATTCTTCATCTCCTGCCCACCTGCTTTGACTCAGAATTTCCTCTCACAAAGGTGAAAGCAAGGCTGAGAAATTCACTAAGAGCACCACAGGAACATTCAAGTTGAGAAGCAATAGGCAGATACTGCACTGGACACCACTGCTGATATTCAGGGATATTGTCCACCACAGACATTCACTCATCTGATATCAATCAACCTAAATTTTCATCTTGCTTTGTTAAAATTCAACAAAAAAAAAATTCTGGAAAATCAGAGAATGCTCAAATAACCCCTTAAAAGCGCAGCAAAGGCACCTTCAATTTTAAGTCAACATTAATAAAATATTCTCGTTTTAGCAGTTATTGCTGAAGTTGCATTTCATCCCAACAGCAGCTGCCCTTGAGACCATTCCCAGTGCACTCACCGTACTGGCAGCGGGGCCCCTGGAATCCCGCGGGACACTGGCACACCTGGGATCCTCCTGCGGAGCACTGCCCTCCATTGAAGCAGGTGCCAGCAGCGCACAGCACTAGAGCACACAAACAGAACGGGACAGGCTGTTTCAGCTCATTTCGGGCCAAGGACCCTCCTGAATTCCCTCTCTGGCTCGGTCCTGCTGCAACGTGACCTCACAAATAAGAAACCCAGATTTTTATTGAAGTGCAAAGGCTGGACTGCAGCAGGGCTTGCTATGATAGGTGTAACTACCTTGTTGGTATGAAGAAATTTAATAAAAGTATGACTTAGATAATGCATTTTAACTTGAAGGTGCTTCAGAGGCAGAAGACAGAACTCAAAGCACTGCCTGAACCCAAAATAAAATAGGAAAAGCTGCCAGACAATAATGTTGGAATGGTTAAAAACCACTGATGCACTGGGAGACACTATATATGTGGAAGGGAAAGGGGAATTGCAATTCCTCCCTTCCTCTAACACAGAACAGTTTTACTTAAAACAACTTGAATTCCACACGCTTGAGCCAAACTTGCAAAGAGGATCAAATAGAAAAGAGTAATTCAACCACTTTGGGGCCTTAAAGAATTCAAAGCAAGTCTGCACTGCTCTTTCAGGAAGAAAATTTCCTTTTGCCACTGGTGCTTACATACCTTAAACTCCTTTACACCAGAGATTAAAACACAGATTGTAAACATATTTTTGACTTCTTACAACTAAACAGGTGCACACTAAATATGTAGATTCAGGCTGAAACTAACAGGAATACCTCTCAGGGCTTGTTTTTGTGTTTTAACTACAAAGAGACAACCATAAAAGCAAGCTCTCTGAATGCAGCCCCGAAGTTGGTATGAAGATTAAAAAATAAATAAGAACAGATGCTAACTTTCATACAGAAAACACAATTACTGACTAAACAGTAACAAAACTAAACACTGAGTAGGTTGCCATCCTCTACTGATGTCTTGTTAACAGTGGCTGAAGTGCTGCCTTATCATTTCAATTAAATTCCATCTTTTAGGAAAACATCCAATCATGATTAGAAATTAGTGATAGAAACAGGTTCTCATCAGATGGAGAACCACAGGCTAGAAATAAAACTGGCTCAAGGGCACCAGCAGAAGGGAAAATGCCAAAACCAGTCAGACTAACAAGTGCTACGTGCAAGAAAAGCGCCTCACAGCAGATTTCTCTGCATAATTCGGGTAACAGCAATAAATTTGGTCGGCCTGTCAAAGCCAGGCTGGCACAAAAACGTTGCAACAACTCCAATTAGAGTTTAAACTGTTAATCCAAACTGTGTGGATTAAAATTGGAGCTATTTGCTGCTTTTAACATGAGCACTTTTATCTTTTTAAAGGACACTCACTCCCCCCGTCAGCGGGGAAATGCCAGTGATAAACCACAAGAAGCAAAACCCTTGCATCCAGAAGTGGGGGTTCAGCAGGAAGGCAGGGTCTGAGGATGCCACTTTGGGGTTTTGTGCCAGTTTTGTCCCAACTCACAGCGCAGACAGCCGGGCTCATTGTCCTGCTGGGCCCAGCCGGGGCAGCACTTATAGACAGTCTGCTGCTCCATCCTGTACACCTGCTTGTAAACCGTGTAGTAGCCAGACCTGTGGGGACAGGAAGGGTAAGAGAGCAGTCACAGCTCCCGTCCCACCCGCTCCCACCTCCCCAGCAGCACACTGCACTCAGAGGTCACATTTACGATCCCTTTTTTCAGCCTCCATCAAGAGTCCTCGTTAAAAACAAAGCAAAGTGCATCCTGATAACACCCTGCTCTGATATGCTCTGTCCACACATTGTTTTGAAGAGTTTATATTCAGGCTAGCCAAAGGTGAGTAAGTTTTTTTTTTTCTTTTTTTTTTTTGCAGTAAGTTTTGGGTTCAGCTGTTGGGGGGAGTCAGATCTGCCATCAGTTCCAAGCATGTGGCAGAAATAGAAAGAAGTTCAATTTTTCAAAGTCAACGACTTGACAGCTGGGCTTCACCTGAACAAGAACAAGACAGGAACATTTTCTGATAGTGTAAAATCCTGGATCTAAAGCCAGCCACGAAGCTCATGAGCAACCCAAAACACATTAAAAAGTCGCATTTTCCACTCAGTAATAACAGATTTCAAGTCAAATCTCAGGAGGACGCTGTGTCCGTAACATTTCAGATGAAACAGCTGACAACTTCTCTCACAAAAAAAGTTAAACTTGCACAAAGATTAGCCACAAAACCCATTTATAACAACGGATGATGCGTTACCTTCTCTCATAGCTCACACACCACCTCCTCTTTGCGCAGCCTTGCTTCCACATCCTGACCATGCGGCTGAAGGACTGAACGCAGGGCTCCTGGTGTCCCACCAGAGCCAGCTCCAGCACTGGGCACACATTGGGCCTGTGGGGGGACAAAGAAAAATATAATTTTTGTTTCTAACACCAGATGTAGACACCGAGAGAAACGCACGTACAGCTCTGCTGGGTGTGCCAGATTGAACCAGAATTTTTACAGGTGTTGGAACACACTGCAGCTCCAAGCCTTAGCATGGGAACAATGCACTGAGATTCAGGCTCCACACAAGTCAATGAAAGATTTACCCCAGATTCAAGGGCGGATAGGATTTATCTAAACTATTGCTAGGGAAATTGTGTATTCTGTAGGAGCCCCCCTGATATCAGTCCCCTCAGGGAAACACACGAAATTGGTAAGAGGAAGTATCCTTGTTCTCTGCTGATTATTCCTAAAATAACAAGACCAAAATAAAAGCTCTGCTTTGGAGGATGATATGTAATCTTCATCCTGCTACCTAGCCAGAGCGACAAAAATAGCAGGATTGCAGGAGGTATGGAGGGTCAAAAAA
Organism: Emberiza elegans; assembly: GCA_024865655.1. Classification (NCBI taxonomy): domain Eukaryota; kingdom Metazoa; phylum Chordata; class Aves; order Passeriformes; family Fringillidae; genus Emberiza; species Emberiza elegans. The sequence continues at coordinate 3,492,972 of JALJVW010000149.1, read as the reverse complement.
AGGTTACACGCTGATGGTTTTGCAGAGATTTTGTCTGTCTTATCCCAATTCCTTTGCCCTGGTATAAATCAGGAAATTCTGCATGACAGAAAACAGCAGCAAACATTCAAGGTTTAAATAAAACCATAAAGAATGAGGAGTTTTGTCATCTTTGATGGCAGGAACCTGTTGTGACACGAATGAAATTAACTCACTGATTTTTTTTTTTTTTTTGAGTAGTTTATGGATTGTTAGTGCAATAATTTAATCCCCAATTCCCCAGGACAGCCTGGTGAGGCTTTGCAAGCACAAGCCTCAGTAACTCAAACACAGGGGGGAACAGGGACCTTCCATAGCCACCCTGGCAACAACACCATCCAGCAGACAAATCCTTCCCCAAATTTCAGTCTGAGCCCTCTCCAAGCTACAGACTGATCAAACAACAACACCCTGTCACAGGTAGGAACATGACCCTGTGCTAGAAAACCTGGGATTGGCATTAATAGGAGAGCAGTTCTAGCCCAGGAGCTGCCTGGCAGTTGGTCACCATCACTTACACTGGATATTGTTAATATCTAATTCAGGATTTATGGAGTTTTTTAACTCCTATGAAGCCTGAACACTGCACAAGGTAGCCTTGCTAACGAGAGAACATCTTTCATCCACAGGTCCTCAAGTGATTTATGAATATCACTAAATTAACCCCGTGCGGAACAAGAGAACACCATAACCATGATCAATTTTCCTGCTGAGATGAACACTTGGGAGAAACCCTGCCCAGATCAAACCCCACAGGATTTGAGTGGAAAACAGTCCCAGGGCTGTGCAGAATGCTGTCATCAGCCCATGGAGAATGGCACATCCAGCCTGGCCACCAGAGCCACCACAGCTGCCAAGGAACACCTGGGACAGCATCTCAGGGCGAAGGGGAGCTCTGCCCAACAAGGACACTCCAGGAGGAGGAACAGAAGAGATTTAGCACAATCCAGACTGCCCTCAGGAATTCCGGCAGCCCAAGGCAGGGGAAGAAAGCCCACAGCTGTAAGCTCTGGTTGTCCTACATCACCATGGAAGAAAAGTAAAGAATCCATTTGTACTGGGACACCTGGCCGTGGCAGAAGTCACTCTCCTGGACTAGGATATCTGTTTCTCCCAGGCTTTAGAGCAATTAGAGCAACCATCTCCATCATCCTAAAACCACAAGGCCAATGGACATCCCTCCATGTGCCTCCTCCTCTACTGCACAGTCCATACTCAATATTGCTCCATATTTCCCATTCCTCAGGTCTGCCCTGGGTGCCAGCACCTCAGAGCAGAACAGGAGATGGTCACAGCCCAGTTCCAGATTGCCTCAAATTCCCCAAGCAGCCAGGCTTCCCCCTCATTCCCAAAATGTCATCTCCACCATTCAGCAATCCTCCCCATGCGTCCCAGCTACCCCTTCCCTCCAGAATTACCTCCCCATTTAACATATTTAGCTGAAGTTCAGAGGCATTGTTCCCAAGCCATTCTTAGCACAAAGTCTGCCATTTGTTTCCCATCCAAAGAAGATCTTTGTGTGCCCAAAATCTTGCCTGTTTTTCCTCCTTTCCATTACGTCAGTTGGTCTAATAAAACCCTTGCCTTACTTAGCAACCATGCCTCACTTAGCAGGCTTTTTAAAATGACTCTCCCTCCAATGAATAGAACATCATGTTCTGATAATTCATGCATATCTCCTTTTATTAGAATTGCCTAAAACTTTCCAGATAAAGGTACATTCATATGCATCGCTCCTCCATAAATAAAAGAGAGGAGCTGACAATTGTTGTAATGACACACACTGAGCCCATCCCACAAGTTCCTCCTCATGTGATATTGCCATGTTTCCAGGAATAGCAGCATTGGCTTCTAGGATATGGTTAATGGGAACAAATGACGCTCACAGAACAAAACAAGCCGGCAGCAGAGTCACATGTTTATGAAGATTTATTCAAAGTAAGCCATTCCTCCTTGATGCCCTTGGGATGATTTAAAGGCAGATATCAAAACTGCTGAAACACTATAATTAAATTGCAGCAATTGCATAACATGTAATCCTGTGCTGGCAAAGCTGGGAATCAAGCATGCCCTCTCCAACAATTCAGCATCCTCAGAGCTCCCCACACACCCAGCCAGCATGGCAGGTTTTGAGCCACCTGACTCGCTGGAGACCTCTAAGGCTCAGAGCAGCTCCTGGAACCAGGCTACAGGCAGTGAAGGGACAGTCCAGCACTGTGGCACTCTGCTAACGAGAGGCCATCCAGGACTGAGCTGAAGCCCCCGTTGGATGCAGTGGTGTATCAGAGGACAGCTCCTGCGTTCCTGCCCTGCCCTCTGCATTCAGAAGATGCTTCTTAATGGGAGTTTAAGTGTTAAAACAAGCAAAAGTCTCCCAAGGCATATTATGGGCCAGGATTTGATTGATACAGCAGTCCCTTTAAACCTTTTTGCACTGGTGCTCTGTGCTAGCCAAGGCTAACACCAAGGCTATTATTAGCTTGTCAGTCTGACTCAGGCAAGGCAGAAAGCTCTCTTAATATTTGCATTAGGAGACTGCCCTTTAAACAAAGACACCCTACACACTTCCAGCTCAAGACTTGAGATTCTAATGAACAGATAATTAGAGCAACACAGAGCAAGAGCAGCCTGGGCTAATCATCTGGCTGTGGCGCCTGTGAACCACTGCACAACGGGAAAAGTTCAGAGAAAATTAAAAGCATCTCCAGGCGGGATGTAATTTGTTCCTGTGTTTGGAATTTTAAAGAGAAAAGGAATAGATCTACCACAAAAATCACAGAGTGGTTTGAGTTGGAAAGGACCTCAAAGATTACTCAGTTCGAACCCCCTGCCATGGGCAGGGACACATTTCACTATCCCAGGGGGCTCCAAGCCCTGGCCTTGGACACTTCCATTTGTAAAGGCCCATCATATCTCTGTGATAGGGATATTTTCCTTTTCTGCCCAACACCTGGAATGCCAAAGGAAATCTCTCATTCTACCCATTTACTTTTACCCAGCTCAACACAAGAAGCTGAAGGTAGGCAGATTTAACAGCAGTGACAGAGCAAACACACATCAAGATATCCCTAAAGATTTCTTTCAACAGCACAAACTTTAAATCAAAACATTAACGAAGACGAATTTGGCTGTCTGATTTCAGGTTCTTTCCACAGAGACTCCCTGAATGACACCACCTTCTACACTGAGTCAGACAGCTGTTAGCATCTCCCTCAAAATGAGATGTTGCAGCCTGCATTGCCTCAGCTGACAAATTTGCAGCCTGAACACTATTGATCTTCCCATAAATCAGTCAATAGATGAAACCTGTCATCAGGAGCAACTTGCTGGAATCCTGTATTTCCAAAACACTAATTGGTTGCTGCTCCTTCCCCTTATGCTGTTATTAAAAGTTTAGAAAACCGCAGTCTGCTTACTCAGTTTTAGTTTGAGAAGATCAAATAAGAGTTTTCTTAAGGGAACCAAGATTACAGTCAGGGCTAAACTTTCCACTGTTGTGATGACAACTGGTTTTGCACTGGAGATGCGCTGATGTTGATCTGAAAGTAGTTGTACACTGCTACAAAGGATTTGGTTTGGAGCTTTTCAGGTTAACTGTCTGAATCCCCTCACACCTCCAACATCACCATTGTCTTATAAAATAGACTTCCAGAAAGACAAGGTGGCAGCTTCCAGAAACATGTGGCACTGCAGAGGAGAAACAGCCAGCAGCATGATGTTGTATGCAAAAGAGATGCTGATTAAAAGTTTTTAATCTATATGGTCTCAATTTGAAAGGAGAAAAAACTCAATTTGAAAACTCAATCTGAAAGAATAAACTGTGTTATTTGAACACAGGAAAATAAAAGTCAAATCAGGAAATAGACCACAGAAACAAAAGGTCCAAAGAGCAAGTTACATATATTGGCTTATATATATAAATTTTGTCTCTAGATACATATTGCTTAATTGTACACTGCTACAAAGGATTTGGTTAGGAGCTTTTCAGTTTAACTGTTTGAATCTCCTCACACCTCCAACATCACCATTGTCTTATAAAAAAGACTTCTAGAAAGACAAGGTGGCAGCTTTCAGAAACATGTGGGAAATAGACCACAGAAACAAAAGGTCCAAAGAGCAAGTTACATATATTGGCTTATATATATAAATTTTGTCTCTAGATACATATTGCTTAATAATTCACAAAGGCCAGAATGACAGAAAGGGCTTTTTTTTTTTTTTAAGCTGCCAAGCTCCCCTTTCTACCCTTAATCTATTTTAAGGCTCATTTCCCTGATCAAATTAATCAGCACTACCAGAGACAATTAGGACATCCTGCTCCCTTGACCGCTAATCAATCCCCGCTCTCTCCTGATCCTGTATCAATATTTGTGATGTTCACAGCCCCTCTGGGACATGGATTGTAAGCACCAAGCTCATTTAGATTAGGTCTCATTATCGCTGCTGCTCTCTGGCTCTGTGCAGGAAGGCGCAGGACACCAGGCTGCCCCATCCCACAGGTTGCTAATGCACCGCTGTGTCTCACTCACATCCTCCCTCTGATTAGATGGAGCAGCTAAATAACATGAGAGTTCCTTCAGCCTTTGTGCCCCGCATCTAGATGAAGAGCAAATCAATAGGAGATGATTAATTACACACTCAGCTATTATAGCAACAATAAGAGTTTTGGTTCTTGCCGCTATCAAAGTGCAGCGCCTGTCGTTTACCTTCCACTTAACCATCCTCCTCCCTCCCCCAGGACACAATAATCTCTTTGGGTTGGCAAGAAAAGCAGGAGGTAAACATGCACATCCAGATCATTTAACCATGATTGGTCAAGCCACTTTTTTTTTTTTTTTATTTAAAAATCTTTTTTTTTTTTCTTTTAGTGTCATGTAGATGCAATCCCCAGTAACATCCAGTTTTATAGCTCTGTCTGCTACATCCAGGAGAGCACCAGTGACCAGGCCTGCAAACCAAGCAGCACAAACACTCAGCTTTACACAATTTAAGGAGCCAGGTCCCAAGGATCTGTCTTTTAATTAGAAAACTAACGGGATATCACATAAAGGAGGCTAAGAAATAGTTGGCACACACTCATTGTTAAGACAATGCAGATAAGGGCCCAAAATCCACACTAAATTGAAGATATAAAAGTGTGAACCCAAGGAGGAAAGCTCTAGGTGTGATTTCACATTAACTACACCCACTGCCATGATCACTGCCCTGTGTGTAACTCCCCAGTAAACTCCAGTGCCCAATAAACCTGCCAGGTGCACACACCTGAGCTCCCTTCAGCAGGAAGGCACAAAGGGGCCTGATGTTCAAATATTAGCACAAAAATCATTCCAAGTGTCACACCACTTTGTCACAAGGTGAGAAAGCTCACTCTGGTTTACAGCAGGTGCCACGCTGTTTGACAATTAAATGAGCTAGAAGGCACTGAAATCCTCAGTTCTATTTCAGCTAGGAATTGTTCACTGCTTTTTTGGTGCCTGCCAGATTTTTAGCAGTTTCAAAGCAAAACTTTTTTTAAAGCTTACTTTTAAAATAACACGGAATATATAACTTCCAATCAAACTGCAACAAACATGATTGCATCTAATGTATGCAATATATGTAAGAAAAATCCCTACATGCCAACATTTTAGGTGGTAAAATATTCCAAGTCTTTGACTCCCCTATAAATCATTAGCTTGATACCAATGACCATTTTTGAGGGGTTTGGGTTTTTTCTGTTTGGTTTGAGGTTTTTGGTTGTTTGCTTTAACATTAAGAAAACTTGGTTAAGCTAAATATTTAATTAATTTTAACCACAGAAAAACTAACATGCATTAGTGGATTAGTGTTCAACAGTGGCAAAGCAGAAGGGGGAAAAAAAAATCTCAATTTATATTTTTTGGATTAGAAACTTATGCTGAGGTTCTAAATAACCCACGGTTCCTGGTGCTACTCTACAGAGAGAGATGGACTGGCTTTGACCCACAATTATAAGATACAAGCAATATAATGATGAGAGAAGTTTGTCAGCTGTATTTTTCACCATTGATGGTGCGCTGGTCAGGCCGGGAGAGCACCAGCAATCACAAACAAAAGGACAACCACTGAAGAGTCTCCTGAGGGCTGAGGTGTGTAAAAACTCATTTTCTGCAGAGGAACATTCCAACCTGAAGACCAGGCTCAAAATACCCAATTATTCCATAATTTATGGGGATTTCTTTATTAAAAAACAGCACAGAGAGCCCTATAAAACCTCTTCTCAGGCACATCCTGAGACATTATGCTAAATTTTCTATATTGGATTAGGTCGTGTACATAAAACATGGTCTGGACAGGGCATTCTCTTCTAAACAAGATTTTGTGCCAAGCTCTGCTCTGACTCACAAAGGGAAGACAGCAAGGTGTTTCTACTAGAGATCACAAAAGCAAGTGTCAGCACTCTGACTTGAACAACGTTCCCCTTTCCACACACAAATATTCATCCACAGGTCAAAGGCACTGAGATGGAGTTCAGAGCACACACCACAGCCCACACCCTCTCCCAGCAAAGGCAGAAATACCAAGTTCCCCTCTGGAACAATTAATGATTAGTTTTAAAGCAAGGCTGGAAGCTGGAATCCAAAGCACAAACTGCATATGTTCAGTACATCGTTTTCAAATGCTTTGATTTCTCAGTAATGAAAGGAAATTTCTTTCTGCTCAGAAATAAATTAAAAGCAATAGATTTGAGAGGGAATGTAAGCAATAACAGGCTTGGATTTCAGAGGAAGGAAATCTATTAACTGTGTTCAAAGAGAGAAGGTATTTAATTGGTGAATAACACAAGTCTGCAATATGGGCTGTTAACCCCCTGGGAGCCAAAGTGTCACTTCCATCAAAGTTCTGCTAAAAAGTCACCTGGAGACCAGGTCTGCCACCACAGATAATCTCATCCCTCCTCACCAGGGGGTTTCTTCAAATTTATTAAAAATATTCCACAGTCTGTCATACCTAGATCATGGCATGCCTGCAACTAGGAAAAACAGGCAATGCTGGATATAAACAATGCAGCAGAAAAGTCAAAGCAAAAACCAGGCAAGTTTCCCAAGAAATGCTGCAAAAACACATTTCAAGCACATTAAACTATTGCATAAATAACCAAACTATAGCAGCATCCCATAACAATTACACCTAGAGAAACCTGACAAGCTTTTTCCTCTTAGAGTGTATTTTTGGAGAGTAATGTGAGAAGTCAAATCCCATTAAAAGTGAAGGGGCATTCCCCTTCATTTTCTTACCTTAACTGTGCAGATTTAACAATCATACAGTACGTGTAAGCTACTGTGATTATGAGCAGAGAATTTCTAAACCTCTTGTGAGATTTACAACCATTTTATGATGTCTCTGATACAAACCCAGGAGTTTCTAAAACTGGAAAATATTTATAGTTCAAGTTCATCTTTGATAAATATAACAACTCCAAGCTATCAGATTTTACTGTGCTGCCTTACAGCTATTTCAGAGTTTAGGGGAAAGTCTTGATCTCATTTTTCTCCTGAAGAGCAGGAAAACGTCGTAAATCAGGAAAAGCACAGTACCACCATGACACTCATTCATTATCTTCAAGTCTCCCGACAGTGAATATACTGGGGCAGAAAAAGAGGAAAAGAGCGCTTTGCCATCTGTTAAAAGACTCAATTCAAAATTAAGATTCCTCTAGGAACTGCGAAACAGAAGCTTGAAGTGCCAAGTCCTGAGGAAAGGGATCCTGCGCTGCAGAGCTGACCAGCATGAGCTCTACCTGCTGGCAGCAGCCTGTAGTGCACAGGCTAAAAAAACTATTTCTGTTCAGTGTGTTCATATTCACAGAGATCAGAAACATCTCCGTCTTCAACTGCAAATTCAAGGATTGGGGAAACAGGGGATGAAACCACCACGAATTTTATGCCAACGCGTTTAAACCGTGCTTACTAAAATCACATTATCCAAGCCTCGGAGGCTGGAGTGAGGGTTTGCTGCGACCCTGTGGAGTCTGAGCAGACAGGAATGGGAAGAAGGGCTTGAGGTTTCAGCTGAAAACAAGTTAGGAAAAATTCAGTAGCCTAAAATCAAAATTTGCCAATGGCTCTCAGTTGCCAGCATCGCTTCAACCAAGGTTTAAAGAGAAATACTTAATCCCACTTGATGTAAAAATTTAATACAAAATTAAACTGTGCTACACAGTTTGAATACACCACTAGCAAACCAGGTCCTTGTTTTCACCAGAAAAACTTGCAAATTTTTTTAACTACAAAACCTCCAAGTCTAATATAACCCATCCAAAGAAGTCAAGGGGATTCCACTACATTATTCAGCTCAGCTCAAAAAAGGAAAGATACTTCAAGCCCTTATTTAATGCTAGGAAGACAAGCTTTCCTCACACCTGCAAATTGACATCACTGGAGGTGAAAATAAAGTATATTGGCTAAACAGCCAATACATTGAGACAATTTCTCACCAAGAAATGATTACACAATCTACTTTTCACATCATTTGGACAGTATTATAACAAAATTCCAGGCTCCAGGTTTAAGTTGTATCTCTGTATACTTTATGGAAGCATTTCTCGTTTTGTTTTCTGCACTGCTTTCCAAATATTCAAATTGACATGCAATTTGTTCCGCTGTAACAATCACAACTCAGAGGCATCTCCTCATATGGAAACACTTTGCACAACAGCAGTTAATTCTTGAAACGTGGAAAATAGTGGACTTTGCCTTTTTTAATTATACCTTAAAATGAATTTTTATTTATGTCACTCGAAGATAGTGTCCACAGGCACATCTGTTTGCAGGGGTGCAAAACCAGCCCTGTGTCACTGCACCCAACAGCTGGAGCAGCTGAAGGGCCGGGTTTACTGGAGGCTCGCAGATGCAGAGAACATGTGGATGCTAGAATTTCCTTTTGGGAACGTGATTTATCGGGAGGAGCACGAGAAAGCTGATACTGCCCCAAAGAATTGAAGAAGCTGGAAAACAGTAACTCAGCCAGGAATCCAGCTCTACATCCAGGTGTTCCTCGGAATGTGACCAGATTGCTCGTGGATAAAGTGAAAATACGCAGATACAACATGTGAGCAGCGAAGAGAAACCCTAAGAAAAAGAGTTTTATTGCAAGATTGAGACTGGATCCTCTAAAAGCAGAGCAGCCCCTTCAGATGTCACCCCAGACCTGCAGAACCACAGAGAAAGTCAGGGGGCTCAATGCTGACAGAACAAAACTGATCTCCTGCCTTTGGCAAGGAAGTCCTCACCCACCTCACCTGGGAGCAGAAGGATCCATTCTGGAGCCCTGTCCCAGTCCTAGCTCTGAAAGGTGATATTTACTGCACAAAGGGGCTTCCCAGCACACAGCTCATAACTCCAGTGCCTCTGCTCTGTCCTACACCCCTGACTACGAGCAGACATCTGTACTGCTCCAGCCCCCAGGGGAATGTTTGTCTAGGAGAGGATTTCCACTCCTGACAGCAACTCCAGGCCTCCTTTAGCTCCCATTTCTGCACTGTCCCACAGCTCGCCCTGATTTCTGTGAAGCCCAATGCTGGATAACCACACATCACACTTGCATTGTCTTACACACCCCAGTTTTGGGCCAGAGAGCTCACTACAAAGTGTTAAAAAGTGTGCTTTTTATCATCAGACATGGTTAATTCCTCATTTTAAGGCCCAAGTATGCTTTACGATGAAAACAGCATATCTGTTCTCTGGTCATTCCAGAGTTCTCTGAATTTCTATTAGAGGATCTTCAAGGGCTAATTGTATGGAAAAGCAGTTGATAGAAATATCCCCTCATTCTCTAATCTGTTCTACATTAAAGCTCCTCAGGGGGCTTGGAAGCAGAACACCAACATCCACACAGATCCCTCCCATTCCTAGCTAGGAGCAAATGCTCAAGTTAGCAACAGAACAAAAACAATTATGAAGAATATCCTGTGTAAGCTCAGCCACATAAGATCTCAATCAAAACAACAGCAAAGAACACACTCAGCATGGTGTGCTCCAAGGGATACATTTGCTGTTCTGATTTCATTGACTGCAGATGACCAAAGTCAGATCTTTAGTAAAATGTGATTCATTTAAAAAATCCTCCTGGACATGTCACTGTTTCTTGGAAAAAGCTGGCAGAGTCACTCCTAAAGGGTGGTGACATCCTGCATTTCTGCTCACTCTAAAGTCCCTAAATAGCAAGAAAGTTTGGGGTGATACTTATACTTGCCCCAGCTCAGGAAAAGCAGGAGGAATGGCAGTAATTTCAGGAATATGAGTCTTGGGAAAAGCCCTGAATGCTCTGACACAGGCCTGGGGGTTTGGGTGCTGCTCCTGACTGCTGCTGGCTGCCAGTGACCCCTGCCCAGCAGCAACATCCTCACGCAGCATCACTTCCAGCAGGGAATGCTTCCTCTGCTCTTTCCGTCACACAGTCTTTAAAAAGGTAAAGGCAAACAAAAATTCTTCGGAGGCAATTCACAGTTAACAGCACCTCCAGCTTCAAAAGTGCAGAATCATAGTTATTACAGATGTCAAATGCAAACAGATTAATGTAGGCCAATGCTATTCCTCCTCCTGATAGAGTAATTGCTCAGAAAGAGAGCACAAAGCATGCCTGAAAGGAACACAGAGCACTTTTAACAAAGGAAAATGTTTTACCACAGAATGAGCTTAACTTCTCTAAGCACGGTGATGGATACTTCCTGCTCCAGCAAAATGGAGTAATATAAACCACCTTAAAAGCACTTCTGGTAAATGCTGTGTAAATGTGTATTGCATAGAAAGCCAGTGAGCAATAGGCTTGGAAATCTCCATTTTCAGACAGAATAAAGAACTAAACTGAAAGCAAATACAAGATATTAATTATGAAAGAGTGGCATGAAGTTGATGAAGACAAAGCCCAGGAAGAGAAGAGAGGTTAGAAATTAGGCTATACACCGATATTTTGAAAGGCTGTTGTCAGGTTGCTTTGAGAGAGGGGCACAACACTCCTTAAAACACAGGACGAGAAAGGTACACAAGGAAAAGTAAAGGTACACAGGAAACAGCTTCCACCAACATTCAATTTCAAAGCGCGGAAACTTTAACCACAGATGTCGTGCACGCAGCCAGCTGCTGCTCCCTTCTAGAACCCGACCAGAGAACCACCTCCGGACACAAACACTCCGCCGCGTTTACAACAAAGAGCATTTGCTGCTCGTGCCGCGCAGAACCCCGCGGAGAAAGTTCCCCGGCACGGCGGCAGCCGCACACGTGCGGCCCCGGCTCTTTGTGCGCTCCGGCCGCGGGAGGATGGATGGAGCGATGGATGGATGGGAGGAGGGATGGAGGGAGGGATGGAGGGATGGAGGGATGGAGGGATGGAGGGATGGATGGAGGGATGGATGGAGGGATGGATGGAGGGATGGATGGAGGGATGCTCCTCGCTCCCTGTCCTTCCCGCACGGATCCCCAGCTGGCCCCCGATCTCTGTCCTGCTGCTCTCCCCACGCTATCAGCCGGAGCTGCCTTCACCTCCCGCGGCAAAGCCCAGCCCAGCCCAGCCCTCCCTGCCGGAGCCCCGCAAGCCCATCCAGGACAGCCCCGCGGGTTGGGAGATGCGCGGAGTGATTGGGAACCCACCCAAACTTCCCCCGCCGCCCCGGGGAGCCCACGGAGCCGGCCGAGCCCGCACACTCACACAGCCCGCACAGCCGGGCTGAGCCTGCACACTCACACGGAGCTCCGACCCACACCTCCCAGCCCGCACACTCACACGGAGCATTCCCATGAGTCCCCACACTCACACTCAGCTCCACGCACTCCCTCCCATAGCCCCGCACACTCACACTCACATTCCCATAGTCCCGCACACTGCCATGCCCCTCACACTCACACTCACTCCCATGCCCCTCACACTCACACTCACTCCCATGCCCCGCACACTCCCACTCACTCCCATAGCCCCGCACACTCACACTCACTCCCATGCCCCTGCACACCCAATCACACTCACACTCCCCATGCCCTGCACACTCCCATGCCCCCCATAGCCCCGCACACTCACATGCCCCTCACACTCACTCCCATGCCCCGCACACTCACACTCACTCCCACAGCCCCGCACACTCACACTCACTCCCATGCCCCCGCACACTCACATGCCCCTCACACTCACTCCCATGCCCCGCACACTCACACTCACTCCCATGCCCCGCACACTCACACTCACTCACATGCCCCGCTGCAGCCGCGGCCCCTGCGGCCAGAGCGCATCCCAGCATCGCGGGCAGCAGCAGCAGCAGCAGCGGCAGCGCCGGCCCGGCTCGCATGGCGCTGCGGGGAGCGAGGCTGGAGCAGCACCGACACCCGCAGCAGCAGCAGCAGCAGCAGCAGGAGCGGCAGCCCCGGCCCCCAAATCATTTAAAGCGGCGGCCGAGACGCGCCACGGACGGGGCGGCCCCGGCCCGGCCCCATCCCCGCCCCGCCGGGCCCGCCCCGTGCCGTGCCGAGCCGTGCCGAGCCGAGCCGAGCCTTGCCGAGCCGTGCCGTGCCCGTGCCCGAGCCGAGCCGAGCGGAGCCGTGCCGAGCCGTGCCGTGCCGAGCCGAGCCGAGACGAGACGAGCCGAGCCGTGCCGTGTCCGTGTCCCGGGAGCTCCCCGCGGCAGCGCTGCTGTGCTCCTCCTGCCAAGGGAGCTTTCCCTGCTCCGCATCCCGCGGGAAGCGGCCCCGGGAGGAGACGGGCAGGGATGCTCTCCGTGTCCGTCCTCAGGGATGTGCAGCCTCCAGCTGCCCTCCCTGCTCGCCCTGCGCTGCCGGGATGCCCAGAGCGTTCTGCTGAGCTGACGGACACGGATCTTGGCTGCTCTTTATTTCCTCTGGTCTTTCTTTGTTCTGTACAGGATGCCCAGTGCAATGGTATCTGAGCGCTTCCGAGAGGTAACCGTGAAAATAAACGCGTTTAACATCTTGAGGAAGGGATAGCACCGCTGCTGGGGAGAGTTAGTGACAGCAAGAACACAAAACTGGGAACTCAGGAGTGGCCTTTAAATCCCAGGGCTGCCTGCCGTCCTCCAGACCATCCTCTCATCTTTATGATCTCTTCAGGCCTTTACTGCTGTCAAAACACAACTCTTTCCCCTTTACTGCTGAGAGGAGGGAGACCAACTGACCTGGAAAGGGAACTGTGCATAGTAGCAAATAAAAAATTGAGAAAAACACCCCTTAAGCGTTTTATGATCTAATGCAGGTCTCCAGGTACATTACAGCACGGTTTCCCTCTCTCCAGAGAGCTGTGACTAACCAGGCACTGGGCTGTGAACAGCAGATGGGCCCTGAGCCAGCCAGCGCTAAAATCTGTGATTCCTTTCCACTCCGATGGAGTGCCTTGGTCTCCACTTGCTCTGAGGGAGCTCCTGAACAAATCTGCGACAGGCACAGCTGGGTGGGTGCACCAGCATCCCACCAGCCAGGAGTCAGCCTCTGCTTTACAGAGCGTTCATTTGTCTCCCTCGCAGCCCTGTAACACGATACACCCACTTCTCATTTTCCACACACTTTACAAGTGGTTTCCTGTATGGTTTTTATTTTCCAAGGCCTTCGCTGAAGTAGGTAAACATTTACCATTCATAACAAGAAAACTGGTTTTATATCGTTCGTTGCTTTGAAGCTTGCATGGACATGATCCCTTGGAGATTTTATCAACTGATTTCTTTTTCATGGGGAAGAAAACTCGCAGCTGTTATCTGGCCTTAGAGCAGAATAATTGTACCCTGAAATTTCCAATGAATGGCTGAGTCTTTCTTGTGTCTGGAGTAGTTTTAACTCCACAGGACCTTGTGTTGAGCTAATCTCATTACCTCCCGCAGAGAACATAGTTTTTAATCATTTTATTTCTTAAACCCCAGAAAATCTTTCTTCATAAAATAATAGGCATTCATTATGTCAAGGCTGAGTGTTCATTATGTCCTGTGAGGTCATCCCAACCTGGATTATTTTCAGGATCACATCATGGCAAAATAGCAAAAGATCTCATGCCTCAGTTGTTGGGGATTTTTCCAGGAGAGGTAAATTAGTCTTTAAAAAACACTTTAATTTTTTCCATCTTAAGGAACTTAAACTATTCAACGTCATTCTTCAAAGCTGTGTGTGATCATTACAAACTATACACAACATTTATGATACCCAGTTGCTAAGAATAATGGACCAGCAACATGCAAACTGGGAGGCAGTGAAACGCAGAGTGCAGGCCACTTCATAGATGAGACCTTTGCCTGGGGGCCACACAGCAAAATGCAGCTGAGGCCAAACCCTGGAGTAAAAAATCCCTGCTTTCTGAGGAGGCTTTAGCCACTGTGCCCTTGACATTGTCCTGAGCCCCAAAGCCAACCCAGTCAGTGCAATGTGCTCTTCTTGCAAATCCAATGCTTTCTCCTCTGCTGTGTTTTATTTGAGCAGAGCTGTTGAGTTTAATGGGATGATTCCCACGGGTAGAGTTGCAGCATTGGTGGAAGGAGTTTCAAAGCCTCCTGAGATAATTGATCTGCTGGGATCCCAAGTCAGTTAAACCTTCAGACCTGACTCAGAGGTAGAAGCCGACTCATTTATTCCACTTCTTACACTGGGCTCTGGTAAAAAGGGCTCTGGGAACAGCATTAGTGACTTCTTTATATTCCACATCCTTGCTATGACCAACCAGGCACCTTCCTCCTGTCCTGAAATTTATCTGCTATAACTTCTGCATCTTCGACCTCAGCATCTGCAAACAGCACCCTGGCCGCCACCAAAGCAGTCACTGGACAGGCTGAGCAAAGCTCCCTTCCTGGCTGGGAAAAGGAGTAAATTAAATTGCATCTTGCTCAGCGAAACCAGCTTTTGAGCTGAGCAGGTAAAGTGCCAATTCCCCTTGGTGGCTTTGTGCAGTTATAATGGGATGCAATTGCCTGGAGTACAAGTGGTTAGGGGGAATAAAAACCAGCTCGTGCCCTCCATACAGTACTGAAGGACTTTCTAAGGGATGGAAATTGCATTATTCTCCTCTCCTGTTGATCAGAAAATTGTTCTGTCAGATTCCAGCGCAATCCAAATTCAGCACATTATTTACAACACCGTCCAGATCACCAATTCTGTAAAAGATTTGGTATTTGGTATCTCTCACAATGTTCCATCCCATCCTCTTCACTTTAAAGCATATTTCCCCCCTCATTAACATTTTAATTTTGATATGTAATTTCCTACAAACAGGCTGTGACAGTTGTTGTGTATCCCCAAGCATGAACGAGTGTTGCCCAAAACTTTGAGTCAGTGTCACGCCATCCTGTTCTATTTTCATTTTTCTGTCTAATTCTCAGTATCTCCATTGCCAGTCTTTTTAAATTGTAGCTAGTTACAGGCTTTAGCAGTCCAATCTGATATAAAGAAATTTTCGTGCAGAGATTGTAATTAGGAAGGCTGAGCTCTGTTCTGTTATTAGCAGAATTGTGATTTTTGGAGTGGTGGGTTAATTGCTAATAACCATATGCAATGCTTCTGTCAAGATGTTTCCCATTACAGTAATTAACTTAGCAGCTGGGGTAACAGACATTTACCATTTGTCTTCACAGTATCCCTGATTTAGGATTGCTCCAAAACCCTTTTTGGACTCTGTTTGTTCAATTCCCAGGTGTAAGATGAAAAAGGAGGGGAAGCTGAGGAGGGGAGATCTGGGAAGAAAAATAGTACCTGTTTCAGATGTAATGTGTCTGTCAGTGGATCCTCAGGAATTCTGGATATTTCTTCACTAATCCCAGCCTTGGACCATCATTTTCATCAGCACCAACAGAATGGAGAGCATGGCAGAGCAGCCTAAAACAGAGAATGTTTTCAGAAATGATTACTCAGCTGCTCAAATTAATCTGATCATTATTGAGGATTTATTAAATGAAAAGTGAAGAATTTTTCATTGCCTATTCATACCCTTAAACCTCAAAATCCCTATGGTAGGGGATTTTTTTCTTCGTGTTTTGTAGTCAACTATACAGATATAAACATTTTTTGTTAATTACTTCCTCTCTGTGCTGTCTCACTGGAGCTCCTTCCTCCACAGAGCTGTGCCAGAATTACAGTAATATTATTAAGTATATGGCCAACCTGAAAATTAAGAAGAAAATAAAGTTGTTCTCTGAAGCCAGATCACACAACAGAGCAGTAGCAGCTTCGTTGATTTAATTCATCAACAGAATATATTGAAGTAATTCATTTTGTTTATGAGATAATTTTAAAGACTTTTAAAACCATGATGCCAGATTTATCTTTTTTTTTTTTTTTAAAGTTTGCTCTGGCCAGAGCAAATTCTGTCCAATGCTACATTAAGGAAGGTTTGTTAATACCCTTAAAGATGTAAAGCAGCATGCCAAGGGCACGGGAAGCTTGCTCTGTTGCAAGGAATTGGCTTTGCTCCACTGCAAGGAATTGGGGAATGCTAATTCACAGCAACTGAGGATCTAGCCCGCGTTGTTAATCATAATTATGGACTTATTTTGGGAGGTGCATTTTCCAAACTAGTTGGGGGAGACAAGAAAATTAAGTTAAAATTATTTTCTTCCACAGGAGGTAAAAGCAGTACATAAATAAATACTTGGTGTGGCAGTAGATCTTTAAAACCTACAATAGTTTCTGGCACTGCAGCGTCCTGTGATATTTTTTCCTCCAGCACATAATAGTAAGTTTCTGATAATAGTTCTCACAGACAGCTTTGATTATAACCACTTGTCAGGGAATGGATAACTAGGAAAATAACACCATATCCAACTGTAGAAAATGCTGCCCGGAGTACATTAACAGAGCGATAATTTCTGCTAATAGCAGCCTCGAACCCCATCCGTTAGCTTGGAACTGAAATCCCTGTTTTACTTCTGTCCTTCTGAGCATTTCTGCCCTCTGACCCTGTGTCCCCTTCCTTGGGGGGAAGAGGCACCAAGAGTGAGGACAAACTGTGTGTGAGCGCTCTGGTGGGCACTGGGGACAGGCGGGCTGTGCCAGCCCAGGGCAGGGTGAGGGGCAGGGGTGCTTGTTCGGTAGGTTTGCATCCTGCGGGGGTTTTCTGCCAGCATCCTGCTCCTTCCCTGGCCTCCTCCTCCTCCTCCTCCTCCTCCTCCTCCTCCCTGCCACCTGGAGTCAGCGGCTGCGCTCTCCCCGTGTCACAGGAGGCTGGGGTTCCATCCGCGCTCCTCAGGAGGAGAGGGCAGGAGGGGTTGGAAGGGAGGGAAAATAGAAAAGGTCTGAACAGTTCAACCCCAGAGCAGTAGGATCAGAGAATCACAGAGTTGTTGAGGTTGGAAAAGACTTTCAGGACCATGAAAATCCACTGTCAGCCACCACTGCATTCATGTCCTCAAGTGCCACATCCTCAGGCTTTTTGGACACTTCAGGGACAATGACCCCACCACTGCCCTGGGAGGTTTGTTCCAATGCTTACAACCCTTCCCATGAAGAAATTTTCCCTAATATCAACTGCAAACCTTCCCTGGCAAAAACGTAGGACCTTTTCCTTCTTGTCCTGTCACTGGGACACACCTGACTGCCCCTCACTACAACCTCCCCTCAATAAGGTGTCCCCTCGCCCCACTCAGTCTCTCCAAACAGAAAAATGTTCAAACAAAGTATTTGTGTATTTCTTTTTGACATAATTAGGAGAAGCCCATTGATATTCCAGTCAGGAGGATATTTCTGGAGGGACCCATTACATCTGATTGGGAAAATAAAATGTTACCCACATCCACAATTACTTCTATAAAGACCACTGATCTCATTCCTGGGCTTTTCTCTTCAGCATTAGTTAACCAAAACTCTGGTAAGAGCAGGCTCTTGACAATATAATCCTAAAGCAAGTTTTCTGTTGGCAGGCAATAGCAACTGGGAGTACTTTCATCTATTTCTGGATTTGGGATAACGACACTCCAATGGGTGGATAATATGGCGTGCTTGTGTACATTCAAATTAAAATCACACATTAGGGGGCAAGTCACATCTTCTCTGACCTACACAGGTGAGAGCCAAATGTAACTCTAAATTTAATGCAGCTATTCCAGCCTCATCTCAACACAAAGGAAAGAATTAGGGTTTAGAAAGTTTAAACCAATCAATTTTTTTGGCAGAGCAGTGTATTATTAAATATTTTCTAGGAGGAACTGTTTTATTTGGTTTTTAACAATTTTTTTTTTCACAGTGATCTTCTTTTGGCTACACTGATACCCACCTGAAAAACCTGCAAGCAGCTGAACAAGCAACTCACTCAAAAATTTAGCAGAGGACCTTCATGCTTGTGCATTCAGAGAAACCAAATTTGGGATATTCATGCTAGGGGTGTCTAAAGGCTCACCAAGTCAGGAGACACTGAGAGCCCTTGGAGACTTGGCCAATCTGATTATCAAATATTCCTGATCCATCCAGGGGATGGGAAATTTCAGAGAGCTATCCTCTACGAAAATTGAAACAAATAAATGAAAAAAAAAACAAAAAAAAACCAAAAAACAAACCAAAATAAGAAACTCTTAAACTATGTGATAAAAGAGGTTTGCTGCCCCTGATGAATTTTTCAGTTGGTTCACAGCACAGCTCAGTGTGTGCCAGGGCAACACTAAAGGGATGAAGTCAATCACACAAAGCAGGCACTAACAACACTCCAGCAACCTCAGCCTGCTAAACTCCAGCCTCAGCCAGCACTGATACTTCAATCATTCTAATTTATCCTCGGGGGTAGGCAGCCCCCTCAAAATTTGGGTTTTAGATGTTCAAGCTGGCAACTCTCGTCTACATCACTGAAAACGCGGTCACAAAATAAATCAAAGGGAGAGAGGGCTCAGAAGTGGGATTCTCCTCAGGGTTTGCCCATCCCTTTGGGATTGCTGGTGGATCTCAGATGCGAGCTGCCTGAGCTCCCCCCTTTGTCTAACACAGTGCTGAGCACATCACTGGGACTTAAAATACTGAAATTCAAAGGAATAAATGCTTTGTTTGTTTGCTTCCAATTAGGAGCTAATGAAATCCCAGGAATGCGCTTGCAGGTGGTTTGTCACAGAACTGAAACTCGGTAGGGTGTTCCTGGGTGTACCTTCCCTCTCTGTCTGTGCTGCTGACACAACTAGACCACCCTTCATTCTCCCAAAGACATTAGAGCATTACTTTACTGGTTTTTCCTCCAAATTACCTGCCTGGCTACTGTCACCATTGATCTTTTAAGTCCTTGACTGAGTAATCAGTCAGAGAGCTAATTAATGTAGTGGCTTGGAGGGAAGGATGAAATGAAAAAGATTTTTTTTTCCCTTATTCTTGATGTTTTTATTGCCTTTGAAAGGTGCTTTATCCACAGCATAAAGGACCATTTGTCTGTGCCTTTTCCTCCTGTCAGTTCACCTACTATAAATCTATTTCTCAACTATTAACAGAATCCAGGAGAATTTCATGGGAAGGGTCATACTGATACTGAAATCTAAGGAAAAAATAAATCTAAGATTTTGTATTTTCCCCCCATTGACCCTCACAGACTGCAGGGTGTGTTTGGAGTGAGAAGCAACTGCAAGACCTGACCCAGATTTTCAGATGATTTTAGAACTAAACAGATGTTTTAATATTAAGATAACTTTGATAACTAAGATAAATTTTATAGAAAAATAAGGGTTTTCTTCCTTTTTCCTTTTTCCTTTTTCCTTTTTCCTTTTTCCTTTTTCCTTTTTCCTTTTTCCTTTTTTCTTTTTCCTTTTTCTCCTTTCCTTTCCTTTCCTTTCCTTTCCTTTCCTTTCCTTTCCTTTCCTTTCCTTTCCTTTCCTTTCCTTTCCTTTCCTTTCCTTTCCTTTCCTTTCCTTTCCTTTCCTTTCCTTTCCTTTCCTTTCCTTTCCTTTCCTTTCCTTTTCCTTTCCTTTCCTTTCCTTTCCTTTCCTTTCCTTTCCTTTCCTTTTCCTTTCCTTTCCTTTCCTTTCCTTTCCTTTCCTTTCCTTTCCTTTCCTTTCCTTTCCTTTCCTTTCCTTTCCTTTCCTTTCCTTTCCTTTCCTTTCCTTTTCCTTTCCCCATGTGTGATCTGCAACCCCCCAGATTTATCCACATTAATTTCTAACCAAAATGGGTCAAGCTCAGGTGCCCAAATGTACAGTTTAAACACCACCACTCAGTCTGACTTTAGTCTGAGACCAAGGACATTAAAAAAGGGGGAATTTCAGAATGGTTTGGGTTGGAAGGGACTTTAAAGAACATCCAGTTCCACACCTTCCACTATCCCAGGGTGCTCCAAGCCCCATCCAACCCTGGGCACTCTCAGGGATCCAGGGGCAGCCACAGCCTCTCTGGAATGAACACATATTCCAAAAGTACTCACCAGGGTCCATGGTTTAAAAGAAAAAGAAATATTCAAATGCTAAGGACCAATTTCTCCTAAAAGAATAAATGAGCCTTTTAAAAGTTAGCAGTACACAGATCCTGTTTGCCTCATGCTGGATATCTAAGAAGAAGCATTGAGTTTTCTTGTTGCTATAATAACTCTGATACGTGAGGAGCTATTTAATTTCCTTTATTCTCAAGGAATTCTACATGCCCTGGAACAGCTCTTTTAATCCACAGGGTTAACCCCACACTGCCATGCACACAGAGGTGGATATTTACATATTCTACAGCAGGATTTAAACACTGCTGTCCACAGGGAGCTGATGAACCGAAAATGGTTTAATAAGCTTTCTCTTAAAATTCTTCGGGGAGGCAGATATTAGCATCAGCAGTATTTGTTGCTAAATGCAAATAAAATCATGGTGCATGTGGGAATTGTGCTGCCCATGCTCCAGCAAGCAGCGAGCCCAGGGCTGCAGCAAGCAAGTGGCAATTAAATATTTCACACATGCCTGCGTGGCTCTTTATCCACAGCACCGTGGCCACATCCAGCAACAATTTAGGGTGTTGGGGTGGAATCTCCAACTCATAATTCTGTGATAAACTCGTGGAGAAACCCGTTTCTTTACAGAGGTTGATACAGGAAGTGTCTGAGAAACCCAGAACTACACAAAAAGAAATACAGCAGTCCAAAGAGCAGCCTGCCCTCCAAGAAAATCAGCAGAGCCTGGGCTGAGTACTGCAAACTGAGCATGTTTTATTAATTCCAGTATCAAGACAACAATAAATTAAGCACCTAGATATACAGGGGGAAAAGGCAATGTCAGCAGTTACAGGCTTTTTAGACCTGACCTCCTAATTTGTGCAAAAATCAAAAATATTTCTGAAGTTTACTATAATTAAAGATTAATATAAATGCTGTAAAGTTCTGAAAAGTTTATGAAGCTAAACCTTGCCAAACTAACTCAACATTTTTCTTCTATTATTGACTTTTTAGATGCAAACTCTGATCTATCCAGACTTCAGCAAAGCATTTCACAAATATGAAAAATTCCTTGTTTAACCTTGAGCAGTTCTCTGTGCAGGAAAAGCTAAGGAGGATATTAATGGCGAGTTGTGTCAAAAGAGGAATTGTTCAGTTATGGGATGCTCATTAATGAACTTCCAGTGATGAGTGTCAAGGAAAAATTAGCAATATCTTAGCCTCTGGCTCAAGAGATAGAATCAGCCTGGTGGAGTTTGCTGTGGAAAAGGCAGATGAGGATGGGAATCCTCCTGGAAAAACAAGATTACTTTGAGGCTGAGGTGTGTGGACAGCATGGATGGAATCTAAAGCCATGAAAAGCTGGATGACACACTTGGGGAGTAAGAATAGCTTCTCCTTCGGGGGGGTATCCTGAGCTACCTCATCCAATTTTAATTATTCAGGAGCTGGAGAAGAGAATTGAACACGATGCAGACATGGAACAGACTATTAGGATGAACCAATCAGCAGGAAAAGAGAAGGAATTTGGTCTGTTTTCAGCAAAGCTAAGGCTTGGTTAAACTAGCATGATGCCTTGAGAAGGCTGAGATAGACAAGAGGCTGGGCAGAGTCCCAGAATAAAGCAGGGATTTATCCCAAGGATCTCCTCCATGGATCCACCTTGGGCAGCACCAGAGCCCAGCCAGGGCTGCACCCAAGATGAACCCAAATGGCCCCAAAATGCACGAGCGCTCCCGGGGTCTCTCCCTGGGATCAGCTCTGCTCCATTTGCACCTTGCAGTTCATTGTCCCATCCCAGCTTTAGCCCTTGCAGTCCCACCCTGCTTGTTTTTCTCTCTGCAGCCCACGGGGTTTGTGCTCCTGGGCTGAGATTTGGGCCATTTGTCCTTGGTGCCCAGCTGGAGCAGGAATTGTTTTGTCTCCCTGCTCTGTGCACACAGCTCACCATCCCCTGATATGGAGCTCAGACCCACACACTGAAGCAGCACAGAATGTGAAAAATATAAAAGCTCAAACCTGAGGCATCAGCAAAATGAAGGTGAGGGAGGAGAAGGGAATTGCTCCCTGAGTGCTCTCTTAAAGCACACTGTGAAAGGGGGTGGAACAGGATAAATTTCAGGGACACCCAGGAAGGTTGGCACAGTAAAAGCCAAGGCTGGCACCAGAACCAGCCAGCCCAAAGCAGCTACTCAGGTGTTTGAGCTGGGACAGCCCAGTGCAAGCAACAGCAGTAAAATTAAGAGTAGCATAGAGGAAATTTGTAAATTCATTAAAAGAATTCTAAAATATCTTTTTATGTGATAACAGGGAACTGGGTTTTGTCACCAGGCAGTGCCTCTCAAGCCCTCACTCCTTGCTGGGTTTCAGCTGTTTAATTTGGGATCCTTATCACCATAACCGAAGTGTGCTGCAGCCTCAGGTTCCAGAACAGCACTGATCTTCTTCTGATAACTCCTGTGCTCAAAACTGGGCTATGCCTCAAGTACCTGCAGGAAATGGCTTTGGAGGAGGCCAATTTAACTAACTGTCAGTGACTACCTGAATTAACAATTAAGCCTTTTGCTCCTTGAAATGGGAATAATCAGTTTGGTTTGTGTTTGGGTGCAAGAGAATCCTGCACCTTGCTTGGGGATGTTCAGCCTTGTGCAAACCTAAATAATAACCAAAAAATAGACAACCTACCCCAATATTAGAGCATGCCATGATGTTTTCTCTAACAGAAATGTGTTTGTCTTTTAGATCACAGAAGAACACCCAGAGGCTGAATAAATCAGAGACCAGCTGCTATTTGCAAAGGCAAATTTGCATGGGCCCATATCATGATAGGGTGGCTACAGTAGAGGTGCCAAGGCAGTCCAAACCTGCTGGCCGAGCTTGTTTGCAGTGTTCCTGACATTGGGAAATAACCAGTTTTTATAATTTAGTTAGAATTAGAAAATAATATGTGCCAACATTCTTTTCAGTGCAGCAGCACCGCCTTTTTGAACCATATATTTACTGCTCAAGGTTATCACTGCAGGGCTGTCAGAGGCTTCTATCACATCTGTCTCACAGCAACAAGTTGCCTCCTACATTTTCTTTATCCCCAGCAATGATGCATGCAGGAAAAACTGCTGTGGATTGATCAGCAATTACAAAGTTGATTTTGTGGATCTAAACAACTGCACAACATTTTGTGCGACAGCATTTTGGTACTGAGCTCATGACAGGAAAATTCGACAGAAACATTTAATTTCATAAAGCTGGTATGGTAGGCAACACTCATTTAACATCAATTAGTGTTATAGCTGATAATTTGGGCTAGGGCAATCTAAAATTGGCAGGCAAAGCTTGGTGTGGGCATGTTCTGGATAAAGGGGATGCCCTGTGGGTAAAGGGGGATGCCTCTGCAGCTGATGCTCCTCCCCTGTCACACACTCTGTGTGTGTTGAACAGCAGCAGGACACTGCTCCTGTTATTAGGAATTGCTTCCATGTACTCAAACCCAGTCTGAAAGCACTTTCTCTTTGTGTGCTTTATATTCAGTGAAAAATGGGATTTGCTTCCCTGACTGTTTGGGATGTGCTTTGGCTGTTGCAGCCAAAATCTTCAAACTTAAGGTGTTTATTGTATTTTGTCTGTGTTG
Source organism: Emberiza elegans (assembly GCA_024865655.1). NCBI lineage: Eukaryota > Metazoa > Chordata > Aves > Passeriformes > Fringillidae > Emberiza > Emberiza elegans. The sequence continues at coordinate 3,469,028 of JALJVW010000149.1, read as the reverse complement.
AGCACAGCAGTGATATTGTTCAGGTATACATTATTTACTGATAAACCATCCTGTCCTTCTCAAGGCTTGGTTTTACTTACTGAAAGGTCAGCAAATGCAGCATGGGAAACAGAATCTGATAGTTTAGGAATTAAAAGTTTATGGGAATTGCGTTTGTTTCCTTGCTCCCAAAGCTCATAGGTGACCTGAAATGAGTAATGAGAACAGTTGTGAAGTTGTAAAAAAAAGATAACGTCAGGTTGTTTAGCCCCTAAAGTAGAGCTGCAGGATCTAAACTTGGAGCAGAGGAGAAATGGACCCACAGCATCACCACAAGGAAGCCATGTAAATTATCCCATAGGAAAACATAAGGGACAAAGATCTGTCCTAAACCTCACTTTCCTCTAGCCTTAAACACTGGGCTATGAACAAAATCCTGTCTGTTTGGGCTCTGCAGTCTGGGATTACCCTGATCTTTATGCTGAGTGATCACTGATAATTCAGCAATCTTTAGATAAGGGGTCAAAGCCAAGTTACCTCTTTTTCAGCTCAGTGCCTTCTTCTGCTCCTGCTCTGAGCATCTCCTCCCACCTCCACCCCTGTCTTGGCTTCCTCTTCCTCCCAGCATTTTTCCAGAAATTTGCAATTTCTCGTCCCAATTTCTCCTTTGTCAGGTGCCTCCGAAGGTGAAGACTGGCAGAAGCACAGGAAACACTGAGGGAAGGCATTTTCTTTTGAACTGTTGGGCCAGAATAGAGTGCTGTGTTGAGGATAAATCCTGGCTCCGTGGCTTCTGGAGAGGTTATCTCGGGCAGCACAGAGGGGTGTCAGCAAGGGGCAGGCAAAGCCCTGCTCTGAACACAGGCTGGAACAGATTGTTAAAAGCATCAGGGAAACATCACCATCAAAATCATGGCCATTGTGAGCTTCGGGCTGGCAATTCTCGCTGCTCTGCCAGGATTAAAGCACTTGGATTTCACCTCCGTGTCTTAGGGCATTGGGGGGGTTGTGCTTTAATTTCAAATTTCCCTTCAAGTTCCCCCTGCCTTGCCAAGGTGGCCTAAGGACAAATCCATTAATCTGTGTGATGCGCAGGTCTGTTTACATTGTGGCAGTTATGTAAGCAGGTAGAGCTCATCAATAATTAAAGGTGAAGTAGAGATGTGGCCATTTTCTTCTGCCTTCTCAGGGTTTCTGTGCCAGCCCCACAGTCCTCATGCTTTTCTTCTGAATGATGCTAAGGGACAGTGCTTCAAGGGGTGGCAGCTCCAACCCTTCCACCTGCAGAGGTTGTGAGAGCCTCTCTCACTTCTCCCAGAAACGAGCTGGAGGAATTACCAATGTAAAACAGGGATTAGAAAGGGAAGGGGATCAAGCTCCCTGGTTCTGTTTTGATGGCAGCCTGTGCAAGGTGTAATAAAATCAATAGTTTCTCTCACTGAAAGGGTTCTTTCTATCTCCAGCAATGACAAGAGGATAGTGGGCAAAGAGCTCTATTAGCTGTTCTTTAAGAATCAATCACACTTAAAAGCAATAGTCAAAATGACAGCAACTGCACAATAGATGAATAATTTTTCACACAAATAGCCCGAATTTCAGAGAAGTGACACACGTTTTAAAGAGATAGTAGATAAAATATCTGCCTCTCTGAAAACCAAGAAAATACTAAGCATTTATTACTAACGACACCGAAACAAAAATGCTCAGATCCTTAAGGGGTAAAAGCCAAAATATCAATTCACCTGAGCAAGAACACGAGATAATGATCAAGGTTCACTGGATTCAATTTTAAATGTCACATCAGGAAGTACATAATTCCTGAAGCTGCGCTCAGGAAGAAAATCCTCATGGCTGTGCCACTTCTGCTGTCAGCCAAGGGCTTTCCCTTGCCCACAGCACAACAGCCCCTGAGCCTCAGGGGCTGGCAGGAGCCTGTGCCAGCACAGGTTTGGGTTGGAAAGGAAAAGTTTCTTTCCTCAGAGGGTGCTGGGAATGGGCACAGCCCCTGGGAGCTCCAGGAGGGTTTGGACAACGCTCCCAGGGATGCCCAGGGTGGGATTGTTGGGATCTCTGCAGGGCCAGGAGCTGCGCTGGATGATCCTTGTGAGTCCCTTCCAACTCAGGATATTCTGTGATTTTATGATCTGCTGAGGATGTGAGCTGATCCAGCACAGAGCCTTTGTCTCACTCCAGATGAGAACCAGCTGTGTTAAATCTCTGTATTATATCTACATCCAGCATCAAGATGTAATTGGCAATTACAAAGTCACATTAAACATTATGTAATGAGCCATTTAAATACATCAGAACTGCATAAAACACCAGGAAAAAAAATTATATCAGGTAAAAGCCATATTCATGCATAAATAATGAGGGGGAAATACAGCAGTCAGCTTGTTCTGTGTATCACACTGAAATTTCCATATGGCCCAGGCAGTGTGGAAGAGCAAATGGAAGCCAGAGCGGAGAAAGGAGCTGTGCCTGGAGAATAATTCCTTCTTGACTCTGGGTGAGCTTCTTGTGGCTCCACAGCAAGCATGAAAGCACCATCAAGGCCAAAAAACCTCTGGTTAACATCTCCCCCCTCGTGCCTGGGGTGCAGGGCTTGAGATGCTGGAGAGGAGGAATGCTGTCACTCAGTTTGAGGCAAAAGCAGGCAAAAACAGGCAAAAGCTGAGTGCTGGAGCTGCAGGCAGGATGACTTTGTAAATGTGGACAGCAGACTGTACTCTGTCTTTTCATGCTGTCGTGTTTCTTTGTTGATGTCTCTGTTTTAAGATCTTTTTTGCTCCATGCATCACCAATTGCCTTTTGTTTTCTCACAGCAGGAAAGGCTCAGTTAATCCATATGTCATGACAAAAAATCCAGCCTTCTCTTTGATAGGAACCAAGCATGACAGCAATCTATTGAAAAGGTGTTTTGGACTATCATTTCTTCCAAGCTAATTTATTGACTGGATGGCTTTCAAAAATAATAGGTCTGTTTCCCAAGATAATGAGCTGAGATGTGACTCACAAAGTCCGTGTGAGCACACAGACAGCCTAATTATGAGAAATAAACTAATAATAAACCATCAGTCTCTAGAAATCACTAGCTGTTGTGATATACAAGTCCAAACATCAGAGAACATGAATACTTCCACCTGTTCCCTTCTGCAGTGATTCTGTTTTATTATCCCTAGATATGTAAAATAAATGTCTTACCATTAAGCCCCAGACAGATCAGGATGCTGAGAAAGATCTGATCTTTGGAGCTGGGGGGTGACAGCTTTGCTGAGCAAACTCCAGCTCTAGAATGTGGTTATGAGGGGAAAATGCTGTTCAAAGGGATATTTAGTCAGAATCCACGGATTTATAAATCAGAGCTGGCAAAGTGAATCATCCATGCAAATAAAAGCCCTTTAACACACCCCATTGACCACGGTTTTTTCCCCCAGTATATTTCACTTCAAGTACAGATCACAGTGTAACTGCATAAAGAATGTTTCTTTCCTGTAGCATTTGTGGAACAATTTAAACCATTTTTAACAAATAGTTTCTGTCACTCATTTTCCCATTTCTTGGACAGATGATGGACAGGACACAGCCACATTTTGCCTGTAGAAAAGGCATATTAAAGAAATGTGGCATGCTTAGGAAACATGAATTATTCTCACTCAGTGAATCTCCTGCTTCTAACAAACAGAATGCCCACAATTTTATCTTCCGAAGAAGGAAGAAAGGACCATGCCCAACTTGTGCTGAAGCTCTAAGAAGGCTGTCACTTACCTGGTCCAGCCAGTTTTCAACTCGTGGAGCCCACAGGGAAAATCTCACCCTGCAAAGAGCTTTTCTGACATGTTTACAACATGCCGGAAAAAATGGGTATTCAAAGAAACTTTCACCATGTTGTCCTCCCCTCAGGTGTAAAAGCAGCAGGGTTTTTTATGATTACTGACTACCTGTGCTCACTGTGGAGTAATCAGCTGTAAAACCAGTTGAACAGTGGAAAATTCTGTGTTTATCACTCTTTCAAGGCTGGCACTTTTAAGTCTGACCCTGAATCATCCTGACCTCCACTTTGCTGGTGAAACATCTCTGCCTCATGCTACCAAGGAAAGAAATTGCTGCCTTAAAATGCTTTGACCTTGTCCAGCACATTCCTTGTGCCACAAGTGACTCACTTTTCATTGCTGTATTGGTTTGAAAAGCCAGGTGTCTGCTAAGGAAGGCAGGAGCCTCCCCTGAAATGCAAAATGTAAACCCCCTTCCTCTGGATTATTATAATTTTTGAAATTAAGGGGCTCTCAGACAAAGACATAGGAATAGGAATAACAGTTCTTTATTGGGGAAAAAATAAAATCAAAATAAAAATGCAATAGTACAACACAACGCTGCCAGAGTCAGAGCAGGAGCTGATCCCCTGTGTGCCAGGGTGGGGGCACAGCCCCATCCCATGGGGGCTCAGCCCTCCTGCAGTGCCAGCTGTGGCTCTGCTGCAGCAGGGATCCTGCACAAGGGGGGAGTTTTCCTCTGCAGCTCCAGGGCTGCTGCAGATGGGCCTGGGCTCCTCTGGGCATGCAGGGCAGCAGAAAGCTGCTCCTGTGGGCATGCAGGGCAGCAGAAAGCTGCTCCTGTGGGAGTGCAGGGCAGCAGAAAGCTGCTCCTGTGGGCATGCAGGGCAGCAGAAAGCTGCTCCTCTGGGCATGCAGGGCAGCAGAAAGCTGCTCCTGTGGGCGTGCAGGGCAGCAGAAAGCTGCTCCTGTGGGAGTGCAGGGCAGCAGAAAGCTGCTCCTGTGGGCATGCAGGGCAGCAGAAAGCTGCTCCTCTGGGCATGCAGGGCAGCAGAAAGCTGCTCCTGTGGGCATGCAGGGCAGCAGATAGCTGCTCCTGTGGGCATGCAGTGGGCAAAGGCTGCTGGGGTGCCCCAAAGCTCAGATTGTATCCAGGTAGGAATGCTTGGCTCCTCCCCTGGGCGGAGCATCTCCCCATGGGATGATGGAATTGGATCAGCCATGCAGGGACACTCACTGGCCATGGACAGAAGATAATTAATAATTAATGACCCTTTAACAGCAGAGATCTCCTGGAGGGAGGATTGGCTGTGGGAGAGATAAAGAAACCTGCCCAAAGAACAGCAGAGAACTGCCCCAGCTCTGACAGATGGGAATAGAACACACACATCTCACAGCCCAGGACAATTGCCAATCAAGCAGAGCCCGCGTGCCCGGAGATGACAAACCGAAGCTGCAGAAATTGCATTCCAGGAGCATTTATAATCCCCCCCAAGGATTTGGAGCTCCCCTCTAGCAGGGTGAGCTCCAGGCTGCTGGGGATGCTCTGCCGCTGGCTCACGTTTCCCTGAGCTGTGATGGGATTTCTCCCAGCACGCTTCAGACTGTTGCACTTACAGCAACACTTAACTGATGCTCAGGAAGGCTTTTGACAAATCTGGTTTGTTCTGGGGATGGACAAACAGGGGAGATAATCTGGAGCCACAGAGTCATCATTATTGTCTAAGCCTGTTTTGTCTTCAGCACAACAGATGTCCATTGAAAAGAAAAACATGTTCCCAATGCTTTTAAGCTCGCCAGGATTTTCCCTCCACAAACATCTCCCACAAAAGCTGTTCCTGAGAAAAGCGAGTGACCCAAAGCCCCATTTGGAGCTGCCCTGAAGAATCCCATTTACACAGATTTCCACTTTCCTCTCCTTTTAGCGCCCTGACTGAGGCCTCCAGTTTGAGCAGGTCCCAGTGACTGTGGGGCTGTGCAGTGGTAAAAACCCCACTTAGCAGAGATGAGCAGATGCATTTTGAGCTGTGAAATAAAACCTGGACCTTAAGGGGTGAAATTCTGAGACATAAGCAATCCTATGATGCCACAGCAACCGTGTTACAGTAAGTTTGAAACCAATTTGCCATCAATATTTTTGTACAAGCCCAAGCACACAAACTGAGTACCAGGTAGGCATTTCTAACAAGCGCAGGCGAGACAGGTACCTGTTGGTTTCAATTAAGCTTTGCAAAACCCCCCTTGTGCCAGGAGAAAAATAATGAGGCTACATGAGCCAAAGAGCTTCACTTCCAGTGCAGACTTTGGGCTGTGTGAATGAAATTTGCACTGAAAATAAGCAACTCACCAGCACTCTGAGAACAGCAGGTCAAGGAAAAGCAGGACGAGAGCTGCAGAGGGGGGAAGAAGGGAATTAAAATGTTTTGTAAGCCTCCAGTTTCCATCAGCTGGGTACAAACTCTTTATTCTTGTTTGCAATGAAACTCTGTGGATTGTTTCAAGGTAATAAACATCCACTGTTAGTCATCTCACTTGGCACTTCTGAGTGTTCATCCTGCAGATCTCAATGCACTTTGCAAACCTCTGGCAAAGGCTGCCTGAAAGTTCTGGAAAAGTTTTCCTGAATGTTATCAGCCATTCATAGACAGAAGGAAAAAAAAAATCAATTAAAAAAATCACAGCTAATATTTTTTCATTATATTAATGTTGAGGGATGACCACTGAAAAAAAATCAGTTGTAAAAATTACACAGTGGGAAATGACATTTTTATGGTTTAAATAAAGCACACATTGGAAGAAGAAAATTCCCACCCCTCATTCCCAGGGGAGGAAAAGGCAGCTTGGGACATGTCCAAGGTGAAGCAGAGATGGGATGCTCAGGGCAGTCATCTTGAAGGCCACACCAGGGCACCAGAGCATGGGAAGCTCAGGTGAACGTTACCCAACACAGTTTTATGTTTCGTGACAAATGAGATCTCTGAATTCAGTGAAGAAACCACCACAAACTGCGCAAGGATTTTTATTTTCCTATTTTTTATTTTCCATTTCCTTTTTTGGCTCTGAGATAAAACTGGTGAATAAGAAGACTCTTTTGCATTAAAACATTACAGGTGTTCCCAACTAACTTTTCCTTGAAGAGATTGTACTCTCAGTGAAGGGAGAGGAGTGGAAGAAGAGTGTCAATGTAGTATTTACTGCTTTGTGGAGGAGGAAACACGGTTTCCTTCAGTTCTTTAGGCCCTGTAAAATCCCAGATGTTCCTCAAACACCTGGAATGGCACAGGAGCAGGAGGTGTGTGGAGAGGGGAACAGGAAACCAGCAGCAGCTCAGGGCAGACGCAAACACCTGAGGAGCTGCAGACCTGAAGGAATTCTGGGGCACAAAATTCCCAAGGATGCTCGGAAAACCAGGGATAGGAGGATGAGAGCAAAAGGCTTGCCATAAAGGTGAAAGAACATCTCACAGAGATCCCCTCAGGAGACTTTTTCAGGAGCCAGCACTTCCATGGACCCCCACAAAACAAATGTGCTGGATTAGGGAACTGTAACCACGATTTGAGGGTTTTTTCCCCAACAATTTTAATACTTGGAGTTCAGTTCAATCTCTGTAGTCGCCTTCTGGGGAATTTTCATTTTATTAAGTCTGAAACCCAAACCGAAGTGGTTTTACCTCCCCAGGGCTTCCTTTGGCCGGACAAGAAGGAGACAAAGGTGGAGCCAAAGCTCTCCGTGCTCAGCCCAGAATCCTGAGCCAACCCCGGCTCTGCCAGCCGGCCCTGCCCGGGAGCTGCGGGAATGGCCGGGATGTGCGGGAATGGCCGGGATGTGCGGGAATGGCCGGGAAAAGTGGGAATGGCCGGGATGTGCAGGAATGGCAGGCGGTGCGGAATGGCAGGGATATGCGGGAATGCTGGGAAAAGTGGGAATCCTCGGGATATGCGGGAATGACCGGGAAAAGCGGGAATGCTCGGAAAAGCGGGAATGGCCAGAAAAGTGCGAATGGCTGGGAAAAGCAGGAATTGCCGGGATGTCCCGGAATGCCCGGGATGTGCAGGAATGGCCGGGATGTGCAGGAATGCTCGGGAAAAGAGGGAATGGCCGGGATGTGCGGGAATGGCCGGGAAAAGCGGGAATGGCCGGGCTGTCCCCCAGCATCAGGGATCTGGTGTCACCTGGCGGTCGCATCCCGAAAAGGCACCGGGAGCGGGGAATCGCAGGAAAAGCGCCGGTCCCACCTTCCCACCTCGTCTGGAGCTGGAATTTGGGGCTGTGAGATTCCTGTTGCCCGCAGGAACAACATCCACGGTGCTGGCCCCGCATCGGGTCTGAAATGTCCCTGGCTGAGCAGCCACGTAAACCAAAGCTCTCAGGGTTACCCAGCGCGGGCTGGTGCTGCTGAGGAGTATCAGAGTGTAAACAGAAGAGAAATGTAAATAATTCAGGGTTAAAGATCATCGAACAAGGAGTGAAGAAAGAAGAGGAAGGGGAAAAAAAATCTCAAACTGACTCTGCCTGAATGGTAGAGAATAACTAAAAAAAAAAAACAAAACCTTGTGTCAGAGAGAAGCACCAGATGGACTGGAGAAGTTTCCTCCAGGCAGGGATCATGAAGCCATGGAATCTTTAAGGTTGGAAAAGATATGTGAGGTCATTAAGTCCAGTGCCAGCCCAGCATCACCACCGTGCTCACCATTAAATCCTGTCCTTGAGTGCCACATCCACAGTCTTCAAACGTTTCCAGGGATGGGGGCTCCACCACTGCTCTGGGCAGCCTGCTCCACTGCCTGACAACCCCTTCCATGAAGAAATTCTCCCTAATATCGAGTTTAAACCTCCCCTCGTGCAACTTGAGGCTGTTTCATCCTGTCACTTGTTGGAATGGAGACCAAGTCCCACTTGGCTCCAGCCTCTGTGTTTGCTGAGAAGTTCAGGTGCCAGTGCCATCCCTAGACTGGGATAAAAGTAATGTAATGGATAAAAATAATGTAAAATTAACACTGGGACCACACCTGAATAGTTTTAGGAGCAATCACCCCGTCCTGACAGTGCCCCTACCCACAGAAAGCAGAATTGTGCTGTGCAAATTGAGAGCCAGAACACCTCAGCATTTTCCCACCAGGCTGCACTTGCAAGAAATATTTCTGTCACTGGATGTTCTTGTTACAAGGTGTTAAATTTGGCTAACAAATATACTGCTCCTTTTCAATGTAGAACACGGCTCCACTTCAGTCAGCGTTTCTCTCCTCATTAAAAAGTAAAACAAAACCTCATCAGCACAAGGTGATTTGCATACAGAGGCTTCTTGCCATGTCTAAAACATGAAGTCATATTTCATTGAAAAAACCCCAAAAACCATTATGCACTCACTTCAAAGGGCTTAATTATTATTCATCATGTGAGAGGTTACTAAGAACCCCAGAAGGATTTGCTGGATTTGTTTCTGCAAATACTGTCACAAATGGGCTCCAGTCATTTACTTTTGCAGTGCTTCTTGTCATGGAAAGATGAAGTTAAAGGTCACACATGGAGGTTCCTAAAAAAGCTCGGAGAAGCTTTTTGGCGATTAATAGGAATCAGAAACCTAAAATGTGGCAAAACATAGGCGGCCTTTGTCCAGAAGGCAGCGCATTCCAGGAGGAACTTAAAAAATATGAAACACCAGGGAGCTTGGAGTTTGGAATTTTTGGTGTGTTGCCCTACTTTTGAAAAGGTTACTAATGAGCTGGGGATCATCAATCAGCCTCTTTGCCTCTTCCTTTTGTTTCTCTCCTTGTTTCCCTCATCATCCTCTTCAGTGGTATCAGCATTGTTGGCCACTTCTGGAAAGGCTCTAGGGATGGAGAGACAGCAGTTTAAAGCTCTTTACTGCACATTTTACCCTGTATTTTCTAACCCATTTTTCAAAATTCTATTCAACTACAGAGTCTTGATCTCAGGGGGAAATATGGTCTCAAAGTAAAGTCCACATAAACTTCAAGGCAAAAGGAATTTATAAGATATTGGACAGAGAAGCAGTATGATCAAAGTAAAACATCAAAAAATAAACCCCATTTTTTTCCTAGACTCAATCTTTAGGTGCAAAGGAAAATAACTTAAATTGGCAGGAGCACATTCCTGGTTGGTTGTTTCAGTAAAAGCAGCTCATTATTTGAAGGAAGAAACTCTTCCCCCAACCTAAAATAAATGGAGATTTACAGTGCAGCCCCCACCTGGCTAGAGATGACAACAAGATTTTTCAGCAAGGTATCCAAAACAGTCAGAACCCCAGGGTCTGGAATATTTTACTCTTAGAACCATAGAAAAGAATCACAGAATGGTTTGAGTTGGAAGGGCTTAAAGACCCTTAAAGACCCCATGGGCAGGGATATTTTCCACACTCCCAGGGTGCTCCAAACCCCATCCAGCATGGCCTTGGACACTTCCAGGGATGCAGGAGCAGCCACAGCTTCTTTCTGTGCCCAGAAGGTGTGGAGAATCCCTGGCTGAACTCTCCCTTGCCCTGATTCAAAGAGGTCTGTAACTTCCATGTGCCACCTCTGAGGGAGGTGTTATCCACGCACTTTTCCCATCGGAGATGTTGCTGTGGAAAGCAGCTCGGATCACAAAGGCCTGGCTGCTGGCACTGAGCACAGGGCCTCCTCTGCTTGGCTGTTTTTAAAGGCAGGGTCCCAGGCAATGTTTCTTGTAGTCAAGGAGAACTGGAGTTGAAAGGAATTTCAATTGTGTCCCGACAAAGCACTATGGCATGGAAACAGGATAGGAAGCTTGGATGCACGTTCTGGATCTGGTTTATAATGAGAATTTTTGGGGCCCAGGCAGTACTAAAGAGATTTCCGGGGGAAATATGGTCTCAAAGTAAAGTCCACATAAACTTCAAGGCAAAAGGAATTTATAAGATATTGGACAGAGAAGCAGTATGATCAAAGTAAAACATCAAAAAATAAACCCCATTTTTTTCCTAGACTCAATCTTTAGGTGCAAAGGAAAATAACTTAAATTGGCAGGAGCACATTCCTGGTTGGTTGTTTCAGTAAAAGCAGCTCATTATTTGAAGGAAGAAACTCTTCCCCCAACCTAAAATAAATGGAGATTTACAGTGCAGCCCCCACCTGGCTAGAGATGACAACAAGACTTTTCAGCAAGGTATCCAAAACAGTCAGAACCCCAGGGTCTGGAATATTTTACTCTTAGAACCATAGAAAATAATCACAGAATGGTTTGAGTTGGAAGGGCTTAAAGACCCTTAAAGACCCCATGGGCAGGGACACTTTCCACACTCCCAGGGTGCTCCAAACCCCATCCAGCATGGCCTTGGACACTTCCAGGGATGCAGGAGCAGCCACAGCTTCTTTCTGTGCCCAGAAGGTGTGGAGAATCCCTGGCTGAACTGTCCCTTGCCCTGATTCAAAGAGGTCTGTAACTTCCATGTGCCACCTCTGAGGGAGGTGTTATCCACGCACTTTTCCCATCGGAGATGTTGCTGTGGAAAGATCACAAAGGCCTGGCTGCTGGCACTGAGCACAGGGCCTCCTCTGCTTGGCTGTTTTTAAAGGCAGGGTCCCAGGCAATGTTTCTTGTAGTCAAGGAGAACTGGAGTTGAAAGGAATTTCAATTGTGTCCCAACAAAGCACTATGGCATGGAAACAGGATAGGAAGCTTGGATGCACGTTCTGGATCTGGTTTATAATGAGAATTTTGGGGCCCAGGCAGTACTAAAGAGATTTCCAAGGATTTCAAGACCTATGGCCAGATCTCTAGGGTGAAGATTCCTGTTTAGGCTGAACTGCACTGTTTGTGAGTGAAAACATCCCAAGGATGATCATTAGCCTGTGGCTTTGAACTCTGCAGTTTTTTATGCTTACATGCAGGAGCTGTGACCAGCGGTAAAAGCTCTGGTATCTTAAAGGATGTTTGTTACTGCCAGAGGAATTCCTGCACTAACTGAGAGTGTTGGACATCTGCCACTTACAGGTTTGTCACAGAACCCCAGAAGGGTCTGGGTTGGAAGAAACCTTAAAGCCCATCCAGCTCCACCCCTGCCATGGCAGAGACACCTTCCACTGCCCCAGGCTGCTCCAAGCCCCATCCAACCTGGATTTGGACACTTACAAGGATCCAGGGGAGCCCTCAACCCAAATGAGGCTGATGTAGAGCATCCTTTGAGTTAATTGCCAAACATCAAGTGTAAACCAACTCTTGCTCTTCTAGAACAGCTGTTTTCCCAAGAAGGGACACTCAGGAGTGTCAGCCAGCCTCTGAGAACCCTGAAGTTTCCAGCTGTGTGTTGCATTCACATGAATAGATCCAATATCATGTTATATCTGCATGGGCTTTGGAGTGAGCTCTAAAAAGCACATTGCCAACAGTGTGAGGCTTGTTAAATCAGGGGTTTAGCTCTTCCCTTCAAATAAGGGAAGGAATCTGTTTCAAGAAAAATGTCCTAGATACTGTAATTCCTACAGGAAAAAAAGGAAATTTATCTTCAGTTTAAGAAAAACTTTGCTCCAGATGAGCCATGTGCTTTTGGTATTTATAGAGAAATACTGGCAAATTTGGTAATAAGTGACAAAGAGGATGGGTAATCCTGACTGATCCCGAGGCTTCATGTCTTGAGAAAATCATATAAAACCTACTTCTTGAACAAGTTTCAAAATTTGCACTGAAACACATGAAGAGAGCTCTAAAAGACAGTGGACACTGAGCTGAGGGGGAAAAACAACACAGCAAGGCCACTCTTAAACCTGATGGATCACCAAATACCATAGTGATAAATGCTGTAAAAATTCAGGGGTTTAGGATGGGCACATCAAAGTGGAATAAGAAGTTTCCAACCCCATCTACCCTATGCTTATTCTCATCTATTAACCAAGCTCCATTTATGTGTCCCAAAGGAGAGACAACCTTCTTTTCTCAAAACACCCTGCAAAAGTGGAAAAGGGAGAGTCTGACTTCAAAAGCTCTCCAACACTCTAACAGTAGATCAAGTGTATTTTAATTAGAAAAAGGTTTCAGGCTGCAGAATACAGGTCTGGCTCTGGACCCAAACTGCTCTAAAATGCAGCCTGGCTGTCATCTTTCAGCTGGGGCCTCTTACTTTTACTGTGGAAATAAAAATGAAAAAAATCCTCCACTGTAGCTTTGGTAGGAGTCCAAATTGACAATAAAGTTGCTGGAGTTTCTTGGGATTTACCCTAACAGGAAGTTTTATCACTGCACATCAGCGTTACTCATGCCTCAGGTTATGAGTCAAGTCAAAACAAAGCAATCACCTCTTAAATTGTGACGGGAAAAGAAAGTAAAAGTGAAATTTGGAGTATGCTGTAGTCAATAACCTGATGTTGGCTTTCACAGAAGGAGGGTGTCACCCAGAAAAGTGTCTGTAGGAATTCCAGTCTTTGTTTTATTTTGCACATAATGCACATCAAATAGCAATTCTGAGAAATGTAGCCCTTAGGCAAGCATAGTTGTTACTTGATTTGATTAGGAATTGCACTTTTAATCAATCATCCTTATAGGTGAGAGGTCAGCAATTATTTTACCTTTAGATTTGGAGATTTCTGCCATCTGAAAATGGAGAAAAATCATCAGCTCTTCCTAACAGTTGGTTTCTTCTGTCTGTACTACATGAACTCAAAAGCTCTATTGCTTTGCTGCAGCAACGTTCTCCATTCTTTCAGTCTCTGTAGAGATAAACCAAGTTAATTTTAAGCAACCAGGAAATCTTCCTGAGCCATGCAGAAAGCTCACCATAATAAAATCCTATTTTATCGAAATTTGGCAAATTCCCTCTCCTTGTTGCTGGCATTTGAATGTTAAAATATCCAATAATGCATTTTGATTTCCAATTGTTTTGGTTATTTCACCCCTTGGAATACCACAGCTCTAGTCCAGATGTATTTTAATCTTCCTTACTGCCCCTGCCAAATTTCTGTTTCCCATTTGCTGAGTGCTCTCATCATGAGCAATATGTCTATGTCACTTCCTCCCTGTGTGCTCAGGCTTTTCCTTGACTCATGCAATCTGGAAGAAGCTAAGCCCAAAGGAAAATTGAAGCCCTTTAGGGTTGCTATTTTTAAATTCAGGAACTTCCGTGGGGCTGCTTGAAAAGGAGATTCCTTTTGAAGATAATAAACAACATGCAAAAGATAACATTTGCAGTTCCTCCCCAAAGTGCCCCAGCCCTGGAGCAGGTCAGCAGAAATGACACTCCAAAAAGCATAAAATATCCAAAAAAGCAGCCACAGAGAACCGGGTTTCCACAGCCTGATGCTGTGGGGCTTTGAATTATTTGCTGAAACATGTGGACTGTCTCCACTGATCGTGGATGCCCCATCCCTGGGGGTGTTCCAGGCCAGCTTGGAGGGGCTTGGAGCAACCTGGGATAGTGGAAGGTGCAGGGGAAGGCGTGGGGTGGGACTGGATGGGCTTTAAGGTCCTTTCCAACCCAAACTGTTCTGGGATTCTGTGATCTGCATCACCAGGCTTCTGGGATCTCCTCCTCTCTCCCTCTGCTCCTCAAGGAGTGGCCTGACCTCCTGCAAACACATCTTTGATCCCAATGAGTGCAAGGCCAACTGCCCATGGCACAAATCCTCCTCTTTCCACACGAAATGGGGAGCAAGGGAGGGTCCCTTTGAGCCCAGAGACAAGAGAGGCAAAAGTGTCCCAGGGGCAGCACAGGGATCAGAAGTTCATTCCATTTGTTTTGGTTTTCCTGTGAATCGCCATCCCCTTTTAAATGAGTCCCTTCTGGCAGTCACACACTGCAGTTCTGAGCCCCCCTGGACACGAGGTGATCTCCCCTTTAGAGCAGAATGAGGGGCAAACAGCAGGAACGTGCTCAGAGTGCGCCAGGCTTCTCTGCTCTCAAACAGCAAGAGCCAGCCGGGTTAGGGAAACACTTTGGGTGTCTGCCAGGACCTAAATGCATTCCAGCTGAGAATCCTGGTGGCATCCAGGGGTGCCAGGGTGCCAGGCAGTGTGCTGGGGTCCCACTGCAGGGTGGAATCAGGAGTAAAACCCTTTCTGCTGCTGCTCAATGCCCCAGTCCCACTCACATCCTTTTTTACTACCACTTTTCTGTTGCTTTTGCCTAAGCAAACACTTCCAGCAGAAGCTCATCTTTGAAAATCTTGTGGTTTATAGTTTACTAAGAAAAGTAATGGCACCTTTTTTTCTGTGCTAGCAGTATGTATTAATTATTTTTCCATGTTATTAGGGGACAGCTGATGGAACTTTTCTCCCTGGCTGACTCTCCTCTACCTGGACACTTATTTCCATGAAACTTTCAGGAATGTCATATCTGAAATTGCTGCCCTCTGGTAAATCTGCTAGAGTTAAACAATGAATTGCAAGGTTTGAAAGTGAACAACACGCAAACACAACGCCCTTGTCTGATTGCAACATCATTTCCTAAGGAAATGAAGTTTTTTTTCAGTCAAACAAGAAAAGGCATGCACTGAGCTGGGCTTCATGGCTCTCAGGGACTGTTCATCATCATGGCCAGAGCACAAGAATGTCTGACACTGTAGGTGAGCAGATTTTGCTCTCAAGGCTCATTATTTACAAGGCAGTAACTCCGTGCAGAGGTTCTTCCCAGCAGCTGTAGCACTTCTTTATTCACGATGTAAATGTGCTGTGTAAATGCTTGTAAAACTTTATGAGCTCCATTGCCTCCAAGCACTTCAGCCCAGGTATGGTTAATAAACCCTGCATGTGCACTGTCTCGACCCCCTCCCCAGCCTTTCCAGGACAATATTCCACAGGCAAGGAGCTCCCCTGCACCCACTGAGCAGTGTTAGGGGCTTTTTGTTACCTGGCTCTAACAGACACAGTCCCCTTGTAAGGAGCTGTACCAGAGATTTAATTAACTCTACTTTTTCCATCCGCCACCTGTAGGCTCCATCTCACACACTCCCAGCCTCACTTACTGCTGCTGAGCGCCCACACCATCATCAATGATTTCTTTATTTCTCTAAGAGATTTTTTTAGTGTGAAAAGCAGCAGCCTGGCTCTCCTCGATCTTCTGGAGAATTCCCACTAGGTGGCATCGATAACCAACATTCCCTCTCCACCCTGCATGCGGATTCCCCTTGTTTTGCTCCAGGTCTTCTCTCCTTTTTTTTTTTTTTTTTTTTCAGCATTTCCAAACTCTGAGCTCATCGGTTTTAATAACTACAAAAACAAACAGCTCACGGGATATTTTTTCCTCTCCTTACAGTGCTGGATGGATCCAAGCCAAAAACCAAGTTATGTTTTTTTTTTTTACAGACAAAAAAGATCAATTTCCAGTGTGGTTTCTACAGCTGGTTCAGGAGCCTGACTGGTACAGCCATTAAATATTTCTTTTAGGACCTTCATCATTCGAGTCCTTAGAGGTTCTTTATTTTGCCATCCTCACTCATGTGCATAATAAACCTGACCTCTGCAGGAACACCCCAATCCCAGACAGAGCAGGGAGCTGGGAAACAGGGAAAGCTGTGAGGAAAACTGATGCAGCAGTGACTGAGAGCTGCCAGCAGCCATTCATCTTCCAGGAAATAAGAGAATGCCTCAAATGAGGCTTTGGTAGCAAATAAAACACAACTGTTCTTTCAACAGGAAGTAGTCAGGAGTAATTCTCACTAATAGGACTGAAGTAATTTTGGATATCTTGCAGAAGAGATTGAGATTTTTCAGCAGGTCTTTCTCAAATTCAGCCCTTTTCTCCACTCCTCCATACTCCTATACGTTCCCAAACAAATATGTAGAATTCCTTTGGACTGGAACTAATTTTAGATGGTAATGTAACAGCAAAGCCCTTCCAAGACTAACAATTAGGAAAGATAGTTATGTTTTGGGAAAAAAGCCTGCACACATTTTCCTGGTGAACAGCAAGAAGCTAGAAGTCAATAACTCAAATTAAATTAAAACTACTATTTGGGGATAACTCTGTAATTGACTGGATAAACAGCTTCTGTTTCTGAGTCTGCCAGGCCATGATAATATCATTAACAGAGATAACAGTCCCATGAAAATGAATGTGGATGTGGCTGTTGAAGTCCTGAGTTCGTTTTAAGCTCATTTAAAATTCTTTATCTACATTTCTTCAGGTTTTAAACATAAATTCCTGAGTGGTTGTTTTTCTCTCCTCAAATTAACTTGACAAAGTAAGAGTTTCCAAACTCCATTTGAAGGTCTCCATTTCAGATCCTTTAAAAGTCACAAGGACATCCCAGACATAAACATCAAGGAATGTACATTAGTTCATCACTCACTATCTTACAGTGCAACGATAATGTAAACAATTATGAAGATGGGATTGCTGGAAGGCCAGGAAGCTTTACAGCTGTGGGATATCAGACTCTGGCTTTTATTCAGGTGCTGGAAAAACAAAGACTGTGGAAAAAAAAAAAAAAAAAAAGGATAAGTGTGACAAGACTGGAAAAAGCAAGGGATGGAATAATTCAAAATTCACTGACCTATTTACTCCTGCATCTGCCACGGCCTCTGGACAGCCCAACAGGAAATGCACCAGGAAAAAGTAATCACTGGAGATTATCCTGTGTATGAGAGAGAAACAAAGTCTGCAGCCAGCCTTCCCAAGCTCAACAATTTCCTCTAACTCATGAAAAGCAGAATGCGACTGCTGTCCTTTGGAGCAGCACCTGGGGCAGCCCCTTCCCCTGCAGACAGGACAGGGAACTCCCCAACACTCCAGGCATGGAGACCCCACCAGGCTCCCCTGTGCTCACACCTCCCCGGTGATCCCCCAGGAGCCAGGGGTTTTTCCTCCCATTTGGGATTTTCCTTCATGGGATTCATTCCCACCTGGCTGCAGGGACAGCCCCAGGGCTTTGATCATCCTCGGGGCAGCCCGAGCTGCTGTTTGTATTTCACCCTCTGGTTCAGAGGGATCTACAGCATCAGAAAACCACATAGAAGCAAAATACCAACAGATCCCTGTGAAAATGCAAAAAAGTGCCGTTAGATCAGTGCCCAGAGGCTCAAATATCCAAAATATCCAGGAATATCCAGATAATCATTAGCACTCCATCATTATTATTTTTTTTTGTTCCCCAGGAACAAGGGTTTCCAACTGCGAATTTCTCATCAGGTAAATCACCTGACCAATGTTTAAAGTCAATTCACTGTTTAAAAGACATGGGATCCTACTCTTTATTTTATGTGTTTACTGCTGTTTTTATGGAAGCTGTCATGTTAAGAACAATGGAGCATGTAATGGCATGAGGAAGTTTTTTTTTTTTTTCCCTGGGGATTGCAGCAAAAGGCTGATCAAATTTCAGTGTTTCTAAGAACTTGTTCTGCCTTGACAGGCTCCAGCAGGGGATGCACTGAATTTCAGCTGTGGTGACTGCATGGCAGTGACACAAAGTCATGTATGGCCATTCCAAGTGCATCCTGTGTGTAAATGCAGTAAAGTGAATTTGTAGCTCCGTGGCAAATACAGCTCCGTACTACTTCCAAGTCCTGCTATGACAGCTGTACATTTGAAAGCATCTACTTACCTGCATGAATTATTCACAAAGGATAATGGTTTTGAGCCAGTAAAATGACAAAACTGTTTTAAGTCAGGAAACAAGATAAAGTCCCAGTGTAGCCTCCTCAGGCATCTTCACCAGGAACCACATTTCTCACATTTCTCAGTGGGGATTTGTTTAAATTACTCCTTGTACCCCCACAAAATTTTCTCACCAGTGTTTCACCCCCATTTCTACCATGAATGCTGGAGGATTTACAAAAAGGTGTCTTTATGTGTGTCCATGAAGTAAAAGTCAATCATCATCTCCTATTCCACATTCATTTTTTGGGGGCACCAAAAAATGAATGTCAAAGCTCTGATACCTTGGAGTGTCCAGTTTGGGATGCCTTATGTTTGATTATTTTTTCCCCCAGAATATTAAATAGCACAGAAACTTTCTATATTAAAACACAGCCCTCCTGTTCTCAGCTCCAATCTGGACATCAGCAAACAAAGTTCAACTGATTACTCGAGCTGGACACTCGGACATAAGCCCAGCTCTAAAAATCCTGGTTTCCCCAGTGTCACAAATTATGACATCAAACAGGGGTAAATTCAGTTTTTCCAGGAGCACTCGCCTCTTCAAATCCGATCCTTTTATTCCTGCAGCTGCTGATCGCTAAGAGGTGACACTGCACGTTAAAACAATCTTTGTATGTCTCAGTAAGCTTTAGCCACTGGACAAAAAGGTTAAACATCTGCAGCTGGAATGTTCTTTGTAGCTGGAGAGGTAACAACAGATGCCTTGCCAGGACATTCCTGAACTTCTGGCAGGCCAAAGAAATGTTCTGTGACTTGTGTGGGACAACCTGCACCATGCATTTGCATCGCTTGGGATCCCTGATCCATTGACCGGGAAGATTAAAATAAAATAAAAATAAATAAAAGATCTGCTGCCTGATGTGTTTAGCTGCTGTGCTCACTACACCATTCTGGAAACACTCAAAGCTGTTCAATGATCATTTTTATTAGAGATGTAATAATTGTGGCATCGAGTTTAGTGAAAAAAAGTGACAGAAAATACAAGAAAATTATCTTATCAGGAGGAAAATAAACAGAGGAAACAAGCAAACCAAAAAATGTAGTTCTGTGGTGTCCAAATTACAGAGGGGTGCACTTCCCACATCTTGTGGTTGGTGATGAGAACCTGTGTCTGAAGGAAATGGGATTTCTCATCTCTCCCCTGGTCAGGTTCTCGGCTACCCAGGTCTGAGTGCATGGAACTCGCAGGGTTATAACTTATACATTTCTCACAACTTAGAGGAACTTCATTTTGCTCAACGTTCCTTGGTTAATCTGAAGGAATTGGCCAATCTGTGGCCAAGGGCTGGGGCTGAGCAGCACAAACTCCCAGCAGCTGGTTTGCACAAGCCTCCTGTGGCCAGGAAATGAAAGCTGACAAATGGCTCCGTGTGAATTCCTGCCACCAATTCCCCCTGCAGCCTCCCCGTGCTGGAAACCACCCATCCCTCATCTCTCCTGATTACACCAGTAATGTACCCACAGGTTAGGCCAAGTTGCATTTCTCTCCTAGCAACTAATTTAATGCTTTTTAATATATTACAGCCTCTTTTAGGTCCAAACCTTTCTATTTTGGGACTTCCAATTCAAATTTGCCTAATAGCTTTGCATAATAGTCCCTTGCTCCCAATAAATTCCTCATTTCAACTTTAATTGGTTTGTTCATGGAGAATCACAATTTACACGAGCTGAAGAGATCTATCACTAGCAGCTACTGAATATAAGTAATATTTGATTAAAGAAAATGAGATAGTCATTTGCTTTTTTTTCCCCTAGCATTTATTAATGATATTGCCAATTTCTACTAGCAGAGTATAAAGTATATTTACACCATAATCAATTAAATGTATTTGGAATAGATATTAAATAACACTGTGGGTTCAGTGTCCTTTTAAATTTACATTTTATCATTTTAAACATTTTTAAATGTCAGCCAATTGTTCTCTAGTGCAAAGTAATCAAACCTGAAGACACAGACTGGTTTTATGAGTGGTGATGTAAGCGACAAGTGGAAACACAAAAAATGAAATCATCTGAAGGAAGAGCTGCAAGGCTGAAGTATAAATCACCCCCAGTGATTTGAAAGTCTCAGTCCAGAAATAAAGAATTATTTCATTTTACTCAGCAGAGCTCAGTCTGGAGAGCCTGGAAATGGAAAAAGCACAGGACAGCTCTGAAGGAGTTTGGTAGAGAGAGGGGAGCTGGAGCTTGGGTGATACTAAGAAACTTCCTGGAAATATTTTTGTGAAAGAAATGGATACTCTAAACCAGCATGAAAATAGCTCAACTTGAAACACTCATGATTGGAAGAAAATATTTTAAATGTAACTTTGATTACCCCATGAAGCTTCCTAAAGACAAGGGAACAGGTTTGGTTTTTGTTTGTTTTTTTTTTTTTTAATCATCACTGTTTCAAAGCAAGTACAGTTCCTTCTAACTCATAATTTTAAACACTTTGGTCCTCAAACGAGAGCAAGGGATTCCACTAAATGAGAATATATCAAACAGATATTTGAAATACATGTAGAAATCATATTAGCTGTGGTACTGACTGTTATTAATTACTGGAATATGCAGAATATTTGAATAAGAATTTCTCGAGCTTCTTTGATGTTGTTTTTCTATCAAAGCCAGAATAATGCCTATGCAAAACACAGATTTATGAGTTAAATATATTTAGGAAAAAAACAACTTTGGCATATTAATTAGATTTTTTTTTTGCTTATTTTTCTAGTTTAGCTTGAGAGTTGGTTGGGTTTTGTTTGTCCTGTAATAAAATACACTAGGAGAGGGAGCTGCATTTAGGCTAAGTCTGAATTTAGGCTGATGAAGTATATGTGACACATTTTTTGGCACCACAGGGGGATTTGGGAGCACTGAATTAGGATGGCACATTTTTGGGAGCCTGACCTGAGATGTACCAGTGCCCTGGGTTGGGCTCTGGGGGAAGAAAAGGCCAAGGACAGTGAAGGATGTGACAACCAACACCCGGAACAAAGTGCAGCCAACAAGCTACGAGAAAACAGATTATTGTGATGAGTAGGTTTAGATGGGATATTGGGGAGGAATTCTTGCTTGTCAGGGCGGGAAGAGGCTGGGATGGAATTCCCAGAGAAGCTGGGAATCCCTGGCAGTGCCCAAGGCCAGGCTGGACAGGGCTTGGAGCAGCCTGGGACAGTGGGAGGTGTCCCTGCCATGGAAAGGGTGGCACTGGGTGATCTTAAAGGTCCCTTCCAACCCAACCCATCCTGCGATCCACGCACACCTCAGGGGCTTGGCTAGGGGCGGCTCTTTGGGGCTTTGTCTGCCCGGTGCCCCTGAGCCCCACACGGTCCCGGGCGGTGCCACTGGGGCACGCGCTGCGTGTCACCCCCTCTGTCACAGCCCCGGTGTCACCCCCTGTGCCACAGCCCCGGTGTCACCCCCTGTGCCACAGCCCCGCTGCCACAGCCCCAGTGTCACCCCCTCTGTCACAGCCCCAGTGTCACCCCCTCTGTCACAGCCCCGGTGTCACTCCCTCTGTCACAGCCTCGCTGCCACAGCCCCGCTGCCAGTCCCAGTGTCACCCCCTCTGCCACAGCCCCAGTGTCATCCCCTCTGTCACAGCCACAGCCCCGCTGCCACAGCCCCGCTGCCAGTCCCAGTGTCACCCCCTCTGTCACAGCCCCGGTGTCACCCCCTCTGTCACAGCCCGGATGTCACAGCCCCAGTGTCACCCCCTCTGTCACAGCCCCGCTGCCACAGCCCCCTGTCTCATCACACAGCCCCATGACCCCCTGTCACCCAGCCCGGGTGTCACCCTCTCTGTCACAGCCCGGCTGTCACCCAGGCGGCCCCAGTGCCACCACCGCATGCGGGAATGAGGGGATGACCGGGGGGGAATGAGGGGATGAGGGCATGAGGGGAGCGGGGCTGAGGGGGATGCGGGGCTGAGGGGGATGCGGGGCTGAGGGCATGGGAGGCTGAGGGAATGCGGGGATGAGAGGATGCGGGACTGAGGGGGATGCGGGGCCGAGGGGGTGCGGGGGTGCAGGGATGAGGGACTGAGGGGCTGAGGGGACGAAGGGCTGCAGGGATGCGGGACTGAAGCCGGAGGCTGGAGGGGCGGGCGGGAAGCGCGGCCCGCAGCGGACGGACGCGGCGGGCACCCAATGCGCTCCGGAGGGAGGGCAGAGCCCCGCGGCCCGACCCAATGAGGCCGCGCCCGGAGCGGGACTTCCTTCGGGGATCCCGCGGCGGGGGAGCCGCGGCCGAGCGGGGACACGTCAGTGCGGGGCCGGGACCTGCTTTGTTCCCTGCAGCCCCCCATCCCGGCCGCAGGGACCCGCACACGGCCACAGGGACGCGGAGCATCCCCGGCATGAGCCCCGCCGCTGCCCGCACCGCAGAGACCGCCCCGGGCTCCGCGGCCGTGCCCAGGGGCTGAAACGCTGGGCCGGCCCCGCCTCCGCCGAGCCTCCTTCCCTTCCTCCTTCTCCTCCTCCTCCTCCTCCTGCTCCTCCCGGGGCCTCCGATGCCGCCGCCTCCCGCCCGCTGCTGAGCCGTGACGGGCGGGGGCCCTCGGGACCCCGCCGGGGACATGGGCAACGGGATGTGCTCCCGGAAACAGAAGCGGATTTTCCAGACGCTGCTGCTGCTGACCGTGGTGTTCGGGTTCCTGTACGGGGCGATGCTCTACTACGAGCTGCAGGGCCAGCTGAGGAAGGCTGAGGCCACGGCGCTCAAGTACCAGCAGCATCAGGAGTCGCTCTCGGCTCAGTTACAAGGTACTCCCTCGGCAGGAGCCTCTGCTGCCCTTCCCCGAGGCTTGCAGAACACCCTCCTCCTCCTCCTCTTCCTCCTCGGGCTCAGAGCCTCTCTCAAAGTTTTGCTCCTTTTCCCCCTTCTTCTCCTCCAGCCTGCGGGGTTGTAGTGTCTCCCTAGGTGAGGTGTTGTGGGTTCCTGCAGAGCTCTCATGCCCTCTCTCCCCGCACATCCCATAGTGACTCTTATTTATTTATTTATTCCCAAAGGACTTCACATCACTTGGTAATTCCTGGCACAAAAGGGAAAGGCAGGCGTGCAGTGCAGACTCTGTCCAGTCTGGGATTTTTGTGGGCTTCCCCCACAAAAACCTCCTTGTTTTGCAGGGTTTTATGTTGAGCATCCATCTGCAGCTCCTGGGCAGGCAGCATAAACCTTAAATAGCTCCAGGATGGAGGAGAGGAGTATTCTAATAAAGTGCTTTTAAAGGGTGATTTCAAAGTTCAAGTAAGTTACTTGGGTAAGGCTGTTCTATTACTTTTGGAATAACTTTGAATTTCTTGGCTTAAAGGTGTCACATAAATACAGATCCTTGTGCATCTTGGTTTAAGGATGCAGCAGATGTGGGTGTCCCGTAGTTGAGGATGAAAAGTTGTCCATGTCTGACATCTGCATGCCAAGAAATCAGAAGCAAAGCAGCAGGGATGTACCTGAAACATCAGTGGTCTGGGAAGTGAAAAAGACCTCATCACGTCTCTAATTGTCAAGTGCAATGTTATCAGGTCAGCACAAAGCCCAGAGCCAGCTTTCAAGTTTTCTTTCTCAAAATAGCATGAAAGAAGAATCTGAGGATCTGCTGCAGCAGCACTAAACTTCAGGGTGATCCTCAGCCATCCTTTTCCCTGTGGGAGCATCCATCAAAGCATGCCTGGCAGCACACAGTTTGTGTGCAGAGAGCACAGAGTTGGGTTTATTCTGTTAGGAAGCAATCACTGTAAGAATCTTCGACGTGTTCAGTCACCAGCTGACACCACCCTTGCTTAGTATTTCAATTTCAGGCCATTTCCAGGTAATACCAGGGAGCTCTTTGCCAGAAACCTTTATTTTAGTCACAGAAAAAGTGTAAAGGTTTGGCTGGGAAGGGGGTGTGTGGCTGATGGCTAAAGGGCTACTCTTGCTAGGCTGTGCATTTGCCAACGGGGGACACAGGAATATCTTGTTCTCAAGCTAAAATTTGACAAGTTGGCTTTTTCCGTTGCTCCAGCTTTGCCAGAGAGGAGTGTGCAACAGACTTTGTCCTGCCACAGTGGGGAGATTCTCTGGATCAGACATGAGAGCTCTGGAATGTTGGGTTGAACTTTCCATGCTTGAAACGGTGATTTTGAGTAGCCACCATCTATCCAAGCATGTTCACGGAGCTGCATTTTCTGTAATTCTCTCGCTTGTTTCAGTGTATCAATGGGAAATGTGAGCTATGGACCAGGATCTGGTAGCATTAATAGATTTGATGGTCCATGCAATAAACTCACATGGTTCTGGGATCCATGCCAGTGTATCAAGCCCATTAAGCAGGAGAATTTATCTATGCCAAGTATGGTAGCAGTAAACCCTGTTTAAAAAAAAATAATCACTGGCAATTAAGTTACAGAATACAAGGGAAAATAAAATGTAACAATAAAAAATGGTTCTTTAAATTTTCCTGTGTTCTGGAAGGGGCTGTTAGACCACTAACAGGTTTTAAGAGAGGGTGAGAGCCCAGAGAAATACTAAATGCAGCAGCAGTCCCTATCTGCCTGATTTCCCACTAAAGTAAAGGGAAATTATATTCCTGAGGGCTCCAGAGGATCTGGGAAACAAAATGAGATGGTAATTTACTTTTTTTTCCCCTAGTATTTGTTACTTTTTATCCCCGTCTTTCTGCAAGGGCCTCCCCTGCACAATCACCTGGGTTTTTGCAGCAGGAGTTTGTTAGTGAGGAGAACACAGAGAATTCAGAGCCTGTGCCCAGCTCACCTGGAGAGACACAGTCTGACTGGTGATACCCACCACCAAACCTCTTCCTGAACCTGTCCTGTTTAAGTGTTATGGAACAACAGGAGGGAAGAGACTTGGAAACAACATAAACTGCTGATAGCAATTCCAGTTTGCAGGTGCAGTATCTGACTGCACTTTGAACTTTTGATTTTAAGTAACCTAGATTTTAAATCAACAATGTTCCTGTTGCCAAATTAAAACAACAACAAAAAAAAAAGAAACAATAAAACAAACAGAAAAACCCCTCTACGTGTATCTGAGCTACGTCTCTTGGCTGTCCAAAGATTATTCTTTGAGTTTATTGCTTTATGAGAACAACAAAATTAGAGTATTGCCTTGGTAAAGTAATGCAGTTTATCTTTTCCATGCAGCATAACCAGTTTCTCTATAGATCCTGGACTAGAGATAACTTTGGGGCCTGTAATATGATGGAAGCACTCTGAAATATTTTAAAAAGAAACCAGTTAAAGGGCAAGGTTGAAGGAAAGGAGGGTGCTGCAGTCACAGGTGTTCACAGCTCTCCTGGGTGATTGGATAAGACTTTCAAGCTGACCAGAAAAGGATTCCTTGGACTTCTGTTTCCTGAACAACCATTTCATCAGGAGGCTTTTATAGGTTTAAATGTAAACTACAAAAATAAAAAGGCAGCTTGTGAAAGTGGTGTTTTTGAGAGCGCTGAGGCTGTGTTGTGGCAGGCTGGCTGTGCCCCAGGAAGTCTGTCTGGAGTGAATCTCTTGGAGGGCAGTGAAGTGTCACCTCTTGTCTGACTTTGTGTAGGGTTTTGTTGTGGCTGCTGGAGCCTACAAAGGCAGTTCCTTTCGTGATTGCACACAGAGGAGCTTGGGAGTTCCCCTGTCAGGGCTTGGGAGTGAAACTTTGTGAGTCCATTTGTGAAATGCCTGAGGTTCATGGACACTCCTGAGTTTATGGACACAGGGGGAGTTTAGGACCTGAATGCCTTTGGTCTGCCCAAAATCTGAATCAGGATCCTCAGCTGTAGCTCAGAGTGCAGCTCCCTTCACTTCCTGCTGTCCCCTCTACTGTTTTTCATGTTTTTATGTTTTTTTTTCAAAAATGTAGGTAATAATAACCTTCTTTTTGGTACTTGCCAGTTCTTTATGCCCGAATGAGCTGTTCTTTCTGGTTTTCCATGAAAAGCCAGCTGCCTTAGATTTTTATCTTTTTCATTGCCTTGTTTTGCTCAAACACAGCAACACCTGAAGGAGGCTCAGTCTCCTGGGAATATGTGGGAGAATACCAAGGCAGAATGCACAGATCACTGGGAAATGGGGCAGGAGGAGTCTCAGAATCATTTAACACATACATCTGATCTGAAGAGAGCTGCACATGGCTGTGGGTTTGGGGGGTTTTGCTCTCTCTGGTGTTCACAGCTTCAGCCACTCTGCTGAGAAGTGTTTGTGCCCCTTGGAATGAGCCCAGGGTTCCAAGGGAAGGGTGGCAGACCTGGAAAACTCAATAACTGGGTTAGGGAGGCTGGGATCTTAAACTCAGCCCCTTTAGAGGATCACATTGCAGGAGATTTTGTAGAAGAATATCAAACTTTGGTATTTTTCTCTAACAAAGTTCTGCTGGGCATGGAAAAAGTAGAGCTGCTTTTGTAATCCACAAAAGGAGTACCAGGGGCAAAATTCAGGGATGACACAAAATTTTTTGACTGCTGAGAAACCTGAAGTCATTGTTATCTGTAAGGTCTTTCATAGAGAAGCTGATCTTCCCAGTAAGCTGATTATTTTAAAGTCTCATTCTGTGAGCACGATATACATTTGAAACATGGAGATAATCTTACTTAGTACTTCTTGAAGTGATAAAAGCAAAACTTGATGCTTTTTGCCTCCTTTAGAACTGTGTCAATCTAAGTCTTGAACTATTGGCCATACAGGAACAGGCTTCAGTTGCTAGAACAGAACCACACTGAGAGCTGCAGGAGTGTACCTGTGACTGCTGCAGGATTGAAAGTATCTACAGACATCTTTTTAGCCCTTGCAGCTTCTGTCTTCTGATCCTCTGGGTGTTAAGTAACCCGTTGTGTACTATTTTAATCTGTTTAATCTGTTTTAATCCCTAATCCTAATAACAGCCTACAGTTAGTGCCTCTTACTACCTCATTTTTTTCTGCTCTTCCTGTCAGTCTGATGGCTTTGTGCAATCTCAGTGCAGCCTGAGAGTGTCCTGTGATCCTGGCAGCCAGCCCAGCAGGGACTCTGGGCTTGAGAGTTTGCCCTGCTGTGGCCAAGGTGTGGATTTCCTCAGAGGTCTCTGATCCAGAAAGGCAATCAGTGGCTGTAAAGCAAATGTGGATTGCTCTGTGCCTGGTATGCCGGTTGTCCTTCAAGAGGGCTCCCTGCGGGGTGACCTGCTGGGGGGTGGCAGATCTATGGTAGCTGTATGAGTGTGGAATTGCACAATGCACTGCACTCCTGGATCACAGCTCTGTGTCACCTTAGTGGTTAATATTTATCATATCTGCGTGCAAACTGCACAGATGCCAAAGCTGCTCTGACATCACCCAGTTCTGGGTGTACTTCACTATGACATCCTTTTTTACAGTGCCTTAAACTTCACCTTGAGTTGGCAGGGCTGGCAAGAACCAGCACTACTTTTAATTTTTCACTTATTTTTCACATGCATCAGACAAGCAGAGCTGCATCTGCTGTAGGTCCTGTGTGTTTGGTTACTCTTCCTGATCACAGAATCCTAAATTCCTGTCATTCCTGTGACTTTCAGGCTGCACATAACCCTGAAGCACTTTGATAGTGTTTTCTTGCTGCCTGAGAGGTCCCTGGTAGTGCTGTAAGAGGAGGGGTTTGTTCTGTGTGTACTTCCCCTGAAATGGCAAGTGCAGCATCCCAAATTCTGCTTCCTGAAATGGAAACCTTTGGGTTGTAACCTCCTCGGAGCTCTGAGCACCTGGCTCCATTTTTTTTACCTCCATTCACATTTTTTTTTCACCTCCATTCACATTTTCAATTGATATTTCATATTCTAAATACTTAAAGAATATGAAATACTTGAAATTGTGCAGAAGAGTTTGGTAGAGTATATGGTGTAATGTGTATATATATATATATATATATATATATATATGCATTTGCATGTACATATAAGTATGTATAAACTGGATAGAGATGTGTCTGTTTTGCAGCTCACCCTCAAGATTTTGGGTTATCTGGAATTATCCAGCTTTTACTCATAACCCAAGTACAGAAAAGGTGCTGGAGCTCTGTTCAGATCAGTGAACTCAGGGAAGTTTGTTTCCATGTCCATAGCAGAATTTCCATGTCCAGCAGCTGAGTTCTGACTTGAAAGATAAATTGAGCACATGCCCGTATTTATGTGTAACCCATGCCCAAGGGCTCTTTCCTTGTGGACACAGCAGTTCCAGGATAAATCCTGGATAACCAGAGCTGCAGCATTCCCTCTGCACCCCAGCTGGAGCCTGGCTGAGGATCTCAGGGCAGGAATTTGGAGCAGAATGATCTAATGGGGTGGGTTTGTTCCCTGGGCTTTGGTGCTCCCCAGTTTGACACAAGGCCTGCATCACACAACGTGATGCAAAACATCCAATATTTGCTCCTGCTGGTGATTTAAGCCTCCTGAGGCGTGTCAGTGGTGGAGCTGAGTGGACACTTCAGGAGGGAGGCAGGATGGGTGGATGGTGGTGAGTTTGCATTCTGGCTTCTTGGACCCTCATATTCCTGCCTGGCTGAATTCCTGAGCCTTAAAAATGATGTTCCAAGCACATTCATTGTCTCGCTGGGCTGGCTGTTTGTCAGCCTGTGAGTTTGGGTGGGGCAGCTTATGAGTAAGGTTTCCACCCTCTCAGGGATGTGAGTGCCCATTATAGCATCTCTGGTGTGCTGCTGAGGATATTGCCAGCAATTTGTGGCTAACAGAGTTCACTTTGCTCCTTTTGGAATGGGATCCTTGCAGGGAAAAAGTCATTTCATCTGCCCTGCTGAAAGTCAGGTGCTGCTTTGAGGTTTGATGGTAATGAAAGCTAAATAAATCAGATTACTGGAAAAAATGAGCTCTACAGAACAAGTAATTAAAGCTGAATCCTTTGTTGGGTGATTTTTCTTGGGATTTTCAGGATTCAGGGGTGTGAATTTCTAGTCATGTCAGAGCCTGAGGTGAGTACTTGAGGAATTCAACCTGTCTGGATGCTGTCCTTGTTTAAGGAAGGGTCTTGTGAGCTGGATGCACTTCTGATCTTTTTTGTGGTCACCCAAACCTCTTGAGATTTTCCACTTTGTATTTTTAATTAATCAATAAAAGAAACTGCAATTGTTCCACCTTGTCCTCTGCATTTTCCCCCTCCCCTAAAGTACCTGAAATTAGCTGCTATCTTATTTTCCTGAGGTGACTCAGATCCCAGAGCTTGGCAATCATTTCCAGGGCTTAATTACAGACATGATGAGAGAAGGATGTTCTGCCTGAGCTCCCAGAGGGCAGAGTTAGGAGCCTGTTCCTATCCACACCACCACACTCCACTAAGCCATTTTCAGTCAAATCATGAATCACTAACTCCAACTCTTGATTTCTGGGTGCAATTTGTGCATCTATAGGTTGGGCTTTTTTCTCCAGGCTGTATTTTTTACTAATTCCTGAATATAGACATTCATGTACATCCTGACGCCATGTAGATACAATCACTAACCCTTCATAAAATTGAAAAAAAGTTTAAAAGACTTTTTGAGAGAAAAAACAGGCCCTTGTTTCCTGGAGCTGAGGGTTGAGAAGACCCAGAGATTACCCAGAGATTCAGAGATGATGTGAAAAGAAAACTGTTGTTCCTGCAGCTTTTATAAATTTTTATGTGTTTTTCTGCTAATTTTAGTCTCAAATCACTACACAGGTTTAGTTTGAACTATTTGCATTTATCATCACTCCAAAAAAACCCAAATCCTTTATCATCTACTGGTGTATAGAAAAACATCAATGCTGATCCCACCCGTGGTACCAAGAGTTGGAAAAAACCTTTTGTGGAATGCACTGGAAATCATTTCTGGAAACATGATCTCCTTCCTGATAAAAGTCAGGTCTGAAGCCTATCTGTGAGGGATTAAATATTTAATCACATTTAATACCCCTTCTCCAACTTATTTTTAGCAGCAGCTATTACAGTTTACTCTTTAAACATGAGAAATCCTTCCTTCTGTCCCAACTTACCTTACATCTGTTGTTTCCTAGAGGTGTTATTGACTTCTAAGAAAGGCAGTGTGTGAGGCAGGCTGCAGTAAAAGGATTCTATTAAATGTAGATGTTTACTCCAGTTTAAAAATTAATTTTCCTGTCATCCTTACCATCGAATAGAGGCCACAATGATCCCTTAGAAATACAAGTGTGTGTGTCTGGGGTGCATGAATGTGCCAAATTCTCCAGCATTTCCCATTTTTCAGAACTGCAGGGAAAGCAAAACTAGAATTGCCTGCTGGAACTTTTTAGTTTGAACTTCTTCCTGGAACACTGAGTAAGTCAGAGGAAAAGGATTATTTTAATTGATAGCTCATTTTTGGTGCAGGCTCTCTGAAAGCATGTTCTGCTTTCTCTTAAAAATCCCCTGAATGTAAAGATCCAGATATTAAATACAAACTTTTCAAATTATTACTACTCTGAACAAAATAAATGCTTAGGGAATTCAGTCAAAGCAGGGGTCATTTTTAAAAGCACAACTTGCCAGTGTGAGGTGTGGTTTTCCATGAGGAATTTGACATGACTGGCTGTAATTAGACAAAACCATCACTTGATCATGTGAGTAAATTGCAAAGTGTAGGAGTTTGTTTGGAAGTCAAGGTAATTCTCATAGTCCACACAGTGCCAGCTGTGGTTTGCAGAGAGCAAAATGAGAGCAGTCCATCCCTGCCTGGATGTTCACTGTGAAGCCTCACACACAATCAGTTTCACCTTACCTTGGTCTCTATTTCTGTCCTTTTTTGTGGAAATTCAAACCAGAAAGCTTCAAGGACATAAATGACTAAATTTATATATTCTGTTGTTTATATATTCTGTTGTTTATATAATATGTTGTTCAATATATTGTAAATATTGTGGCTTGGAGCAGCCTGGTTTAATGGAAGCGAAGGTGTCCCTGCCCATGGTAGGGGTGGAACAAGGTGAGCTTTAAGGTTCCTTCCAAGCCAAACCATTCTATGATAAATAAATGAGTTTTTATATTGTTGTTTTCTTGCTCTGTACTTAAAACAGAGATTTTCTTGTCTTTATTGAGGAAATACTTCAATTTTTCCCAAGATATTTGCAGGGTCACTGGAATATCCATTTATTGCTGAGCCCTCAGCTGAGTCTGTGAAATAGAAGGAGCTCAGACTGTGATACTGAGGCCAGTATGGCTTGTACTGTGCTGGGGAATCCTGCTGCTGCAGTTTGATAAGCTGTTCCTGATAAGATTATCACTAGTGAAATCAGTGGATCTTGTTTGAAAGCAGATTCACTGATTGAAATACAGGGCTGGAAGCTTGGGGAGCAGGTCTTGTTATATTAATGATATCTCCTCCCAGCACGAAATGTGTTAGAGGAGTCATAAAATGTCATCTTCTAAGGTCAAAATTGTAATTATTGTCATTGGATTAGAGAATTTATCCTACGCCCCATATTGAAGGGATTCCTCTTTGACTCGTGGAAATGCTTTACTCTCAGCAGAAAGGCTTTTTCCATGGTTCACATTTTAAATGGTTCTATTTGCAGGGACAAGAATGAGGAATTCACTATTTTTATAGCAAGTCTGTGTTCTGCAGACCTTGGCAGTGTCACCAGAGAGGTGCCAGGGTAGTTTACCCCGTGCTGCTGGCTCAGTTCAACTCTGCCACAGTGTGAGGGAAAACAGCACTGAGTGTTGCCAAGACTACTGAAATCTGCTGGTTTTAAGTGAAAGCTACTACTGTAAGCTCCGAGAAGGATTTCAGAATTGTGTAACAAGCACTCATGTTGAAATTAGTTAAATTTCTTTAATCATGTATATTTAAATCCCAATGTAATCTTAATTTTCCAGGGAGCTGTGGCATTTTAGACTCTGGATAATCCTTCTGGCCGACCAGATGATTAAAGTAACACAGTCACAAAATTGCTGATAATGTAAACAAAGAAATTCTTTCTTTTAAATGTACAGCAATGGCTTATTTTGCTTAATAACAGCTTTATTGCTTAGAGGGGCAGAGCAAAGATAAGAGAAGGAACGTTGACTGTTAAATAACCTCAATTTCATCACCTCCCTGACTCCTGTGTTGTAATTAACGCCCAGCACTGGTGGAAGTGGTGCAATCTGGGAACATGCAGGGCATTCCACACCTCCCTGCTCCCTCACTTCCTTTTCTTTATGGGGAAAACCTTGAGGATTTGATTTTATTGGGGTGTTCTCCAGGAGTTTCGCTGTTTCCTTGTTGAAGGTGAAAGGTCTTTTATTGATCTGTGAGGTTAACAGTGGAGTTTCTGGGCTCTGTGAGTTTGTGGGTCCTTGTTCATGTGTGTAGGTTACATTCTATAGGTAATTTCAAGAATTAAGCTGACACCTGTAGTAATTCCAGCTTTGGAATAGTGCCTATTAGCCATGAAATGACAACATTTTCCCCCCTTTTTTACCATTCTATTAAATATAATGTAGAAATAAAGTTCAATTATTTGTCTGCTGGTTTTAAGTGAAAGCTACTACTGTAAGCTCCGAGAAGGATTTCAGAATTGTGTAACAAGCACTCATGTTGAAATTAGTTAAATTTCTTGTATCATGTATATTTAAATCCCAGTGTAATCTTAATTTTCCAGGGAGCTGTGGCATTTTAGACTCTGGATAATCCTTCTGGCCGACCAGATGATTAAAGTAACACAGTCACAAAATTGCTGATAATGTAAACAAAGAAATTCTTTCTTTTAAATGTACAGCAATGGCTTATTTTGCTTAATAACAGCTTTATTGCTTAGAGGGGCAGAGCAAAGATAAGAGAAGGAACGTTGACTGTTAAATAACCTCAATTTCATCACCTCCCTGACTCCTGTGTTGTAATTAACGCCCAGCACTGGTGGAAGTGTTGCAATCTGGGAACATGCAGGGCATTCCACACCTCCCTGCTCCCTCACTTCCTTTTCTTTATGGGGAAAACCTTGAGGATTTGATTTTATTGGGGTGTTCTTCAGGAGTTTCGCTGTTTCCCTGTTGAAGGTGAAAGGTCTTTTATTGATCTGTGAGGTTAACAGTGGAGTTTCTGGGCTCTGTGAGTTTGTGGGTCCTTGTTCATGTGTGTAGGTTACATTCTATAGGTAATTTCAAGAATTAAGCTGACACCTGTAGTAATTCCAGCTTTGGAATAGTGCCTATTAGCCATGAAATGACAACATTTCCCCCCACACTTTTTACCATTCTATTAAATATAATGTAGAAATAAAGTTCAATTATTTGTGCAAAGATCAGTGCAAAATTAAAAGCTTACCCTAGGAAAAATGATTTGTGCATCCCAGCAGTGGGATTTTGTCAGATTCCTTATATAGGTTCCACCCCCTACTGGGGTGGACTTTTCTATAAAACCCATTTTTTCAGTGTATTTATTTCTTTCAGATTCTTGCTCAGACATCTTATATCCAGGCTGGCAGTGAAGAAGGAGGAATTCCTTCTGTAATAACAAGCCCCTTAGATAAAGACTAGGAAATCTCTGTTTCAAGTTAAATTTCCTAACTGGTGGAAATAATTCAAATTTATAGGAGGTTAACTCTAGTATGTATGTAAAAATCTGACCTGCAGCCTACTCCCCAAAGGAACAAGTGAGGAAACATAGGAGCTGTGCTTTGTTAATATTTTTACTCAACACCTTCAGTGCATTGCACCTGATGGACTTTTATCAGAGGGGAGCGTGCTGGGCCAATCAGTAACTGAACTCAGAGGGCAGAGGTGAGGGAGGAGGCTTTTCCTTGCCCTTTTTAGTCACCTGAGGGGTTGTTTTAGGACTTCTCCAGCTTTGGGCCGGTGTTTCAAGGATTGCTCCTCAGCAGGTAGAGGAGAGGCTGCACTGCCTGTGTTCAGACCCTGCAGGTGCAGGGTGAAGCCCAGAGCTCAGCAGGGATGCTCTGAGGGGTCCCCAAACCCCAAATCCTGCCTCCTCTGCCCCTTTCTCCTGCCCCTGTGGTGGGTTTGCTGTGCAGGGTTCCCCCCAACAGACACACTTGTTAAAGCAGCAGCAGGAGCTGGGGAAGGTGCGCTTGCAGATGGAGAAGTGGAATGGAAAATGTTCCCTCCAAATCCATTTGTGGTTTCGTGTGTCTGCCAAAATCCCTGTTCCACCCTGATTGCATGGGAGGGGAAGCCCATTATGGATTTTCATTGCTCTCCTGAGCTGCTCTGCTGCCACTGTTCCTTTTGCACAATAATTCAGCATTCACCACCTTCAGGGCTGAAATAAAACCATCACTGTAGTGCTGTGTAGTGCCTTTTTTTTTTTGTTCCTTTCTCCAAGCCTGCTGGTGACTTTGAATATTCATTCCTGCTTGTTCCCTTCCAGAGGGTGTTGATACATTGGCTCATCCTGACTGATGCCCTTGACTTTAGAAGATAAATAGCAAAGTGGAGATAGGTGCCAGGAATTGATTAGCAATCCAGCTTCAGAGCTAAAACATAAACACTTATAGATAAGGCTGCAGAATGCACCTTGGTGGAATTAAGAACATGTTTTAAGGTGCAAGAGGAGTTTTCTGTAGCTGCCAAGATACAAATCTTTATTTGATGTTTCTTGTTCAAGGCTTGCATTCATCAATGGTTTGTTCTCAGGAAATGAGTTTCCTGGTTTTGATAGAGAAATCACTCATTGTTTTATTACACATTAATAACTCATTAAAAGAATACAAACCGTAATTTGGGCAGTGAAAGATACTTGTGTTAAACTGAGCTAAAACACATATAATTATACATTTCCATGAGTTTTAATTGATAGCTTTGCTGCAAATTGGCGGTTTGAGATAATGAGAGGTGAGGAAGGGTAAATAGGGACTGATGTGCCACATCCCAAATTCCATGTCCAGAGGACAGCCTAAATGAAATCCTGCTTTACTGGCAGCCAGGTGGGGGAACTTTGTGCCAGAGGACATTGGATGTCCTAAACACACCTGGCCACAGCAAACAAAGTCATGAATGCAAACCCCATTTTGGGACGGTGTCTGCAAAGCAAGCACGGGCAGCTTGGACAGTCCTTGGGAGTCATTTTTGCAGGGAGGCAGTGCAGAGGAATGCTGTATTCCCAGTTTCTGGAAGAATCTAGGGTAGCTCCCAGGTTCCCCATGGCTCAGTTTAGACAGCAGTGCCCTGCTGCACCTCCAGGAGCTCTCCTGCTCCTGGGCATCTCCCTTCCCTCCGTGGGACACTTTGTGTGCTGCCAGGAATTCCTCTGGCAGCAGGGCTGCCCTGTCTTATTTCCTTGTCTCTGTGCAAACAAGGCAGGGGAGGATGGAAACATGGAAAATGTCCCTGCATTCCTGAGAAGCAAAGAGCCTTTGGTAGCTCCACCACAGCTGGCTGCCTCCACAAACAAATCCCTCACCTGGTTATCACATTCTGTGTTAGCCATGCAAATAACCCAGGATTTGGGATTGATAAAGGGAGCAGAAAAAGGAAAAAGTTACTGTCACAAGGGTTACAAACAGCCCTTTATCCCATGACCTCATTCCAGTTGTATTTTCCTGGTGCATTCTGTGCCAACACTCCCTGGGTGTGTTGGGGTGGATGGTGAGGTTTGTGTATGTTACTTTTGAAATGAATTGTGTACAAAATTTCTCTTTTCAGTTGTGTATGAGCACCGGTCAAGATTAGAAAAGTCACTGCAAAAGGAAAGGCTGGAACATAAGAAAGCAAAGGAAGGTAAAAATGTACTTTTCACTTTGACATTTTTGATTATAGAAGAAAGTAATTTCAAATGGTTTTTCTTCAATTTTAAATCAATTGGGTAATATATAAGCAATATATTAGGATCCAATTGGCAGAGCTGTGCTGCTCTTTCTAGTAGTTCTTTTTAATTTAATCTTTTTAATCAGAACTTCTTAAAAGCAATCATCCCTTTAATACTATTTACAGCTGACTGCAATATGAAGTAATAAACACAGAGGATATGTTTGTATCCATGTACATAAAAACCCCAACATGTATGTGGGGTATGAGCATGTGTAAATCCTGTCCTGGCATGCCAAAAATTCAAAACTTGTACCAAAATCATGGGATCTTTTCCTGCATTCCATCAGCTGGGAACTAAACTTGGAATCAATGCTTTTACACGTGCTTTAAGGTGAGCACATGCTTATACACCTTTTCTTGATTAAATCCAAATTTTAGGTGTGGCTGAGGCAAACACAAATTGCGTTTCTTACACCTCTGTGTGCCCTCTGTGGAAGTTCAGCAGGATTCAATCCTCTGAGTTTCCTCAGCCCCTAAATTCACTGCTGTTTTCAGGGCAGAGCCTCTGTTCTTCCTAAAACTGAGGACTCAGCTGCTGAGGTAAAAATATGACTTTAGCAGAGCTGACAAGGAGTGAGAAATGATTCTCACCATGCAGGTCTCTGTGGGTTTCTGGTGCCATCTAGTGTGGAACGGTCCTTCTGCTACCCGAGGGGAGGCGCCTTTTCAAACCCTGGAAACAGACAGAGGTCAAGAAATAAATGAGGAAATGCTTTATTATTTTCAAGAATACACAGTTAATAAATGCCCTTTTCCTTTTGAATGATTCTCTTGGGCCTCTGCTGGGAGAGTTCATGTGTCAGATTTAATTACCCATCTGTAGATTTGAGCCTGAGCTCTGCATCTCTCACTATGGTATGAAAACTTTAGTTGAAAATATTTTATGAAACTTTCTAAAGTTTGTGCATTTTAAGAATTTGCTCATTTTGTCAAATTCTCCATAGGTTGTTTTTCTTTTTATTTTCTTTTTTTTAAACATCCTTTGAAAATTGTTTCTGCATGAATATTCAGCTCTTGAAGAGAATTTATGTACTCAACAGTTGAGTTATTCAAGCACAGATTCTCATCTTCCTGGCGTTTTTTTCATCATTACTTTCCCTTTTATGTTGCAGATTTTCTTGTTTATAAACTAGAAGCACAGGAAACACTAAATAAAGGAAGGGTAAGTCATCATGCCTAGTACAAGTTTTTAATAGCTGATGCTATTTGAGTTGCAAGGAAAAGGAAATACTTTGCAATTATGACTGTTCAAAGGAAGAGATCTTGCAAAATACTAATTGAAAGAGCTCTCACTTATCCCAGTTCTACTCTGCATTCATAAGTGCTCTCCAATTCCTAATTATTTGAGCTATAGTGGGAGATACTAATACCTCTCTAGAAAATTAATTTAGAAAATAATCCCCTGTTTATATTATGGTAGTTCAAACGTAATGTTGTTTTATTTAAGGGGAAAGGGGAATAAGAAGGTGTTAGAAATCTTTTTGTAGCTTAGCCCCCAGGGAAAATAACAGTGACAGCTTTCTAACACATGGGCTTTGAACTGGAAAGCATAAAGACATCAAGAAACTTTGTTTTATGTACCAAGTGCCAGAAGGAAAGCTCTATCTGGCAGAGGACCCAGAAACCTGTAAAGAACTCTTTATAAAGCAAGTAAATTAGGATTTTATGGCTATTTCATGTTGAAACTGGGGAGCAGTTTGGGAGCTGAGGAACAGGAGTTAAAATAGGTTGTTGATGCACTAGGTGCAGAGTGTGGGAAAAATAGGTTCCAAAACCAAGGGAGAGATGATTTGTGTCCTGGGGAGCTCCAAAGCAGGGGGGGAGATGGATTTGGTGGGAGGTCCAAAACCAGGGGAGCTTGCTCTGCTCCAAAGCCAGGGGGGAGATGGATTTGTGTCCTGGGGAGCTCCAAACCAAGGGGGAGATGGATTTGTGTCCTGGGGAGCTCCAAACCAGGGGGGAGATGGATTTGTGTCCTGGGGAGCTCCAAAACCAAGGGGGAGATGGATTTGTGTCCTGGGGAGCTCCAAACCAGGGGAGGGATGGATTTGTGTCCTGGGGAGCTCCAAACCATGGGAGGGATGGATTTGTGTTCTGGGGAGCTCCAAACCAGGGAAGAGATGGATTTGTGTCCTGGGGAGCTCCAAACCAGGGGAGGGATGGATTTGTGTCCTGGGGAGCTCCAAACCAGGGGGAAGAGATGGATTTGTGTCCTGGGGAGCTCCAAACCAGGGGAGGGATGGATTTGTGTTCTGGGGAGCTCCAAAACCAAGGGGGAGATGGATTTGTGTCCTGGGGAGCTGCATCCCTTGGCTGGTGACTCCCAAAAGCTGTGTGTGCAGAGCTCAGGGGGTTTCACAGGAGTGCTTTTGTTTTCCAGCAAGACTCCAACAGCAGATACAGCGCCCTGAGCGTGCAGCACCAGATGCTGAAGGTGGGTGACTGGGGCAGCAGAGCACCTGTGCAACTGGTTATGCTGGGGGGACACAGCCTGCTGGCTTCTGGCATCACTGCAGAGTGCCAGGGTGTGGCCAGTGCCTTTCTCTGACCATTAAAATCTGGTTTCCTGCAGTTTTTCCTAGTCAGGCTTTCCAGTGGGTAATTTGATCTTATCAGATGCAATTACTTGTAGGGAAGGCTGACTTATCAGCCCTCTTGTAGTTTGGCACGTAGGGATTTTCTGAGCCACATTCAGCAGCTCCCAGGGGGACAGTGCAGCTCTGGGGTGAGGTGACACAGCCCTGGAAGAGGAGCCTGCTCATCACAGAGATCATTTTGTGTTTGGAAGGAGCTGCAATGTGCATGCTTTGAATAATAAGCTTCCTGTTATGAATGCTTCCTATTCATCTGCACTTACTAAACAAATTGCCAAAGACAATATTAGCCAGATCTGCAGATACAGAGCTGTTCCAGTGTCCCAACTTGGTATTTGCAGAGTCAACACGAAGAACTGAAGAAACAGCACGCTGACCTTGAGGAAGATCACCGAAAACAGGGAGAGGAGTTTAGCAGGACATTTAGTGATCACAAGGAGAGATACCTACAGCTGCAGCAGGAAAAGGAGCAGGAGATCTCCAAGCTGAAGGGTAAATTTCACCTGTGTCTGGCTGCCCACATTAAATTGGGTGTTTGGCTTTGTGTGGTGTGAGAGAGACATTTCCTCTGTTCTCACTCACAGGTCGTTTGTGCATCTTCTGCCTCCTGAAAAGTTACATTTTATTGATGATTTTCTGAGGCCTCTCTCTGAAATCTGTTCATGTCTGCTCTGTGTGTCTGGCTCGGTCACAGAAATAGCAAAAAACCCAGCACTTAAAAGCCTGTCCAGTGTCAGAGGTTATTGAGTCAGTCTTTAATTTTTAATTCTAAGACTGGTATAAACCTGGGAAAAAAGGTTTGCCTCTTTTTGTTTGTAACTGAAAGGCAATCTAAGAATATTTGCCACTGCTAGCAGACATGCAATTGTGCCTCTTTCTGAAGTGACTTTATTTACATTTTATACCTCCTTTTTCCCTGTATGTGCCATCTCCTCTGGAGCACATTGCACCTGCACTTGGGTGATGAATTCAGTTTTTACTCTTGGCATCCAGTTTCCTGTTGGAGATTCTGGGCAGTTTTCAGGCCTCTTCCATCCTCATTACACAGTTCCATGGAGCAAAAGGATGGGGCTGTGTCCATCAGAGCCTTCCCTGCCACCTGTCCCTAACACAGGGGCTGGTTCTGGAGCTGTTTGCAGCTTTGTCTGCACTGCAGGCAGAGGTTGTTTGTTGGCTCCACATCAACATCATGTAAAAAGTGGGAATAGAAGCCTCTGTCCCTGATCCCAGGAGCTTTTGGAGCCATCTGGGCATCCCTTCCAAAGGAATAGCTGGGTCCTGACAGAAAATTCTCATTCACCAGGTGTGATGTGGGGAAAGAGGGGAGGGTGCTTTCCTCTCTGCCTTTCCAGTATTCAGATTTCCAGAGGGAATTTTTGCAGCACCCAGCAGGAGCAGTGATGCAGAATTCCAGGTGCAGGCTGGGTGCACTGATAGAAAATTTCACCAAATGTTATGATTTTCTGCTCGAAAATGGAAATCTTTTAATAGGACTGGGAAAAACAAACCATACAATTATTCTACCTAATTTTTACTACAGCACTCTTGTGGGATTTTATGTAGATTGTGTTATAATCATGATTTTAGTGCTTAGCCTGGTGTTACAAATCCAGGCAGGTTTAAACTCTGTATTTTTCTCATTTCTTTTCAACAGAATCCCTGTATAACTTACGGGAGGAGAACAGGCAGCTGAGAAAAGCTCACCAAGACATTCACACCCAGCTGCAGGATGTCAAGGTAGGCCTTACTTTGGGAAGCACTTTAAAAATCATGAGGAGAAAATTTTCCCAAGTTTTCCCAAGCCCAGGCTGTGCTGTATGTGGGAAAAAGGAGAGGAATAAACTGGACTGGATTTGTCTTTGGCCACCTGCACTTTAGGTGTATGCCCATAAAAAAACAGATAGTGTTTAGGATAGAAATCAGGATTTGGTTTTACAAGTTAAAAATCAGGTTTTGGCAAAACTCAATGCCAAAACTAATGTTTTCCATCTGTTTGTTTTTTTTTTTTTTAATGTTCATCAACATCTACCCCTACTTTTAATTTTATTTTAGTTACGCACATCCTGGCCTCCAAATTGCCTTCCCTGGTGTGCTTGCTTCCTCTGCCTGTTTAATATGCATTCCATGTGAAATAAATAAATTCCAGCTAAGGATTTTCTTTTCAAAATAAATTGAATTATCTTCCTAGTTCAACCCCCCCCCAGCTGATCTTTAGAATGAACTTTATGTGAAACGTGTGATGTTCTTCTTTTTGTGTAGCAACAGCATAAGAACTTACTGTCCCAGCACAACGAGCTTGTGGTGACATTGGAAGACCACAAGAGTGCACTAGCTGCTGCTCAGGTCAGAAGGAAAGCAGCTCCTGCTGGCTCTCAGCTTCCCAAATCTCTGTCTCCAAACCTCTCCTGGCTGCAGGGTGCTGCATGTGCCTCTGGCATGGGGACCCAGGAGTGCATGGCACAGAGGGGCTGCTCCCCAGAGGGCTCAGGGGACAGAGCAGGCTGGGGGCCAGCCCAGCAGTGCATGTGGTCCTGGCAAGAGAGTCTCTGCTTCCCTGGGAGCTGTCAGTGCCTTTCTGTCTCTGTCCTCTCTGCTGGAACTGCTGTGAGCACCCTGCGCTCTGCCCCTCGCATTTATCTCTTAGCCCTGGGTGCTGGTGTAAGATCTCTTCTGGTGTGTGCCTGGGGAGGTTGTGAGGTTTTCATGGATTTCCAGAGTGGGCTGGAAAAAGCTCATCCAGTGCCATGGCAGTGCCACCTTCCGCCATGCCAGGGTGCTCCAGGCCCCAGTGTCCATCCTGGCCTTGGACACTTCAGGGATCCAGGGGCTGCTCTGGGCTATGCACATCAGTGCAGCAGCAGCAGCAGAGCATAGATGGAGATGTGTGTGCAGGTATGAAAACTCCAGGTGCCGCTTAGATTAGTTTTTGGAAGAGCCAGCAGCATTAAGTTCCTTAAATGTCATTTTCAAGTGAACTATCCATGAAGCACAAACTGTTGCAGGCTCAGTCAGCTGTGCCAGTACAAGCTGTGGAGGCCACAGGGAATCTGGAAGTGGGAGTGATGTTGGAGCAGAGGAAGACTTTTGGTGAAAGATCACAGGGAAAGGCAATGAGGCAGTGTGAAGTTATTTTTATTCCTGACTGATTTCCTTCATTTAGGCGTTTTCACAGTCCACAAAATCGTTAGCAGCATTAGAAGCATTGAATTTTTTTTCCCCAGTTCTGCTTGTTGTGCCTGTCAATATGTGTAAGATACTCAAAAAAACAGGGAAAGATCAGGAAGGTCCCTCACAGACTGAATATCTGAAGAATCATAAGCTGCAGTGCTAACCCACACTGACAGCTAATTCTGAGCTCTTCTCCCACTGGCCACATTTGCTGTGTAGTGTGTGCTGATAACATCTGAAATTCCACAAGGCCACATGGAGGGGCTGATCTGAGGTTCACCAAGCCCAAAGGGAAGCTCCCCACTCTCCTGCCTTTGATTCAGTTCTTTAATTAGGAAGCCTGTGCCACACAAAGCCTCTCTGTCTGCAGCCAGGCTGTGACATTTGTCCCATGGGGACCCTCCAGGGAAGGGTCTTGCACATGCCTTGAGAACAGAGGGTATTTCACACTTTCGTGTGGTTTCTCCTGCAAACCAGTGCAGAAAGTCCCCAAGGGATTCTTTCCCAGCTCCATTAATGATTCCTTTATTTCTGGGTGTATTCTAGAAATTGAACACCAGTAGTCAATACTGCACTGACCTGAATCTTTAAAGTGTTTTGGTCTTAGTGCTTTTTCCCAGCCAGGCAGATTAATTATATATTTTAATAAACCCTATCTTCTGCCAGTATCAGCACCTTTTAAGCTGTGGCATTGACTCAGAATATTCAGTTTAGTAACTCTGCTGTGCACTCTGCTTTCCCTTTAGGCCATTCTGTTTTAGGGATCCATAGGCTTGTGGTGGTTCTCAAACACACTCACACATCCCCTGGAGCAGCAGGGAAACTCTGCTGTGGCACCTGTGTGTGTGCAGCTGATCAGCTTTTATACACCCTGCCCAGCCCAAAAAATCCTCTTTGATTGGAAATCTTCTTACTGCAGAGCCAGGGACTGGGCTACCAACCTTGCTGGATTTTCATTAAAGCTTCCTGTCCAAAGTTAAACAGGAAATCAAATTCCAACATTTTACTGTTGCATTTCAGGAAGCCTTTAGAAATTTACATTTTCCTTCTGTTTCTTTTCCTTTTTTTCCTTCTGCTTTTCCCCTTGCTCTTCACCACTGTGACTTTCTTTGCCTCAGTTTTGTATGTTGCCTGTTGTCTTGTCTAACACCTGTCTAAATGTTGAGCACTTGGCATTTTCATGACATGTAGATGTACTTTAAAACTTCTGTTTCTGAAAGAGCTGCACTTCTTTCCACCAGCAAAGGAGAAGTTGTGGTGCTTTTGACTTCCCTCACTTTAGTCTGCCAGGAAAGCTTCATCATCCTCTTCTGACACTTCTCCTGCTTGGCATGAATAAAACAACTCCTCTTCTTTGTCCCACAGAGATGTTTTTAATACACTTTGGTATGCATGTGCACTTTGAAAAGATCCTGATGGATCAGTGTCATCTAATGTTTGGAGGAAAAAATTATATTTTAAAAGCTCCCATCCCTGGAATATCAAGCTTTCTACCACATGTCCTACCAGCAACTTCAAGGTGACTACATTTGATTAAGAAATTAATTTGGACACGCTGTAATTAACGTGTTGGCTTTAGACTCAGGTGGAAGAGTACAAACAGCTGAAGGACACACTCAAAAAAATCCCAAGTTTCCAAGACGTGGAGAAGGAGGAAGGAGGGAAGGAGCAGCAGCCCGAGGCGCGGGGCCCGTCCCCCCAGAGCCACCCCCCAGAGCCCCCCGCGGCTGGGGCTGAGCAGCAGCAGCAGGTACAGGGCTCCAGACAGCCCAGCAGGGCCTCTGAGCCAGCACCGTGTGCTGAGCGTCTCTCAGGAGGGTGTGTCTGACTGAGCACCTCTGTCCCTGCTGGGGGGAAGCGGTGAGGAGTGGGTTGATGTTGAGCGGTAAGGAAATCCATTCATGATGGTCTTTTCTCACATGACTAGTCCAGTTTTAAGTGCATTTACATGGCTGTTTTAAGAAGCTGCTGAAAACTTACATTTTTTAAATAAGAAATCTAAAATTTTAGCTATCTCAAGTGTTACAGAAAGCTTTTAGAAGTGCTGAAGAATTTATTTCATAAGGTTCCAGTGGTACATTGAAATCAGTGTATTTAAACCTGGCACACCAAGGTTCAAGCAGAAAACGTGTAATCTAAAAGTAAATGTAGAAGTAAAGGAAGAAGTTAAGAAAAACCAGTTGTGATTTTGTTTACAAGTCAAAACTTAAATTTTTAAATAAGAAATCTAAAATTTTAGCTATCTCAAGTGTTACAGAAAGCTTTTAGAAGTTCTGAAGAATTTTTTATTTTATGACGTTCCAGTGGTACATTGGTGAATTTAAAATTGTCACACCAAGGTTCAAGCAGAAAACGTGTAATGTAGAAGTAAAGGAAGAAGTTATGAAAAACCAGTTGTGATTTTGTTTTACAAGAATTTCTACAATAAATAAAAATCATGGAATCATTTAGTTTGGAAAAGAACTTTTAAGATCTTTGAGTCCAGCCATGAACCCAGTTCTGCCAAAGCCAGC
Source organism: Emberiza elegans (assembly GCA_024865655.1). Lineage (NCBI taxonomy): Eukaryota > Metazoa > Chordata > Aves > Passeriformes > Fringillidae > Emberiza > Emberiza elegans. Next base: position 3,424,725 of record JALJVW010000149.1, on the reverse strand, counting down.
AGTAAACTGTGTCTCTAAAACACAAAGCTGGCTTTGTAGAATTGTAAGAGTTTTTCATTTTTCAACTAAAATGAGGCTTAACTTACTCTGTGGTGGAACTGTACAACACCTTGTGTAGCTGTACAGCCACAAACCAGGTAATGACCCCATTTGGCAGGAGGAGCTCGTTCCAAATGAGGCATTTGGCCCTCCTGACAACTGCTCTGGGCTGGCATAAAGGATCCAAGCCTGTCCTTGGCTCTCTTGAAACTGAAACCCATAAATGTGTTGTACACACATAATCCTGTGTCTGTTTTGCAGAATGAGAAGCCAAGGGAGGGAGAAGAAATAAAGAGCCAGGAGCAGGACAGGGCTGAGCCTTTCCACGTGCAGGGAAGGGCTCACGAGAATGCCAAGGAGCTGAACATCCAGGAGCAGCAGGAGGCTGGAGAGGATGAGGAGCAACGGGCAGAGCAGATGGAAGAGGAACGCAAAAAGGAGCTTGAGGAGGAGGAAATGGAGCAGGCAGGGCAGCCTGAGCACCTGGAGGAGGAGCAGGACCAAGCCCCAGAAGAGCACGAATGGAAAAAGCAGGAACAAAAGGAAGAAGAAACCAACATGCTGGGTGATCACCTGCACTCAGAGGTAGTGAGCTCATTTCTAATTGATTAAATCTGCTGTTTGAATGGAGGCTTCTCTTTTCACTGCTGGCCTTGTATTGCAGCCACCTATTTCTAGGCAGAATAAAGTTTTTATAGAGAGTTAAGGATTCAGAGCACTCGCTGGTTTTTAGATAAAATTACTGTCATGTTTATAGAGAATTTGAGATTCAAAGCACTTGGATGCAATAGGATTCAGGCTCAACTTGAGCACACTTGTACTGCAGTGCTGGCCAGACCTTAATGAACATTAATTCTGCTGATCAAAAGCAGCAGATGGAAAATAAAAAAGAAAAAAAAAGAGCAGCAGACTGAATCCTGTCTCCCAGTTTAAACCTGAGGCCCGTGGTAGCTGATGGAGAACCCAGCAGGTGAGAGGGAGGCTGGGATGGAGAACTGCTCTGCTTTGGTAACTTGATGCATCTCAGCAAATTGCAGAGTGTTTCCTTGCCAGAGGTACCTGCCTTCTGCAAACACTCTGCCAGCTCAGTGCTCATGGTGTTTGACAGGGAATTTTAACTGCCAGACAAACATGACTGAAATAGCCAGGGGAAGTCAGTGTGCAGCTCTAAATAAAACCAGCAAATAAAACCTGGATTTGCATCCTAGATTGGATCTGCAATAGAAAATGTATTTTGCCGGTCTCACTGTAGGTTTTGTAAACGCTTTCTCTCCTGGCAGATTAATAGTGTCACTCTGGTGTAATGAGGAGCTGGTGCTGGAGAGCTGAGGAGCTGCAGAGGGTCAGAACAGCAGCAATGGGTTAAGCTGTGAAGCTGGAGTTAGTCTAAGTTATTGCTGAGTATAAAAAGATGTGCAGTGTCTCACTTCAGGCTAAAAGCAGCTCCCCCTGAGATTACCACTTAAATCAATGGAAACTTTTTGCTGTCTATCATTCAGCAAAACCTCCTTTTACTGTGTAATATGTTGGGAGGTTTTATTATGATTTACAGGAAAAGCATGGCTTTCCTTAGCCCACAATCTCCTCTTTCTTCCCTGTGTACTCCACAAACACTCCAACACTTCCAGTCTGTGTTCCAAGAAATGTTTTAACTTCAAGCAGGGACACAAAAACTTAAAAATAACTTTGCTGTAATTGCACGGAGCTTGTTTTTCCCTCTGGACAGCTTTCTCCCTGCTTGTTTCTGATCACTGAGGGGATGATTAATGTGTGACTAACACGTTTCTGTGCAGGTAACACCAACAAAGAGGCAGAAAGCAGCGTACGAGCAGCAGCTGGAGCAGCAGCACCTTGGAGCCCAGAGAGCAGAGGAGGCCAAGCAGCTGAGGCAGCAGCAGGAGTCCCTGCAGCAGCAGAGGCTGAGGGGGCAGCTCCTGAGGCAGCAGCAGCTCCAGGAGAGAGAGCTCCAGCTGCAGAGACAGGCAGAGCAAGGCGAGAAACTCTTCAAAAACCGCCTCAGGTGCAACTCTCCCTCTTGAGCTTGATGTGCTCTGGGTTTGTGTTGTCAGCTTTGTTCTGGGCCCTTGTTCCTGAGGGCAGATTTCCAGGGGGTTCTGTTGGCTCATTCCTTGAAGAGCTGGAGCTTTGTTCCCTAAAATTCAGAGTCCTGACTTTGCTCTTTGCCTGACCCGTATCCTTCAGGACTGCAGACTCTACATACAGAGACACACGACACAAAGTCAGGGTAGCAGCACAAGAAAGTCTCTGTTCTATCAAGCATTTTTCAGGAAAGGTGATGTGAGAAAATATCAGATAATAGAGCATGAAACTGGGACCTGCTCTGGCAGCTGCTGAGAGAGGCAGAGCTGCAGGTGGGGGGTTTGTTTATTAAAGCAGAAAACACACTTTTGAAACTGAAATGATGCTTGGCTTTTGATGTTCTCAGCCAACAGGCTCATTATGATAACATGGACCAGGACATTGTACAAGGGGAGGAAGAGCAAGGTATTCAGGAAGAGGAAGGAGGTAAGAGAGAATTTCTGTCCCTGCCATGTTCACAGGCTGCCTGTGTACTGCCTTGCATGGGAGACTTTAATATTCATTTCATATCCAGATTGGATTCAAGTGAAACATAAACTTGCAATTTAAAACCAGAAGCTCAAATAACCATGGATGAACTGACTGAGTGAAATAGAGGAATTACTAAAGATCATATCCACATTCCTGAAAGGAAAAGTGTCCTTTGGACTGAGCTGTTATTACCAGGCTCTGTGGATTTGGTTATGCTCCTGGCTTTGCCTGTGGGTTTGTTTGATCTCTTTAAATTACAGAATCATGGAATTATTTGGGTTGGAAGGCAGTCATCTCATTCCACACCCCTTCCATGGACAGGGACACCTTCCACTAGCCCAGGCTGTTCAATGCCCCATCCAGCCTGGCCTGATCCTTTAATTTCTGTTTCCTATTAGGAGTAATCAATTCTCTGAGCATTATCTGTTTATGTAGAGGCTTCCCACTGCTAAAAGCATGTGTGGAACCTTGTCTGTAGGAGACTCCTAAAAGGATAACTAAAAACTGCTGTAAAACAATAATCACCTAAAAAATTCCTCAGCTTATGAACACGACAACCAGCACCAGGATGAAGGTGAAGATGATGATCAGAATAATGCAAATGAACAGCAAGAAGCAGAACATCAGGCAGAAAATCAGCAGGCTGATGAATCAGTAAGTATGAATTAAGATGCTGAGGGTTGCAGCGTTACTGAAGTGAGAACCCACAGGTCTCGTCTGACATAATTGCACCTTATAGAAATGAGATAAGCAGAGGTCTGCTAGGAAGACAGGCTTGACAGTTGAAAACAGCATCTAAAATCTATTTAAAGGTGTCCTTACTCATTTGGGAAGAAATAAAAGAAAAAGCTCCCTTGTGGGAAGCAAGGTGTTTATTTCCACATTCCTTTGATCTGCGCTTTCTGTGGAATAAAGGATTTGGTCTTAGCTGGGACTTGAGCAGGTACATTTGGCTTCAAAAAATACCAGCAGTGCCCAGCCAAAATGAGAGGGGATGGGATTTTTCATGCTGTCATTAATTAAAGGCCAGCTCAAGAGGCTCTGTAGCCAGCTGGAGTCAGTGCAGAGGTGTGAGGTCCTGACAGAGGATGTTGGTCAGCACTGAACTGAGCCCTGATACCGACTGCACAGAGATCTGGGGTAGGAGAATCACCCTGGGCCTCCCCCAAACTCCAGCTTACCTGGAGCTGTCAACATCAAGTGCACCTTCCTTACTCCCCTCCCATTCAGCAAATTAAGTACAGTGAATATTTCTAAGGGATCTTTAACTTGTTGTCTTTAGAGATATAAAACTGCTTTTATTGAATGATAAGCAGAAAATGCTCCTTTTCTGCCTGGCAAAGGTGAGAAGTGTTTTGTTTTCTTGTAGACATGGCCAAGGTCAACAGAGCAGGACAGGCTGATAGTGAATGATGCCATCAGCTCTGTGGAGCTGTGAGCATTCAGCTCTTATCTTTGTTCCCATGGCCTTATCAGGTGCTGTCAGCTGGTCAGTAAACACAGGCTGTGCAGCAGCCTCTGGGATAGAGTTCTGTGGGTTTCACAGACAGGTGCCTGCACCTCAGTGAGCCTGCAGAGACTGCAGCTGCTGCCAGTGGGGATGGAGCTCTGACAGCACATGGTGCTGTTCTTTCAAAGAAAATACAGCTGGACCATGGGCTGAAAGTATTTAACACTCCCTCCTGTAAATTACAGAAGGCAGCCATGGAAGATGTGAATCCTGCTGATGACCCCAATAATCAGGGAGAGGATGAGTTTGAAGAAGCTGAGCAAGAGAGAGAAGAAAACCTGCCTGAGGAGAATGAGAAGCACAAGGAAACGGGTCAGAAACAAGGACATCCAGGAATGGAGGAGCACTTGGTGGTGGGTAAAGGCAAAAGAGGCACCTCTGGGGCTCCTTCAGGAGGCTAAAGCTGCACATTCCAACTGAGTTGGAGTTGTAAACTCCTCCAGGCACAGAAAGTCTGAATTCTTATGGCATTGGTCTTCAGTGGGCTGAATATTCCATTGTCTTCCTGCTTAGTATGGAAAGTCTTGCTTTATTCTGTGAAGTGATTTTTCTTATATTCCTCCTGCAATTTTTTAATTGAGGGCAACTTTAAATCACAGAGCTGGGCTCTCACTGCTGTTAATGAATGCACTAAAACTTCTCCTGCCATTATTGTTACTTCAGCTTTACAGAGAGCTTTAGTTCCAGAACAAGAAGCTTTAATCTTCAGCCCTCTGGTTATTAGGCAAGCTCATAGATCTGAATTTTTATGTGGTCTTTGTGCAGATGGCAGGAAATCCTGACCAGCAGGAGGATAATGTGGATGAACAATACCAGGAAGAGGGAGAAGAGGAGGTAAGAGCACAGACCCAAGGCAGGTGTAGGCTCAGGCAGCAGAGCACAGCTCCATTAACACTCCTTGGTGTCTTTTGGAACTGCAGGATGAACCCAAATCACTTTGTCTGACTTTAGCAAACCCAGGAAGTCTTTGCCATTACTCTGGTGTCCCCTTCTGGATACACTCTGGGTTACTCATGCTCCTGTGCTGCAATCCATTAGTCTTCCATGCCACACAGCATTAATTGTACAATAATTGAAAAGATTAAGCCTTTCACAACACAAGTAAAATTTCCTGGAAACCTCAAGGTCACAGAAAACCTCATTAATCTCTAATCACACAGTGCAGTTCTGAGCAAACTGCTTCCTTGGCCACTTACTTACTCTGTAGCTGTGACTTTGATTTATCTGTGCTCCTCCTGAGCAATCCGAGCTGCGGTTCCTGGAGCTGCTCAGGAGGCTGACAGCACGTGGAGCTGGAGCAGAGAGGCAGGGAGGGACTTTCCCCTTCATGTCATGCTCATCATGCAGGCACCACCCTGAGCCACCCCTCAGCAGTACCTGATTAATTCCTATTTCTGCTTCCCACAAAACCCCTTCCAAACAAAGCCCTGGGATTGGCTGCTGTCGCTCCCTCATGGGGAGCACTTTGGATTAGCTGGGATGCACTTAGCAAAATGCTGCTGCTCACATCCAAGCAGTCCACTGGGAACTGGGCAGAGCTGGCCTTTGGCAGCTGCTCCTTGGCTTCCAGGAACCATTTATACACATCTCAGAAAGGATGTGCCCACTGTGCTGGCTGGGAGCAGGGAAGAGGCAGCAAGGATTGAGTGAGCAATTAAGAGAGAAAAGAGATGCTGCAGTGGGGATCAGTTCTTTAGTGGGTGGACTCAAATATTATCCATTACTGTTCAGATCTTTCCCCAAGTGACCCTGGTGTGATGGATGCCTCTGACCCAGCTCACAGGATTGTTTGGGGCAGACAAGCACAGCAGTGCTTCCTAAAAGGAAATCAAGTTCCCTACAAAACATTCCTCTTTCCAGTTTTCACCTGACATGGGGAGTGGGGCATGGAATGGAGGGAGAGAGCTGGCAGAACAGAAGGGAATGAGAGATCCAAAAGCTGAACATCAGGGAGACATTCAGCATGACTTGCTCTCTCTCCAAGGAAGAGATTGTCTGTGAGAATTGTATTTAAAAGTTAGATGCTCTCAGAGGAAGTGAGTTTCCTGACTGTTGGGTGGTTATGGTTCTTTTTATCCTCCTTTAACCTCTCTCTGCTCTCTTCTCCCTTCTTTAGAATCTTCTTTCTGTAAAAATATCACATAATACCATTCTGTAAAAATATTCTTTAACAACATGTGAACGTTTGCCCAGTTGTGGCACAGGCCACTCTTTGAAAGGCAAATAAACCACACAGAGCATCTCTTGTGCTTTGCAGGTGCAGGAGGATCTGACTGAAGAGAAGAAGCGAGAGCTGGAGCACAATGCTGAGGAGCCCTATGGGGAAAATGAGGAAACTGTGAGTTCTGTGCAAGCCAGGATCAAACCCTGACCACACTGCTCATGGCACGGGGATGTGACACCGTAATTGTCCTAGCTTGCTTTGGGCCACAGACCTGAACATTTCATGCTGTCCCAACTTCCTTTTGCTCACCCTTCCATCTCTGTGTCAATTCCTGCTCCCTACAAACTTTGGAAAATTTTTTTTTTCTGTTTCTGCCCATCAGCTCTCACAACTCCAACTGAAAATCATTTCACTGCCCTAAAATAAGCCATGAGGAAACTGGCACTGCATCTGTTGTAAGTTTGTTTTGTTTTGTTTTCCCCAATCAGGCAGATGAAAAAAATAACAGAGGGACAGACCAAGAGCAAGAAATGCAAGAAGACAACAACCAGAAAGCAATTCATGAAGAAAATTATGAGGAGGAAGACGAGGAGGAGGAGGAGGAAGGCAGAGCTGTTGCAGCAAAAACTCGCAGACGAGGGGAGATGTAGTTCCTCCCTTCATTTTTCTTTTTCCAGTACACAAATTCCTGTTGTGTTTTTGGTTTTTTTAACCAACTTTTTTTAAGGTATTTAATTTCAGAAAAAAAAAAAAGAAAAGCTTGTGTTTTCCACTTTTTTCTATTAGGTGCTGTCCTGTGTTTATATGAATACAGTATTTTGATACTCTAGATTAGGATTTCTTTTCTATCCAGGCTGTACATAACCAGACATCCTCTAGGTTGGATTTTTTGTAACTCTGGGCACGGTTTGTAGAGGCCATTTTGGATACACTTTCACCTTGTCCAGGCCTGACAGAATGTTTGGTGTCATGTCAGGTGCACTCACCACTGAAGGAATATTCCTAGTGCCTAAATCCAGGTGACTTCAGTCACTCCAGCTCGTTGTCTTCCATGGATTTATTCTGACCAAGGGCTGCAAATTCCTTGTAACCTCACAAAGCCAAGCACAGGCCGTGCCCTTTGCAGGACCAGGCCTTTTCTAGGTGCAGAGCAGTTATAAAATATGCAAATTTTGCAAGCCTTCAGAATGCAGCCAAGTTGCCAGCTGTTAATTTTGGCAGCTGTTTAGATACGGTTCAATTATGCATTTATTTTAATGAGCATTCCCAGGTACTTCAATTACAGGCAGTACCTGGCTGCTCATGCAAATGGGGCTGTGCTGAGAGGAGCTGGGAGCTGAAAACCAATTTAGACTTGGAGCTCCATTATGCCAAATCAAAACACTACAGCTGTCACAGGGATGAAGATTTACAGCAGCAGCAATCTCCTTGTCCTCGTTAATATATGAAATATTTGACCAGAACCAGAATGATGTTGCCTCAGTGCCCCTCAGTTTCCTGGAGGGTGTGGTAGCTGAGCTGACACAGTTGGTGCAAGATGCTGAACTTAAGGCCTTTACCTTCTTTTTCCTTATTTATTTACAAAAATCTGCTGGAAGGATTTCTGTGTGCCCCAGGGTGAGCCTGAGACTCGAGCCAAAGCCCACAGAAGTTGTTGAGCAAACATCTCCAGCACTGCATGCTGAAACCTGGGGAGGGGAGGGGGGAAATGACACAAAAATTGTGCCTTGGTGTGGGCTACCCTGAACATAATCCCAGTGCATGAGTTATACAATATTTGTATTGGTACAGACACTAGTTATTTAATGTATGTTAAAGGAGAATGGGAATCTGGATTTCCCAGGCTATGCCCCATTGCTGGAAATGAGGCACAGGGGAGCTCCCCATCAAAGGCTGTGTTAATATATAAAGAGAGGGAGTGGGGGTTTTCCCTTTTTTTTTTTTTTTTTTAATAATGATGCATAGCAATGTTTTCAGTTCAATTTTTATATGAATGTAATTTAATTCATTTTTCTACTAACTTGATTATATTATGTTTTATAGTTGGTTTGCATTCATTGCAATTTTCCTAATTGTCCCAGATCCAGTGCTTATGTTTCATAGGAAGATTTTTGTCAGTGAGTATTTTGGGTTTTCTAGTTACCATAAATCAGATTTACCTTATGTATAAAAAAAGAAGTTTACATGAGACTGTAAAATGTATAATATGTACATAATCTTCAGAATACAATTATTTTGGTAAATTGGCCTGTATTTTTAATGTCATGGTTGCAGTATTTAATTATCTGAGGCATAATAAAACTTGACTGCAGTCAATAAACTAGAATGTAGTTACTGATCTTTCACACGCTGAGGGTTTGTGTCAGTTTTCCTCGTGATGTGCTTGGATTTCATTTCAGTACAGGAAGCAGGGGAAGGGATGGAGCCCTGGCAGCATTTTCAGGGGAGTGGAATATTTTTGTTAATGATATTCCCACCTCTGTGCCTGACAAGGGCCAGAGTGCCAGACCCAGGGGGGACCATGGGGTAGCTGAGCTGCTCCTCATTGCCACAGGATCCCTGGAATTCAGGGAATGCCAAATGCTTGGCTAAATCAAGAATTTAATGAGTTTCTGTGACCCTAAAACCAAGTGGAGCCCTGGGGCAGAGGATGAACAGCACAGGGAGGGTTCAGTTCTCCAGCTCAGAGTTTGATCCCAGGGTGATGCTCTGCTTTAGGACCAGCCAGAGGGGAAAATGGAATTTTAAGGGAAAAGTTCCATCTCTTTGGCATTTGGCAGCAACAGGGCTGGCAGGGACTCATTAAAATATACATCATGTGTGTGTATATATATACATACATACATACATATATATATATATATATATACACACACACATACACATATATATACACATATATATATGTGTGTGTATAATATGTCATTTATGTATATATTACACATGTAATATGTATAATATGTCATATATATGTATATATATGATACATATATGTATAATATATATGTATATATATATACTCATATATATATAATGGGTACAAATTGGAAGAGGGAGAATTTAGGGTGGTTATTAAAACAAATCTTCACATATATTTATATATACATATATAATATGTAATTTATAACATATATAATATGTAATTTATGTATATATTATGTACATATACATATGTAATATGTATAAAATGTCATATATATGTATATATATATAATACACATATGTATAATATATATACACACTCATAGATATATAATGGGTACAAATTGGAAGAGAAAGAATTTAGGCTGATTATTAAAAGAAATCTTCACACATATTTATACACATATATTTAATATGTAATTTATAGCATGTATTATATGTAATTTATGTCTATATTATACATATGTAATATGTATAATATGTCATATATGTATATATAATACATCTATGTATATATATATATGTATATATATATATATATATATATATATATATATATATATATAATGAGTACAAATTGGAAGAGGGAGAATTTAGGCTGTTTATTAAAAAAATCAGGCTGGTTATTAAAGAAATCTTCCCTGGCAGTGCGCAAGGCCAGGCAGGCTAATCCCTTGAGCACCCTGGACAGTGGGAGGTGTCCCTGCCCATGGCAGGGGGTGGGACTGGATGAGCTTTAAGGTCCCTTCCAACCCAAACCATCCTGAATTCTACATCTGTGAGTACACAGAGACACAGAAATATCTATTACACAAAGTAATTTGTGCAGAATTCTATTCACCTGAGCCTTGGGCTGCAGGCTCATGTAGATGAGCTCAGTTCTGAGCTTCCAGACTCTCCAAGCCAGACATTTATGAATATCTGTATCCCACTGACCCCCTTCCCTGAGGAACAGCAGCATTATGTGGCACAGAAGAGCCAACTGCAACCCCTGGGCTGCCAAATGCTCCAGGAAACAAAGGCAAACTGGAACTGGGAGTGGTTCCCCTCCCTGCTCTGTGCCATGCCAGATGGCCACGTGAATGCATCGATTTGGTTGTAAAAGGAAGGGATGTGGTGCAGTAATGAAAAATGCTGAGATGCTTCCAACCTCAAAATCAATATTTTGATGAGTTTTAAAATAAATTTGTAGAAAATAATGTTGTGATTTGAAGAAAGTCCTTGTGGAAGTGTTATAATTCACAGTGACAGATCTGCAAAACCTCAATCCACGTTGTTCCTGAAGAGACAGATTTATTCTGGAGAAAGTTTAAAATTAGAATATTGGGAAAATTTTTCAGCAGTCTCAAAATTGGGAAGTTGCTCAGAATGGAGTTTTTCACTGATGTTTTTGTGCAGAGCTTCAGGAACCCAACCTGGAGATCTCCAAAGCCCTGAGTTCCTGTGGATGATTTGGGGGCTGTGTTGCAAAGCAAGGGGACTCAGTGCAAGCATGAGGAAAGAGCAGCCCATAACTTCCAGCCTACTTCACTTCCCCCGTGGGTTTGGGCTGTTCTGTAATGAGCAGCTCTCCAGGTTGTTCTGCATGGTGGCTCCACACTGTCAGACATCCCCCTCAGGGCTTGTCCTCACAGCAAACATCATTAAATTTGCAGTTTACCTCAGTGCCTGCTGCATTCCCCATCCAAAGCTTCCTGTCAGCTTGCCTCCAAGAAAGCCCTGCTCCAGCCCTGCCTGATGCAGCACAAAGCCCGGTTCTGGCCTTTCTGCCCCTGATTTATTGCTCCTCATGCCTCGAGCAGGCTGCCCTGGAGCAGAGGCTGGGCAGAGTCCCAGAATAAAGCAGGGATTTATCCCAAGGATCTCCTCCATGGATCCACCTTGGGCAGCACCAGAGCCCAGCCAGGGCTGCACCCAAGATGAACCCAAATGGCCCCAAAATGCACGAGCGCTCCCGGGGTCTCTCCCTGGGATCAGCTCTGCTCCATTTGCGCCTTGCAGTTCATTGTCCCATCCCAGCTTCAGCCCCTGCAGTCCCACCCTGCTCGTTTTTCTCTCTGCAGCCCACGGGGTTTGTGCTCCTGGGCTGAGATTTGGCTCATTTGTCCTTGGTGCCCAGCTGGAGCAGGAATTGTTTTGTCTCCCTGCTCTGTGCACACAGCTCACCATCCCCTGATATGAAACCTACACTTACACACTAAAGCAGCACAGAATGTGAAAAATAGGAAAGCTTCAACCTGAGGCATCACTCCCACTCAGCTCTCCTGCCTTCAGCCGTTCTGGCTTTCCAGAGCTCCACGTGCATCCCCATGAATGGCACTGACACCTCAGGCCTTCTCCTTGTCACTAAAAACTGCTTTATTTTTATGGAGCCCCTTGCACTGAGGCCTTTGCAGTGACATCCCCATTAAAGTAACCCCAGCCCCGCACCTGTGATCTGCATCACAGGAATTACCATCAGTGTCCCGAGGAGAGAAGGGAGGGACATTTCCATCTTGCAAAGGTTTCCCAGCTCAAGGTATTAAATGTTACAGAAGAGGAGATTATTTGACATTCCTCTGTATCTTAGGAAACTGCTGAAGATTCATGAATATTTCAAAGAGCCCTGGCTTTCCAGAAAGGTGCCTTAAATCTCTTTGGTGTGCAACAGATGTGGTGTTTTTCATTGCAGGTACAGCATCACAGATTAAGCTCTAGCTTGGGTTGCTGGTATTTTATGCAGCAGAGGACAAAACAATTAAATAAAAATCAATATTTTTTCCCTTCCAGGGCAATCCCACAACTGCCAATTCTGTTGGTGAATAACCTGATCTGGGATTTGCTTATCCCACATCACCCCTGCTCCCAGCAGCTGGGAAAGTGAAGCAGGCTGAAAGTTATTGCCTGCTCTTTCCTCATGCTTTCACTGAGTCCCCTTGCTTTGCAGCACAGCCCCCAAATCACCCACAGGAACTCAGGGTTTGAGCTTTGGACATCTCCTGGTTGGGTTCCTGAAGCTCTGTACAAAAACATCATTGAGAAACTCCTTTCTGAGCAGCTTCCAACATTGCTAAAGGTGCCTCCTGTGGGGAGCAGCATCCAGGCTGGGTAAAAGCACTGGGTCAGCTTCCAGGTTTGTTCCCTCGCCTCCATAAAGCTGCAGTTTGCCTTCTGATGGTGTTTTTTGGGAATATTGTTCCCTGAGCCACCAAGCCAGGTTCAGGGGAGCTCAGATGTCCCTCCCTGTTTGTGCTGATGATCCCCCACCACCCCTCTGGTGTGGGCAGTGGGGTTTGGAACCCCCTCCCGACCTCCAAAACCCACAAAATCCATCTCAGAAAATTCAGTCTCAGAGAAGGAGAGGAAATCAGAGGAAAAACAAGGAATCCTTGCAGGAAGAGCTTGGTTTGCTTGGTTCCTCATGGGTAGGGAGGAAAAGGCTGTGCTCATTTTGTGTTATCAGGCTCACACCCAATAACTGAGCCAATTCTTGCAGGGCAGCACCAGCATTGCAAATCAGGGAATTCCCCCATTCCTGACAGGATTTGAGCCCATTTGGGCATCACCTCCTGCAAATGGATTTCTGGATGGATTTCTGGATGGATTTCTGGATGGATTTCTCAGTGTCCAAAGCCCTGAAATGTGCCCAGGAGGTGACAGCTCCTTCCTTGCCCAGCCTCCCCAGCAGGCAGCAGCGATGGCAGCCCAGTAATGCAATAGCTAATAAGAGGATTAAGTGGAGGAATTGTGGTTAATATTGCATCAGCAGTGGCAGATCCTCCCCTGCCTGTCCCAGCTCCCTCACAGGATACAATGTCCACGCTTGTAAGGGAAGCTCATTGACATCTGAGCAGCCAATAAATCTGTTCTTGGTTTTTAATGACCCCAAGAGCTGTTTCCACACGCTCACATCATCTTACCAACAATTTACCCTCATTAATTAATTAGTTCCTTTAGGGCCTGTTAAACCCCTGCGACCTGCTTTAGCTCCTGGGCAACAATTCCCATCTAATTGTGAGCCAGGGCTCAGGGCAGAGCAGGGTTAAACCTCACCAGCACAAACAGAGCTGTGCAAAACCAGAGAGGCAGAGACAGGGGGCTGCTCCTGGGCACAAAACCAGCCATAAAAACCTTCTCAAAGCACCCAGGAGTCACAGGGCGATGGAGCACAGCTGCTGCGAGGAAAGGCTGGGATAACTGGGGCTGTCCAGCCTGGAAAAGAGTTTGGGGTGACCCAGTTGTGACCTTCCAGCACCTGAAGGGAGCTACAGGGGCTGTTGGGGAGGGACTGGAGTGCCAGGACCAGGGGAATGGCTTCAAACTGGCAGAGAGTGAGGTTAGAGGGGATACTGGGAGGAAATCCTGCCCTGTGAGGGGGGTCAGAGCCTGGCACAGGTGCCCAGAGCAGCTGGGGCTGCCCCTGGATCCCTGGCAGTGCCCAAGGCCAGGCTGGACAGGGCTTGGAGCAGCCTGGAATGGTGGAAGGTGTTGGAACTGGATGATTTTTGAGGTCTCTTCTAACCCAAACCATTCTGTGATTCTACAGCTTAGAATAAGTGGGTTTGAGTCCTCTGTTGCTAAATCCTGCACGTGACTTTTGCAATAATTTCCCCTTCTGTGCCTGAGTTTTCTGCCTGTGTAAACAGGGAGGACAGTCCTCTGTTATCAAATAAGGCCTTGATCAATAAGAATGTATTAAAGATTCATCCATAGGTGTATTAAAGCATCCATGCCATGCTAATGTCTCCCATTTAAATACTATAAAAAGCTCAGCGGGCTCTTGACTGAGCCATTAAGTGAACGATGGGCAAATTGGAAATGTCCAAGGAAAAAAAGGAGCAGAATTACACTGTGCTGTGAAACACCAGGCAGCTCCCATAAAAATCAATGGCACTGCATAGCAGTAAATTGCAGGGGAGATGAGCTTTATTTCATGGCTCATAAGTGAGCATGAATCTCTAACAACCTGTCAGCCCTGACAGCTGTGCCTCGGCAAGAAACTGGATTTTGGGAGCTGCCTCGGTGCCCTGGAGCTGCTCCTCTTCAAGAGGGAGAATCACCCAGGGAAAGGGGTGTCCCCACAAGGTTTCAGTGCATTCTGGGTGGGCAGAAAGCCTCTCAGGGCTCATCCCCCTGAGGTGTGAGCTGTGCAAACACTCCTTTGGAATTGTTGGGCTTGTTTCTGTGTGTTCTGTTCCACCTCCAGCTTCATGCAGACAAGTTATCCCCTAATAATGTTGTGGCTGCACCTTAGGGAGGGAAAAAAGGAAAGGGGAAAGGGAAGAAGAAGGGGGGGAAGAAAAAAAAAAAGGAAAAAAAGGGGGGAAAAAGGGGGGGGGAAAAGGGGGGGAAAAGGGGGGAAAAAGGGGGGGGAAGGGGGAAAGGGGGGGGGAAAGGGGGGGAAAAAGGGGGGGGGGGGGGGGGGGGGAAAAGGGGGGAAAAAGAAGGGGAAAAAAAAAAAGGGGAAAAAAAGGGGGAAAAAAAAAAAAAAAAGGGGAAAAAAAAAAAAAAAAAAAAGGGGGGAAAAAGAAAAGAAGCCAGCCTGAAAAATGACACAAAAACCTGTGACAAGGCTACAGAAGGGAGCAGGAGAAGGGTTCCCACCTTGAAATATTGTCCTGCTCCAGAGCAGGGCAGGAAGCTGCAGGGTTTGCTGGATGGATTTATGGTGGGGAAATGCCCACACCTGGCAGTCAGCAAATCAGCCTGGCAGCAGCTGTGGAGCTGAAAACCCACCAGGGAGGAGCAGAGCCAGGGCTCAGAGGGGGTTTTGGTGAGGTGGAGATGGTCTGAGGCACTGCAGCTCACAGTGCAGGATGGCCATGCAGACAGGAACAGCTTTGCTGCTCCCTGAGCTCTCTGTCAGGACCTTCCCCCAGCCTGGAGTGCTGCAAACACAGCAAATGCCAATAAACGCTCTCCTTTCCCCACTGAACTTGTTCTGCACAGCGCCAGCTCCAGAGCCAACAACAGAGGCCAGCAGGGGATCTGCACAAAGCAGCACCTATGGCCTTACCTGCAGATAAAGGTCTGTGGGAACAACAGATAAAAATCAAATAAGTGACATGAATCCCTGAGGTTATGGGAAAAAAACCCTCAGCTTTAACCATTGCCCCCTAATTCATCACACACCCTTTTATCTAACAGTGAAAAGCAGGAACTGCCAAAACACTGAGCCTAAAAACTTTATTTTCCCTCATGACAGGTTCTTCACCTTATCCTGACCCCAGACACTGCCCTTGCCTTCAGGTCAGGATCGGGATCAGGGTTGGGATCAGGATCAGGGTTGGGATTGGGATCTTGATCTGGATCAGGATCGGGATCAGGGTCAGGTTTGGGATCGGGATCTTGATCTGGATCGGGATCAGGATTGGGATCGGGATCAGGGTCAGGTTTGGGATTGGGATCTTGATCTGGATTGGGATCAGGATTGGGATCTGGATCAGGATCCCCCTTCCAGCTGCCAATCTCCTCACACAACCCAGGGAGGCGATCCCAGCTCTCTCAGCCTCATCTTTCAGCTATTTTCCTTTTCCACAGTGTTTTAGTTCCCCTGATGATTTCTTATTCTCCTCCAAAAGGCCTTTGAATCTGTTTTCCCAGCCCACCCAGCACAATAAATTATCAGGAATTAAATTAGCTATCAAAGGGCTAATAGACTCGTTCCTTCAGGGGCTAAATTAGTTATAGCAAACTTTATCTGGAAGGGGGAAGGTTTAAAAATGTATTCTTCCAACAGGTTTTAGTCCTTATTATACACTCTGAAGCTTATCTGCAGCAGCCACTCAAGGGACCACAAGAATCAGCTGCTCAGCACAGATGGCCTTGCACTAAAGGTCAGAGAAAAGAGCATGAAAAACGTGGAAATACTTTAAAACCATTCCTGCAGACAGTGGCTGCTGGCTGCAGTTACCTTTGTGGAGAGGTTTCACTGCCTTTGAAATGGTTCCACAGTGCTGCTCCTGCAATTTCATTGTGCAAGAATTTTGTTCTCCTTGTTTGGCTTTGCTTTGTGCTTTAAGCAGGATTTCTGTTATCTCTCAAGAAAGCAAAATATATTTGCTTAATTGTGAAAGGATTAGGGGCTGAGACACTCTGTGATGTTAAAGCAGCACAGACTCTCCATCATACCATAAAAACTTAGCAACAAAAGCCCTCAAGAACTGATTATGAGAACAATTTTCCTCTATATATAACAGCCTGATCCCCTCTGGCAGCTGAGGAGATGAAAAAGCTGTACAGGACGTTATTCCTGTAAAATGGGGAAAATGCTGGGTAAATGAATACCTGCTGAGTGAAGTTCATGAAGTGGTACCTGAGCAAAGCAGAGTCTGTGATTCCTGGGACAGAGCAGCCCAAATGCTGCTCCCAGAGCCCAGCCCTGCACAGGCATCTCCAGCACACCCGTGGGGATGGAGGGGATGTGGAGGCAGATCCTGGTGGAACTGGCACTGCCCCAGTGCCCCAGAGCAGAGGCTGGGCAGAGTCCCAGAATAAAGCAGGGATTTATCCCAAGGATCTCCTCCATGGATCCACCTTGGGCAGCACCAGAGCCCAGCCAGGGCTGCACCCAAGATGAACCCAAATGGCCCCAAAATGCACGAGCGCTCCCGGGGTCTCTCCTGGGATCAGCTCTGCTCCATTTGCACCTTGCAGTTCATTGTCCCATCCCAGCTTTAGCCCCTGCAGTCCCACCCTGCTTGTTTTTCTCTCTGCAGCCCACGGGGTTTGTGCTCCTGGGCTGAGATTTGGCTCATTTGTCCTTGGTGCCCAGCTGGAGCAGGAATTGTTTTGTCTCCCTGCTCTGTGCACACAGCTCACCATCCCCTGATATGGAGCTCAGAACTGCACAGCAAAGCAGCACAGAACCTGAAAAATATAAAATATAAACCCTGAGCACCAACATTGAGCACTGCTGAGCTGCAGCAGTTTGTGGGGCAATCTGGGCACCTGTGCATGCAGGATCTCCCCTTACCTGGGTGAGGCTGGTCCAGAAGGATCCATCCCAACCTGACCTGTCCAAGGTGGGCTCCATCCTGTCCATCCATGAAGCAGCACCGAGTTAGCCCCACCTGACCACCACAACAACTTCCAGCAATGAGAGACACCTGGGAGAGGAGCTCAGCCCCAGCTGAACAACAGGGAGTGATGGCTGTGAGAGCCCAGGCAGCTCCTGGGGCTCCCTGGTATTTTCCCTCCCAAACCGGGCTCTGCAAACATCCACTGGGCTCCAGCTGGAGGTGAAATTATAGGTGGGAAACTTGAATTTCATAATTTTTAGGAAGAAACAGTGAAACAGTGCCCAGCAGAAACAGCCTGGGAGGGATGTGTGAGGTTCTCTGAGTGTGCTCAGCCCCACAGAGAATTTTGGGAGTCTCCCTGCACAGAGCCAGCCCATTGTGGCTCTAAAAGAGACCTTTAACATGAAAATCTAGGCAATTTGAAGGAGTTCCATAATAAGGGGATGTTATCCTTTTAGAAATCCTATGAATTGGAATTCTTTGAGGCCCGCAGGAAGCACTGGAGACTAATTTGCACAACCCAAAAAATTAGCACAAAGAGGAAAAAAGGCACTTTAAAGCCAAGACCCAGTGTCAGCTCCCTCAGGTGGGCTCTTTCAGGCGTGCTGGGTACAACTTTCAGCAAAAACCCAACAACCAAGAGACCCAGAATGGCTTAAGGAAGAAAGAGTGGCAAATTGCAGCTGGTTATTATTGTCAAAAAGTTTAGTGTTTCTCTGTGAAATCTGTGTTTCTTTTGGCTGCAGCTCATTCCACTGAATAAAATAGGGGTTTTTTTTCTAATTCATTTGAACTTCTGGCAGCTGCACTCGAGCTGATTGGCCAGGGTTTTGTGGCTGCTCTGCTCTCTCCAGTGCTCATTGTTGGATGGTTCAGGTCATGTTATTTCACCCCAGCTAATATCAATGGCAGTGGCAGCTCCCGGGGCTCAGACAAACATCCATCCAACAGATGAGCCCCTAATTCTGTGAATTTCTCCTCTTCCAATCCATGGGGTTGGCTCAAAGAGTGCAATGAAGGAAAGGAGGCTCCAGGGAGCAGCTGGAATTGGTTCTGAGGGAGCTGCAAAGCCCCGAGGTTCAGAATGAGCCTTGTCCCAGCTGAGTTCCCTTCACCCCTGGGACAAGAGCTGAGGATGTCTGGGCAGAGATTCCTCCTCTCTGGAATTGCACCCTGGCCCTCCTGCAAGCAGCCCCAGCACAAATTTTTAATTTAAAATGCAACTCCAAGTAAATGAGGGAAATAATTTGTTTAAAAGAAAGAGATTAATTACAACTTAATTAAAACAACATAAGAGGATGGAGGAGGAGGGCAGAACTCAGAATGGTGTTTGGCTGCATTTGTTTAATCCCTCAGAACTTGCTCCATCACCCATTTCCTTCTGTCCACACAGCTCCAGAGACCCCAAAGGCTCTGGTGGCCCTGGCAGGAGCAGCTCAGCCTGGAGGAAATTCTGTCCTAGGGTGTTAGAGCAAGACTTTGGGAATGCTTTGCTAAACTTTCATTAATGTCAGGTCCAAAGGAATCTTTGTAAGTAATTGGAAATTGATTTCATGACACTTTGATACTGAGCTCACCAGTGGCAGCTGCTATTTTACATTTCAGAATGGATGGAAGAAATTCTTCAGGGCAGACCCCTGGCACAGGGTTCCCAGAGAAGCTGCCCCTGGATCCCTGGAAGTTTCCAAGGCCAGGCTGGACAGGGTTTGGAGTAACCCATGGCAGGGGAATGATTTAAATGGGCTCTTCTGTCCCTTCCAACCCAAACCATTCCATGGTTCTGTGACCTCCCTTTAAACCTCTTCACAGCAAAATGCCTCAAGCATCACCAGCACATTCTTGCTCCTGGATGCACTTTAAATAAAATCAGAATTACCTCATATTTCCCTGGGATCCCAGAGCCAGAGCATTGAAATAATGAAATGAAAAATTATGAGAGCAGAACCAACTTCCTGTTTGGAGAGAATAAATCAGTGTCTGAGCCTGACCCAGCACTGAGGTGCAAACAGCAGAGCCTCTGAGCCTTTCCCAGGAGGGAATCCTAATTACAGCTGCAAGAGGTGGGTGGGAGCTTTACCAGGAGCTGGGAACTGAACCCTCTGCCCAGGGGACTGGAGCGATTCCCCATCCCAGCTCCACTTTGTGATGCTGAATTCTGGGAGGAGAGCCTGGTCCTCGAGTATTGCGTGCTGAGATTGCAGCACTGCTGCTTCGAGTGCTCCTCAGGGGCCGGCTGGCGCCTGGGGAAAAGCCTGTCTGTCTGTCCTGTCCCCAGGCACAGCCCCACAGCCAGGCCCAGCTGCTCCTGCCTTGGCCAGGGACGGCTCTGAAAGGGGGCAGGGTGGTCAGGGAGGGTAAGGG
Organism: Emberiza elegans; assembly: GCA_024865655.1. Taxonomy (NCBI): domain Eukaryota; kingdom Metazoa; phylum Chordata; class Aves; order Passeriformes; family Fringillidae; genus Emberiza; species Emberiza elegans. The sequence goes on along the minus strand of JALJVW010000149.1, from coordinate 3,405,158 downwards.
GGTCAGGGAGGGGGGTCAGGGGGTCAGTAGGGGCAGGGTGGTCAGTGAGGTGGTCACTAAGGGTCAGGGGGTCAGTCAGGCAGGTTCTTCAAGCCCTCTATTCCCTCTGCTCCTGGCTTGACCAGGGAAGGCTCAATAAGGTGGTCACTAAGGGTCAGGTGGTCAGTGACGTGGTCATTAAGGGGTAAGGTGGTCACTAAAGGGTAAGGTGGTCATTAAAGCAGGTCCTTCAGCCTCTCTTTTCCCTCTGCTCCACCTCCCTGCCTCATTCCCAAAATCACAGTGTTTTCTCACACATATCCTCAGCTGAAAATAATATATTCAATCCTTTGTGTTCAACCTTCCACTCGCAGACACGACAGGGGTTCTTTGCAATGATAATGAGTTATAAGGTGTCTGGATTCATTTCTAGACCTGAGGCAGACCACCATCCTCAGTCCATACAAAGCTTCCATGTTGTCATGTTGCTCTTATCCCCTCCCCAGCAAACACTGCTGCTCTCTGGAGCAGTTTGCCATGTGCACACACAATGCTCTGTTTCCCTGTCCAAAGCCCTGGCTGTGTTGCTGTTTCTGTGCAAACCACACCATCTCTCTCTGAACCTGTGAAAGCTCTTTGCTGTGTGCTGTTGAGTTTCCCCCTGATCCTGGGGTGTGTTTATGGAAGGGTTTGCCCTGCCTGCTCTGCTCCCAGTGCTGGGCTGGATCCCCCTGACTGGATCTGCTGATCCAGCCCTGTGAGCCCTGCTCTGCTTCCCCACATTCCAAGATTTCCTGATGGTGACCACCAAGCTGGCACCTCTTTGCAGTGCTCCACTGCCTGTCCCAGCTGTAGAAAATCCTCTGAGGCCAGAGCCTGTAACACATTTAAAATCTGATTTCATTCGTGCAATATTTTGATCCCCTGTTTAGGTGGCTGAGCTGGGGGAGAGGCAAGGACAGCCCTAAGGGACAGCCTGCAAACTCCCCAAGCTGCTGATTTCCCTTGCCTGGGTGCAGCCAGATGCTGAACAGAGCTGCTGTGACCTCTGTGCTCCACGTCCTGGCACTGCAGAGCCCTGCAGGGCTGAGCTCTCGTTCATTCCCTGCACTGAACCCACCTGAGCTGCCCCTGCCGCCAGCACACGGTGCAGAATTTATTGGCTGCCTCTGGAATGAGGCAATTCCCTTAATTGGCTTCATTTCCAGGGCTCTGCCCTCTCCCCCTGCGCTGTTGGTGGCACAGCTATTTGCGTGCTGCTGGGGAAAAAAACCCCAAAGATTGGACAGCAAATCAATCAAAGGCAAGGACAGAGACCTCTCAGAGATAATTGCATCCAGAAACCCAAATCCCTGTCAGGTCTCTCCCTCCTGTGGTTTGCTTTGAGGAGCCTCTATTAAGCAACAGGACAGACCCAAACAATGCCAGCAGAGACAAAAACTCCTTTCCTTTTCATGATTTCCCTCTCCAGTGCTCTCCGGCCACACCAAACTCCAAAGCAAGACCTTTTTTAATTATTAGGGTCAAAATGGTTGGGGTGGCTCATCTTTTCCCATGTACAAAGCTCATTAAAGAGCACTTGGACATTGGTGAGGCTTTTTATTCAGTTGTGGGATTTGTTTTCCTTTTCTTTGGGTGTTCATCCCTGTGTCATTTCCCACAATGAGCTGGGGGTCTGAGCCTGGATATGTTCTAATTAAATGCAGTGGGAGTCAATAATTGTGATTTGTTGTTGACACAGAACTCCCGGATGAGAAAATCACACATGATTTTTAATAATAAATGTAAAATTTGATATTAATAAATAATAATTAATTTTAATAATAAATTTAATAAACTCATGATATCCAGTATAACATTATGTCTTATTTACATATCCATACCCATACTTACTTGGTATCACTAATGCACTCAAAAATGTTTTATTTCTGTTTCAATATCTCTTTGACCAGTAAAAAAAATAAATAGAACTTCCATAAGCAGGATTTACAGTCTGTTTTAAGCAAGGTGGTTGTAACAAAAATGCTGTGCTAGAGTATAGTACACATTCTGTAAAAAAACCTGACCTCAGGGGGTGAGCAGTCCTCTGGAAGTTTTGGGATGCCATCCAGTATTTTCAGGTTTGGCAAATTGGAGAACACACTTAAAGAGAGACAAAAGAAAAAAACAGAAATTGAGAAAAATAAACTTGGGAAATGTTGAGAACAAAAGAGACATTGATAAAAAAGAAACAGTTGATTCAAACATATCTAAAATAGATTTGGGTTCTTGGAAATCTTGATTTGTCATTTGTTGCAGAATTTATCTGATAAAGAACTAATTAAAACTCTCAGATTTCACTTCATTGCACCACCTTTATATCCTCAGACCCAATAAAGCACATCAAGAATCTGTCTTCCAACGCTGACAATGAACACAATACCAGAGTTATACCAAATAGCACCAATATTTAATTGCCCTAAGAACTGGCAGATTGAGAGCAGAAACACAATTAGGAATTGTTAAAAGGTGGTTTTCTGCTTTTGTCCTGCTGGACTAGTAGATATGCAAATAATAAAAGGTGAAATCCATCATTTAAAATGTACTTTTCCCCTTCCATGCTGATATCTGCCTCCCTGCCTTTATCAGCAGGCAAAGGGATGCCCACAAGACTAAAGGGAAATATAAACTCAGAAAGGTTTCCATTAAACACTTATTTTAATAAGTGTTTCTCATTTCTTTTTCCCCCCTCACAGGAACGATGGGAGATTTCTGACACACTCTGCAAGGTTTAGCTTCAAAATATCAACACCTGGCTGTGTTTGTAGTGGGGAAAAACATGCAACCATGCAGATTTTCTAAGAGAGAGGCTTAGAATAGATTATATTCTCCTGGATTTTCTTGGATTGTAATGCCTTGGATTGGAATTTCCATTTCCAGTGTCTGAGGCTGCTCTGTTAAACCTTCAGCCCATCCCAAGGGCTGCTCAAGGGATAGGGGGAATCCAGAAAAATCAAATGAAGGGAACTTGATTTTCTGCTGCTTTTGCTCCCATCTTTCAAGACATGCCCCTGATTCCAGCTCTGACATGTAATGCAATTTAGGCAGAACCCACCAAGGATGCAAGGAGGCTGAAGAGAGTTTGACTAATAGGTAGTTTCTATTAATAAAAGGGAATCTAATTTATCTGCCCTGCTCACTGTCTCTAAACTTGATCCATGGGCTTAGTGCAGTTCCAGAACTGCCAGTCATGCCATTAAAAAGCACCATAGGCAGTGTCTGAATATTTGGGGGCTTTTATCACATAATAGCTCACTAACCCACGTTCCTGGGGCATTTCAGAGCATTAAAACCCACAGGAAAAGGAAAAGCTTCTTTAGAAAACTCATTGGGTTTGAGATCCCATTCCTTTGAAACTCTGACAAACATCTTTTTGTGTTTATCACTTCTGTTAGCCACGAGAGGGCCAGACTTACAGCTGTCTGTATCTTTCCTGGAACTCACAGGGATTCCTCTTGAGGATGAGGGACTCCAGTGGGGTGTGCCTGAAGTCTGAAATCCCGCTCAGGCTCGTGATGTTGTTTTCAGCAAGAGATAAGTGCTGAATCTGAGGGATCTTTGGCAGCTGTTTGAAGGATGTAAAGTGGTTTTTATTTACATTTAGCTCTCTGCATCTGTAAAGTACAAAGTGTATGGCATCACTGTCACATCTGGGACAGAACCCTAAAACAGGGATGGGTTTTATACACTGGTTTTACATTTTGTGCTGGTTTTGCCTAGTCATGGGCTGCCAGATCAGATCCCTGCACTTTATATACCCGTATTTCTTTGTATTCTACAACAGATGCATCATTATTTCTGTTTCAACACTACAACTCTCCATACACCTAAATACCCAACAGCAGAGTAGCAACAGATGGATGGTAAAATAAATTTACAGTTGTCATGGCCTCTCTGCTTGGGTTGTGTTCCCTCCATCTCTTCACAGAGATCCTTCTGTGTGCAACAACTTCCCCTTTTGGCACAGATCCCCCTGAAGCTGGCTGGACTCATTAATTATTCCCCAGGAATAAAAGGGGTGTGATGTGATCTCCTCACTGGGTATTTTCAGCAATGAACTCTTGGATTTTCACTGCAGCAACCCCAAGAGCAGATTTGGCAGCTCTCAAGAGCCTGCTCCAGCTGTCACTTTAGGAAAATTCTGATTTCTGGGCTATTACATAAAAATAGAAGCAGATTACATAAAAATAGAAGCAGGACATTTTGTCTACCTTGGCAACCTTATGGCACTGAGGTCTGTCAGGGAATTGTCCACCAACCAAAGCTTTTCCACCCGGATTAATCTGCGGAGGATTCTTTTGAGGTTTTCCACCTGGTAAAGATCACCCAGGTCCTGGAAGGAAAGGTTCAGCTCCTGGGAAGGGAAAAATAAGATAAATCACTTTTTTTTCCCACTTGCTTTGTAATAGCTACATAATTAAATATAGAATTAGTCAGAGGTGGTTAAAATGAGAACTCATTTTATGCTGCTGCTCTTATAACAATTGGTGGTACCAAGTGCCAAATCCACCTCAGAATCAGAGTGATGGACTCCTTAATTCTTTGAAAGGAAGGAAGAAACCATCTCTCAAGCATGAATTTGGGTGTCCATCTCCTCCTTCCTCCATGACTGGGGTTCCCAGCGAGTGGGAAGGAGCAGGACTGAGTGGTTGTGGCTTTTTGGTTTGGCCTCTAAACTCAGCTGGCACCAAAGGTCTGTGCAGCAGCCAGATTTAAATATTCATAGAGCCCTCACAGAATGGGCTGGGTTGGCAGGGAATTCAAAATTCATCCAATTCCACCCCCTGCCACAGCCAGGGACACCTTCCTTATCACAGCTTCAAATCTATTAAATGCAGTGAGCAGCCAGCACGTGATTATTTGGCTTCTTTACAGCTACAGTCCAAAGTGTTAATGAGAAAGTTTTACAGCACAGTTTTCCCAGTTCTCTTGCAGCCTCTTTTCCCATTTCTCTGTGTCAGTTACTTGTTTTCTTCTTTTCAGAGTATATTCTTCTTTCCTGAAAAACAGCTCTTCTTCTGAGGGGCCTGGTCAGAGAAAAAGATTTACAGTTGAGGATTAATACAGAACTGGTACTTAGTCACTTGCTGGAAGAATATATATATATATATATATATATTGCTGGGAAGATTCTGTAATGAAAAAATATATATGATGTTATAGGTGTGTGACTTTCCAGGTTTCTGAGATTTAAATTAATGGGAAGATTTTTCTCCCATTCCCAGGCCCATAATTCAGCCAGCAATCTGCAGTCTTTGTGCATGGTTGGTAAATGACAGATCTGCTACAGATCAGAATGAAAACCATTTCTGAAGGGCTGTTCATAAGGATCTGGGTTCTAAAATCCTTCTTATTCCTTGCCATACTGTGAGTTAGCCTTTGATTGTCCTGAGAAAGGAAAATGTTTGCAGCTTCCAGAGCAGTGCCAAAAACCAACAGCCCCACTCCAAACCTCATTTGTATTGAGACACACACACACTAAGATTTAAAGTCTTAATGAAAAGTTTAGAGCTGTGGGCATCTTCAAATTCCTGATTAAAGCAAGGACTGGCTGGAAATTTTCCACTGTTTACTCCCAAACATGCAAATACTGGATTTTAAAACCCATCTGTTCTTGAGAGTGTCTGTAGATTGCAATTGAGCCAATTTTGTCTTAAAATACAACAAATTTGCCACTGTTTGTAGGACTAGGATTCCCTCTTGCTTTCTTATTTGGCTGTTTGGCACATGGCTACTGCATTCTGAACAGTCAAATGTTAATCAACTTCTGAGAGAAGTAATCAGCAGCACATTAATACTAAAAATTTTCAATTTGCAGTTCAGACTGTTGTTTTTCATTTTGGAAATGACAAAGGATAATTTCCTAATGATTAAAAAACTAAAAGCGAGTGTGGGCACTATGAGCTGAAATCCTGGAGTCTGCCATTCTTTTGAAAAGGGGCAGGATTTCAGCTCATCACTTTTAAGGACGTATTTGACTCGATGGGTTAGGGCTGAAGCGTCAAAGTGTCTTTTTGATCTTTACCTTCCCTCACTCGAGGGCAGAGGAGCTGATTCCCTCGCACACTGTGTTCCTCTATGTCACACCAGCCAAGGTACTTGAAGGAGTCAGAGGGAAGCTTAGGAAAAGGGAAAAATAAAGATACAAAAATCAGCAAAAGCTCTTGAGGTTTGGGCACTGCATTTTCTCTTATTTCTGGCCTTATTACAGCAGAAATGCCCCAGTCAGAACCACATGCAGGAGCTGGTGAATGCTCTGGGAATTCACAGCTCAGTGGAGGTTGCCACAGCTCATCCTGGTTAACTCCAATAAATTGGCTCAAATATTGCAGGGAGCCTCCTCAGGGCTCATTATCCGCCCTGCCCAGAGCTGCAGTTTGGTGCTCAAAGGCTGAGGCAAATCCCCTGCCACAGCTCACTCCAAAGAACAGAACCCTGTTTATATTCTGTAAGAGCCAAAATGAGGGATGCAGGACTCCAGGGGCTCTCCAAAATGCAGTTTATTGTATACAAAATGCAGTTTATTATATCCAAGATGTCACAGCAGTCCAGGATGGTGGGTGACAGAGCTGTGCCCACAGCTGTCAGCTCCAGCTGCAGGCAGGCCTGAACACCCTTTGGTTTTGGTTACATTGCATTATATATTTTTCTTTTGGTTACAATGCATTATTTACTTTTCTTTTGGTCACAATGCATTATTTACTTTTCTTTGCTGAGCATCTTCATACAGTAGAACCAATCTATACCTTAACTATTATGTATAGCCTATCATAACGAATGTAATTACAATATTCATGTTACTGTTCTCCAGTCACTAACAGTCAGTACATTACAGTTTAAGCCAGAAGTTGTTTCTCAGTTTTCTTGCAGTGGAAAATTCTGAGACCTTTTTTCTACTTGCACCATTTGCTGCCTTGTTTGCCTGTGCTCTCTTTCTGCTTGGTAAGAACATCTTCTTGTTTGGGGTGGGTTTATCCTTTGCTCTAAGCCATAAAAACCCCTCTAACTAACACACCCTTTGCCTCCTTGGTTAGCCAGTCAGACTGGCTCAGCAATTCTTTTCTTCTATGTCAAAACTTGCTTCCATCTCTATTCTTTCATCAGACTCTACATTTAAAATCTTTCTGCTAAGCACACATACCTGTGAGACATTCTTGGCCAACTTTCATCCTTCCCAACATCATCCCACCCCAGTTTTGGAGGATAAAAGGAGGTAAACAAAATCCTCCTCAAAGCTGAGGAGGAGATTTCTGCCTCAGCTCCTCTGTGTCAATGTCTCTTTTCTACAAACCTGCAATCAGACTGGGAAACCCAACACTTACTGGGAAAGGGAGCTTGGGGTCCCAGCTCTGCCCGAGGGTTCCTCTGTTTTGGGGTAAAACCAGTGGAATATTGTGGGCATCCCTCCGGATGGAGCAGTAGGAGAGTAGAATTTCAAGAACTTCTGGTTGCTTGTAGTCAGACCTGAGGAGCTAGAGAGGAGATGTTGAGCCAGCCTAGATTCTGTCCAGAGAAATGCAAATTTTGTTGGGTTTGTTTTATCATTACAGAAAATAATTGCAGAAAATACAGAATATCTGGGGGTAGGACTTGCCAGCAGGCAGCAGCCACATCCTGAGGCCAAACCATGGGCAAACCCCCTCACCTGAGCTGCATCTCCTTACACACAGGAGCCTTTCACAGGTGTGTCCAAACACCAGAAGGGGGAATTTCCTGGCAGTTTGTTAGAAAAACTGAGTCTTGGAGAAAATGGAGAGCTGCAATTTTCCAACATCATGATGTGTTTGTTCCCTTACACCCAGGAGAGCCCTGCTTTTATGGATCTGGGCTGGATGAAAAGATACCTCAGTCGTTTATTTCATTCAATTGTGCATGTGGTTTAACTCATTGTTTTACTAATATTAGTGTATTTATTTTAGTCTCTTGGATGTGTTCTAGGATCTGGAGATCCTAGAACATCAGAGATCTAGAGAAAAGCTGAATTTTCTTCAATAGAGTCTTCAAATCATAGAATCATAATGGGAAAACCCTCCAAGGTAACCAAGTCCAGCATTTAGCCTGAAGCCATGTGTTCATCTGCTCTCTTAGTCCTTTGCATAAGAACATTTGAAAGTCACATTTTTTACACCCCAAACAGGGCAATTTCTCCAGTTGTGCTTCAGAGGGATTGAAGAATTTGCAGGCTGGCAGCTGCAATTTGGGAATTTACCACAGAACATTTGAAAACAATGATTTAATTTAGTCAGGGTGTGCATCCAGCACTGTAATTTGATGTTTATTCTATAGGCTTGGGGGAACTCTTACCAGGGAGCCTCAGCATCATAAAACCATTGGAGTCAGGAGCAGAAATAAATAAATAAACCAGAATAAACCAGAATAAAAAATGCAGCTTTAAAATGGTTTGGGGAGGGAGGCAAGGAAGGTCTCATAGTGGGAGTAGCAGGCTGGACAGAGCATTGGTTAAAATGCACAATGACAGATTATTGGCAAACCCTGGTGAGGGGACGTGTCCTGGTGAGCTCAGTGCAGGAGCAGCCCTGGCAAACAGCTCTGCTCCCTTTGCTTTATGTTGGGGTTTAATGGGGTCACAGCAGCCCCAGTGAGCTGCAGGTGACTCCCAGTGTCCTAGGGTGACGTTACGATGCTTGTATCCCCATTCATGCGTTCTGTTTATGCTGGATATTGTGTTCTGTGCCTTCAAGACTGGTGCTGAAGGGTGAAAGTTTTGCTTTGGTTTCTTATCAGCCGCTCCCCCCCGCCTGATGGGACACAGAGACGGGGCAGTATATGGTGCCACTTTGGCTTTTTGCTTGGCTTTTTGCATTGATCTCACTTCTGCTTTGCTTCTGCTTGCTCTTGCTTCTGCTCATTAGCTAGTTTAGCTAAACAGTCCAAATTTCTTCCTGGACTGGTTATCCTTTCCTTTTTTGGACCTACTCGAACCTGCCCCGGGCTGGGCCTTGGGAACACGGAGAGTTTGCGCCCTGCGGCCTAGCGGGGCCTACTCTGGGCAGCAGCTGCCCCAGCGCCGGAGGGACTGAGAACAGAGCCACCACCCCGAGAGAGACTTTCTGAATTTGTCATCTTTTTCAGAGTGGTGTCATCCTGTACTGTTCATTCTGTGTGCTGGGGGTGCTGTGCCTGTGAAATAAACAGGTTCTTTCCACTTCTCTCTGAGGAATCCTTCCCGACCCACTTGTGGGGAGGGGCCGTGTGGGTTTGATTTCTGGAGGGGCCCCCTTTTGGAGATTCTCTCCCAAATTTGCCCTGAACCAGGACACCCTGGAAGCTGTGTGGGCTCAGCATTTTGGAAAATAACATCTATTTGCTCAGAGACTTTTTGAGGTCACCTGGAGGCAAGCAGCCCCTTGGGTGTATGTGCTGGAGAGCAGCAGGAGTTCACTCACAGCAGCCCCGTGAAAAGAGGATTTACCTTGGCTAAATGGTAAAAAAAAACCCCAGAAAATAAAAAAGTGCTGGGAATTCTTGTTTAGCTCTATCTGTTAAAAAAAAACCCAGAAAATAAAAAAGTACTGGGAATTCTTGTTTAGCTCTATCTTGCTGTTTGTTTTGCTTTTACCTCCTTTTATGTTAAATGAGATCAGACCAAAGAAAATTCGTATAAATTCTTTTGTGTTTAAGGGAAAGATCTGTTATTTTGCTCAGTTTGGAAGTGATCTTTTAGGATGTATTCAAATGACTATTTATAACTGCAAGACTTTTCAAAACCTACCTTCCTCTCAGCTAGATACTACCTCCTCTGCTGAGACAGGAATATGCACTCCCAGCCCCTGGAAATGTGGGATAAAACATTTTAGCTGAACCATTTAACATGATATCTATTCTGATCTCCTGGCAGGAAACCCACTCACAAAACTCTGTGCTGGTGATGGCAAGTACAACATAAAGTTCCAGAAAAAAATAAAGATGTGATGGATACAACTTCCCCAGTCAGGTGGGTAGTGAGATTTCCATGGGAAGGAGTGACAGAAAGAAACATCTTTCATCTCAGAACTGCCTGGGTTTAATAAGCACCAGCTGGACCCCCAGATTAAGTCACAGGAGATTTTTCTGGAGCACCAAGTGCCACACAGCTTTTCCCTCCCTTGCTTTGTTTACCTTCCTGTTTTGCTGCAGAATTGATGCAAAAGGAGTGGCAATGAAGGAGGCAGGATGCAATTCCAAGCAATTACAGATCTCACAATACATGAAAGGAACAAAATTTCCTGCCTTGATTGTGAGGCCTTTGGCTGGATATGAATCTCCAATGACACCTCTGGGAGCTGCACACTAGATTATGTCAAGCATTAAGGGGAAAAAAAATTAGATTCATGATGTCTGTCCAGGCTGAGTCATTTCCTCTCACTTCGCCTGCAGTGAGAAATTGGTGGTTATCATAAATCATGGGCCTAAATTCTTATGAGAGAAGAATTAATTTCACTAATGGAAACCCTCTGTGGCAATTGCATTCCTCCATTCTCCCTCTTTTTGGGGGCTGTGGGGGACTATTTATGATGTCTTTTAAGCAGAGGTACTTGACTATATTTTAAGAATTCTGTAGTAGAGGTTTGGAAAGGAAACTTCTAAAGGTAATGGGGGGAAAAAATCTTGTGTGTGACCAGCTCCTAATTTCTGAGGCTGGCCCTCAGTCCAGTTCCTATCATGGCCACAGCTTTGCTGCTGACACCAAATCATTACAAAATTATTTTTCATCTCAGTAATAAACAAAACCCCACAAAACTGTACCAAACAATTCTTTGCAGGCACCTTGGAGTCTGCAGTGCTCCCTGTGAGCTGACAAGAGGCAGCACAGGCTGGGGGGTAACTGGAAGAACTCGTGGCCAACCCCTTGCATTTTACATTATTCTCCTCAGTGGAAGTCCCAGGGAGGAATTCAGTGCCTGAAGTGTTTTGCAAACTGTCAAGAATGAGAACAGAGCAGCTCCTGCCTTTTTCAGAGCATGGCTGAGGAGATACCAGCTGTACTCTGGAAAATCCTGCACTGCTGAGCTCCCTGATCAAAGCCCCAGCTCATCAGGATATCAGTGTCAGCTGAGGGACTGGGAATGTTCTGCTCTCAGACACCTTGGCCAGGTTTGCAGGGAGCCCAGGAAAGGTTCTGCTCTCAGACACCTTGGCCAGGTTTGCAGAGAGCCCAGGGAAAGGTTCTGCTCTCAGACACCTTCTCAGAGCCCAGGGGAAACCTCAGACACCTTGGCCAGGTTTGCAGGGGAGCCCAAGGGAAGGTTCTGCTCTCAGACAAGGTTTGCAGGGGAGCCATGGGGAAGGTTCTGCTCTCAGACACCTTGGCCAGGTTTGCAGGGAGCCCAGGGGAAGGTTCTGCTCTCACACACCTTGGCCAGGTTTGCAGGAGCCCAGGGAAGGTTCTGCTCTCACACACCTTGGCCAGGTTTGCAGAGCCCAGGGAAAGGTTCTGCTCTCAGACACCTTGGCCAGGTTTGCAGGGAGCCCAAGGGAAGGTTCTGCTCTCAGACACCTTGGACAGGTTTGCAGGGAGCCCAGGGAAAGGTTCTGCTCTCACACACCTTGGCCAGGTTTGCAGGGAGCCCAGGGGAAGGTTCTGCTCTCAGACACCTTGGCCAGGTTTGCAGGGAGCCATGGGGAAGGTTCTGCTCTCAGACACCTTGGCCAGGTTTGCAGGGAGCCCAGGGGAAGGTTCTGCTCTCACACACCTTGGCCAGGTTTGCAGAGCCCAGGGGAAGGTTCTGCTCTCACACACCTTGGCCAGGTTTGCAGGGAGCCCAGGGAAATGTTCTGCTCTCAGACACCTTGGCCCAGGGGCCCAGGGAAGGTTCTGCTCTCAGGTTTGCAGAGAGCCCAGGGGAAGACACCTTGGCCAGGTTTGCAGAGAGCCCAGGGAAGGTTCTGCTCTCACACACCTTGGCCAGGTTTGCAGGGAGCCCAGGGTGCTCCAGGTTTCCTGAGTGCAGTGCAAGCCCCTCTGAGTGCAGCTGCCTTTCAGTTCAGGACGCATCAAAAGCCACGAAAAGACTTTGAAGAGCTAAAGCTGAGCTGCTTCTGAAGCTGCACCAGTGAGTGAGAAACAGAGTGAAAAGTCCCTCCTGTGTATATTTTAGCTATTTGGCTGTTAAAAAAGGAGTGTCAGTCAAATCCTTTCTCCTGATGGAACAGCAGCCTCGACAAACAAACATCTGAGACTCTGCAGCTCAGGTTCAGCTCTGCTGCAGAGAAAATGGGGAGCTCAGCTAAAGAGGAGTGAGGATAAAGGGGGTTATGAGCAAACCCTAGAATTTGGGGTTTGAAAGGCTTTTTGTCTCAGCCTTTTGAGCAGTTTTGGGCTCTGGTCTAGCTTCTCACAGCCTTATCCCAGCTGCTCTTCAGGAATCAGCATCCTCCAGCAGGCTTTGCTTTCACTGAGCTCCAGGTGCTTTCCTCTTAAATCTGAAATGCCCTGGATGAAAGGTTTGGGAAGAAGTAGTAGGGTTATTTATAACTCTTCACACATCCAGAGTCAGGATTCCCGTGGTGCTTGCTTCATCCCACCAAATCACAGCCCACATCTGATGGAAAGGGCCCTGCTCCGGTGCTTCAGCTCAGGGAGCTGTGGTCAGGTTCTCATTTAGCAAAAGTGCTCTCAGATCATTCAGTCCTGATGCTGTGGGAGTGAAAAATGTGCACCATTCTAAAGGAAGGAACCAAATCAAATGTATTTCAAGACCATCTTGAAGGAATAGAAAAAAAAATTCCAAACTAGAGAAACTAAGAGCAATAAATCCTCCCAAAGCAAAGGGTTTGTATCACTGGGTGAGAGCTGCTGATTTTGCAGGCTCTGAGAGAGGTTCTGGACCTGCCCAAACCACCTGCACACATAAGTGAACACTCACAAGTTCCAAACACCCAATTATTTGTGTTGTCCCAGTCAATGGCAAATGCCAAAGCCATAAATGAGCTGCAGGGATAACTTACCAGCACAGCTTGTGAAAGTATTTAAGAGATGGCAAACTCAGAATTCAGGCTGTGCTTCATTTCAAACGCACACAATTTACTGCTCCAGAGCAGCTCTGCTTGTATGCAAACATTTATTATGAGAACTCTCTGAACTTAGGAGAGTAGAAGATATGGACACAGTGTTTGCATGCTCTATTACCTTTCAATTATTTTTATAGGAGTTTTAGGAGACATTATGCAACATTTTGAAGCAGTTCTTCTGAGCGTAATTTAGTGACAAACACACCTGTAAGTTATGGCTACAAAGCATCCTTGCTGATAGCTGTAGCATCAATTATCTTGCTTTATGCTTCATAAAATTGCCCCCCCCCCAAGACATAATTAACTTAATTAGGTCCCATCACCATAATGATACACTCTTAGCATATTAACTAACATTTTTCTCATGGATCCAGCTTGCACCAACACAAAGCCCACATCTCAATCCACACATTTTCACAGCAAACTCAACATTTTTGTTGGGACAGCTTTTTCCTTCCAGCAATCGGGCACTGACACCAAGAAAAACAGCTCTGTTTGAACTCCTGTTTTCCCTGCACAGCAATCTCCTTCAGCAATACAGGCTGGTACATTTTAAAAAGACACTCAATCCTGTAACTCTATCTTTGTTGTCAAAGCATGTCAAGCAATGACTACAGGTTCGTGTCTCCTTGCACCCTCCTACCTTTCAGACATGTCTGGCTGCTGCATAAAATCCTCACATCTTGCACAGGGCTATTTGTCTACAGGCAGGGCTTATCTTCCCATCTCTGGCCCTGCTCAGGGAGGGAGCTCCAGGCTCTCTGGAGAAGGGGGAACCTGCCGGGATCCCGATGGATGGATTCGCTGTCTCCAAGGGAACGCTGTCACCGCGCAACACTGCCGCTGCTGTCACCTTAGGAGCTATTGTTACCAACCTCTTAAGCACACCAAACAAATTCCTGGGCTGATCCAGCTGGTATCAGTGAGCTGCCTTTCCAGAAGGTGCCTAAAGATAGGTTGGTGATACCTGTAGCAGGATACGTGATCATCCAGCTGAATCTCTGGTCTGCGCGCGCCGGCCGCTTCACTTTCAATTCCTTTCACAGTTTTGCCCACTTGAAGTTCATATTTTTGTTACCTAAAAGATCTCCTGCTTCATTAATGGCTCATTAAAGGCTTTATTAATGTATCTGTTGGATAAAAAGAAAATACTTAAAGAGGCTCAGGTTTTATGTAATGTTCAGGAAGGTTCTTTATGGGCCCTCTTTGCTCTGTTGGGCGTTCTTGCCTCATTTGAACGTGCTCAGCCATTTTAGGAACATCTTCCAGGCTTCCTTCTTGAGGTTTGCAGCTGAGAATGAGAGCAAGAGATTTTTCTCTTGGTGGGAACCAACAGGCCAGGTTTGTGTCTGTTTTTATATTATATTTTTCTTTAAACATTAAAGCTGTATGTTCTGAGAATCGACTCAGTGAATTATTCCCTTCAAAATGCATTCGATTTTCATTTGTTCACCCAGATGAAGTGCAGGTGCTGGCAGGGCTCCAGGGTGGGATTGCAGCAGCCCAGTGAGGTTGTTCCCTGCTGAAGTTCCCAGATGGCTTTGAAACTCCAACAGTGGTGGTGGGACCCAGGTTTTGGGGGAAGGTTACAATGGAGCTGTAAATTGTGCCCTATTGATCTGTGACTCCCACACCACAGGCACAGACCCTTCCTCACTTGAGCTCCTGGGCTCTGTGCTGAAAAAAGAGGGGTAAGTAGATTAAAATCAATGTGGGAAAAGTCCACAATCCCCTCTGCCTGGGGATATTCAGTTGGAAATGCCATATACTCAAAACCTCTGTGGTTTAGACTTCTACCTTGCAGCTTTTTCACAGAAAAATTACTCCTTATTCTCCTTTTCCTTCACATTTCTCTTTTCCCTTTTAGGTCACTACAAAGGCTGATCATTATAAGGTCTTTCTGCATAGAAAGGTCTGTGCTTTCCCCAATGGTTGCTGAAGGCTCCAAAACCTTCTCTTAGAAATTCTGCTGGCAAATTTCCCCGTGCCAGCAAAGCAGAGGGGAATAATGGTAATTAGAGAATTTCAGCTCCATGCACAGGCATTCCGTGGCTCCAAATGTTGAAGTGACAGATCATTATGTGAAATTTAACAAAGTAGTCATTCCACCCAGGTTTCATTAAAACTTTATGTGCTAAGAACTGAGTTTATTACAGGGTGGGCGATGACAGGGTTTTAAGAGATTCATCAGGTCACTTGAGCGAATCATTTCTCTGTCTGCTAAGAATAAAGAAATTAATATCTAAATCAAACAAGATTGCAATTTGGAGCCTTTCTACTTACCATTTTTTCCTCTGTCTATAAAATGAAAGGTATTGGTCCCCATCACAGCCTAATGGGCTTCAGATCTTTTATGGCAAATGCATTCCTCATAAAGCCCATGAAAAATTATCTCTGTGCTATTCCAGAGGAACGACATATTTTACATGGTGTCGGCCTTTCCATTATAAACACTATTTTTCAGATCTTTACAACCTGCCCATAAAAATGTGCTTCTGACAAGAAATTCAGCAGTGTGTCCCCAGCTCTGCAAGAAAGAAATTTTTTTTCCAGCTTTATCTAATTTTGACCAGTAATTTTGTCTTTGAATTGGGTAAATACAAGGTGGGCATGGGTCTCAACCCTGTGTCTTTCACATCTTTTTTTTTGTCCCATTGGATTCTTCCCTGCATGTCCATGAAATTTGTAGGAACTGGGCAGAATCCAGCCCATCCTGAGGTCTGATTAATGGCAGAAACAATCCCAACTATTCTCACTGCTGTAGGCCACCAGAGGCCCCGTTGTTCTGGGCACCACAGCAAGTCAGGAAAACAGAGTTTGCTCCAGAGGGTTTTCGCTCTAATTGAACAGAGCAGACAGACAAAGAGTAGGAAGAAAGGAAATAATATTATCCCTCCTCCTTTTATACAGAAATAACTGAGATGCTCAGACCATGAAATCCTGGCACTGTGGGAGCAGAAATTCTGTTCCTGTGCCCAGGGTCAGCATTCACACAGGATTCCCAGCCACTGACTTTGTTAAGACCAGACTGGATGAACAGTCTGGCTTTAAAGTCTGCAATTACTGGCTGAGTTTCTGAGCTGACATTTTCTAGTCGTCATTAAAGGACACTTGAAAGAAATTTCTCTATTATAACATTTTTCTGATTCAGGGATAAATCAGTTTGTTGACATAATTTTATGTCCTTTATGTAAAATCCTTTTTTTTTTTTTGTGTTAACTTGATACAAATTGTTGATATCAAACCATCAGGTCCATGCCATCAGTACAATCAGACCTAAACACATAACAACACTTCAGCACTAGCAGAAAGCCAACTTTTATTAATCTTACCTGCTTTGAACAGGGATCCAGGGCATTCCTGTTGGATGATTCAGTCAGAAAGAGAGAATTTCTTGGGATGTTTCAGTGGTGTGATGTGCATGGCCCTGGAAGAGGAGCTCACTTTTGGTGCACAAGTGCTGCTCTGTGCCTCACTCAAACCAACAGGTTTGGGTTATTTTGCTGAGTTACCCAGGCAACACCTTCCTTTCTGTGCTGCCCACTCAGGATTCCAGGAAAGCATTTGATTCCCGCTTGGAGAGCATTCCCAGGGAAAAGCCAAGGACAGCAGAATAAAGCCTTGGGCAGGAGGAGAGCGGAGTTGGTGAAACATTTCATCAGGGTCACCAGACAAAAAGGAATCAACAACTAGCTGCATAAATAATTGAAGGGAAAACTGTATATGC
Source organism: Emberiza elegans (assembly GCA_024865655.1). NCBI lineage: Eukaryota > Metazoa > Chordata > Aves > Passeriformes > Fringillidae > Emberiza > Emberiza elegans. Next base: position 3,388,402 of record JALJVW010000149.1, on the reverse strand, counting down.
CTGCTTTTCTGAGGTGTTACAAACCCATGGGTTCCAGGAGGCTTGGAGGGGCTCTGACCAAGCAACAAGGACTGAAATTTGGTTGTCTCTCCTGGAAAAACAATGGGCTTGAAAGTCATAATGACAATGTCATTATGCCTGGCACTGAAGAGTGAGTGAGCCCTTCCATGGTTTACCAGCCTTTGGATGAATCTATAAGAAAAAATGATTATGGAATGAAGAAAACATTTTTGTTTGGTTTAGGAGACGCCTATTCCAGTATCAAATCTGCCTCTTTCTAAACAAAATGCAAGTCAACAATTTCTGGATGAATCTGACACTGAGGAAAGAGTGCAAATAAGTAACATCTCAAGATTTTCTTTCCCAAAACTTTATTTTCAAAAGAAATAATGGACATAACTCAGTGCCTCTTCATTTGCCTTCAAATTTCACCAATTTGTATGAAAGAGAAAACATGATTGTATCCCAAGTGGAGTTGGTGGCACACAACACTCCTGACTGATGATTTCTCCCATAATTTACCTCACTGAAATGAGGTCTATTTTCCCTTTCACCTTAAAACATGGCTTTTGCATTGAAGGAGGTCATTGCACCCCTAACCCCCAGATGCACAGGAGATCCTGATTAACCCTGTAGCCCTCAGGAGCAAAGCCACAGAGTTCAGCTGGGGCACAACCAAACCTGTGTGTGAATGTGGAAAAAACCCAAAGGGACAAACGGCCAGGGACCTGCCAGACCTCCCCAGAGGGAATGAGCCTCACACAGACCATGGTCTGGGGCTCATGGAGCCCAGGGACAAACTGCCAGGGACCAGGGACAAACTGCCAGGGACCTGCCAGACCTCCCCAGAGGGAATGAGCCTCACACAGACCATGGTCTGGGGCTCTCTGCCACCCATTTAATGAGCTCCCTGTCACTCTTCACTCCCCCAGCTGCCATTCCTGCCCAATGCTCAAAATTTCAAACACCCAAAGCTGCCAGAACAAACAGATCAGGCACCTGATGGAGCCCCCCAGGGATGGAACCTCCAGCCTGGGGTCAGCCCCATTTCCTCCACCCACGTCTTCATCATGGATCTCATGTCTCATCTTTTCAGGAGTTAATTGTTAATAATTCCCCATGGGGTGCAAGATTCATTAGGCACTTCCTAATTTATCATCAGGTAATTTTAATCATATGAAAATCATTCTAAATTCATTTTGATAGACAATTTCCTGCTGCAGCCTCCTTTTCCCCTGTGTGGTTAGAAGCAGCATCTCTGGTTATTCTCCTCTAACTGTCCCCCATTGCACTTCCATCATTTTTTTTGTATTTATTTGAAAAACCTGCCAGCTGCTGAAGAGTTATCTTTTCTCCTTTCCTTTCCTTTCCTTTCCTTTCCTTTCCTTTCCTTTCCTTTCCTTTCCTTTCCTTTCCTTTCCTTTCCTTTCCTTTCCTTTCCTTTCCTTTCCTTTCCTTTCCTTTCCTTTCCTTTCCTTTCCTTTCCTTTCCTTTCCTTTCCTTTCCTTTCCTTTCCTTTCCTTTCCTTTCCTTTCCTTTCCTTTTCCTGAAATATATTGAAAAATCAGTTTATTTCATTCATCAAACCCCTGCCTTCCTGAAAATCACATTTTGCAAATGTGGGAATACCTGGGAGTCACCGGAGCATTTCTTTATTAAAGTGGCTTTGCCAGGTTGCTATATAGGAGATATTTGAGACAAACAGACAAAATCTCTTTAAGGATGGGATGGGAAAATAATTGTATTGCTTGGCCAAGGTGGTAAAAAGTTACCAGCTCTGCAGGAGCTTAAAAAGGAGGGAAAAAACAGGAAAACATGGAAAAACAATGCAGTTAAATGACAAACATAACTTAGTTGTTTAAAATTCAGAGCTCCCTGTCCCCATTCCAATAAAAGAAGGAGCTGAGAACTCTGAACATGTATTTACAGGCAGAACTTGTTCCTGACATCTCCCATTTTTTTATCCCTATTATTTCCCCGAGTGTTATTGCCAAAAAAAATTAAGTTCAAATGAATGCCTTGTTATTCACTGTCTGCAAGGATAACAAAGATGTTCTCTGGCTGAAAGCAGCAAGCGAGGCCTCCTGTGATGGTGGGGAAAAGAGGAGATGAGCATGATGAGAAGAATCAAGTGTTTTTATTAAAGGTGTTGTGTTCACGCAGCTTTTGTCGGGAAATCCAAATAATTTACTCCCACTTGCTTTCATTTGGAGCAGAAGGCAGCCTGGTGCTACATGAAAAAAGAATGAGCCTTGCTCCTCTGCAGTGCTTCCTTTCTGGGCAGGAGACAGACCTGCTGTGGCTGTCCACAATCCCTGCATTTACAGCCAGGAGCTGGCGCTGCCTGCCAGAAGAAATTAAATGTAATGGAAATGTGCTCCTGCCCAAAGTCAGGGGCTGCACTTGCTGTATCACATCCTTGTGCCCTGAGGGCTGCACCACCTTCTCCTCCCGGCAGGGCTGGGGGAGCTGAGCCATTCCTGGCTGCCGTGGAAGATTGCAATGCAAGATGTTTTCAATTGCCATCTGTGTGGCAGAGTATCTCTGTCAAGGGGGCAGTTTGCCTTATCTCTCTCTCTGAGTGACCACATTCACACCTCCCTCGGGAGGGGACACTGCTGATAACAGTCATTGAATGTCTCTGCATGGCTGATAAGAGCTGTAACATCCCATTGGGAGATGTGAGCCCAGAGGGAGGAGCCAAGCATTCCTACCCAGATATAGTCCTGAGGTTCTGAGACACCAGCACGGCTTTCTCCACGGGATTCCCCAGAGGAGCAGCAGCTGCCTCTTCTCCCACTGGATCTTCAGAGGAAGAACACATCCTTCTCTACAGGATCCCTGCTCCAGCAGAACCACCCCTGTTCTGGAGGGCTGCAGCCACAGTTCCAATGGGACTGCCACCAACACCCACAGGGTGTCAGGGTGGGTTCTGACTCTGTCAGCGTTGTTCAAATGTCCTGCATTGTTTATTTTATCCTTTTGTGTTTTTTTCTTCCCTATTAAAGAACTGTTATTTCCTGCTCCCATATTTTTGCCTGAGAGCCTCCTTAATTTAAAATTTATAGCAATTCAGAGGGGTGGGGAGGGTTTACATTCTCCATTTCAGGGGAGGCTCCTGCCTTCCTTAGCAGACTCCTGGCTTTCCAAACCAAGACAGGTGGTTTTACACCACTTTGTCCCACAGCTGAGGGGCTGTACCTGCTGAGCAGGGGATTCCTCACTGCAGCATTTTCCATCCACAAGGCACAGCTGGAAATCTCTGTGTTGAATCAGCTCTGCTGGCTTCAGTGGAGAAGGGACTCTGGGCTTGGATACACTCAAAAGCCAAGGAGACCTTGGAGCATCTTGTCCTGCATGGCTCACCTGGCTTTGCACAGCAGGGCTGGCCCTGCAGAGCTGCTGCTGGGGCTTCCCTGTTGGGGAAGATGGAACAGGAAAGCCTTATCAATATGATTGTATGGCAAAAGATTTTGAGAATATAGAAACTATAAGCGAGACTGAAATGAAAGCAAGCTTTGAGATCCCTCAGTTACTGAACAATGGGAAAACAATGGTGTGGTTGGCTGAAGGTAATCCCCTTTTGATGGAACAACACCCTCTGCTTGCAGACAGCCCAAGGGTCAGAGCAGACCCTACAGCTTGGCAGAAGGGGCCCAAGAGGAGCTTTTAGGGTTTAAAATGTAACACAGTATGGTGATGTAATGATTCTTATAGGCTGTATGGAAATGCTGTAGGATTTGTATCTTGTACTAGATTGGTTACTGAGAATTAGAAAGCACAGGCAAACAAGTCAGCAAAGTTGCAAGTAGAAAAAAGGTCTCAGAATTTTCCACTGCAAGAAAACTGAAAAACAGCTTCTGGCTTAAACTGTAATGTACTGACTTTTAGTGATTGGAGAACAGTAACATGAATATGGTAATTATAATAGCTATGATAGGCTATAGATAATAGTTAAGGTATAGATTGGTTCTGCTGTATTGAGATGCTCAGCAAAGAAGAGTAAATAATGCATTGTAACCAAAAGTAAATAATGCACTGTAACCAAACCCAAAGGGTGTCCAGGCCTGCCTGCAGCTGGAGCTGACAGCTGTGGGCACAGCTCTGCCACCCACCACCCTGGGCTGCTGTGACATCTTGGATATAATAAACTGCAATTTGTATACTATAAACTGCATTTTGGATACAATAAACTGCATTTTGGTGAGCCCCTGGAGCCCCACATCCTCATTGTGGCTCTTACATCACAGAATCCCAGAATCACAGAATAATGAGGTTGGAAGAGACCTCTAAGATCATCAAGTCCAACCTGTGCCCTAACACCTCAACTGGACTATAGCACCATGTCCAGTCTTTTTCTAAACACATCCAGAGATGGTGATTCCACCACTCCCTGGGAAGGGCAATCCAGTACTTTATTATTCTTTTGGTGAAAACTTTTCAGTGGAATGACTTCAGCCAGTGCCTCACCCTGCTTTGGCTCTTTTCAGCCCAAACTCCCCTCTGCAGACAAATCTCTGTATTCCAGAGGTCACTCCCCACCTGACATTTTTGCTTTAACAGAGATGAGGTGATAGGAGAAGCAGCTTTTCTTTAAGGGGAAGTAAAAGGGATTAAACCCCATGCACTTCACACCCATCCTGATCCTTGGACTTCAGAGGGGCCCCAAGCCCACTGCTGGCCTGGAGGGGCTCTGGAGGTGCTGTTAAACTCCTTTGTGTCACAATATTCCCCAGCCACAGCCTGCCAGCTCACTGAACCTGTCCCAGCCATTAACCACACCACCTTTCAGATCCATGCCGAATTCCCAGTTGGGAAATCAGAATTTTCTTTTTGCCTTGCACTGGGGGAAGAAGAGAGCCCTGTCTTCATTTATGAAATGACTGAGTGACCAGGTGTTCTTTTCTTGATTAGGGCAGTTTAATATTTCTGCTGATACCTGTACTTCAAAGTCTCCTCTCAGCCCTCATATTTTGTTTTTTGCAGTTGAGTTGTGAAGGATCAGCAGCTGAGCTTCAGTCGTGTTCCTCCTCATTTTTCATGCTGCCTTGGCTGTTTTGGAGAGCTGCTGAATGCCAAATGAAGCTGCAGGAGTGTGTTTGCTCCACAGCCAGCAAGGCATGAAGCCCTTTTTTCTCCAGCTGTGGAGTAGAGCCAGAGCATTGCTAACAGAGTCACTGGGGATGTGACTCAAAGGGTGACATTTCCTACTCTGCTCTGTGACACCAGATGATGAATGCTCACAGCAAAACACGGGGCTGGTTTAAATAAACAAAATTAAATCTATTTCTGTGATTACAGGAATCGTGTTACATCTCTGAGGGAGCATCAGCTGCTGCTCCCAAGCGCTGCAGATTTGTCAGCTTGTTTAGAAATGCTCTGCTTGTTCACTGGGTTTTCCTGCTGCATAAATCCATTGGCATTTTGGCCCGAGCAGGCCAGGGGGGGATTTGGCCAGTGGGAGATTTGGCCAGCAGGTTCATGTTCTGCACATCAGCCTTAATCTTGTTTTACACTCAGCAATTTACAGCATCATATTGTTCCCGTTTCCAGCATTACAGAGACATCATGGGAGTCCATGAGAGCAGGGAACTGAGCCCAGAGCCAGAGCTGAGGGGATTCTCCCATTTCTGGATTCTCTCATTCCTGGATTCTCCCACTCCTGGGTTCTCCCATTCCTGAATTTTGCCCTTCTTGGATTCTTCCATTCCTGGATTCTCTCATTCCTGGATTCTCCAATTCCTGGATTCTCTCATTCCTGGGTTCTTTCATTCCTGGGTTCTCCCATTGGATTCTCCCCCTGATTCCTGGATTCTCTCCCATTCCTGGGTTTTTTCATTCCTTCCTGGGTCCTCCCATTCCTGGGCTCTCCCATTCCTGGATTCTCCAATTCCTGGATTCTCTCATTCCTGGTTTCTTTCATTCCTGGGTTCTCCCATTGGATTCTCCCACCCCTGGATTCTCACACTCCTGGGTTCTCCCATTCCTGACATTTCCCCTGCTCTGTGACACCAGATGATGAATGCTCACAGCAAAACACGGGGCTGGTTTAAATAAACAAAATTAAATCTATTTCTGTGATTACAGGAATCGTGTTACATCTCTGAGGGGAGCATTGCTCCCAGATTTGTCAGCTTGTTTAGAAATTCTCTGCTTGTTCACTGGGTTTTCCTCCTGGCATTTTCTCCAGGCCAGGGGGATTTCCTGGGAGATTTCTCCCATATTCCATGGACACTCAGCAATTTACAGCATCATATTGTTCCCGTTTCCAGCATTACAGAGACATCATGGGAGTCCATGAGAGCAGGGAACTGAGCCCAGAGCCAGAGCTGAGGGGATTCTCCCATCTCTGGATTCTCTCATTCCTGGATTCTCCCACTCCTGGGTTCTCCCATTCCTGAATTTTGCCCTTCTTGGATTCTTCCATTCCTGGATTCTCCCATTCCTGGGCTCTCCCCAATTCCTGGAATTCTCCCATTCCCACCCCTGGATTCTCACACTCCTGGGTTCTCCCATTCCTGGCTTCCCCCACTCCTGAATTCTTCCATTTCTGGATTCTCCCACTCCCGAAATTTCCCATTCCTGGATTCTCCCACTCCCGAAATTTCCCATTCCTGGATTCTCCCACTCCTGGGTTCCCCCATTCCTGAATTCTCCCACTCCTGGATTCTCCCACTCCTCAATTCTCCCATTCCTGGATTCTCCCATTCCTGAATTCTCCCATTCCTGAATTCTTCATTCCTGGATTCTCCCACTCCTGAAATTTCCCACTCCTTGATTCTCCCACTCCTGAATTCTCCCATATCTGGATTCTCCCATTCCTGGATTCTCCCATTCCTGGACTCTCCCATTCCTGGATTCTCCCATTCCTGGATTCTCCCACTCCTGGATTCTCCCATCCTGGATTCTCCCATCTCTGGATTCTCCCATTGCTGGATTCTCCCACTCCTGGACTCTCCCATTCCTGCCACAGGGCACCAGTCACCCTCCCCATTCCATGCTGTTTTCTGGGCCATGTGTCCCTGGGATGCAGCCCAAGGGGCAGAGCAGAGCCCAGTCCTGAGCCCTGGCCGAGCCCCAGCTGCCCCTGCAGCCAAACCCCACACCCAAACCCACACCCATCCCCTGCAGTCCCTGCCCCGGGGGAAAGGAAAGGCAGGCAGGCAAACCTGGATTGTGCCAAATTCCAGCCAGGGATTGCAGGGGGACGCAAGGGGAACCATCCTGACAGCAGAGGCTGAGCCAGCCCCTCCCTTGGGCTCCCAGATGTGCCCAGCTGTGAAAAGAGCATTTTCCATTCCCCACTGAAGCCAAATTTTATCAGTAAGGGGCTGGTGAAGCTCTGAGATTGAGACCAGCAATAAATTCTGATTTTATCTGCTGTGCCAGCTGTGCTGGGGAGGGATGAGCCCGAGCTGCCGTGTCTGGGCAGGTTCAGATAGTGTTACAGCCCTGAATCACCATTGCCATGGCACACAAAGGCACCAGGCTGTCACAGATACCCCCTGCTCCATCAGGTGCTGTCTTCAGATGTCTGTGCTCAATGGGAGCACACCTGCAAAATTAATACTCCCCAAGCTCTAGTGGAAAAAAAAGGGCTTTGTGCAGAAACCCTAAAAAATAAGGCAGCACTGAGGGAGACAGAAGTGTAAAACTGCCTTTCCTCTTGAAAACCTTTCTCCATGGAGCCATCAGGATGCATTTCCTGGGAAAACAGCGAAGGCTCTGCTCAGCCCTGCTCCTGAATGCTGCCCAGATTATCATGCCTGCCATGAAGGGTGGGGAGCAGGCTGCCAGCTGGGTAATGGCCCTCCTGAAAAACAACCTTCCAGCTGGCTTTTGGGAAGCCACTTCTCATGCAACTATCAAAACATCATCTCTGTGCTCTTGTCACCCAGAGGAGGAAGCAGATTTTAAGCAAGTGTTATCAAGGCTGAGAGAGCCTGAATTAACTTGTGCTCGAGACACTTAGTGCACTGCCAATAAATCCACCAGAAAGTTGCTCTGTCTAGAAAGTACAAAGCAATACCGAAGCAGTTCCATCAGGAGAGCTCTGCCAGGGGTTGTGGCTGCTCTTCAGTGGCTGGGGAGCTTTGCCAGTGCCCCAGTGTCAAACCCTGATATCCCTTTATTCCCCCCTGTCTGCTCCCATTGGCTCGCTGCGTTCCCTGGGCAGTGGTGGCAGGCAGAGGAATTTGCTGCCATCCCTTCCAAGAGGCCAAAATTCCTCATTTAACTCGGGGCACTGAAGGAGGGGAACCCAGCCAAGGCAGTGACTGAGAAGGGAGGGGGGAAGAATAAGTTTTGCCTGAATAGAGTGAATGAAATATCTTCAAACCTGATAAAAATTAAAGATATCAGGAAGATTGCCCTAAGATCTGTAAGGATCATGCTCTGGGCAATGCCAGATCTCTCTGTCACCAACAGGGTGGCACAAAAAGTCTCTTTATTTGGATAAAATAACTCTTTTTCAAAGTCATGTTTTGAACCAAAACTGGAATCCTTGCACCTGGTAACTGGGTGATAATTTTGCCTGAACAGAATGAATGAAATATCTTAAAACTTGATAAGAAATTAAAGATATCAGGAAGGCTGATATCTCAGTGTGAGACTTGTGAGGATCATGCTCTGGGCAATGCCAGATCTCTCTGGTCACCAGCAGGGTGGCACAAAATTCTCTTTATTTGGGGCTTTTGTCACTGTATTGTGTAAATGCATGTTTCTAAAGGCAACAGCAACAAAGTCAGCAGAGCTTAACACAGGAATAATGACATGTCTGGAGTTTATCACAGGACAAACACTGGTCCCAAAATTCTTTGTCTGAGCTGGGGAATGCTGTCCTTGGGCTGGGCTGGGATCAGCAGTGGGCAGTGCCAGTCTGTCATTCCCAGGAGCAGGGCTGGGTAAAGCTCTCCCAGCTCCAAACCAGGGATGTGTCCTTTTTAATAAAACCTTTTTATTCCCTTACAGGTACCAAGGAAAAGCCCTCCTGACTCTAAAGTAAGAGGAACAGAGTGGCTTCATTATTTTGAATTATCTCATGGTTTCATGCAGTAATAGCTTAGGTTTTGCTTACTTTTAATAGCAAAATAATAACAGGATTTGTGGTTCCCATAATGCATCCACATTTAATGAGTGCATGTGTACACAGACAAAATGCAATTTTCTAAATTCCACATCTTGCATGCATACAGTCTTCATCCTTTTTTTTCTGTAGAAACACTGTGATTAGAAGCCCATTTCATGTTTTCAGGTAAGTGTCCTAAAGTAATTTTTGCAAATTGGGCAAAATTGGGCAAATTGAGAAAAGTTTTTCTAGTCACAAAGAATGCCAAGTGTGTCAGTTCCCAGCCAATTGTTTGAGCTCAGGCTTCAGGGCATGGCCTGAGAGAAACCTGCAGAGAGCTGCCTGGAGGGATGGCAATGTTTTCATGGTGGAGCACAGAGGGGCTTGGAACAGGCTGCAGATGACAACGTGGCTTTATTCTGCTGATGCTCTTTGCTCTGACGCTACAAGATTGTCTGCCCAGTTGTTATGGAGGCAGACATCCCCTGATTCCTGCTCAGAGCTCACTGCATCTCTCCCTGGGATGCGCTGGATGTGCTCACCAGGGCTGCAGACATCCCTGCCTTTCCGTAAGGCTGACACAAGGCTGCTCTGCCCAGGTCCAAACTCTGTCCCACGTGTGTTCACATTCAAAAGCTCAGTAATTAAGAGCTCACCTCCTCAGAACAATTTTATCCGTAAGTATATGCACGTTAAATGTGGAATGACACTGGAAAATAAATGAATTCAATCACTCCAGTCAGCCTGGTCACCTTGCTGCCCATGGAACTGCAGCAGTGAGACTGGCTCTGAAGTGCTGGGATGATTCACAAATGATTTCTGATCAAAAAGTCTGGAGTGAGTTTATAAACTGGGGCACACTGTCTCTGATTTTCTTTTGTACAGACCAAGGAGAAAATTCTGTGAAGGAAAAATCAATGCAGACAGATGAAAACCAGGCAGCAGCAGCAGAACTGGCCTCTTTTACCTCTCTGGGTTTTGCTGAGGGCTTTCACAGAATCACAGAATCCCAGAATGGTTTGGGTTGGAGCAGACCTTGAAGCTGAGCTCGTTGCAGGTGTGCTGCCAAAAGCAGCTGAGCTGGTGAAGGCACATCCCTGGTTTGGAGCTGGCAGAGCTTTACCCAGCCCTGCTCCTGGGAATGACAGACTGGCACTGCCCACTGCTGATCCCAGCCCAGCCCAAGGACAGCATTCCCCAGCTCAGACAAAGAATTTTGGGACCAGTGTTTGTCCTGTGATAAACTCCAGACGTGTCATTATTCCTGTGTTAAGCTCTGCTGACTTTGTGGCTGTTGCCTTTAGAAACATGCATTTACACAATACAGTGACAAAAGCCCCAAATAAAGAGAATTTTGTGCCACCCTGCTGGTGACCAGAGAGATCTGGCATTGCCCAGAGCATGATCCTCACAAGTCTCAGGGCAGCCTTCCTGATATCTTTAATTCTTATCAAGTTTTAAGATATTTCATTAATTCTGTCCAGGCAGAATTATCACCCAGTTACCAGCTGCAAGGATTCCAGTTTTGGTTCAAAACATGACTTTGAAAAAGGGTTATTTTATTCAAATAAAGAGACTTTTTGTGCCACCCTGCTGCTGACCAGTGGCATCTGGCATTGCCCAGAGATCCTTACAGGTCTCCGGGCAATCTTCCTGATATCTTTAATTTCTTATCAAGTTTTAAGATATTTCATTCACTCTGTTCAGGCAAAATTATCACCCAGTAACCAGCTGCAAGGATTCCGGTTTTGGTTCAAAACATGACTTTTAACAAAGACTAAATAGCGTGAAAAACTGTGACTGGCTCCAAACTCTTTTGGTAGCATTGGAATACTTGAAGGAAAGGTTGAAGCTCATCTTTTTCCACAGGCAATTCCAGCCCCTTAATGAGAACATTAAAAACATGATTTAGACACAACCCAGATTTCCTCTGTATCTTTTCCCTTCCTTACTTAAAAGCATTTCTACACAAACACAGAGTAGTTTTTCTGCAGGAATTTTCCCCCAGTTTGTCCAAAAGGATGGCTGTTCCCCAGGGAGGCTGTGTGTTTATGAGAGCCAGTAAAACACCTTGTTACCAGCAAAGCCTGGCTCGTATCTGAGCCATCATTCCCGTTGTGATTGTGTGCCTGAAAAGATAAAATCCCAGGCTATGGGCTCAATTCCTGAGCTGCAGGGACAATTCCAATTCTTCCCTCAGCCAGCTCTGAGCAGACACAGGATTTTACAATCAATACCTGTATCTGGGCTCACACATTTATCTTTCCCACCTTTCTCCATGACTCCGTGGCTGACTGAGCATCCTTCACGGCCCCACTGCTGCTGTCTGTGAGCTGCAATTCCAGCTGCATTGCCATCCCTCACTCCTGCCCAGCTCCTCCTGCAGCTTGCCTCCCGCCCACAGCAACTGGCCCATGACCTGGGCTTCTAATTAGTGCTGGAAAATGAAAAGCATTTTCATCCGGGATGCTGTGGGAAGGCAGGGCTGTGTGAAAGGAATGTCACTGGAGAAGCCCTTGTGGAGGGGGCCGCAGACACAGCGTGTTAACGAGTTCCAAAGGATCCCCACGTGCATTGAGGATGGTTTCTCATGTGGAACGTGCTTTCACCGCCTGCCCAGCTGGAAGCCCCAGGAGCTGCTGGAGCAGAGGTCCCAGCGAGCAGCCGGAGCCTTTCTCTGCCTGGAGCCCTGAACCTGCAGCAGCCTGATCCAAACCTCGGGAAATCCTGAGTTTTCCCAGCTACACCAACCCAGGGGATGCGGGGCAGCTCCTGAGGGAAGGCAGCTCCTTGCTGCAAGGCACTGCTTCCCTCCTGCCTGCCCCTGGCCTGGGGCTCCCTCTAATCCACGTATTCCTGCTTTCCTGCAGGGGCAGCAGCAAGCTCTGCCCAATAGAAGGGGCAGGAACAACTCAAGAATGAGCTTGCATACACCATGTGTTATTTTAGGGACAATCCTGCCTCCTCCCCAGGCAGGGAGAAGCCCTGACAGTGGTGGGACCTCGCTGTGCCAGGGAATCTGCTCGGGCAGGAATTCCAGGGACTCTGCAAGGCAGAGAGGGAAGGGGGGAATTTAGGAGACAACCAGAAGAGAACAGCACATCAGTGAGTCAATCCCAGTTATTTATCTCTGGTAGAAAAGAAATTCTGGGTCCTGTTGCAGCAGTGGCTCTCAGGAATAACCCCAGCACAGCTCTGGGGCTGTCCATGGGTTAAAGAACAACCCATTCCTCCTGCCATTGCACAGGAGGCATCATGCAGGACAAAAATTCCCCTGGGAGCAGTGAACTGCCTCCAGCAATCCCTCACCAAGGCCAGAGTGAGGATTGCAACACAAAGCAGGTGTCTGGGGGCTTGTTCCCCCCATCTGTGATTATCAATCCCAGGAACAGGGGCTAACGATGCTCCAAACTCAGCATCTCTCATTGTTTTGAGAGGGTTTGTTCCTCCCATCTGTGATTATCAATCCCAGGAACTGGGGCTAACGATGCTCCAAACTCAGCATCTCTCATTAATTGTTTTGAGATCCACCTGTGCCTGAGCTCTGTTCAGGACATCCAGCCTTGCAACACTCCCACAGGATTCCTGTCAAAGGGAAAGTCCTTCTCAGCTCCTTAGGATAGAGTGACATCTTGTGGTTTCTTCTTTTGTCCACCACTGACAAATAAAAATTAGCCAGAAGAGCCTTGAGTAAGTCTGGGTTTGTCTCTGGTGCAACACCAAGATCTCATTTCTCTGAGGAACCTCATGTCCTTGATTCCCACACTGATACAAAAGCTCACTCTGCCACTTGTGGAAGGAGAATGAAAATTTGTGCTTGGAACAGCAACAAATCCATTCTAATTCACACAAATTGGAAAATTTTTGTTGAGTACAGACTCTACAAAACCCCTCAGGTGCTCAGGGTCACGCACAAGCGGGATCCTAGCAGCCAAATAAATCCATTTTCAGTAGCAGCACCTCTGCTGAAGGGATTCTTGGGGAAAACCTTTCCAAGGGCAGCTCTGGGAATCATTCCCACCTGGGCTCCAGGATGTGTGCGAGGAAGAGAAGAGGATCCCATCAGGCAACTCAATTCCAGCTGCACCCACAGGAGCTCAGCACTGTCACACCCGGGGCACTTCAGCACCGTTCCAGAAGTGTCAGGGATTTGCTTTCTGACAGAGCCTCCAACACAAAACAGTTTTCAATTGAAGGCTCCACACCTAAACTCATCGATGAGCTACAACTGACAAATTCCTCTGCCAGAAAATAAAAAGATGCCAAAAAAAGACAAAATGATTTTGCTGGTTTTGCAGTGAAAAAGCAGTGGCACCTTTGAAAGGAACACTATACAAAATCTGGAGTAAAAACCACCATGGAACAGCATCCATGTACCTATGAACTGGCAACAATACTTATAATATTATTACCACTAAAAACTATGGAAATAAATCAATTCATGTTGTTGCAAAGCAGGTAATTCTCAATTTTCAAGGTTATTTTGCATCTGTAAGGCTTGGGAGAGCAGCAAGTGAAATCACAAGTGTTTGCATTTCTGTTCCCACTCAGGCAATCCTGGGAATTTGGTTTGGAATTTGTGACTCTGCATCATTCCATTGTAGTTTTGCTCAATCCAGCTGCAGGGCCACTCAGTGCATTTGCCTGATATCCTCTGTAAACCCTTCTGCCTGGCTGCTGTCCTTCCAAAATTCAAAGCTTTAGCCCCAATCTGCTTTCAGCCCTTCCCTTAGTAAGGAATATATATATGTTGCAAGGGACTGATACAGAGAAAAGGCAAAATTACTCAGGAAGAATTTTTGATGGACTGAAAATAAACACGACTGAAGGTTTCTCCTGTCTTTCTCAGAGTGAACACCACAAAAATAGCCTGGAAAAAAAAAGGTTTAAAATGTTCCAAAGCTTAAAAACCAGGTTCCCCTAAGATAACCCACAGGAGATCCTCAGCATATGGTGACTTTTACAAACATGAGGGGATGTCCACAGTTATTGAAATGGGAAGAACCAGCCCCTGTGTAACCCACACCAAAGCTCATTTTACCTGCAGTGAGGCAGATTTTGGTAAAATTAGCCCCTGTTCCTTCCGAGCAGCACTCCCCTTTCCCTCCCCAGCACAACGCTTCTAGCTACACACAGCTAAAATGACCATTTCCATCTAAATTTGAATACAAAAGCTGCCTCACCAAGTCCAGACTATAATACAGCAAGGCAATAAGCACCAGCAACACGCTCAGGAACCCCATTTGTGAAACAAATCAAGGGGCAGGGCTGGAAACGTGCTCAAAAGCCCTTTTCAACAAGGGAGCATCCCCAGCCTGCACACAGAACATCCCTCACGTCCTGCTCTGACCTGCACCAGCAGCAGAGAGAGTGAACAACGTGTCAGATTGTGGAAGTTCTCCCTGCATGAATAACTTTGGGAGCAGTTATCTCTGCTGTTCTGATTGCCAGGAAGCCTGTAACCGCACTTCAGCCAAAATGCATTTGTTTCCATGAAATTCCAAAGAGGAAACTCCTATTGACTGAGAAAAACCCATTTATTATCCAAAGGTTGGTATTTATCATCTGTTTCAAAGGAGCTCCTCCCTCCTTTTCTCCTGTTCTCTCTCACCTTTTTAATAACCTCTGTTCTTTTTGTACTTTGCACAATGAGAGAGGAAATAATTATATTTGTCTCTCTGCTGACAGTGGGTACTGCTCCTCCTCTTCCAAATGGAAACAGCAACTGATTCCCCTGCTAAAATTTCCTTGTCCTAGGTATCATTCTCCTTCCTGCAAGTCTGATCTCAAGAAAAAGCTAGGAAATGAAAAGGAGGATGTTGTTCCTTGAGATATTTATTTACGAACTGAACATTTTTAGACACTTAAAATTAAGTCGGGGTGGGTTTGTTTTTTTGGGTTTTTTTTTTGAGAAAGAAGATTCTAGAGCCCTGAAATGAAAAACTGATGAGTAGAACTGCTGTGGGGGAGAAAAAATATGTCCACACCAACGTTACTAGTGAACTCCTTTACTTCATCACACACAGAGCTTTCTACACTGACAGGTCTCGGATATTCATGCGGTCGGGTTTTATTGGCATCATTTCATTTATCAACTCTTCCAAATGGAAACAGCAACTGATTCCCTTGCTAGTACTTCCTTGTGCTAGGTGTCATTCTCCTTCCTGCCAGTCTGTTCTCAAGAAAAAGCTAGGAAATGAAAAGGAGGATGTTGTTCCTTGAGATATTTATTTATGAAACGAACATTTTTAGACACTTAAAAATTAAGTTGGGGTGAGGGTTTTTTTTGAGAACGAACATTCTAGAGCCCTGAAATGAGATACTGATGAGTAGAACTGCTGTGGGGGAGAAAAAATATGTCCACACCAATGGCATTACTAGTGAACTCCTTTACTTCATCACACACAGAGCTTTCTACACTGACAGGTCTCGGATATTCATGCGGTCGGGTTTTATTGGCATCATTTCATTTATCAACTCTTCCAAATGGAAACAGCAACTGATTCCCTTGCTAGTACTTCCTTGTGCTAGGTGTCATTCTCCTTCCTGCCAGTCTGATCTCAAGAAAAAGCTAGGAAATGAAAAGGAGGATGTTGTTCCTTGAGATATTTATTTATGAAACGAACATTTTTAGACACTTAAAATTAAGTTGGGGCGAGGGTTTTTTTTTGAGAACGAACATTCTAGAGTCCTGAAATGAGATACTGATGAGTAGAACTGCTGTGGGGGAGAAAAAATACGTCCACACCAATGTCACTAGTGAACTCCTTTACTCCATCACACACAGAGCTTTCTACACTGACAGGTCTTGGATATTCATGCGGTCGGGTTTTATTGGCATAATTTCATTTATCAACTCTTCCAAATGGAAACAGCAACTGATTCCCCTGCTAGTACTTCCTTGTGCTAGGTGTCATTCTCCTTCCTGCCAGTCTGTTGTCAAGAAAAAGCTAGGAAATGAAAAGGAGGATGTTGTTCCTTGAGATATTTATTTATGAAACGAACATTTTTAGACACTTAAAAATTAAGTTGGGGTGAGGGGTTTTTTTTGAGAACGAACATTCTAGAGCTCTGAAATGAGATACTGATGAGTAGAACTGCTGTGGGGGAGAAAAAATATGTCCACACCAATGGCATTACTAGTGAACTCCTTTACTTCATCACACACAGAGCTTTCTACACTGACAGGTCCCGGATATTCATGCGGTCGGGTTTTATTGGCATCATTTCATTTATCAACACTTAGGGGGGCAGTGGCAGTCACATGCAGGAGCATCCAGAAAAGCAGCACTTGAGGATCACGTGGGACAGGTCACACAAAGTCTACCACAGGCAAGAATCAAACGCACTGGGCTCAGTTAGTTCCATTTTCTGTGCTGAGCAGCGCATCACAGGCTGTGATGGTCCTGCTCGGCCAGGGACAGCAGGAGGTCACAGTGTCCACATGTGCTTCTTCAGCTCTAGAAACGCCCACCGAGCTTTGCCATTTGCATTATTCAGAGCTCCACACATTCTGCTCCTGGCTCATTGATCTAGTCAGTCTTTGGACTGTAAAAAAATTACAAATAATGGATTTGCAGTTTTCTGCTTTACAACTCACTAGAACGAGAAACAATTGTTGACATGTACACAACTTTATTTTAAGGACACGGCAATCACAATGACAGAAACAGAACCATTACTTTAATACTGTAAGCTTTCCTCTGGGAACTGACTTGCACACAGTTAGATCCAAAAGCGTTTTGAAACAGTGTCTTGGGGGAAAACACAGCAAACCTTAAATATATTAACTTCAAACTTTATGTGCTTATCTCCTCCTTTTGGTAGCTGGTGGCAGTTAAAGCTTTTCAAAGTCGTGGCCACTGGAATTCATTGCCTCGGGGTGCATCACCCTTCCCATGAATAGCACGGTACCTGTGGAGAAAGTGGGGAAGGAAGGAAGGAGGGAAAGGTGTCAGAAGCAGGAGGAGCTGAGGATTTAAGGTGATGAGTACCAACAATAACCTCCGGAGCGGAGCTGTGGGATTGTTACAGGAACAAACCTCTCAGAACCTGGTACAGGAAATGGCTCAGGAGCCCCGTTTGAAGAGAGCAAGCAAACCTGAGCACCTGGGCTTGTCTGGAGAGGAAGGGCAACCAGGAGGATTTTTTCAAAAGGTTTCCAGCCTCAGATTTCTGGATTAGGAACAAGCTCTGAGGCTTTAGCTAGAGCTGTTGGCAGCTCCTCTTTCTACATGCAACAAGGGTTCTGCAATTTTAAGAACTGTCCCAAAGTGACCAAATCCCACTCTGTCCTGATTTGAACTTTTTTTTTTGGATGTTGAGCAGCAATAAAGGCCAGATACCCTTCTCCAGATATATTTTCTGTCTAATGTGTCTATAACAGTAGTAATATTTAATTTTATTATGGTTTAAAAAACCCCTAAGAGTTGGTATCTTGCCTTGCTGGGAATGAAGTTTGTGGGAATGAAGTCCCACAAGTGACTCTACCAAAGCAGACCCATAAAAACCCTGTGGGTGCACAGCAATGTTTTATCACCCAGTCACATCCACACCATTACAGCAAATTACAAATACCAGACTCAGGAATTACTTAATCCTTGCCCCTCTTGCTGGTGAGTGCAGCTCTCATCCCTCACCTGCCACAGAGCACTCGGAGAGCACATCAGAATTATTCCCAGCTGTAATGTGCCTCCATTATGCAAATCATTGGGTACTGGGAGCGTATTTCACTGGGCTGACTGCAGCCAAGCTCCCAGGGAGTGCAAGGATTATGGATACTCAGGGCAGTAACTCTGTTCTCACTGCAGAAATGGTGAATTTTTCTTTTCTGTGAGTTGTTTTTCAGGGTTATGTCAGATGTTGGTGTTTTATCTGGAGAAAGATTCAAGGCCATGGAAAAGGTGAGTCTTTCATTATTGGGTATTTTAAAACAAACTAAGGAAATGCATAATAAAGCCCAGCCCATTGGTCAAAACATGCAATTTTCCTTGGACTGCTTGAGGATGTGCTGTGAAAAACTCAAGAGAAGTCTGCAATATTCTCACCTGTTCTTCTATTTCTGACCAAAAAGAAGAAGGGATGGTCCACTATGACCTGGGGGTAGAGCACTGCCATTCTGCTGATGGCAATCATTCCTGGAGGAAACAGAACACAGGACCCTTGTCAAACAGCTCTGCCCCTTCTCCTGCTCCTCACCCCTGTGCAGCCCCTGAGGTCCCACCCTCAACCCCAAAAACAGCAGGAAAATATTCCCTGAGAAGAGACCTGCAGAGTAATTGCCTATTCTGGCTTTAAGAATGATTAACAATGCAGAGTGCTGCAATTTCCCAGGCTGAGGGAGCAGCATATAAATTTTAAGATGCAGAACCTTCAGAGGAGTTGTGAGTGCTGCTCACTCACAGAGGGAAGTGCACTGCATTAACCAGCTCTGCTGCCCTGCTTTACACGGTGGAGAGGCAAAGGGAACCCTCAATAACCAGAGAAAATGAAACAATTAAATGGGCTGATCCTGCAGCTTTTGGCTGGTGTTTTTAAATATTGCAGAGCTGAAGGCAAAATTAACTGGGAATCAGGCAGAATTTGGCCCTTTGTTATTTTTATTTGAGGGTGTGGATTTCTCCAGGATGTTATTACTGATTCCCAGTGTTTCATTTACTTCTAAATTTTCACTCCACTGTTCATAAAGACTGGAGCATGGCCATAGAGAGAGTCGGGCACAATTCAGCCCAGAGCTGGCAAGCAATTCTTCCTTTTCTCAAAGACTGGCAAAGCAGAGGCAATTAGATATCACCTAATGATACAGATGGGGAACAAATGTAACTTATTTCCATGTGGCAATCTGTAAAGCAAGCACCAGCCCCCGGCATTGACAGGGGACAGCTCTGGTTCTGCACTCAGCACTTCCCACCTTGTTTTTCTGGACGTGAGCTTATTAAAATGCAGCTGCCACAACCACCCTCATCTCCCTCTAACTCTCCCGGATCAAATGCCTCTGACCATCTCAATTAGCAGGTGAAAAATGATGAATGCTCAAGTTCCATGAAGGGAACATAAATTGCAGTCTGCGCTCTCCTGACAATCAGAAAATAGAGGTTTTTTTTTTCACAGGATGCTCAAAACTCTTGGTAAAACATGTTACAAAAATGCCAACACTTCTGATTTGCAGAATTCTCTTCTGCAAGCAGCACACTTGCTATGCTGTGTCTCCATGCTGCTATTTAGCTTTCCTGCCTGTACAGCAAATCAGTTGTAAAAAATTAATTAGCACAGAATGCCCAGACATTTGATTTAATTCTGCTTTTCAGTCAGGTACCTGAGGCAGCAGCAGCTTCTGATCCTTCCTCATTAACTTCTAGAAATGCCTTGTGAAGTGCCTTTGCAAGGTAAAGTTCCTTGTTATCTGCAGAGGAAAGGGGAACACATTTCAAGTGGCTCAACAATAAGATTGAAGCATTTGAAGAATCCACCCCAAACACTGCCAAAAGCCCAACACCATTATCCACCTTCTACAGCAGGCAGGGAAGGAGAAGAGATTTCTTGCATTAAAACACCTTCTGCCAATGCCTTTTAACAGCACCATTTACCTCACTCAGATCTGTAGTGTTCTCCTACACCATGGATATTACAATAGCTCAGGACTGCCCAGAGCCCAGCATAGTTTATAGAGAGAGGGTAAAACCAGCCCTTGGACACAAGTTTTAAATACAATTAGTGGGAAAAAAGATATTAAAATAGCTCAGGACTGCCCAGCATAGTATATAGAGAGGGTAAAAACAGCCCTTGGACACAAGATTTTAAATACAATTAGTGGGAAAAAAGATTATGACATTATAGGCATAAAAAAATTAATTTCTGCACTGAGTACAACACAGGCTTCCTCCAGGAAAATGATGTCTTTTCTTTCTTCTTCTATTATATATTTACAAGAAGCTGAAGAGAAATATTTACTGCAAGAACCACCACAGAGCCAGTTCTTTTCAATCTTGTTTCTGTTGCATCCTTCTCTGTCAGTATTTTAATTTCAGTCCCAGCCTCCTCCTGCTGAATGTCTCGCAGGTTTTTGTGGGATGCTGAAGGATCAGCTCTGTTGGAATGCTCAGCTGCTGTAATGCCAAGGCAAGCCAAAGGCAGGAGGAGCAGCAGCTGGAAAAGTCTTTCCCCAGCAGAGCTCATTTGCTGCTCTGTACACTCAGCACTGAATTAAAGCTCCCAGTTCAGCTGCTGCACTTCCATCACACCAACAAAAGCCCCAAATCATCCCCTCAGGGACTGTGTGCAGGAAAACAGAGGCTGCTAAGACTGATACCAGGTCTAGACTTCAGTCCCAAGCCTTCAGGGAGGCTGTCCTGAGAGCTGGGATTGAGTTTCCACCCTGTTCCTTTAAACCACGGCACACGCAGCACCCACTTGTCTTTAGCGTTAAGCAAAAATCTTAAATCCAAACACATTTTTATGTTCAATAAAACATAATAATTGGGAAACACCCACTTAGCCTAATCATGTATTTTAATCACTCCTTTATTACTGCAGCACTGAAGCCTGATCCTGTGCCCTGTAATACTCACAGAAATATTCCGCATTTTTGCTCCCAGTGCTTTATTTTGCATAGTTTGGTGGTGCTGATGGAACTCCAAGGTATATTTTTGATTAGGAATAGCACCTCAGAAGATTGCTCTCCACCTGGTGGGCTCAGAGCCCCTAATTCTGAGAGCACAAACACAGCCAACAGTTGCCATCAGGTATAAAAGGTTGCTACTTGTGAGAGCTTTCAGGATCTGAGTATTAAAACCAACATTTTTAAGTTGACAGGAACACAGAAAGTGCCACTGCAGATGAGACCAGTATGCCCAGTACAATTCCAGCTATGGAATTGCTGCTTCCCAAGAAGGTACAGAAAGCCCTGTAAATGAAAACTGCAGCACACTTATAAGGGAAAAATATCCTCTCAGCAGCATGTACCTTATACCTATAACCCAAGCTTCTATCCACAGAGTGCCTTTATTCAGTGCAGTATAGAGAGTTCTGATTGCTCTGGAGCAATTTAATTTTTTCAGTCCTGCCAATCTCAAGGAACACCCAGCAAAGATCCCCGTGGTTACATTTTCCATGAGAGAAGAACTTTCTATTTGTTTTCCATTTGTTGCCTTTCACTTCATTGGATATCTTTGTCCTTGGATGATGAAAAGAGCAATTCCACATCCCAAATTACCTTCTCTAGATTCTTCTCTTTATATTGCTGCTATCACATCCTTCTCATTCATCTCTCCCTGCAGTGAATGAATCTATTTTCTTGTGAAAGCATAATGCTGTCCCTGAGAGCCCAGGCAGCCTTTCCTCTGCTCCAGGTTGGGACTGTCCCATCCCTGGCTGGGATGCTCCATCTCCTCAGGATTATCCACATTCCCTTATGGCTTTCACAGGGAACAAGGTGGGGCTGCAATGAGCATCTCCCATCACTTCATTTCTCCCCAGGAGCTTCTCTGAGTGTGGATTTCCATAAGAAAATGTGACTTGGTTGTGAACACCTCAGGGAAGTCCCCTGGGGATCTGGGGGCAAAGTTTGAGCTTGGTGCAGGAAGGCTGACCCCTGGGAGTGGGAGGGAGCTGGAGCTGCCCCCTAATGAGCACGACTCTGCTGGCACCACACTTCATTTGTCACTATCTCCATATGTCTGCAGACTCCCACTCAGCTGCCAACTGGCTGCTCTGCAAATCTCATTTTTCAAAAAAAATACCATGTGGGTTTATTGGCTCTTCTTGCTTAGGCTGTCCCAGAAAAATTATATGGATGTCAGTCAAGACTTCCAAGAGTTATTTACTGGGCTGATGCTCTTCTAACTCCTTCATATTGTGAAGGAAGTCAGTGAGATCCCTTCATTGCTCACCCAGGTCACCTTGCATTAAAAGCAGCTGCTTTTAAGGCTCTATAAAACAGCCAGAAATATTATAACCATTTGAAGGAGAAGGGGAGTTTTAGCACTGAAATTAGTTCAGTGCTAAGTCTTCAGTGGTGTTAAAACACTCAAGCAGCAAATTTATGTGATGTGATAAAGTCACAATGGTAACATCTCAAACAGCAGAGGTTGTTTCAAGATTATTTTGGACGCTTGATGGAATCAGATGCAAGTAAATACTGTCAAAGTCTTTGCTGAAAGTGAGAGTCAGAATAGAGGAGAGCTGACAGCCCAACAGGAACGTCCTCCTACTCACCTGTGGCAATTGTCAAAGAACCTGATTCCTGCCAGGGAGAAACATGGCAAAGTGCACCTCATTAACACTTTCCCTTTGGCTGCTCAGAGCCCAGACATTCCAGAGTGGGTACAGCTGGTCCTTCTGGGTCCGTTTTGCAGATTGAAGGGAAGCACCAAAAAAATTCTGAATACTGAAAAATAATCCTGCAGTGTGGTTTATATCCACTAAAGGCACAGAGATTTTGCTGAGCTCACCACTCTGCCTGCAGCTGATGACAGGATTTGGGTTGCTGCTGAAATTGCAGGAGACTTTTCCTGGCAGCAATGCCAGAGCAACAGGACAGCAGGGAGAGAGGATTTGTAAACGCAACCAAATTTCTCAAAAATCTCTTTAGATTAAATTTGATTTATAGCTTCCTAAATTAAGTGTCCAGTTAAAGATTTTGTTGAAATATCTGCATTTAAGACCTCATGAAGTGCCACATTTTCCAGAGGGGTGACCCTGAGATGCACATAAACTTCCAACTTCCATTTCCTGATGTCCCATTCAGGTGTCTGTAAAAGTCAGCTTTAAACAATTTGTCTTCATTACTTATTTCCCCTTCCTCCATCCATATTTTAACTCATGAAAATTAGAAAGAAGGAAAGTATTCTGTATTTTAACTATTTAAAACTTCATTTAGACAGCATTAGCTGTGGGGTTTTCACTGAAGACATTACTTCAAAACCATTTTTTCATTCTTAATTTACAAATAACATTTTCATGCCCAGGTAGAACAACCTATTTTCAGTGAAAAGCAGGAAAACTACAGTAAAACTCATGAATTTTCTCTACACACTGCTCTATACTTAAATAACAAGTAAATCTTTAAATGGCAGAGCAGTTAATTCAGCCAGGCAGAACATGGTGTTTATTTTGTACAGTACAATTGTCAGAAATACAAAACTTTAAATAAATCATTAGTCACATGGATTAAGACACAAGCATGTGGTTCTTTCTGCCAACCCCTTGATAAGTAGATGTCCCTGATATATAAATGAATTTTACATGGAACTAAATAAAAGCCAGGGGCTGCCTTTGTGGTTCCCTGTGCATTCTCCATTCTCCTTGGAGCTTTTCCTCAAGTAAATAATTTCCTATAAATAGACCAGAATTTAAAGGGAAGCTGACTTTTCTTTGAGCCGGCGGAGAAAATGAAGGTGTTTTTCTTCAGAAAAATGTTATTTCTTTGAAAAGGGTGTTTTTCATTTATTTCAACTCTTTTCATATTAGCTAAAGCCAGTTTTTCCTCAATTTCACTGGAAAAGTGAAGGTGGCAAACCAGTGGAACAAGCTACATGATAGAGTATAAGGAATATTTCAGACTTAGCAAGAATGAAAGGCCATGGCCATCACAAACACTGCTCTGTGAATGAGGGAGGAAGGTTTGCTTTATGAGCAGTGCTTGGTCCAAGGCACACAGCAGTGACTGTCCCAGGGTCAGGCAGTGGGGAACAGGATTTCCCTCCATCCAAGGACCTGCTGGATGGCTGGGGAGCAACACATGGAGCTAAAAAAGCCAAAATCACACAGGTGCCACTTCAGTACAGAGCAGCTGTGCCTGGCCCATCCCTGGCAGTGCCCAAGGCCAGGCTGGGCAGGGCTTGGAGCAGCCTGGGATGGTGGGAGCTGTCCCTGTCCATGGCAAGGGGTGGAATGAGATGGTCTTTAATGTCTCTTCCAACCCAAACCATGCTGTGACTCCATGAACAGCTTTAGGAGGTATTAAAACATAAATATCTCACTTCCACGTGGATTTTTGAAGGTATTGAATATTTCAACTTCTGTTGAATGCAGGTGGCATTTGTGACTAAATTGTTTTTATCTCCAAACTCTTCCTTCCCATGCTGCTTCTAGGTATCTGGGGTATCACAGATATGTTTTATGGAAAATCCTTTCCTTAGGATTTTTCCTCCTGAGAAGCTGAGAGGCCTCAGGAACAAAATGTAACCAATGGTTATCTGCTGCTGTGGGATGCAACAGGTGCATCTGGGATTGGGCTCATGGGGTTGTTTCTAATTAATGGCCAATCACAGCCCAGCTGTCAGACTGTCTCAGTCAGTCACAAACCTTTGTTATCATTCCTTTTCTATTCTGAGCTAGCCTGCTGATGAAATCCTTTCTTCTATTCTTTTAGTATAGTTTTAATATAATATATATCATAAAATAATAAATCAGCCTTCTGAAACATGGAGTCAGATCCTCATCCCTTCCCTCATCCTGGGACCCCTGTGAACATGGTCACACTGGGGAGAGGAATGAATTGTGCAGCAGCTCAGTGCTCCCCATGCTGGGAACAAAGAGCACTGGGGGCACAGGTGACCCCCCTGGGGTGTGAATCCCACCCAGGCACTGCAGCCATGCCCTGCTCCAACCTGCACCTGCCTCCTGCAGGGCATCACACTTCGTCCCCATCTCTAATGAGAGCCAGTTCTGAAACACTCAGAGTGAACTTTCCCAGGTGAAAAATGTATTCCCTCATGTACCTTGAGAGACAAGACAAGAAGTTCTTACCAGACATGGCAGTGAGGTCAGCACTGCTGCTGAACAGCTCTGTAATTCCCAGACCTCTCCAGACATCCTTCAGATCAATTTCCTGTTCTACCGTGAACCTGGAGAATGGAAGAGAACATTACAAGAAACCAGATGTAAGCACTACTTACTGTTATTAGAAGATTAAATTTTCTAGGTGAAAACACCAAGATAAATAATGCAAAGTAGGAGATCCAGTGCTAGTGACACCTTCCAAAAAATGCTTATAAACAAATGAGTTTACTCACAGCTGGATTTTTCCTAATACAGAAGCAATCAAAAATATGCTAATGGTATGTGCAGCCCCCTGCCCATAAAACTGCAGAGCAAAATTATGCAGCAGCTAATGGAAATGCTTACTTTTTACACAAGAGGTTTTCTCTAAAACCTGAATTTAATTGTGCAGATACCAGAACAGAATATCAAATGAGGCAAAGGACAGCAGAACTTCCCAGAGAGCTGCTGGCAAAGGAGGAGTAAGAGACATACTCCATTTTCACTTTGATAATATAAGAAAGACCAGCTATGAATATGAATATGAAGCATTGCTGATTCAGCTTCTAATTAGTGTGGTGGCACAATTGTAATTGGGTTTTGATTGTGAGTAAAGAGCAGGGAAAACAAATAGTTGTTAGTGTAAATGCACTGAGTGTAACCTGGCAAAAGCCTGTTCTAGGCTGGGTTAGTGTGCTGGAAGGACAAACTGACATCTGTCCTGAGGGCAACATTCTGGGCAACCTGGGAGAGTGGAAAACAAGCAGAAGCTTGTTCCATTTACAAGCTGATTTTCAAACATTGTAAAAGCTATGCCTGGTGTCAGTAGAACAAAAAAAAAGACCTTTGTGCATGGCCAGACTGAGACTGGACAGCTGGAGAAACACAGAAACATGGCAGGAAAATATCAGTAATGGCAGCTCCAAGCAGAAATACCAGATGTGCACAGGCTGCCACAGGAGAGTGACTGTAATCCTTGTGAGGGGTGAGCTCTGGGGGCTCTGCAGAGCGAGCAGTGAGTTATTTGTGATTTCCAGCGTGCTGGCTGGAGCTGTCCAACACACAGCACGCTCTGTAGGAGGCTGCTCTGGTTTGTTCTGGCTCCTGCAGCCACAGCTCAGTCCTTGGTGATGGGGCTGGAACCAAAGAAAGGTGCTGCTGGGCAATCTCCTCCTTTGGGATTGAACTCCCCAGCTCCATGAAGAACAACATGTTCTCTTCTAGTGAAAGCCTGGCCCAGAGCTGTGGGCAGGGCACAGCTGATGGAGAGCTGACATGTCCAACCTTGGCATGCACCAGCTTTGGCAGCTTGAAAAGGAATCATCTGGACATCAAACAGAACTGGAAAAGAGTCAAGTGATCTTCCTCACTCACACAAACCTGAAAAAAATCCAGTACATAATCTACTTTCATAATGAACTTAGAAATGCCACTAGAAGCCAAAAATCTGGGGTGGAATGGATATCATCCAGAATTATCATTATCCAGAGAATAATTTTAGGACTTAAAATAGGATCTGGAGATAGCTCAGCACTGGTAAATCACTGGTGGCCTCAGCAGTGTTCATGCACTCTGTCCAGACCAATTCCAGGGCATGCATGGAATAAAAACACAGGAACAGATTCTTGTGGTTTTATTGCCTTGCAAGTTCTCCAAAGAATCAGAAGAGACCAACAAAACTTCAAGTACTGAAGAAGCTTCTCAGGGTGTTCTGGCAGATCCTGCATCAGTTACTGGGGTAACAAAGTCTACAAGTTGCTCATTAAATCAAATTTCCCTGACCTTTAGGATCCAAAACTAAAACCACTTCTACTCTCGTAACACACTTGTAAAACATGTCCACAGCTGCTTTAGAGACTTTGGTAAAAACCCTAAAAAAGCTGAATTGAGACTTGATTCCCAATGCTAGAGTTAGTACAGTCCAGTCCAGAGGTCCTGTTCATGCACATTAAAGATTTCCACAGAAAATAAACTCAGAAATATTTCCTTCTATATTAATTTACATTGAAATGTTTTGAAAACCATTTTCAACTATACCTAGTTTACACAGAATGCAAATAAATGTTAAAATACATTTTATAAAAGTTTCAGTGCTGTCTGTTTCCCTTTGTGGTTTTTATTTCATCCCAATATTAAATGCATCAAGCTTTCAACATGATTTAGGTAGGAGCCAGCAATGTCAAATTTGTAGGCAATATCAGGATAAGAAAGCAGCAAGTAAAGTCTGCATGGAAAGCAAATTTTGAGGTAAAAAGTAAGAAAAATAACTGAAAAAAAAGCATCTTTTTTTCCAAGTGCAGAGTATCAGAGTAAGACAGAAATGGGAATCAGGTGGGTTTAAGTCTCTGGACCATCAGACAGCAAACACCCATCTGCTCAGGGATGCAAGTGACCCAGGAAGCAGCTGTGGCACAGGATGCCCCTGCACACGGAGCCAGGGAGAGCCCTGGGAGAGGTTCAGGGAAAGATGAACCTGGAAAGGCTCACTGAGCATGGATGTGAGGAAAGGGAAAGCAAACAGATGGGCTGTAAAGGCAAGGAGTGCCTGGGGGGAGGACAGCACAGCCCCTGGAGATGGAGGCTCCATCCCTGCCTGGAAGCTCTGGAAAGGCAAACCCTGAGCAGCTGGATGAGTGAGGGGCTGCCCAGCATTTGCAGAGGTGAGTTCCTGCTCTTTGTGACCAACAGAACAGACCCAAAACACAACAACAGCTGTACAAATATCAAATGATCCCTTTACGAAAACAAACCTCATTACTGCCCTTCTTGGAGTTTTGTCTTGTGGTAAAAGCCCACTCCAAAGAGATCTCCCCTCCTTCCTCACATGCTCTGAAAAGCAGGCAGAGTTACAGATCAATTATTAATGAGATTTCCAATATTTCAGCTGACATCAGGACCAGCCTTTTCTCAAAAGTAACAGGGCAGCTTCCACAGTCTGAAATTTAATTTCAGGCTCTGCAGTTGGACATAAACATTCAGCAGGAGTTACCCCTCAGCCAGATCTGGATTTCTGTGCACTCCGCACAGACAAGTGAGGATGATATTCAAAATCAAAGCTGACAACCTAGAGCACAGAACTGACACTCCAGCTCATTTCCCACACTCTGGGAATGCTGAGCTCCACCATACTAACCCCTGGCACTTGGTTATTTGCACTGCTTGCTGCATATCGTGACCAGATGGTCATTTTTGATTTCTCCCACCATCTTTTAGGTGGCTCCTGATGCTAAAAATGCTCTGAAAAAACTGATTTAAATACTTCAGTATCAAAAATCATGGAACACTAGCAACTGAGAGCTTTAAAAACCACACAGGGAAATCTGAGAAACAGACACTGAAGAGAAGATTAGGTAGAGAAACCAGCAAGTCTCTGGAGATTTTAGCAGAGAATCAGGGCATTTTAATGAAATTTAAAACTTGCACAAGCATTAGAATAAAATGATGCATTTATGTCACTGACATTCTGTAGTTAAGCATTAACATTCCACATCAGGCCATCTTTCTTCTATTTTACAGCCTTTTAAGAAAGAAAAAAGATGGGTTCATCTTCTATGGTGTCATGCAACCCTTAGAACACTGAATTTTCTGTGATTTTTAGGTGCTGAAGAGCCAAGGAGAATGAAGGTACAGGGTATACTCATCCAGGAGAAGGGAACTGCAGCCTGGAGTGATTCATCCCAAATGCCATCTTTTCAAAAATTCCTGAGGGTGCTGAGTGAGCCAAAACAACAAAACTCCAGGTTTTCAGATTGGTTCTAAGGGATGGAATCCTCCAGAAGGAGGGGCAGAGGAATGGCTGCAGTGCCTGACATCAACATTCCTGCTGCTGATGCCCTGTGCAGGCTGCCCTGGAGCAGGGGCTGGGCAGAGTCCCAGAATAAAGCAGGGATTTATCCCAAGGATCTCCTCCATGGATCCACCTTGGGCAGCACCAGAGCCCAGCCAGGGCTGCACCCAAGATGAACCCAAATGGCCCCAAAATGCACGAGCGCTCCCGGGGTCTCTCCCTGGGATCAGCTCTGCTCCATTTGCACCTTGCAGTTCATTGTCCCATCCCAGCTTTAGCCCCTGCAGTCCCACCCTGCTTGTTTTTCTCTCTGCAGCCCACGGGGTTTGTGCTCCTGGGCTGAGATTTGGGTCATTTGTCCTTGGTGCCCAGCTGGAGCAGGAATTGTTTTGTCTCCCTGCTCTGTGCACACAGCTCACCATCCCCTGATATGAAACCTACACTTACACACTAAAGCAGCACAGAATGTGAAAAATAGAAAAGCTGAACCTGAGGCAGCACCTGGAGAACAGGCGCTGGGGACTGAGGCCCTGGTGGCACCCAGGCTCCAGTGCCAGCTGCTATCAGTTCCAGCATCCTGGCTGGAATTTCAGCCAGCTTGTCCCCAGGTGCTAGGAGCAGCCTCCAGGATTTAATACCCTGAAAACAAACAAGTGAGAGAGCAAAAAATCGCACTAACAACAAAATCGGGAAAAAATAAAAAGCCCATTCAGCTGTAGGGGAAGCAAAGCAGGTTGTGGGTTTTTCTCTGGGAAGTTCTTTCCTCCCAGGGCTGAATGTGCAGGAGTTGGGTGGGAATGTGTTCCAGGGGAGTTTTGTGCCTCTTCTGTGGTTGTGTCTCAAGGACAACCAGCACTGGCCCATTCTTCACCAAAAGGGCACTTGAGACACCAGGTTAAAAAGTAAAACCAGAAAGCTCGAGGATTTTTTTTCTTCATTTTGGTTTGGATTTATATTGGGTTTTGAGGAGTGATTTCAGTGCTCGCTGTTTTTTCTTTTAAAGAAAACAACCTTCAGCTAACACCACTTATCATTTTGGCACCATCTAAAGATTTTAAAGCTATTTTAAATGCACAAAAAAAAAAAAAGGCTGTTACAGGGATTTGGGCACGCTGGAACAATCCTGAAGAAGGGATCTGCAAACTGTAGCACCACTATTAGGTACCAGTTCCTCCCATGCTCTCCAAGTAATTTATGTTGGAGAGACAGCTTTGTAAATTAGATTCATGGTCTGTTTCACTCCTATGCAAAAAGTGGATTAAAATGTTGATCATTTTAGTCTGGGTTAAGCTGGAAACAATGATTTGGAAATGAAAATGAGGAAGTATAATTTAACCATTCTGTACAAATCTCTCCTTCGCCATTAAGAGGAATAATACACAATTTCATTTGCACACAGATAATGCAGACAGAAATTGCAAAGTTGTGATTAACTCTGCTTTGGCAAGTCATTCAGTCCCATTACAAATGTATAAGTTTAAAAAATGTTCACTTTATAATTGGATAGTATCTCTCAAGATATAAAAATTTAATTTTATTCCAGTGCTGCTTTCAATTTCTCAGTGGACAGAGCCTGGAGGCCACATTTCATAACATGCCTTTCTGAGTCACAGCATCAAATATTTATGAAGTGTTTATTTAGAGCATTGACAAAATCCTGTAGATCACCTCTGAATCCCTAATGGAATCCAGCACCTTGGGAGCATGCAATTGATTTCTGGATTTTTTGTAAGGAGACTGCAGAATTCCTACACAGAATTCCAGGCTCAGGATAGTTATCTTTTCTAATCTGGAGGTGATCAGCATGTTTGCCTCTGTATAGCCTGAATTTGCAGGTGTTTATCCCATTCCTTGGGGTTCTTGGATAAGAACCAAGCAGCCTGAAGGCAGAATAAATACGGACATTTTATGATCACACAAACCCCAGGCTTCAAATTCCCATGTGAGAACCTGGCTCCAGAGAGCCCTGGAGTCTCTGCAAACACAGCCCCAAATCACCAATATAACCTGAATCCAAGTCATAAATATAATTAATTATGTTTTCAATGCCATTCATGTGCTTAGATACCCAAAAATGTTTCAATATGGAAACTGGTTTTTACAGATTTTCTGCATAATCAATGGAGGATCTCCATAATCTGCTGTGGATCTCCCACTACATAAATTCTAGGAGAGAAGATGCCCAACTTCAGCACTTGGTGCACAGGCTGCTGTCCCAGGTACAGAAGGAAAGCCTAAGGATGGAGGAATCCTCAGATTTCTCTTCTCATTCACATCTAGGTTTGCCCAGGCCTGCAGGAAAAGCAGCCTAAGAGAAAAATCCCCTCCCATGTGTCCTAGTGGACTTTCTGAGGCCTCTGGGACATGAAGTTCCCAGAGAAAACAAGCAGGAAACAAATCCCAGGAACAGAGAGCAGCAGGTTCAGTGTGTATAAAACCTGCCGTGCAGCTCTTCACTGCTCCTCCTGCTTCTTCAAAGGAACTGGGGCTTACAATCAGAGGGAAACTCTTACTAAGGGGACTGAAAAACAGCCCCAGAATGCTGCTGGACCCCCAGCACCCTGCCTTTGAGCTCTAAAGAGGAGTGGAGTCCATCTCAGTTTGGGATCAGGGCATGCTGACAGCACCAGCCCACCTCACCCTAATTTATCCTGTTTATTGTGCTCAGCTCCTGGACAGTGGTCTCTGCCTTGGGAAGGGAGCTGATGGACTGCAGGGAGCCTGGACCTGTGAAATGGAACAAGCTCAGATCTCCAAGTCACCTGAAATCAAAGAACTGTTTTAATGATTTAAGGATTCACTCGAGTTCTTTTTTTCCTGCACTGCACAGTGCCACAAAAATAGAAGAAGTGGAAGTGATTCCTTTCAGAGATGGGCTCTATTGTTACATAAACACTTCCATGAAATCATCATGAATCACTTGAAGGACAGTGTGAGCCAGCTGTACATTATTAGTGACATTTAGTAGTAAACAACTCTGCTACCAAGCCAGGCACAGCACAGGCATGAGAAATATCTGAAGGTGGGAGAAGCAGGATTCCAGGAAAGATCCAAATGGTTTATGTGGGCAGATCTGCCCTGAGCACGCAGCCTGTGGCTGCAAATGGACTGACACAAATTTCAGCCCTTCTGCTACTGATGTCTTGTTATTCTTTGCTGCTCTAAGGAGAAAAAGCAGCACTTCTTACAGCTGGGAAAAAAACAACCCAAAATTGACTGGAATTACCCCTCAACCATTTGTATCTGCACAGACATACACACCACTAGAACTTCTGAAAATAGCAGCACGTAGAAACCTAATTAGCACCTAAATGAAACATTTGGTAGCTCAGACTTCCAATATTTCTGGAAAAATATTAGAAGTGTCTCCTATCTAAATGAAACTTATCCATAATGAGTTCTGCACTACTCTGGGCATCATTCTGGGCGGATGTACTTCTGATGGGGAACTTTCCTTTCTGGAGAGCTCTGCAGAGAGGAAAGCTGAAATAACCTCACCCTGCAGTGCATCCCCAGGCCCTGCCACCAAAGCCACCCTCCTGTGGCTGCTGCATCACTCCAGGCTTGAGCAGGACAGTTCAGGTGTTCCCTGCTCAGCTCCTCCATCAATGGGGATGCAATTCCCCCTTCCAGGACCTGGGAGCACGCTCTCACCTTGGCAAATACACTTCCACTTTCTGCTTCTTCACAGAGTTAGCCCATTCATTGATCAAGGAGGCCTTGACCAGCGGCTCCAGGGTGGCCAGGGGCACCTCCTGCCTGGAGAGCACAATCATCATGCTGATCTCATCCCCCTCATAGGGGATTTCCAGGACCTGGTAGATCCCTCCTGCTTCGTTGGAGCCATCACTGAACTCTCCTAGAGGAGGAAAACAACAAAAACCCTGTTAGAATTATTTTCTTTTGTCTTTAGTGTATTTACTAGATTCTGGAACTAAAAATGACCCTCTTTATTCTATATACACAGAACTTGAGGCTTACATTCAATTTCTTAAAGAATACAAGCTCAAGCTATCACACAGTTTGTAGATAATCACAGCTCTGGGACATAACTTTCAGTGGTTAGGCAGAGAAGAGCCTGAAATTTAATGCTGCTGAGACTTTCAGGGAAATGGGCAGAGATCTTATTCAGAAGAGAGGATTTTTCAGTGATGAGATTGAGCAAAATGCTGCCAGACATTTTAGAGCCCTCTTGGAGCTCAAGCTCCAACTAAAAATGGTCATTAGTTCTGCTGTTCAAAGAACCTCTATTATACCAGTCCAACAGTAAAGAACAAACATTACTCATTTGAATGTTTAGCACAGCACAAGAAAAATATTTTTGTGATAAGCAGGACTAGCTCAAGAATTGCAAAGAACTTCAATCCAATGGATAAATATTCTGAAATCCATCCTAAGGCACCAAGCAAGTCATTATAAATGTTGCTACCAGTTATAATACACACATTAGGGGAAAAAAAAACCAAACTCTGAGTCCTTTCTTTGGGTAAACAGCACATTAAAAATTCTAGGTGGAAGAAGAGACAACAATACAAGTGGATATTACTGCAACAAGCCCATTAAGTGAAGATTTAGTAGCTCTAAATTGCTGAAGGTCTAACTCACCATAGTAGAACTCTCCCTGTTGGTACATCATTGGAATTTGCACTTCACTTTCATCATCTTTAGTGAAAGAAAAAGTTCTGGTATTTTCAGGCCTGAACTGTGACTTCCAGTTGCCTTTAAAGTAGATTGCATTGATGAGAGCCAAATGAGTTAGAGCACCAAAGTCTCTTGAAGACACAAAATCTTTGATCATACCTAAAAAGAAACCCAGCTGTCAGTCTGCATGTCAAAGTGAGCATTAAATCCAAACTTAAGGCAGCTTGAAAAATGCAAGAAAATAAAAAGCAGCGTTAACATGCAATTTCCAATTCAGATGTTTCATTAAATCTCCAATTAAAGTGCCAGTGTTTTGTAAACCTAAATCACAGTGTAGGTGTGGAAACCCTTCCATCAAGGATGTGTTAGGCAACTGTTTCTTGATCGCTGCTAAATACACCCTACACGGAAGCCACGTGGAGAAAGGGTCACATTTGGAATGTTTACCCTGCTGCTATGGAACTGTTCAGCACTTCCACCTTCAGGGCAGAACTTGTACAAACTTTGGTTCCAATCCAGAGAAGCACTTAAATGGGGGTGCTTGATTTAAAGGGGCTTTATTTAAAGCTGCACCCACTGCAGCCTCACCTGGGCCAGTTCTGAAGGAGCTTCAGTGATGTTCTGTTGAATTCAAAGCCAGGACTAAGCACCAAAAATCCATATAAATTCCCAGCATTTGTTCCAGTGGCATTAGCTCTTGAAAAGCAAGAGGAAAACCATCTAGCATCTGCTCTATTCATGGGAGGTACAGCAGCTGAGCATGGCAGCTGCTTTGCTCCTACTCCTGAATAAGTCATTTACATCAGAATGCAGTCTGGTACCTGCTGCAGCTCATCTCAAATGCTCTGTATTTCACCAAAATCATCCCCAGTTTGGTAAACTGGGTGCACTGACCAGATCTGTCACTGTTCTTCAGGAATTACAGCCTCCTTCACAGTGCTTTCTTGCTCACTTCTATTTTTAGCTGACATTGCAATGCAAAGTGTTAAAATAAACACATTCCTCCATCTGATTATTACTCCTTAATCCATGGTTTAAAAAACAAATTAATTCTGCTTTCTGGAGCATATGATCCTGACTAACTGGTGTGAAATTTGTGTATCACAGGGCTGGATTTCTTCTGGGTTGCTGTTTGTACTTTGTTTTATCTCCAATGTTCTAAGGAGGGAGGTGCGACCAACACTCACCTGGAGTTGGAAAAAAACAAAAGGGAAACATTTCCAGATTTCTAGCTGGTACTCACATTTCTTTATGGTTTTTCAGCCATATCTTGTTAATACATTAATGAAATGGTAAGAATTTTCCTGCCCAGAGGAACCTTTGATGGTTCTGTTTTCTGCTCTGAGCCTCCCAACGTGCTGAACAGGCTGGAACTGGAACCTGCCCGTGCTGTGCTCCTTTCCCAAGGGGGAAATCAGAGAGAAGGGGACCAGCTGAGGGACTGGAACCACTCCAACCTGACACCCAGAGCCCCCCAGCTGCCCTGGTGGGCCCTGCTTTTCCTTTCCCTCAGCCAGACACCACATCCATGGAAACCCTCTGCAATCTGCTGCATCACTTCCACCCAGCTATTCCTGCAGCCTGAGAGAAAGGGCAGTTTGTTAGGAACAGAATGGTTGCTTGGAACAAACCAGGCAGCTTTCAAAAGGGAATAAAAGCATTGCAGAAGGTGCTTTTCCACTCTGGAGCTGTGCTTTTCCAAAAGGAATTACGGATTCCTAAGTGCTCAGACTTCATGGGGATGTGTTAATTCCTTCCAGGTGATTCCAGTCCCTCCAAATTCCCAGTGGTACAACTGTGTCAGAGCCAGGCCTCCCTGAATTACTCCCAAAATCTCAGCCTTCAGAGTGGGGAACCAGAATGAGAACATGCTTTGATCCCTCCACCAGGAGACTCCCAGAGATGGGCACTCTGCATGGCTCCAGGAAATGCCACCTCTCAGGGAGCTGCCAAGCCAAGCGGCATCCTGCAGCTCTCACTGTGCATATTTACAACAGCAATTTTGTGCTTAACTCCCCTGCTGCAAATTTGTGTTGTGAAACTGTTGACAGCGTTCCTAAAATCAACTACCCTCTCAACACGCTATCTCGTTTCCTCACACTGCAAAATATTACATTACACACTCTGATTTTGTGGTTCAAAATTAGCTTTTTATTCCCCACTATTCTATTTCCCAGTACCTTGTGAGTATGAGCTCCTCAGAGGAGGAGTGATACTCCACACATGCAAAGCACAAGCCAATAACCCCTCTGCAGACAACTTTTCTGCCATTAGCAATAATACTTTAGTAAAATAAATTAAAATAAATTGCCATTAAAACAGCGTCATTCAATAAATGCTACAGATGGTAAGACCAGAGAACAAATATTCAAATAGATGGCACATGATTAACAATGACTAATATTACTTATGACAGATCATTCCTACACAGGAAAAAAATAGAAATGCTAGAATTCTTCTCCTGGGAGGAGACACTTCAGTCTCAGACAGAACAGATAAAAGCCAAAGCTCCAACCCAACACCACGGCACAAGTTTGGAAGCACAAACACTTCCTGCAGGAAGTGCACAAAAGGATCACATGCACTTACTATTTGTGTGATTCTCCACCCATTTATTGATCTGAGTAGCAACAGCTGCACTTTGGCTGAAATCTACATTCTCTACTTCAGCTTTGAAGTATTTTTTCACCAGCTGCAGGAATTTGTCACTGACGTGGAACCCATTCTGCACGTAGAGGGAGTTGGCGATGTCCAGCACGTAGTGACTTTCCTCAGCAGTTGCCATGTCAGAGAGCTCCTTCAGGAAGGCAAACTCTTCACCTGGGGGAGGAAAAAAGAAAATTATTCCATGGCTTTTCTCCTGAAAATTCACCAAAATGTTTTATGCGAAGGAAAGCCATTTTTTTTAACAAACTTGTTTCTAAACCTACACACACCTTCAGATCTGAAGGAATAATCTCCAAGATCAAATTACTTAGAGGCTGTTTTTTCTACTAGCTATAATTAGTCTAATTAATGAGACATTTGAGTCCCACCAGAAGCAAAGCTATCAATGGAAATTCTTTCTACACCAAAAAAGCAATTAAAAAAATTCTTCTTGCAGGTTCCATTTCTAAATCTTGCCACCAGAAATTCTTAACAGAATGTTTATTCCATCTTAAATGCCAGTTGTTTAAGGAAAAATGAACTTCAAATCATGAAATAAGGACCTCCACAGTTTCTTCTATACCAAAAGTAGGACTAAAATTTCCCAGGATCCTTAGTGGGGCAGTACAGAATCCTTGGTGGGTAATGAGGAATCTTGAACAGGATTAAAGCAGTCTGCTTCAAAATAGGAAGTTTGAACTGCTGCATGAAGGTAAGTTTTTTAATTTAAAACCCAACAAAATAAACCTTAAAACTGATGTCAATGACATGTTTCAAGCAGAAATCATGGGAACACTTTCACTGAATGCCACTCATATCCCAGAATATTGAGCAGCCCAGAAAAAAATCAATGACACAACTCCCTCCATGACAGCTATGGGATAGCTGATTATTGTTTTGGAGACAAAATGCAGAACTCAATTGGTGCTGCAGTCTCCACAGAGAGGCACCAGCTCTGCAGGGGCTCTGAGAAACACAGTTTGATGTCTGTGTTCAGAAATTCCTCCCCAAGATCCTTTCACTGAAGACTCCAAAGTCCAGCACAGTGCATGAGCAAGAAATTTCATTCAGGTTTCAAAGCAGTTCCTTGGATACCAATAGAAGCAATTTTGCTGAAACTACTGCTTTCCTCACCAGCTTTCACTATAACCTCTCAAAAGGATGTTCCTAAAAATCTTCTCTTTCTAGAGGCCAAGGCAAGTTTATTTTGGAGCAGAAACCAAGATGAGCTGCAGTTGTTGAAGGTTCAGCTACCCCAGCCAGGGTTTTATGTCAGTGTTGGAACCCAGAACATTCCTCTGGCTGACTCGAGACCCTGGGGGGGCTCAGAGACCTTGGCACAGGGTCACAAGCACCTGTGCCTTTGATTTTAACCCATGGAAACAATTCCCAACCTTGTGTGAGGAGTTACAAGCCATAAGGTTTGAATAAAATGACAGTTAACTTGTCACAGGGTGAAAAAGTAGAATTTTGGGGATTTAGAATGGGGGTTCAAGAGCCAAGATGGAGGACAAGGAGAAGAAGAAGAAGAAAGGACACACCCAGATTCCTCCATCTTGTGGCTTGTAAATTTTCACACAAAGTTGGGAATTGTTTCCACGGGTTAAAATCAAAGGCACAGGCGTTTGTGACTCTGTGCCAAGGTCTCTGAGCCTCTGCCAGGGTCTCGAGTCCTCCAGGGCAGCCAGAGCAATGCCCTGGGTTCTGACATGTCAGCACCTCTCAGCTCATGCAGAACCCACACTTTGGAGCCTGCTCATCAAGGCCACCAAGAAACCCAGTGATTTATAACCCACGGACACCAGCAGGCTGCTCCCAACCCTTGCTCCTGTTTCTCCAAGACAAAAAGCAATAAACGATGCAAAGGCCTCACCGTTTTTCAAGCTGTCAAAGCCCATGGAATGTCGGATTTCCTTCAGGGTGGTGCCATGGGCTCCCAGCTCCACCATGCCCATGGCTATGGCAATGCTCAGAGGGGAGAACAGGATGTTCTCATCCTCCCTGCTGGCTCTCAGCTGGTTGTAAACGTTCACAGACAGCTCAGCGATGGTTTCATCAGGAAAATTGGTCTTGAAGGCTTCGCTTTGCAAAGCAAGCAGGGACAGCAGTCCAAGGAAATACATGACTTGAGATTTTAAGGTCTGAAAGGTAAATTTGAGACAAAATAAAGATTGTTGGATAATATAAAATTCAACTTGAGAGAAAGAAGGGTAATCAACTTTTTAATCGTAAATCTGTGGGGGAAGAAATCCCTAGAGTTCAATGCACAATGCAGTTCTTTGGAGGAGACACTATTGAAAGAGAAGCAATGATGTATTTTCACACAAAAACAACCTCCACCCTTGTGTAACGGTATGTTTGTGAAATCTTCCAGCCCCAGACCAACAAAGCACACAGCTACTACAGAAAAGACCCCAAAGACAGCAATCCCTTCCCTCCTTCCCTTTGTGGCTGTTTAGCAGTGACCTGGAACTGGCTGTGTTTCTGAACTTTTCCACAAAAAAAACCCCAGAAATCTGCTATTTCTTTCATTTGACCTTCTAGTAAGATGGAACTTGTTTATCCAAGTCACTGGAAGCCCCCAGCAGGTAAAACAGTTTCAAACACTGTGAGAGAGCTCCATGACACCCGTGACAAAGTTACTGTTCCGTGATGTTGCTCCGTTGCAAAACCTGTGGCAAGCAGCCAAAAATTCTTTGAAAGAAAAAAAGAAACTCAATCATGCCTTAGTTACCAAATAAACCCCTTTTTGTTAGTAAATAACAGTGGGAAGCTGGGCTCGGCTGGGAGTCAGCCCCCACTCCGAGGATAAAGGTACTGTACAGTGAGAAAGATCCACCAGAGGGAACAAGGAAGGAAACTAAATTTAAAAAAGGGTGATGCCTCTGACTAATCCATCCCCCAAGCTCTGCTGAAACGCTCTGGGGTAAGCAACAGCTCTCACTCTACCCCAGTTTAGCTCACACAACTACTGATAGTAGAATCCCAGCTCCTGGAGCAGGGAATGTGTAACTTCATCCTTCCTTTTTTATTTTCCTTTAAACTCTCTGCTACCTTGGCATGAGACCCACTACTGCTGCAAGCCTTGGGTGAGAAACAGGAACCAGCGGAGCTCCTGTTTCAGCTCCTTCCCTCTGCCACTCTGCCTGCAAGGCACGGCAGAGCAAATCCTCCCGAATCTGAAATCCTCCTTGGACAGGACAAGGCTCAGAGCTTCATCCACCAGTGTTTACAAGTTGCTGTGCCAGGCTGCAGGGCTCGTCAGCACAGCCCAGATTTGTGTGAATATTGCTGCTCCACAGAATCAATTTGCACTCAGGCACAGCCCAAGTGCCTCTCCTTATGCTTCCCAGCAATGCTGGGGCTGCATTACCAGGTTTTATAGACATGGCACAAAGTGAGCTTTATACAACATTTATATTCTGCATTTCATCTTCAAAGGCCTATGTAGCATTATCTAATTCACTCACACGGCGCTGAATGATCCATAATTTAAGTGTTATTACTGGCATTTTATAGCTGAGAAAATACAAAGAACAACAGGGTACACACACGTGCCTTGGCAGCCACTGGTGCCAGCACTAGTTAAGATTCCTCCTGTCCCCCAGCCTCCAACAGCCTTTTGTTCAGTGCTGAACTGAGAAAATTGAAGAGATGAACCAGTGCAGCAATCCCACATGGTTCAGGGGAAAAGGAGAGCCTTGCCTCTCATCTTTCCACATATGTAAGAAATATTCTGCTTCCTGAATTTCCAATAAATTATCTATGGTGGCATCACTCCACTTCTGTGGATTACTTGATCAATCTTCCTCTGATTCTTAGTAAGACAGCAAGAATGTCCACTGAAGGCTCTTATCCTATTTAGGAACAGCACAGAGAAGTCAGAGAAGCCTAAAGCACCAGCTTTAATCCTTCTGCCTGCATGTTCCAGTGCACTGACAGAACTACCCAGCAGTGCTGCCCACTGCAAAACACCAGTCTGACCATCATTATTTATTTCAGAAGCACTGAGACACTATTTATAACCCCAAACATTATCAACACACCACAAACTTCCCCAACAAAAAATGTTTAACAGCAGTACATTTTTATTTAACCTACCCATTTATAAATTTTTGACTTAAGGATATTAAGGCTTCTGCTAAAGAAAATAACTGGATTTCTCTGTGATCATGGGCATTGTAGATTTCTTTATTTAAAAGCCCTGGAGCATGCCTCTGCCAGTGTCACAT
The DNA here is from genome assembly GCA_024865655.1 of Emberiza elegans. NCBI lineage: Eukaryota > Metazoa > Chordata > Aves > Passeriformes > Fringillidae > Emberiza > Emberiza elegans. Next base: position 3,348,270 of record JALJVW010000149.1, on the reverse strand, counting down.
AAGACTTGAGCCAGCACATCCCCGTGATAGACTGAGCCCAGGTATTATTCTCTTATCCTAAAAGCTGCACAAGGCAAGAAAAGCTTAACAAAGCTCCATCACACAGCTCTATAGTGGCACCAAAAATGGTGCTCAGGAAATAGATAAGCAGGAGCTCATCTTGCTTTTGTTGAGGATGAGCCCAAATTTGGGAGCTCTCCCACACTAATCTATACAAACAAGTTGTGCAGCTCAGTGTGGATGCAATTACACAGAGAGCTGAAGCTTTCCACTCCTGGATCAAGAGCAGCTTGAGCTCACTTGGAGACCTGAGGTGGTTAAAACAGATGTGAAATAATCTGCAATTTTCAGGAGGGGAAGTTCCCCAGCCTTGCAGTTGCAGAGGCAGCTGCTCAGCACTCCATCACTGATCTCTGTCCTATGTGCTACTGCCAGACAGGCTTAAATAATTGCGCAGGGGAAGGAGGGGAGAAATTTATACATCTTAATTAAGTGTTTAACATGCAGGTCAGACTGTCTGAAAGCTAATAAAATATTTGTTATTAGACAATGCTGGAACCCCAACATTATATACAAATCAAAATCATATTTCTTTCTGACCACTCACCAAAAGCTCCTCATGTGAAATAATTATGTTATATTACTTTTCATTATTTAGTTGGACACAAAATAGAGTAAGTACATAGATGGAGACAAATAAAATTTATACTGAAATGCTCTTAACAAGACAAAGTACCAAAGTTATGTTTTTAACTACCAACCAAATCCCACTGATGGCAACACAAGAGGCTGAACTGTGCAGAATAGAAGTTCCCAGTAGGAATGAATTAAACCCAAATAATTTCCATTTCCTCTCCTGCCCTTCCACATCATTTTAGTCTAGAGAGGTTTTTTAATGAAGTTCACAGTGAAGTTCCCCATACAGACACCAAGGGGAAAGGAAGATAGGGAGGCAGGAATGAGCACATGGATACAGGCAGAGAATTTATCAGCAGCTTTGCTGGCAATGCTCTCCAAAGTGAAAATACAAACATAAATGAATGAGTCCAATGCAAGGGAAGGTGCTTTAAAGCAAACTAAAGATCTGTGGGTGCTGGTCAGCGGGGAGGAGGCTCTAAAACACCACAGATCAATCCTTTTCCCAGTGTGAAAACGGTCTCATCTCATCCATCTAATGGGAAACGTCCGTGGTAAATTCCTCAGTCCAATTCCTCTCACACTTCTGGCTCATGCTCACACTGCTCTGCTGACAACCGGGAATCCAGCTCTTAATTATCATTCCAGCCAGAGCAGCTCCTGCTCCTCTGATCCCACCTCACTGCAGGCTGGATTGCTTTGGGGTCTGGGCTTCCTCAGGCAGGAGGGCTGGGTCCCACCAAGAGCTGGGGCTGATTCTGGAGCAGCAACTTCTCAGCATCCCTGCCCAGCCAGAGCCCAGGGCACCCTGGATTGTCACTGCAGCAGCACTGAGAGCATCTCTGAATTGCCTGGACCCCCTCGCAAACACACTTCAAGTGAAGGAAATGAAGCTGAACATTATGTAATGCACATCCAGAAACTTAAACAGTCCCTGGGAGTATCATCAAAATTTTACTCAGTCTCTTCTGTCTTCCTCAGACATCCCCAGTACAGTCTGTCACTGCTGATCTGCATCAATGCAATCTGGTTAAATAATCCTGCAGCAGTGGGAAAGGAGTCAAAGTCCCCACTGAACAATGTTTAAAAATCAACAATCATCAGTTTCACATGTTACTGTGTACATTTTGCTTTCACTGGCTAAATATAAGAATAAAAAAAAGCTGTTGAAAATGCTTTCACTCCTCAGCCATACAGTTATTAAGGCCAAAGGTATGAACTGCTCATTTGAGGGTGTGTCAGACAGATTCTGAGTTTTGTTTGATTTCATCAATTGATGCATGAACACCTCTCACCTACCAGGCAATCAAGGAATCAGTGCAAACAAATTCTCCTTGCCACAGCCTCTTCTTGAACAACAGCTGTTTATCACAAATCCTCCCTCGCTACAGAGGTTTGTCAGAGCATATCAGTTTTGTCCTGGCTTACAGCTGTTCTCAGGGGAAAAAAGCAGTGATGAGCAGTAAAACCAACAAGATTCCAGATACCCATCCTTCAGCAGCTATTGGCACTGAGGTCACATCTGGTTCAATTCCCAGGAAACTTTTTAATTCAGCATTTCAAAAAACACCTGGAAAGATACCACCAGCCCCAAAACTCAGCCCAGCACATTTCCCCAGGTGGCCACAGCCAGCTCAGGGCCAGCCCAGATGTGCTCCCGTGCATGGGCACAAGGGACACCCATCCTCGTGATGGCTGAAGAAAAACATCCATCTGATAAATGCAGGACTGCTTCTCCAGCTCTTGCCTCTCCCCAGCAGAAGGCTGGGATGACTAAGAGGAAGCAGAACAAATTCGCCCCCTCACACCCACAAACTCTGAACTATTCGGTTCCAGTAAAATGCAGAAGGGGCAGGCGCTCTCTGGAAGCTGAGATATTTTGAGATATCCTATCAACAAACTCCAACTGAGTTCACAGACATGAGGTACCACGGATTTTGAAACAGCGAGACCTGGACTCGGCGTAGGAAGGTGCCAAAAATTCAATTAAGGGTTGAATTCTAGTACCTTGTACTTGTCAGACAGGTTGAAAAAAATGGGTTATAATTTCCTTTTCTTTTACACCTTTACAGAGGGTTTTATAAAGAAACTAATTTATGGCTTTAAAAACCTACAAAATAAAGCCGTGATACATTGCCTTGGTTCCTCAGCACACAGAGACTAAACTAATATTAGTTGCCTTCGAGATTACTCTTGGCTACCTGCAAGCTAAACACCAAAGGTGTGGGAAGTACAAATGAGCAAAACTGCTGATTCCTGATCAGTGAGTTAAAAAAAAAAACCCTGGGAGGAGAGCAAGTGTGGTAACAGCGCTGATTACATTGTCTCCTGTAAAGAGCAGCTGCAGGAGCAGACTGGAGTCTGGCAGAACAATTTGATAAAGCAACAGACGGATTTGCTCAGGGAACAAGAGCTGCTGGGTCAGGGAAAAACCCACTGTGGATGCAGGCAGAAGTGGGGGATTCTCCTTCCCCCCAAACCCAACCAGAACAGTGCCCATGCCTTGTGGCAGGTGAAATCATGGAAGGATGTGAGTTTGGTGAAATTCAGCCACTACTGCTTTGCCAGTTGGTAAATATGACAATTGCTGCAGGCACCTTTCCTCTGAATGATTTCTTGTTGGCAATCATGTCTACCAATTAATACCAAAGAGAGGCACCACCTAAGGAACAATAACAGCTCAGAAAATGAACAGAGCTTAGACAAGGAACCCAACTTCCCCTCACAAAGAGCCCCCTGAGCCCCAGCCCAGCCCAGGGGAGGCAGGAGCAGCTGGTGAGATCCTCAGCTGTTCTCCAGGCCAGCAATGGTTGTCATGGCTACCCTGAAGGATGCGCACAGGAGGCTCCCAGACATGTCCACGATTTGCTCCCAGCTAGTTCAGGCTTGCCTCAGGCCCTACAACAACAGGGGAATGTGGCTGCTACCACAAACCTCAAGCTGCTTACAAACCCACCCGATCCATTGCAGAACAGCACAAGAACGACTGCTTTGTCCAGCCATACAACCTCTCAGATTTTTATTTGAAGATTGGGCAGAAATTGCATCTCCAGCCAGCACTACAGGAGCAAAAGCATCCTGACCTCCAGAACATTGTGGTTTTACCACAGCAAACCCGCACAGAAGTAATGTGATGCTCCCATCAGCTGCTCCCTGTGCTCATCCTCCTTCTCCTCCCCAGCACTCACAGCCCCTCTCTCCCTCCTGCACAGGGGCTACAAAATAAAGTTCAAACCTGAGCTGGCTCCACCTGAGAAGTGATTTCTTTTCCCCAGCCAGGTGTGCAGGGGACAGCAGTGCAAGGATCACACATCCTGCTGGGATCAAACAGCCAGCAGGGCTCCCCCAGCTCCCTGGGATGTGCTCACACCTGGGGCTGCACACAGAGCCTGCCTGCAGGTGAGAGCAGCAAATCAAACACCAATCCTCACATACACAGTTCAGGAGGTGTTACTGCTTAGAACCAGCAGAATACAGCCAAGAAAATGGGAAAATAACTAAACAGCCATTAAATGCTTCAAGCTGCCACTGAATAGATAACCAAGTGGCTATCAGGGCCAGTGCAAGCAGCACAGGAAGGGATCTACAAAGTACTTTGGGTATCAGTAGTGCAGTCCCTGGAAGCGGTGACAAGCCTGGGAAATTCTGCATTCCTTGGACAGCAGGCAGGCACATCACTGCTTGCTGTGACATGTGTTCCATTTAGCCAGCAAGGCAGCTCCTTCATGTTAGGGGATGTACTTGCATTTTCTGTGCTGCAAAAAATGTTTATCCCTAAAAAATGTTTGCCCTTAGCCTATGTGAGCATCTGACCTTGTCAAGCAGAGATTCTACAGACACATGTGGAACCCTGTTGGAATCAGTTTGTCTCAGTGCAATGACATCTCTATCTCAGTCTGCACAAACATTTATTAATAAGTTAAGGGATTTTGTCACCATCTGTCAATTACGGTGTCATTGCCTTCTGGAGCAGGAAACCTTGAGGTTAATTTCATTAGAGAGCAGCACAATAATGATATAGGAAATAGTGGGGTGTATAAAACTCCAGTGTAGAGTGACTAAGAAAAGGAACAGTCATTCCATAGGAAGTGTTTGGACCACAGTAAAACCTTGCTTTCCAACACACAGCCAAGTCATGCCCTTCAGGATTCTTTATTCCTGTTTTTTTAAGTGACCCCATGACACCAAGAGCATTGAGAAAACCCGAAAGGCAAATGCTACACTGAAAAATTTCATATTGACAATTTTTTTTTCCATTGAATCCCAAATGTTTTTAAACTTTCATGGAGCTTGGCACTGACTCACTAACCTGCTGAGGCAATTATGCAAGCCAAAGTTGTCTTAATTGCGCTTCCTCAAGCATATTCCCTCAGCTCTAATTAAAAAATAAAAAGAGATGCTGAGAAGCCATGTCCAAAATACTTAAATTTGAATAGCCTAAAGCGAACATCTAAATACATGTCTAGACAATTAAAAAAGGTGGTCTTCTTTCCAAAACTACTGCTCTAAGGCCTGCAATTGGGAGGACTCCTATGCAATTTCTCTGTTTGTTTCTTCTGTCTAGGAGAAACAAATTTTTAGAAATACTTTGGCAGAATGCCTTATTTTTGACAGCTCCAGTGTGCCCCACAAAGTAAGAGCTATAAATAAGAAAACACAGAACCCACAAGCTCTGTGAAGGAGAAAATTTGAAGCATTATGGAACTTGGGGATTCTAAAAGGTTCAGAACTGGGGGTGTGCCTGTGGCTCATCTGACAAAGGCAACACAGTCTGATGGGGAGAGCTTCAAGCTTGAGACTGAAATACTATACAGGATCTGCTTCCAGCAGACCAAAAGGGGGTTTACCTGGCAAGTCCCACAGAATTACCCCATTTAGGAACAGCCTGTTTGGTTTTGGTGTTTTCAGCACCCGTTTGTGTCCCAGGGAGGGCTGTCAGTCCTGCACAGCTCTTACCTGGCAAGTCCCACAGAATTACCTCAGTTAGGCCCAGCCTGTTTGGTTTTGGTGGTTTCAGCACCCGTTTGTGTCCCAGGGAGGGCTGTCCGTCCTGCACAGCTCTTACCTGGCAAGTCCCACAGAATTACCCCAGTTAGGCTCAGCCTGTTTGGTTTTGGTGGTTGCAGCACCCATTTGTGTCCCAGGTCTCTGCACGAGGTCTGTCTCTCTCTCTCTCTCAGGTGCATGGGTGTGGTGCTGAAGATGCTGGCCTGACTGCTGCAAGGAGGGACAATGCCCAGACACAGGAGGGGAAGGTGGCTCTCAGAGGCTCTCCAGAACCCATTCTAACACATTCTACCTCTGCAATGACTTTTCAGTGACAAGGCCAACGCAGTACTCCACTCAGGGTGCAACCATCCAGGGAAGATCCCCCAAATGAGACAGCAGCATTCCTTTTCCTGCCTCAGATTTCCTGAGGGCTATCTGGGAAAGGAAGGGTGAGATCTAATTCTGTAAGAGTCTCTTTCCACCAGGAGCAGCAGAGATAGAACACTGCAATCAGTTATTTTAGACACAAGAACAACAACTTGCCTGCTCTTGCACGTACCACAAATTTCCTTACTTACACTAAGTCCCATTTCTGTTATTTTCCTGTGAAACTCAGCTGATCATCAAGCTCCCACTATAATTTAATTAAAAGGGCAGTAGCTAAGTTTCACCATATGCAACTGCCAGATGCAATCACTGCAGTTGGAGTCTAAAGGCGAGATCCCTGCGTGTACTGGAGCGTAGTTGTATAAGTGATGAAAGCTGTCACTTATGTCACAGATATTGCTGTAATGCATGGTGATATTACAGCTTCAGCAGCACCAAAATATATTAATAATACATCCCGTGGAAGCATTTCCAGCAAGTGAGTTTGGAATGCAGTGTTTCAAGCATTTTTCTTGCAACTCCCTATTTATACATAAAGTCACTTGAGATACATTACATTAGTCTGTGTACTTTGCCTGGCATTATACAAGCTCTCACAGCCAATTTTAAACCTTCCAAAGTAGGAGGACTAAAAGACACAACTAATTAAGGAGAAACAAAAACAGAACAGGAACCCTTCACTACTTTGGGTTGCTGGAATAGGGAACAGTGAAGGAGAAACAACTAGAAATTGTGCATCTCTGGAGGAGATTTTGCTGAATGCCTTTTAAAAGCCCATCAGCCAACTCAGGAAAGTTTTCAAATATCCTTAACAAAACACAATGAACAATGACAATCTTAAAATCATCCCAGAATAACTAAACAGAAAAAGCACATAGTGTGAAGCACCATTTCAAAAGATCAAAGTAGAATTTAATTCTTCCTTACCTTGTCCAGCTCCCTTCACAAGGACTTCAGAAGAAAAGAGATGAGGCTATGGTATAGCTATGTCAAGATGATGAAGAAAGTTAATTAAAATGCATCAGGATTTCAGAAGAGGAGTCTGTCAGTGCATGAACTGAAAGCAAGTGTGACATACAAACCAGCTTGTTTTCCTACAAAATAATATTGGCTGCAGCCTTGCAATCAACACTGGGCTCCATTTACATTTGGGTAACGTCCCTCTTGCCAGGAGAGTTATTATTCACTTCTGTTAACACTTCTGAGATCAGAATTACTTTCTTACAGTACAGTAATAAGGCAGAGATTGCTTTAGAAAAAAAAAAAACAAAACCCAAAACAATTAACCCCAGCATTCAGAGTAGATGTTATACCCTGATTAATTACCAGCAGCAATTCGTCATCACCAGGACCGCTGTTTGTAACGCATGGACACCATTCCTCCAATGCTGCTCTGCTGCATGGTGCCTTTCTCCATGGCAAAATCAGGATGGCAGCAGGCTCTGCTGAGCTTCCAGCCACTCCTGGGAGCAGCTCACACCTCAGAGAGCCAGTCCCGACAGCCCCAGGGCTGAGAGCAGCCCCAGCTCGGAGCTCAGCCCCACCAGCAGCCCTGGCACCAGCTGAGAGAGCTGTCCTGGCATGGCCAGGAGCCAGGCAAGGCCCAGGAAAACCCGGGTTTAAAACCAGCTGGAAGAGCTGTCCTGGCATGGCTGGGGGGCAGACAGGACCTAGGAAAGCCCAGGTTTAAAAGCAGCTGAAAGAGCTGAATTGGTATGGCCAGGAGCCAGGTAGGGCCTAGGAAAGCCCAGGTTTAAAACCAGCTAACAGAGCTGTGCTGGCACAGCCTTGGAAAGCCCAGGTTTAAAACCAGCTAACAGAGCTGTGCAGGCACAGCCTTGGAAAGCCCAGGTTTAAAACCAGCTGACAGAGCCAGGCTCAGCCTTGGAAAGCCCAGGTTTAAAACCAGCTGAAAGAGCTGTTCTGACAATTGTACCCAGCCAGAGCCATGGCTGAGGCACAAAATGAGAACGAAAAAGGCTCTAAAGCTGTTCTAGCACAAAGTCTTCAGAGACAAAAGGGTGGTGAGAAAGAAGAGTCACTCAGAGGGGGTTCAGTTCTGAACCAGCAAAATGGACTCACTGAGCAAGGACATTTCAGCAAAATCAGTAACTGAGGAAAAATTCAGCATTAAGCCTCTCCAAATATTTCTCTAACATAGCAGAATAACATCTGTTACAAAGTACAGATTTTTTTTCTAAAAACTACAGAATAATCTAGATGCCAAATTCAGCCAGTAGCAGAATATTTTCACTCTGTATTTTTCACAGCGGAAAAGCTCAACAAGGCATTCCATAATAATTTCCTTTTGATCTGAAGGATGTCGATCACTGATCTTCCCAAAGGAGTGAGAAGCATGGGAATTCCACGTGGAGAAGAAAATTAAACTCTTCTTTCCTCCCACCCTAAGGCCAGTTCCAATTCTTGCCTCTCAGGCCTCAGCATCACTGCTATTTACTTTGCTGCTATTTTTCATATATTCTCAAATATTCTCAATTGTCTCCCTTATCTCCATGGTTTCTACAACTCCACAACTCTGGTTTTATATTGCTTGCACTTGAGAGCAGCTCTGCAAATATCTAAAAAAAGCAAGCAACCAGGACATCTGCCCATGACAGACAAGACTCCAGACACCAATACAGACAAGTCAGATCTAGACAGGAGGAATGAACCACCCAGTATGGCACAGTGGCCAGAACTGCCACTAAAATCCTCAAGCTCTTATCTCCACATCATCAATCACATCCTTTCTCCCTCCTGTTTCTTCACAAGCATCCATGAGCTTACCAACTCAAGGAAAAAAGCCCAAAAGCCAACAAATGGGACAGGAGCAGCCTCATGCTGTTCCAAGTGGGAGAGCTGGCAGGGCATGAAAACAAGACGTGAGCTTGGTGCCCTGCATGTGTTTCTGAATTGTTCAGAGAGAATATCTGGAACAGCAGCAGCTTTAAGGGATAAACTGGAAAGTTAGAAACAGAAAGGCAGGGAGGAAAAACTACTTCCTGCTGTTCAAGCATCTTATCCACAACAGAAGATACACAACCACCAAATAGTTTTTTCAATCAGAGTAAAAAACAAACCTCATTTTAATGAGGGGGAATAAAATCCCATTTTTGTTCTGATAGCTTCATTTATCCTGGCCTTGGAGGCTTGTAGCTATTGAAACATCACTCTTGGCCCACCATGGACAAAACAGCTCAGTTCAGAGTCCAGCACTCAAGCTGTGCCTGGAAGGTGGAATCTGGCCTTGGAGCTCACTTCTGTGCTCACTGTTCAAGCCTCATTGGTTTGTGTTTATGGGAACTGACGCTGTTCCAAGTACCCACTCCACGATGAGCCATTTAAACACCACATGCAGGGAGCTGAATTTGTCTTAATCCCGCTTATTCTCCCACACAGAGGAGTTTGCATCACGTTAGACCTGACTGTAAACGCTGCAGCAATTCCCATGAACAAGAGCAATCACAAAGCACTGGAGGAGCAGAGCACTTGTGCTGTGCTCTGCTGGCTCACATCTACACACCCTCCCCGAGGCTCCAGGAACACGCTCGTGCTGTGCTCTTCTGAGGATGGCTGCGCTGGTGTTTTTGGTTGGCTGGTTTTGTTTTCTATTCAGATTTTTATAATTCGAAAGCTCCAATACCTTAAAGAAAGGAACTGAATCATTTCCAAACCCAGAATGAAAAGTGAAAGTTGAAACCTCATTGTCTCCCCTCCCCAAACCAAACTGCCTGTTTTCCAGCAAGTCTCAGATGGTTTCTTATGGCAAGCTCATATTAATTCCACCTTGTGCTAGAAAGACTCCGACACTACTCCCAGCTTTTGTGTGATGAGCTATGATTCATGGGCGTCCAGTATTTTCCATTGGTGGGTAACACACACACACTTATTTAAAATGAGGTTAATCTTTTTAATTAGCGTGGCTTTCCAAACTAAGTAGGTTAACCTGAATTCTTGTGCCTATATAGAGAGCCCAAATTTCAAGCTTTACATGGGTTATCTGATTTTTGTGTCTAAATTAAGTTGTCAAATAGGCAAAGTGGACAGCTGCACCTCAAAGCAAGGAATTCAGACCCAGTTTGTGCCAAGCAGCTCCATCAATATGGTCACAGAAGAAGAAAATATTTTCCTTTTCAGTCAATCTGCCTCAGCACCAAACCCATTAGGCAACAAGCAGGCAGCATGCCTTGCCTCACAGTGACCTCCCAGAGCTGGTGCAGCTGGATGAGCAGCAGTGCCCAAATGACACACATTTCTTGAGTTAGTCACCACAGGACAGTTATTCCACTGGATCCAAAGACACCCCAGGGTAAATGGGCAGCAGCTCATCCCTCACTGCACCAGGTCTGCTAACCCTTGAGGCAGCACACAGAGACCAGCTGGGCACCTTGTGGACTGCAGCACAGCCATCTCTGTCTCAAAGTTTATCACTGGCACACATGTGACACTAAAATTACAGCTGGCCCACTTCAGAGCATGGGATCATCCACCTAAAGTTACTTACAGACCAATTTCTTCTTTGCTCAAATTCATCCATGGCAGAATATACAGACTTTACTGCCTTGAAGTGAAGAACAACACTGAGTTTTGTTGTTTGAAGCAGTCAAGCGCCTGTGCAGAGGTGACAGCAGCTCCACTGGTGTCCAAAGCTGTGGGACATTCAGTGCCATGAATTTCTGCACTTAAAGAGCAACCAGCTCAGACATCAGTGCTTGTTTCCATAAAAATACAGGGAAGCCAACAGCAGAATACATCCAGCCTTTACCAGGAGCCATCTCTTTTCCAGCTCCCAAAGCCCACAGTAGTAAAGGCTGCTAATAATGGAGCAGAAGTTCACTACATTTCCCCCCCAATGCCACATAAAAAGCTTGACTGGAAACAGCCCAGTCTTCAGCACACAGAGCTGTAATATTTGTGTGCTTACTGTGGCTCCCAAATACAACATTAGTGATGTCAGACACGGCCATGCACTTGCCCAGGCAAGACTCAAGTTTATGTCTCTATAGAGCCAGAAATTAGTAGCCTAACACTTGTTTTCCCATGATTCAGAAGTTTTCAGGAATTGTTACAATGTGCTAGGAGGAGCAATGAAAGGCCAAGTAAAATAATGGATTAAGAAAACTCTTAGTACAGCGAGACTTGAAAACACACTTATCACAGCTGTAATTACAAGCCTGAATGGCCACAGCTGATCCCTAACCTCAAACACTTCTGCACTCCCATTCAGCGAGTTTGCATTAGGGAAAAAATCTTTACTGGGGCCTTATTAAACAAACATTTCCTTGTTCTCATTTTAAAGGTCCTACTCGTTTAACCTGTCTCATGCAGAAAGAGTCAAACCATGACATTACAAAATTAGAGCTTAACTACCTCAAAGTCCTCGGGTTGTTCAGATTTTCAGAGGTCTTTTTGCTGAAATGTTTCAGGGAGAGAAATATTTACCTCCTATTTGACACTGGCAACTCCCCACTCGCTCCCTCCAGGAACTGCTGAGATTACTTTATCCAGAAATCCAGACTAGAAATTTTCCTCTGTAATGTCCTGATCAAACTGGGGATTTTGCAGTGTATTTATTTGGTTTATGATACTGTCAAAGAGGTCAAAGTGGTTACTGTGGGGAAAAAAGCTTACATTTGGCAGGCACTCAAGCAGAGCCTTTCAAAAACCAGGAGCATTCCCTATGCCCAAGGAATTTTCCCCTAGGATTGAGTGTGACACAGCCTGGCTGCAAATTCTTTAGGGCGGGTGTTTATTTTTTAATTGGACTAACAATGATGCCAGCTGAGGTAGCCAAGTATGAAATTAATATGGATTTAAAAGCTCAATCTTGGCCAGTTTGGGGATGTTTTATTTCAGTCCCTCTCTTTGATATCAATCATGGAGGGAGAAGAAAAAAGGCATTAAAATATTGTTCTGATTGTGTATGCACAGCGGATGGGACAAACTGAGTTTCAGACTGTAGAAACAATATGCCAGGCTCAAACAATGGAATTTTGCTGGCAAACACAAGAAAGCTCTGGAAGAGGATGCCTGGGGGGGTCTCTACCCATAGCCACTACATGCCATGGGTTTGGGACAATGATTTTGGAATTCTTGGCCAAAGCAGGCCAGCATGGTTCAAACCTCTGCTCAGTGTCAGGGGTGGGGACACAGAAATCATCCCAGGTTTTGGAATTTTATGGCTGGCATATAAACCTCCTCAGGACCCCAGTTCTGTTCACTGTGCTGCTCTGATTTTATTCAAAAAACCTGAAAAATTAGAATTATTTTCCCTTGGCTTAAACTAACACGACAAAAATAATTTGAGCTGCTCAGAAAATGTTGTGTGTTTAGCTGCTTGATCTGTAAGTGGAAAAAAGCTAATTACACAACCCATTTAGGCATTTAATGTCCCAGGGCCAAGTCACTCTGTGGCCACAGAAAACATTAATAAACATGGCTTATCTCACTTTATGAAAGTTGTGATTACCATTTTTCAATAACTGCAGCTATCAGCTGCATTTCACCTCTCCTACCTTATGAAACTGAACCCAAACAGCAAAACCCATTTGAATTCAGCTCAAATGTGAATTTATTGGGAACATGTTCTCTTTTTACTCCTGTGTAAAATGTCAAAATTCAGGGCTGGATTTCTCAAAGTGCAGCACATCAGGGCTCAGCTGGGAACAAACAGGAGCAGCCAAGCACATGAGATCAAATAAGCCTCTAGTTTGATGCCTAAATGGGAAATAAATATTCAAGGATTAAAAAAAAAAAAAAAGAGAGAACACAAAATAAGCCTGCCTGCTCATTTTCAGAATTGTTACATTTTAAATCCTTCTGTAGAAATACTCCACTTTGCATTTCAGCTACAGAACACACAAGAAATATTTAGGAAATTTCCTCAATGGAATAAAAATCATCTTAGCACTATGTAGTTATAGTCCAAATCCCATTAACATCAATGGAAAGACTTTATAATATTTTGCAAATATGACATCATTACATAATATATATATGTGCTTTAAATCATATATGGGTTATTGATAGCCCACTTTTGAAATGTCACCGAGCTGCTGGCTCCCATTCAATACCAACCAACTGCCTCTTCCTTGTTCTGAAGGCAGACAAAATAATTGTAAATTGGTAGCAAACCCTCATATTTCAATTATGAGTGAAAGTGAAGAGATTCCCAGAAAGAAAACAAGATGAGTAACTTTTCATGCCACAGAGACATAATGGTTACAGTATAATGTAGCATTTAGGTGAGCTTTATGAATGATGTAACAAATTATCTTCAAATGTACATATTCCAACAAAAAATATATATATTAAATATATATATATATATACACACACACATGCATCACCAGCCTTTTATATGCTTAGTTTGATACAAAAACATGCTGGATAATACAGAACGTCTAAATATCAACTTACCTTGCAATCCCTGTCTGCATTACCAAATTATGACAAGAATTTTATTTTTAAAGCATTTTTACCACATTAAAGGCACTGCTAAGACCACCATGCCAGCTCCTTTTCCTAGAAACTTCCAGAACTTAGAGTGGCTCATCCAATGTATGCACACAAGATTGGCTCAAGGTTAAGTCTTATGATTTTAAAAGTTTTTCAGATCAAAAATATTCACATTTTTATCAAACTCAAGAAGGAGATCCCATTCCCACAGGGACCTTAATCTCAGGTGAATCCATTTCAGAATCCACACTACTCAGGCCTAGAAATATTCCAAAGCAAATGGAAAAAAAAAAATAAAAATAGGGAACTAAAAAGAAAAAAAAAATAAGCTATTTCCCTAAGCATTTCCATAGCTTGCATAAAGACATCAATTACCATAGCTTGTCTTCTAAATTAATGATTCACAGTGATGGATTATTCATGCAAGTCGGCCAGCTGAACATTATACTTTGACTCTGGGGAGAAAGTATAGCATGTCTTAATTAACTAGATTTTGTATATGCCAGAAGATACCCAGGAAAACTTTATTTCTCTAGTCAAGCAGGTAAAATGCGAGCAAACAGAACTGATGGTAATCAAAATATGTAAAAATCTTCCACAGCCTCAGAATCCACATTTAAAGTGAACTAGGAAGAGCACATGGCCTCAAGTGAGCTCTGTAAAATAGATCCAAATTGCCATTTTGTTGAATGAACTGACTTTAGATCTGCTCCATTTAAGCATGACAAAGATGGAAATTTCACATTAATATGCTGCTTCCTGTCTCAGCACAACCTTGCAAGGCTTCAGTGATGGCACAATTTCTTGTTTCTAAAAGATATCAAGTATTTTCTTGACTGAAATGCCACCCAACACTGATATTTTCTATGAGTGAATGATAGGTTATTATCCCAAATATTTTCCAAATGAATGCTGTGTTCTAATGGCCTCCTTGAAAATACATAACATTTATGTGTTGTGCAAGTCCATTGATGCCATTTGTTACTTTGATCGGGATGGTGCAAAATACACCTTTACAATTCCAACAATAATTGGGATTTGCACTTATTGGCTTTCAAAGTGTTCTTCAATCACAGTATTGAAAGATTTACAAAATAAAAATGGGAATGCCATGATAAATGTTGCAATTTATCCTTCACGTAAGTAATAGGAACGATCCAGTGTCTCTAAAAATCTATACCAGGCTGTTCTGAGCCAGCAAAGATCACCAAGCCTGATGAATGGGATGCCCAGTTTGTTGCTTACATGGCTTCTATAGACTGAGGTTGTTAAATCACAGTCAAATATACCTTTATCTTTAACAAATTAACCCCACATGCTTCACAGCCATTAGGAGTAGGAAGAGCCTGTTTTCATTTTATACTGGAGAAACGTGGGTTAAGTAAAATTAAGTGACTTGTCCACTACTAAAAGATGTAAAAACAAGGAATTTTTTTCCCTTCTTCCCTTAAAACTGCCCTATCCATTGGTGTTACCTTCTCTGAGCTCCTGGGATAATCCTAGAGCCTTTGAAAGCAAACAATTAAATTTTGTCCTTGCTCTCTCAGTGCTTCAGCAATATTCCCAGGGATTCTTCCAAAGCCCTGTACTTCCTAAGGAATTCAGTAATAACTCCAGGATAGGATAGTTACATGGAAAAGGATTAGGAAAGGATGCTGCAAATCAATTTAATTGGTGTCTGCCAATGCTGAGACGACAAACAGTGGGAACACATTTCCATACCTCTATCTCCATAGGGCTTTCACCAAAGGTAACAAAGATCCTTATGAGACCCAGCTCCTTGGAACAGTTCCTAGATGCAGATTTGAATTTCTGCTGCTTTTCTCCCCTTCCAAACATGAGATGTCCCCATGTTCTTCTTGGGAAATATGCTTCCATCACTTCAGGAAGTTGTTTGCATTGTGACTGAGTGAAGGCTTGTCCCCTTGCAGCTAAAGGGTATTTTGCTGTCACTTCATATATGGGGACCTGCTATCTGTTATGTCAAATCCACAAGTGCACTGTGTTTTAATATTGCATGCACATTTTCCTCCCTCACATTTCTTCTATATGATAAACTACTAATGGCATTTTTTACTTCATGCATATCATCCCCTCAAAATAGATCTACTTACAGTCAATTTGATTCTTACTCACTGTCATGGGTATCTTATCTGCCCTGCTGCTCCATATCCCCTGTAATTAAATATTTCTGCTTGCTTTTTTTCTGATATTTGTTTTCCTTGGTATATTCCCCTATATCTAATTTCCTGCTTTCTCTAGTATTTTAACAGAGGCATGGTAGGAAAAACAGATGGGAACTGTCAGCTAGAGATGATGCCAAGCTTCTGAGCGAGTGGAGACTCCAACAGCTCCAAAATGCCCGTGGGGTTTGGTGACACCGGGACATTCCCTGTGCCTCAGAGATGAGGGGAGGTCAAATCCAAGGCACTGTCCTGCAGCCAACTCGGAGCAAGCAGAGCTGGTGCCTGCAGCGACCACACAGGTGACACGAACTGGGGAGCTGCAGCCAGGTGTGCAGGAAGAACAACCATGGACAAATACAGCCACAAAGCACCACAAACACAGCTCTGAGTCCTTGTGGCGGTGGCAGAGCCCTGGGGGATAACAGCAGCAGGGATCTGGGAGCACAGCCTGCAGGAGCACAGAGCACCGAGGGCACAGCAGAGCATGGAAGGGCAGAGCCCAGGGGATGGAGGGAGCATGCATGGCCATGGAGGGAGCAGGACAAAGCAGGCCCAGCTCAGATGCAGAGAATGACCCGGGGGCAGAGCCCAGGGGATGGAGGGAGCATCCATGGCCATGGAAGGAGCAGGATAAAGCAGGCCAGCAGCTCAGATGCAGAGAATGACCCAGGGGCAGATTGCTGGGGACAGGCTCGCCATGGAGGGAGCAGGACAAAGCAGGCCAGTCAGATGCAGAGAATGACCCAGGGGTAGATCCCTGGGGATGGAGGGAGCATTCATGGCCATGGAAGGAGCAGGATAAAGCAGGCCAGCAGCTCAGATGCAGAGAATGACCCAGGGGCAGATCCCTGGGGATGGAGGGAGCATTCATGGCCATGGAAGGAGCAGGACAAAGCAGGCCAGCAGCTCAGATGCAGAGAATGACCCAGGGGCAGATCCCAGGGGATGGAGGGAGCATTCATGGCCATGGAAGGAGCAGGACAAAGCAGGCCAGCAGCTCAGATGCAGAGAATGACCCGGGGCAAAGGCAGAGGAGCTCTCCCAGGCTTTCACTATCACCGGTTGGGGACAACACATAATCCCAATCTGTCACACTTCAATCAGCATTACTGAAGGATGGAAATGAGATCACAGCAACCACAGACCAGAGCAGTGCTGAATTAAAGGGTTCAGCTCTGAAGCTCCCAGGTTTCATTTCCAGCTGCTGCATGGCTGCCCTCCCCAACCCTTGGCTCTCTCCAGATTCTCAGACCCTGCTGTCCCCTCCTTCCCAGCTCCCCAGCCTGCAGATCCCACCAACAGCTGCCTTGGACAGACACAACCAGCAGAGAAGATGTGCTGATGGATGCTGTGACTGGACTAATCACAACCAGAGTCCCCTGGCACAGAAAAAGAAGCTGCTCCATAGCACATGCAGTCATGAAACAAGATCTTGTTTGTCACTCTAGACCAAGGAGGTGTAGCAGGCACATTAAGCATTAATATAAAATTCTTCTGTCATCTTCAACTCAAACTCAAGCTTTGTCAAGTGTTAGCTGAACCCTTATTTTAGAAGTGTGGAGTCAGCTTTGGTTTTTTGATTTTTTTTTTAATCAAAATCCCACTCTCTGCCTGTAATGTTACTGTGAATAAACAATGTTACTTTAGGTTTTTATTTACCATATGCAATTGCACATGTTTTAAAGATAAAATAGAATTACTACAGTGTTTTAAAAGTCCATATCCAGTTTAATAAGAGACTAGTTTATTCCTCTTTAGTACTTGCAAGAGTCATTAGACATCTTTCAACTCCCACTAATTACTTTGTTTTTGGCAGACATTAGTGTTTCCTCCTCCTGCTTTTTTGAATAAATCTGAAATTAACAAGTCAATAAACTGACATATTTACAGTAAAAATAACTCGGCTCCCCTGTCTTCTTCCTCCCACTTCTCATATCTCTTAGCAGATGAAAAGGTCATCATTCACCTACAGGCTTTACACACACTGGTGGGGACTTGGGCACTTTCCCTTTGCATCAACCTCATCTCAAGTTGAGGACCTGATGTTACAGAAGCTGTTCCTGTCATCTTAGGTTTTGATTAATTACTTTAAATAGTTTAGAAACTGGAGCAAATGCTTCTTTTGAGAAAAAGATATCTGAGAGAGAAAACATGAGTTGCTTCAGTGAACTCCAATTGCTGTGTGAAGTACACAGTCATTAAATGCTCCAGGAGCTGCTACAATTTAAACATGGAAAAAAAAACCCATTGAAAAAGGGCAGTTTTGGTGTACCAATTAAAAAATGATGCCTTAAATCTTCAGACGTTTCTTTCCAACTTACATAACTGAGACGTATGGGGAAAACTAGGGCAGCAAACATCACCTCAGCCATGGAGACAGTCCCCAAACCCTGGCACTGTGCTGCTGTGCCAGGGAAGGAGGCAATCTCCAGTGGCTGAGTGATGCTGAGCAGTTCCGACAGGCTGTCTTTGGCAAAGTACCCACGCTCTCAGCACTACCTTGACATGCCAAGGGCACTTAAAAAAATCACAGTGAAAAGTAGATGTCCAAGTCCTGCAGCTCACTCCAAACTTCCACAGGAGAATCAAGGCTGGAATGGAACTGCTGCTCAAACAGTACCAGATACAGAATGCAACTGGTGAGCAGCGTTTGGGTGTTCTGTCTTACTGCAAAGGGAATTATCTGGGCAGAATTCTCAGAACTGCAAAAGCAAAACAAAGCCTTTAGTGTGCAGAAAGGTTAAAAAGGAAATGAGAGTTCTCTTTTCTGAGATGAGGAAATCCCCCCCAAACCCACTGCACACACACAGAAACCTGCATGACAAAATTAGAGGAAAGAAAAAGCACAGGAACTGCAGCTCTTCCACAGTCTGGGGAGATCACTGCTGGCTAACAAGTGCTTGGCTTGTACATCTGACACCCACATATGGCACAGCTTCAGTTTTGGTTGGGACAGAATAGATGTTTCTAGAAGCAGCAGATTGTCCATGAGGCCATCAAGGCATCACGGGGTTGGAACTGTCAGACTCACACGGCAGAGCAGGAACAGAGAGCATTATTAAGCAATTATTTCTTTAGTTGTAATGATGAAAGACTTGAGGGCTGAAGTACACAAGGTTCATAAATTAGTGCAAAGACAGCCAGACTATAAATTGGAAGCTAGTTGGTTAAAACTAAATACAACCACATGGTTTTAACTTTCTTCTTCTAGACAGTAAATTACTTGTCATTATTGATTCTTCCTGAAAGAAGAGTCTCAAGGTCTGCAAAAATATTTCTCAAGAATTATCATAATATTTAAACACTGAACTAAACCAAAAATTCTTTACAACACACGAGGTCAAATCTCATTAACCCAAAAGCCATACACACATTTAACTCATTAGCTTGTATGAATAAGAAATTTCCTCTTTTCCCATCTCACAGCTACAGCTGCTCTGCAATGACTCCAAAAGCCCAAAAAGGACATGGATAACTCACACAGCTTTTATCCCATTAGCCACGGTCTGCGGTTCTCATAATCATTAGCTTTGAAGTGTATTAAACAAACCAGAACACGACCTTAGAGCTGATATTTTAATCACACCACATAAGAACAATTCTTTATCACAGATACTTCATTAAGGCCACCAAACGAGATGGTATTGAGAACTACCCGAGCCACAAAGCAGGCAAGGAATTATTTTCACATTACTTTATAGCTACAGACCTTCTCCAACACAACCTTTCTAGTGACTGCACTGAGGTATTTACACCTGAAATAAACACATTCTTAATGGGATCAATACATCTGTACATCCCTGTCATTTTCTACAGCTTCAAATGCCAAGTACAGAGGGAAAATAAGCACCAAAAACTTCACCGTTATTACTGAACTGTGGGATTAATTTTTTTGTTTTGAAGTGGCTACAACTTTATGTCCTGGACTATTTCACAAAGAAGATGACAGAAAATGTGTCCTCCTGTCAATTCAATAATTCAAGACTCAGAAAGTATTTCCCTGCCTCCTGCAGGAATACATGGCATGTTATTTTCCCCACCTCTATGCTCTGCTAATGTTTAATCATCTAGCTCACAAGACCACACTGGGAAGGCACCAATTAAACCCAAAATTTTTTAAGGGATTCCCAAATTAAACTACTTTTTTTTTTTCATCCATACAAAGTATGTATACATTCATAAAGACACATTTATCACTAATTGCAGCTGACTATACAGACATCTTTCCCTACCATCTGCCCATTATATTGTATCAGAGACATGCAAGCGCTATAAAATAGGGAAAACCAAACATTAACTTTGGAAACCATGCTTACACACCAATTTTTAACGTTATTTTGAACACACAGCTTAATTCAGATAAGGACAGCCTAAAGACTCACTATAGGACAGATGTACCCTATATTAATTCAGCCTGTGCTTTACACAGACAGAATAATGTATTGCCCACACAGAACACAAATTGCTAGAAATTATTTTAAAAGGTATTCAGGCATGCCAACAATGTGTCTTCAGTGATGATGAGCAGCCCAAAAAACAAATTTGAAATTTTGAGAAGTAAAACAGCAGTTGCAAAAGCCTTTAAAGAGCAGGGAGTAGTCAGATCTTGCTGTGAAGAATTCTACCAGCACTAACCCATTTTCATGGCTACGTGCTGTGATACACAGGGTTATAAACTGAACTAAGCTAGACATAAATACAACATTGACATCAACAGAATAAATTTCGAGAGAGTTGTTACAACAATAGTGCTCCCAGAAGTGTTCACCCCTGAATATGAAGGGAGATGACTGACACGTTCATGAATAACTTTCATCTACATGTGAACAAATCCCTGACAATGGCAGACGAAGAGACAACCTCAGAGCAAATTTAAAAACCCCAACTCAAATTGAACTAGAGGATGTGAAAATACAGGACAGGCAGTCTCATGAGGTCAAAATTTGGAGCTCATGACTGCCTTTAACAGGAAACTTTACACTGCCACAAGCCTTCACATTGCATTACATCCTAGGCTGCTCTGTGTAATTCTGTAGACAACCCACACCTAAAAAAAAAAAAAAAAAAAAAATCACCCTTTTCTGCTCCCTCCCTTCCCTTGGCAATTATTCCTCATCACACTCAACCAAAGCAGAGTAATTCTACAAAATACAATGGATGTAGAATAACAAAGTGAGAATCTGGTCCAAGCCTCATGGTCCAACCCCAAGAACTCCAACCAAGACCTGACAGAATCTGGAAAAGTATCACAAAATTGATGGAAGAGGTAACTGTCTTAAGTTTTAGCAGCTCTATGACTACAGCTTTGTAGCTTTATTTAAAACATGCTAATTTCACTGAAAGGATAAATAACCATTAAACAGACATTTGGCTCAATCTATGCTACAACATTTTACTAAACACCTCTCACCTACACAGAAGGGCGTAATTTTCCGTTAGACCAAATCACCAGATCACATCAAAAATGAGGGGAAAATTGAGGATTTTAGGTGATTAACAGTACAAAACTCATACACATGATGCAGGTTTTAAGCAGCCCTTTAATACCAGGATGCGTAGAGCATTTGATATGTGAGAGATCGCCCATGGGATATGCGAGAGATCTGATTGAAACAAAACAAGGCGCTGTGGGAAGGAGAAAATTCACACGTGTACCAATCCAGGTGCCTTTTTCCTATTTTTCCCCCAGCCAGAGCCCTTGCCCACCCCGAAGGAGGAGATGTGGATGGGTGACACACACGGACACCTGCACATCGTCCCTCTGTCCCCAAAGGCACCCAACTCTTCCCACCCTGCCAGCAGCGCCGCAAGAAGTTACAGCCAAAGCCTGACAAGTTTAATGCTTCATTCCCACGTTCACACTGGGGAATTCAGCGCCTTAACATTAGGTAGAAGCGATCAGCATTTTTAAAAAGTGAGCGATAACAGCGACGCATCAGAAATGCAAATTCGGACCTAGAACCGAGTTGATGCTTTAATATTAATATTAAATACTAACCGCTAAGCTCTTCCTACGATGTAATTCGAAACTCCAGACCTCAAAGCTCACTAGGAGCAGAACCACCCCGACAATAATGCCCAAGTTTAGTTCTTTTAATGGCCAGCACTCGGGGCGCACACACGGTCTGCGGCGCGCCCAGCGAGCCGCCGGACGGGGCTGCCACAGGCGGGAGAAGCTCCTCACAGGCGGGCTCTGGGAGCCAGGCTGCGGGCTGGGAAGGGCTGGGAAAGGCTGGGAAGGGTCGGGAAGGGTCGGGGCGGCCGCAGGACCCGCGGGACACCGCGGGCGAGCTCTGGGGCACGGCACCGCGACCCTTCCTTCACCCGAGCACAACTCCGCCGGGGCGCGGGCTGAGCTCCGCGGGGCCGGACGGAGAGCGCGTCCCTCCCCGGCCGCCCGCAGCAGCCGAACGAGCACCGAGGGGCTCCTGGGCTCGCCTGCCGCTCCCCGCCGCTTATCCCACGCCGGAGGAGCAGCTCTGATCCCGAACGCCTCCTCTCCCGCCGCAGCGGGCGCAGCCCGTCCCTGCCTCCCTCCCTCCGGCGCCGAGGGAACGCCGGCGACCCCCGCACGGGCAGCGGCTCCTCCGCACCGCCGCTACTCCGGCACGGTGTAAGAAACGAGTCGGAGCCGCCTGGTTTATTCGGTCCCGCAGCCCCGCAGCGAAGGGACGGGCGCACTCACCGGCACTCCCGCCGCCGCCGCCCCGCCCGCTGCCCAGCGGTGCTGCCGCCGCTCCGCGCTCCGCCGCGGCTCTGCCGTGCAAGGCTGGCTGTGCCCGGCTCCTCCGAGCCCCGCTCCGCCCGGGCACTGTCCCCGCCCCGGCCCGCCCCGCCGAGCGCTCCCGCCCCCGCTCCGCTCAGCATTGTGGGGCTTGTGGTCGTGGAGGGCGGACTACGAGCCCCAGGGCCCCACGCGCGGTTCCGGACAACGCCTGGTGTGTGGTAACACCGCGGATCTTCCTCCTCCTCCTCCTCCTCCTCCTGCTCCTCGCGGGCGCTTCCGGCGCGGCGGCGGCGGCGAAGCCCCTCGGGAGCAGCGGGGGCTCGGCGGGCCGGGGCAGGTGAGGTGCCGAGCCCTGCCCTGCCCGGCTCTCGCGGGCTGGACGCGGGGCCCGCCGCGCCCTCCGGGGCTGCGAGAGGGGCGGCCGGGCTGAGGAAGCGGCTGAGGGCGGCCTCGGCGTGCGGGGAAGGTGCGCGGGGTGTCCCTTCCCCTCCCGGCCGGGCCGTGACCTCCTTCCTCCGGCCCTGAGGCAGCGCCCAGGGCTTGTCCTTCTGCCCGCCCTTCCCGCGGCCGCGCGGCTGGGGCCTGGCCCCGCTCCGGGGTTCCCGGCCTGGTGCTGGTTCGCTCGGGCCGGGCCCGGCAGGCGCAGGCCCGGATGTGTTTTATTTTTGTGTGTATTTATTTTTAGCTCGTCCTCTCGGAGCGGAGCGCTGTCAGGTGGCTGCGGCGGACAGGGAGAAAGGGCGCCTCGGCTCCTTCCCCCTTCCTGCGCCAGGGGAGGTGTAGGTTGAACATTAGGGAGAAATTATTCACAGAAAGGGGTGATTAGACATCGGAATGGGCTGCCCTGGGAGGTGGTGGAGTCACCGTTCCTGGAGGTGTTTGAGGAGAGGCTGGACGTGGCAGTGGCTGCCATGGTCTGCTTGACAAGGTGGTGTTTGTTCAAAGGTCGGACTCGGTGATCTTGGATGTCTTTTCCAGCCCGATTGATTCTGGGATTCCTCCTCCGCAGGCTCCCCCCGGCTGTGCCCCCTTGGGGACTGAGCACTCAGGGCTGGGGTGTCCCATTAAGTTGCTCACTGAACTGGTGAGTTGGGTTGGTGTTTTTCCTGTAGCTCGCACATACTGGGTGGCTGAAACCTTGTGCTGTTCCTGTTATCAGAGGAACTAATTCTCCTCTGGTATGTGTTCACACGTTGGAATGTATTTTTGTACCTTTGGAGCTGTGTCATACCTATTTGTGTTTTGGTAAAGTAATGGCTTCACTTTCACATTCCCAAAGAGGCGAAAAAGAAAGAGAAACGGGGAAATGTTGTTGTGGTTATATATTCCAACATTCATGACCTGTTTCAGTTATGCTGTATAACAGTTCTGGTGTTGCTGACTGCTGGAACTGGAGCACAGGCTGTGGGGTCTCAAGTGAGACACACACTGGGTGTATTAGGACAGATTAAATCACTTCCATTTTGAAGTCCAGCAAAAGGACACGGACTAATTATAAGCCTGACTTCAGGCTAGGCTTGCTTTTTGTTTTTTGAGTTGATATGGTTCTAAAAATAGACATCTTGGATTTATCACAGGTCTGTGTCATTTCTGAATTAGTCATAGAACTGCTCTTACAGTAATCAAATGCATAAGCAGTTCTGCTTTGCCAGAGTGGATTTCACTGCAGGTGACTGTTACACGTGTGTGGAGATGTTTGGAAACTGCATTTCTGTTCTGGTGAGAGGCATTTGAAGACATTTTCAAACTTCAGTACTATTTGCTGGTGACATTCCTTTTATTGACTCTGCAGTGAAACTGTTTGGTGTAAGAATCAGCAGGATGTGGAATCAGTTCAGCAGGATGCCTTTAAAGTCTCTTTTTATCGTTGCTGATTTTAAAATATAGATTATTATCCTAGTACTTGATCTGTATGCTAATCCCAGTGAATCCACCCATACTCAGTTTTAAAAAGAAGGAAAGTAATTTGGTATCTGAAACACGAAGCTTTGAAGCTTTGTATCAAATAATCTAAGTTATACAATGGGAAATAATTGCAACTGATAATTAAAATACAGTGGCAGGTAAGGTAACATCTGACTGAAAAAGAAAGATGTGTGGGTTAGGTTTTTTTTTTAATTCAGGTGACCATTAATGATAGAAACAGAGTTACCAAGACAGGTTGTGTGGGTGTATATAGTTAAAAGAGCAAATTCTACAATTCTTTTTTACTTCCATAAACTTTACAACAGCAGTAGTAAATTATCTGCACTCCATCCTCCCATGCACATTGCTCTTACATTTTGATTCAAGCTCTGCCTCTGAATTCAGATGAAATTTATGCTGTTATTTTCCTTCCCCCACTCTTTCTTCCTGGACTTCAATGAATTTTTCTGGTAACTCTGGGATCTCAGATCAGGTTAAAGGTGAAACCTCTTCATGAATCCTCCCTGCAAAAAGTGGAGCAGAACCTCTTGGCAGTAAGGTCTTTTCTAGCAGGAATGGAGCTCTGATTTTTGCTAGAAGCCAGCCACTGAAATAATAATATTTGTAATCACTGCCTTGGGCCTTGTTCCTCTGTACTTTTCTAAAAAAGAATATTAATGTCTAAGCACTTCCCTGATCTAGGGTAGATGGAGCCTGGAGAAGGGAACAGAGACAACATCAGTGCAGAGGTAGATCTGCTGATGACAGAGCTGAAACCCTGCCAATTGATACCAAATATTTCTGTTGGTTTAAAACTTGAAAAGTTGAAATCATGGGAGTCTGCTCTCTTTGCTCTAAGCACTGCTTCAGAAGATTGTGTTACACAAACACCTTTCTTTGATGGAAACCTCTTCAGCCTGGCCTAGGAGCAGGTGTGGATTTGGGGAGGATCCTGCCCGCTGTAGTTACAGGTTGTGTTCTTATTAAGCAGCTCTGCTTGATTTGACTGCATGACCAAAAGTCTGGCAGTGAATGACACACATTGGAGAAAGCAGATTGTCCCCTTAGACACTGACAATCTAGGAAGTGTGGTGGTCTGTGCTCTTCACCCTTCTTGGCAGGAGTTGGGTTTTTGGAGTTTTTTTCTGCTAAAGTTCAGATGAATGATTTAAAATGTCATTGGGTGGCTATGGGGGAATAGGCCTGTCAAAAAACCTTTCCAGATCTATTCCTCATCTAAAATACACCAGCTCTCTCCATGTTTGCTGACTGGCTGGGATCATATTTTAGTGCTGAGACTTAAAGGTTAGAATGTGAGATTTATCCTGACAGTGAAAGCACGTATGCCATGTTAGTGCATCTCTTGGAATCCAGCCTGCTGTGTTTGATGGGTCAGGACTGAGCAGTCAGGGTTGTATTAGCTGGTATTTATTTAGTTAGTTGGCAAATCCGGGTTCTGTTTCAATTCCTGTATCATTCTGTCCGTTCTCTCATTGCACACCCAGAGATTTGGGTCTGTGGGGTCCCTGGAGCACAAGGGAGGATCAGGCTGACACTCGGCTCAGTGTTTGGCGCTGTCCTGCTGCCTTCTCCTCATCTGCCCCCTCAGACCAATTAACAGGTTTGCCAGCAGAGTAACACCTTTTCCAGGATTTTCTCAACTCTTCCGCTCCACTGTGCTGTCCTAATAAATCACCTTCTCATGGAATCTTATTCCCACCTTTTTTGAGAATGTAAAAGAAATCAGATGACAGATGAAACTAGGGTAAACTCCTCTCAATGAAAAGGCTCTTTTGGGATTGGAGGCACTGAAGTTAAGCTGTTACAAGACACTGTCAGGAAGTCTGGCAGCTGTGCAGAGCTGCTTTTGATCACCTCCCAAAAGAAATGCTGAAAGCTCCTCCTTGCTGCTGATAATGTGCATTAAACTTTGGCTTGAGTCAGGCCATTTTGAAGGTTAGTGCATTTGCTGATAATTGATCTAATTAGAACAGAAACTTCAGTTTTCATGAGGATTTGGTCCCTAATCAGGATTGAGACCACCTTCAAGGGTATTTGGATGTGGTTTAGTGCAGCTATGACCAACTGACTTTCAGTAACGCAATGAACACAGAGTTTTTGTGAAGATAATTATTCTTTCTATTTTACACTAGCAAAGACTGAAGTGAATAAGTTGCATCCAAAAGATGTGAAGTTGATTCCTAACTGTAAATATAAACAGTTTGAGAATTTTAGTAATCAGGTCCTTCATGACACTGTGGTGCTTCCTAGTGTATCTTCTGGAGAACAGGAAGATTTCTGAAATAATGAACAAGCAGTGCGATAAATTGAATATATTTCTTTTCATACCTTGGCAACAAAAGCCTTTGGTGTTCTTAAATATTTCTTGTGTGCACATATATATAAACCCACCTCTTCAGTTGCAAAATTGGTATCCTTTGTGTTAATATAAATCCAAGTGTTATATTTTTTTTTAGGAGTGTCAGTGTCTGGAAAAGAGGTAATAGATAATGTATAATTGTTTTTATATGAGGGTTTTAACTGTACCATGGATTAGTAACAATAGCTTATGGTTCTTCAGGAGAAAATGAGTTCTTCATGGTAGCTCACAGTGTAATAGGTTTTCATCATCATAAAAATCCATCATTTCACTTAGTATTTCCTTTTGTGTGTGTGTGGATACTGCTAACCCATAAAAACAAAGTAATTATATCTAATGGCAATTTTGTCCTTTTTTGCCCTTCTTCCTGTGATAAAAATCTTTTGGGTAGAACAATGTTCAATGACCTGATTTAACTATTTAAAACACTTACTCTGAGACTACAGATAAAAATGTGCTATAAATTCATCTGTGAATGCAGGTGTGTGAGTGGACATTCACTGAACTTCCAGAAAGGAGGAATTCAACAGCAAAACAAGCAGATCTCCATCCAGCAGGGAATATGCATGGATAATAAATGGGACAGCTTGTACCTGCAGTAGGGAGTGAAAACTTGTTCAGACAAGTTCCCTCCCCCCATGTGAGCAGACCTGGCATGAATTTATGTAACTGAAACAAGTTCTTGGGAAAACACTGGAGTTTTTGAGGAATGATGAATATTCACTTGTGTTCCTCCATGTTCTTGACAGCTGTAAAATACCAGGGGTGGATGATAAAGTTGTGAGACCCCTGATAATTGCAGCTGCATCCCTGTGGATGCATTTCATCCATCCAGACCCTTTCTAAAGCCTCAGGAATCCTTTTCTGGGGCTGGAGGAATCAGCTCATCTGTAGCACTTGGAGGAACAGTAAGAGGAACAAAGTGAGGCTTTGCAGTAAGCAGTCCATGTTAGAAGACTTGTATAAAGTTTTTACTGTAGTCATGTTGAATTTTTCTTCAGCTTTTACTGTTCACAAGAGAGATACGCACAAGATTTGTAGTCATCCAGGTTCTTCTCTGTGCTGACTGTAATCAGTAACAAATTTCACTTGTGTAATTATGGCTAAACAATTATAGATCTGCTCTGGACAAAAAATACCTGTTCTTCTGTTTAAACAGCCTAAAGATCTTCAGCCAGTGCAGAGCATAATGAGGGATATGGCTTGAAGAAATGTCTTGGCATGTTCTTAACCTGTTCATACTCTCAGGAAGTGATATTGATTGCTGGAGCAGTTTCTGCTGTTTCTTACCATTTCACTCTTTTCACTTCTTACTAAAATGTCAGTAAATTACAGAGATGCAAATGCCAGTTGTCTGGAGCTTGCTAGGAGAAAAAATCCTTCCTCTAGTGCATTAAATCCTCCAAGCAAATCTAAAAATTAAAAAGCTTAATATCTTTCTTTTTATCTTTATTTCTGACTTGGACTTCAGGTCTTTAAACTCAATTATGTCATATAAAATATTTTTTAAAGAATCTGATTAAGAAAAAATACAGCAGGCTGGAACAAGGGCTTTTTATCAACTGTAAGGTGACCTTTTTTCTTTTCCACATAATTTCTGGCTCTGAGCAGTGATGGATATGATGAGCTGGGCTGGGTGGAGAACTTCCAAAACAGAGGTTCAGTTACTGGAACAATAATTTTCCATTGAGTTAACATAGCTGGTGGCACACCCTGAGTGGAAACATGACTTCAGCTTATATAAAACCAAAGATGTAGTGTTCACGTTCAGATGGGTGGAAAGTAGGCACTGATCTCCAGCAGAATCACAGCTTGATGCATGTGCAATGTGGAGTATTTATAAATATACCTATTTATAGGTAGTTTTAATAGTCACAATGCATCTGGATGAGGCTTGGCTGCAGCATGTATCCTTTCCAAGTTTTTCCTGGATGGGAGTTGTCAGGAACCTTACGCTGCTGCCTATGAGTGGTGGCAAGATTTTGGTAAATAGCACATAAAATCCCTGCTTTAAGGAGAATTAATTCCATAAGAACTTGAAGGGAAAAACACCTGGGGTAGCACCTTTTCTTTAAAATACTCATTTAATAGATTTCTGTTGGGGTTTTGAAGTTACACCAAGCGGTCATTCCATGTTTACTCGACTCATGTAATAGGAAATCCCTGGTTTCTACACAGTAGAACTCTCATTGATCTGTGCCTTGTCATTTTTAGACCCTGTCCCTCTCAAGCATTTGTAATTGTGTGTTTGTTTTCTCTTTTCTCACACACCCTAAGGACAATAGATTTCCCAAGTTCTTCAAGTATTCTTGCACAACGAGGAAAAAGAAGAGACATTTCAGTGAATGAGGAGTTTTTTGCTTCTATAGTGTTTTCCTTGAGAAGTGGCTCTTTGAATGAGGATGACAATGGAAGAGATGAAGAATGAAGCAGAGACCACTTCTATGGTTTCCATGCCTCTCTATGCTGTTATGTACCCTGTCTTTAATGAGGTGAGCTCCAGTTTACCTTGGAATGCAGTAATCCCCTCCATTTTGGGAAATGAGGCCACAGGAACGTGTTGTTCATCTTGGGAAAGCTTTGTCTAACACATCTTCTCTCTCTGCATTGTTTCACCAATAGTTTCATGCTCATCAAAGCTTGCTGGTTGTCTTGGTCCTGAGCTTTTCCCTTACCTTTAACACAGGATTTTGATAAAAAATGCCAGCTCTGGTATTCTCTGGCAGGAAATAGCTCACAGTCAAACCTGTGAACAGCTTGATGCATTTTAATTTTACTGCTAATGGTTGTAATTTGATATTTGTTTTTCTCTGAATATCAGATTGCCAAGATGCTTTTGCAATCTTCTGTCGGACTTTTGCTGCAAAATACATCCAGTGATTTTTGTTTTCATTTTTGGAAGGAACTCTTTCCTTTGGGATTAACTTTATAGTATCTCTGAAGTGAGACCAGCAATTTGAAAGCTTCTGTCAATCCCCCTTTCCATTCTGCTTTATGGGGCAAGGTGTGATTACTTGACTTGTTTTGTTCTGATAACAACAGAATGCTAATAATTAATTCTAAACTTTTATTGCAGCTAGAAAGAGTAAATCTGTCTGCAGCTCAGACACTGAGAGCAGCTTTTATTAAGGTGAGAAGTAACTTGCATTGAAAAATGGTTGTTTCAAAAGTAAGCTGTGTGAGATGAAGCTAAAAGGTCAGCTCTCTTGTTTCCTTGTCTTTTTATCTGAGACTTCATCCTTGATCCAGTAGTCTAAAAATAAAATGGACTATTGCATGAACTGGAAGTTTGAGATGTCTGCAGATGTCATGAGTAGAAATCTGAATGAGCAATTTTAAACAGACTCTTCTCTTGTCCATATAGAACAAAAGCTTAAATGAGGGAGCAGTCAGTGAATAAATAATCAACTTAGTCTAAAACCCACAAGATTTGTGGAATAGGCTCTCATGAGGAATAGGCACGTAGCAGACTTTGAAATTGGTTTACAAAGTGAGTGGTAATGGGATTTTTTTGTGGATGAAGTTCAGTGTTTGTGTAGAAATCCAGCAGTAAATGGGAAAAAAAAGATTCTTCTGACTTTTCCATTGTATTCCTAAGGAGTGAAAATACAGATATTCCTTTACATTGCTTTATTGAAGTGGTGATCTTTTCAAATATTGAAACAAAATAATGGCAGGCATGACATATCTGAGCTGTGCAAATCTGGGATACTTCCCTGTTCCTGCACTGAAATCTAAATGTACCTTGATGGGCTGAAGTCTCAAAGTGAGCTCCTACAAGTGTGGGTTGGTTTTGTGTGTTTTCACAATTGGTGGGAAGGATCTAAGCCAGATGCAAATAATGTTAAACTTAAATGTTGGTAAAAATGGTAGTGCTAGCTAAAAAACCCACAGAGGCTCATTTTTCTTCCACACAGAGCAGTTTTTTGGTAGCAGCACAGGTGATGTGAACAGCTCCAGTGTTAATCCAGCTCTGTACTTAGATATGTCATCAATCAAAAGCTGGGTTTTTTCTGAAAGAGCAATTCCCAGATGATGTCTGAGCATATGATGTGATTCATGAGAGGCACATTTATAAATGTCATGGGGAAGGTGGGGGAGCAGCACCTGTGTTGGAGTGAATTAAATTCCAGAGGATACCATATCTTTGTCTCAAAGCTTAGTGTTTATGAAAATATAACAGGATAGAGGCATTTATTAAAACCTTTCTTACTCAAATTAAAATGAGTGCAAGGGCTTATTGGAAAAGTTGCTTATACAAAATCAATGATGTAGTCCAAATAAAATGAATTTTGTAGTGGAAAAATGTTTTTAATGTAATCTGCTGGTGTAAAGCCATTAGACATTCAAAGATCCTAGCAAACTCCTGCAGTATCTGAAACAATTTACATTAAAATCTTGGTGCTTGCAATGTCCAGGTCTTTGTATTTAAGAATATAAAATTTCTCTGCTTTATAGGCTGAAAAAGAAAATCCAGGTCTTACACAGGACATCATCATGAAAATTCTGGAGAAGAAAAGTGTGGATGTGAATTTCACGGAGTCTCTTCTCCGTATGGCAGCTGATGATGTAGAAGGTAATAAAGCCTGTGCTGGATAACTGTATTTTTAATTACACTGTTAACTAGGAACATGCAATTCTGTGTTTCTTCTTTTTTTTCAGAAGAGATTATTTGTTTCTTAGTAGAATTTATTCAGCATGGTAGAAGAAAATTTGTATTTTTGAATACTGCTATTGGAGAAATTAAATCTGCCTGAAGACCACACTTGACTAATAAGAGAAGGAAAGAAAGCAAATGAATGTTCAGAACTATGTTTTTATGGGTCCATAGTTCACTTTTTGCAATGCTAACAACCAGGAAAAGGCAAATATGTAGCATAACACCCTCTTTTTTTTTCCCCTGCTTCAAATTAAAAGCAGCAGTTACACTGTCACAGAAGGAGAATATACTGCAGGCTTTAAGTTATTTTAATACTGAATTTGATGACTTTAATGTCTCAAATAAAGTAAAATGGGCTCTTTTTCCACCCTGCAGTAATGAAGGTGATTGTTGCACTGTCCTGATTCACACAGGGGTTATTCACTGCAGTTCTGTGCTGTTCACCTTCAGATTCACCCTGGCAATCCTGCTGCATTTTGTGTCGTGTTTTTAGCTGTCACCGCTGACTTCAGGACAAACTAATGGTGGTTTTGAATATGTTCTTTTTGCCAGAGTATATGATTGAAAGACCTGAACCTGAATTCCAAGATCTTAATGAAAAGGCACGAGCACTTAAACAGATTCTTAGTAAGATTCCAGATGAGATCAATGACAGAGTGAGGTTTCTTCAGACAATCAAGTAAGTACAATATGACGGATTTTGCTGCAGATGGAGAGGTCACACTGACTATATTTAGATCTGAATGTTGAAATTCAGTAGATGTAGCAGCACTGTTCCCATTGCCAGAGAGCCTGATCCCACTTTAGAAATGATGAGGATGTTACTTGACCAAACTTGCTGAATTTGGTCTCCTCCATCATGTCTGACATTTCCTCTGTAGGGACTGCCCTGAGAAATACTTGACTGCTAGAAAGGGATTCAATTCCAGCATTTCATGGGCTCTCCTGAGGATATTGAAATTCTCTTTTTCTTGCCCAACAGGGACATTGCAAGTGCAATAAAGGAGCTCCTCGACACAGTAAATAATGTCTTCAAGAAATACCAGTACCAGAACCGGCGGGTACGTGCACCAGCTCTTCATCCAATATTTCTAATAGCAACACAAGAGGCATCCTTTGATCCAAGGATGAACAGCAGAGCTTAGCTGGTCAATGAAACCATGCTTTAACAGCAGAATGGTTGTATGATAGGTCTCAAGAATTCTACAGAAAAAAAATATTCTTCTTTGTTTTATCTAAAGGAAAAAAACCCAAAAATTTTTATTCCCGATGTAACATTAATTTTCTGATCAGTTTAACCTCAAGGCTCTCACTGTACCCAGAAATACGTGAACTAAGACTCTGCTCCTGGTGTTTTTGTTTTTGTAGGCACTTGAGCACCAAAAGAAAGAGTTTGTAAAATACTCCAAAAGTTTCAGTGATACTCTGAAAACCTATTTTAAAGATGGAAAGTAAGTATGCTTTTGTTCTGTTGTTTCAACGATTTACATAATGACCAACAGGAAAATAGGACAGGCATAAGCTGCCTTTTTTAGGAGCTGCCTAATTATTTCCTTACCTATGTCCTCTCATTACCATGGCTGCTTTAAAATGCTGTTTCTTTGCCTTTGAGGAAAGGAAAAAATTGTTAAAATCACCACCATGTAACACCCATGTGTGGTGTTAGTTTTGAATTTGAATGAGAAATTAAATTTCCTGGTCCTGTGGGGGTTTTCTCAGTGCATATACAAGGACAAAGAAATTATGGATTTTTTTGTTGAGAAGAGTAATTTACCTATTTGAAGTATCATTTGCAAATACAAAACATCTGTGCAGGTTTCTCTTTAATTTATATTTTTATTGTCCTTTTTTATAGACCCTCACAGTATCTGGAATGATTCAGCTGAATCCTTTTTTAGCATTTTAGCCCTCAAACTGAGGCTTTTTCTAGGTCTTCACCTTGGGTTTTGCAGTCACTATTCCTCTATATTTCACTGTAGTGATTCTTTCGGAGGATGAATGGATCCCCCTCAGATTCTGACAGTGCCAAAATGTTCTGTTTTAAAGATGGAACCAACTTTGATGTCAGCTCTTGTTGAGCTTGGCAAAGGCTGACAGCACCCAGGAGATGGTGCATTATAAAGGAGAGAAAAGAGAGACCAGCTGGGAATACAATCCTGCTCCCATCAAAGCATTCTTGTTTTTCTCTCCTTTCCCTGAAACTGGGGCTAAATTTGATACCAAAATGAGAAGTTTAGGCTTTAGTAGCTTTGATTCCTGGACAGAAATACTGTGTGGGCTTAAGCTTAAAGTGTGTTAATTATTTGCAGTAGTGTAAGAAATTCCATTGTGTATTTCCTATCCTTGGAAGGTCAGGAGGAATTTCTGTCTGAGCTGCACATGGAGTGAGATCCCTGCTCCCCCCAGCACTAAACACAAGCCATGCTCAGACATCATTCCTGAGCTGAAAACTTCTGTGACCCCACACCTTTCTGTGCAGAAAGGTAACTAAAATAGCACGTTGCTGTCACATGTGGGCACGTTTAGTATTCCTTGAGGGAAGAGTTGCCAATTTTGGAATTCCTAAGGGGTGAAGAGCTCAGCTTTGGAAAGGTGTTTAACAGTCAGAGTCAGAAAATGGCTGTGACCTTAAAGATCATCTGGTTCCAAGCCCCAGTCATCTGCTGCATGGTTTTCCCTTGGTTATCTGAATCCCAGAAGGAAAGGATTGAGATGTCAGTGATGATAGAGAGCCAAATTCTTTTTAAATTCCTGCCAAATCAACACAGCCTTCCTGGGATTAGCTATGCAAATGAGGCTGGCTGGCTGCCAGCAGGGAGCTTCAGGTAGGTCAGCACAGGGTGGAACATCCCTGTGTTTCCAATTCTCCAATTCTAGATCCAATGGTGCTGGCTTTCTCCACTGCCATGTTTCTGGAAGTGTCTGAAGCAATATTCTTCTCTTTCCACAGGGCAATAAATGTGTTCATAAGTGCCAACCGACTAATTCATCAAACCAACTTGATACTCCAGACCTTCAAAACTGTGGCCTGAAAACTGTATATGTTGAGAGTTGTACTTTTCAATGGTGGCTAGGGTACCTTTATATGTAAATTTTAAAAGTTTTGACTGTATAAATTATCAGCCCCTCTCGAGGGGCCTAATGCAGGATTTTGAATGGGATTATTGCCATCTTACACCATATTTTTGTAAAACATTGTAGCTTAATCATAATCTCACAAGAAAGATTTTGCATCACTTTTTGCTATTATCATTCTTTTCAGAATTATAAGCCAAAAGAATTTACGCCTTAATGTGTCATTATGTAACATTCCTTACAAGAATTGTAAATATTTGGTGTTCTGTTTCTGACATTTTAACTTGAAAGCGGAAAACTGCAAGATTATGTATTTAACAATATTGGTGGCAAATATTCAATAAATAGTTTACATCTGTTAGACTGTCTTTTTGTATGTGAACAAAAGTGCATAACTCATCTTTCTAGAACTGCAGAACATTCATTGAATAGAAAAAGAAATTAAAATTATTTGGGTGCTTAAAGCTACCGGGAGTTCAAATCAGTGTAAAATGAGGGGTTTTCCTTAAAACTGAGATTTTGGCTGTTATCTAGACCAGAATATCAGAATAATTATATTAAAATGTCTTTGAGAAAGTAATAAATAAACCCAGAAGTGAGATGTGCTTTTGTTTTGGATAGAAACTAGATCTCACTTCTTTCTTAGTCTTCTGTTAGTGGCGAGTTAACAGGCTTTTTTAAACTCCTAGGCTATTCCAAGGTTTGGAGCACAGGTTTATTTGAAATATATGCAGCAAAGATTTAATTTAAAACTCTTCAGATAAGTGGGTTTGAATTTGTGCCCTTCGGGAGGGAGGAGGATTGGAGCTAGAACTCTTCCAGGTAGCACTAGTGATATCTATACTATGCATGCCATAAGGCAACTTTGTTTTTTCAGGGAATTGAAATCATGTGAGACCTCGACTGACAAACCTTGGCTGTGTAGATGGTTAAGAGCTGCTGCTGGACAGGTGGAAATTTTCTCTTTGTGATTTCCTGGTGATGTTTCACAAGTTCTGACGAATCCCTTGGAAGTGCACCTCGAGCTGATTTGGAAATAGAATAAAGTTCTGGAAGTTTG
Source organism: Emberiza elegans (assembly GCA_024865655.1). NCBI lineage: Eukaryota > Metazoa > Chordata > Aves > Passeriformes > Fringillidae > Emberiza > Emberiza elegans. Next base: position 3,312,807 of record JALJVW010000149.1, on the reverse strand, counting down.
CAAAATCTGTGGCCATTACTAGGAAGTTTAGGGAAGAATGTGAAACAGCTTCTGAAAGCTGTTGCAGGAGGAGCACTCCAGGCTGAAAGAGCACAATTGCTCCAGAACTGTTCCTTGTTTGGCTGTAAATGGTGAAGAAAAGGTCCCTGCAGATTGTCTGGCCCACTGGCCTGGTGCTGTACTGCTCATCTGGGGCAAGTGCCTTATCCCAGGTACAACAGCTGGGTCCTTGCATTTGCTGATCTGAAAGGATCCAAAGGGGGGAAATGCAAACTGCAGCCTCCCAAATAGCACTGGATGTTCTGCTGTCTGTTGGTGCACGGAATTGTTTCCTCGATGAGAGCACTGACTGTAGTCAAATAGAACAATGTGAAGGAGAGTATTGTGTAAAAATGAGTTCTTTGGGAATGTATGTTGTGCAATTTTTGGTTACACATAGAGCTATAAGCAGGACGTGGTCCTTAAAGCTTGCTGGTCAGCCTGTTCTCTGTTCTGACAGTGGTGTCTTGTGTCCTTAGCAAAGTGAGCTTAGTAAAGGGATGCAGAATCAATTTATAGTTCAAACTTTCTGGTATTTCTTAAAGCTTGGCCTGCTGAACTGTCATTTTTTGGCAAGTGGTAGAAGAACAACAATGTTCGAGCTGATGAAATTAGGGTGATATTTAATTTGCATCTTTGCATTCTGTAACTAAAAGGGTTGAGTAGTCTCCTTGTGAGTGATTCTCAATTAAGTCATAGCTCCTAAGGGCTTCATGAAGATCCATGAGTCAGGGAGAAGGAAGGGAAAGGCCCCTGGAGTTCGTGATCTGTCTTGGGAAGAGTGTTTGGTACTGGAGAGGCTGCAGCAGTGGCTGTAGAGAGAGAGAAACGCAAAAGATTGAGTTGTGGTTTATGAATTGGACCTGATTCCCATAATATTCTGAGTTTTCTCTATTTTCTTGGATTGAGCAGGGCAGTAATTAGTGCTGGCAATCATAAGTTGAATGAGACCATGTCTATGTCTATGGGTGGTAAAAAATACATATAAAAAATCCACTTATGACTTGAGTCCCACACAAGCTGCTGTGTTATGTCCTGCCAGTTGGTTCCTTGTCAAATCAGAGGCTATTTCATTAAGAAATGAACTGTTCCTGTTCATCAGTTCTTCCCAAAACCTTTATTGGGTAAAAGGTACCAAATACAGGGCTAAGCTTCAGGTTGTCTGGCCAATGTGTTCTGTTTTATTTATAACCTCATTGTGATTTCTCTATGTTACCCTTAAAAGTAATGGAAAATTATTCATTGTAATCAATGTCTGGTAATGGGAAAACTTGAAAACCGGTGTCTTCAGGTCACACTCTTCTGTTGTGTGCAGTGAATCCATATCTAGTGGTCTTATAAACCTTTCTTTTCCACTGAATATGAGCTGGGACATATGTCTGTCAAATTTTATTGTGGTTTTGCACTTTATTATTCAAGTTACCTGAGTAGCTAAAAGATAAAAGTTTCTCTTAAGGATTTCTGATACAGCAGTTAGTGTTGCAAAATGCTCTTAGAAAATTTCTGCTGTGAATGTGGGTTATAACTGCTATGATAATGTTAACATACAGAAAACCAATCTAATAAACAAAATAAAACTTTGTATATTTGTTAATGAAGCAAAGAACCGTCTTAATCACTTGTTTTGATTTTCCTCAGCCTATAAAGAAGTGAAGAAAAGCTTAGGCTGCCTTGGTTTTGGCTGGAAGCTTTAATCCCGATCCCCAGATTTGTGAGAGGTGCCAGGTGCCCAGCTCAGAGCAAGGTTTATCTTGAGCTGAGGGGAAGTGGTGAGTATGAAACCTCACAGTGTCCTGGTGTCAGACCTTCCTTGGCTCCAGCCAGCACCTGTCACAGACACATTTTCTGAAAAATCCTTTCCTTAAGATTTTTTCTTCTAAGAAGCTGAGAAGCTTCAAAAACAAAATGTAAACCATGGTTATCTGCTGCTGTAGAATGCAACAGGTGCATCTGAAATTAGTCTCATGTGGTTGTTTCTAATTAATGGCCAATCACAGCCCAGCTGGCTCAGACTCTCTGAGCCACAAACCTTTGTTATTATTCCATTCTTTTTCTATTCTTTGCCAGCCTTCTGATGAAATCCTTTCTTCTATTATTTTAGTATAATTTTAATATAATATATATCATAAAATAATAAATCAGCCTTCTGAAACATGGAGTCAGATCCTCGTCTCTTCCCTCTTCCTCGGACCCCTGAGAACACGGTCACAAGCACCAGCAGATAGTGTCAGTCTGGATTAAACATTATTTTATCTCGATCACCACCAAAGTGCTTCTTTTAAAGTGCTGTTCAGATCTCACACTGTGTGTCCAGGGCAGTTTGTTTGTTCTGCAGGTGTTACCTCCTCATTTTACAGAGGCTCTGCCTCTCTCACTTGGGTGGGGAAGGAAAGGAAGGTTGTCCGGACAAACTTGCCACAAATCTAAGCTTTAGGTTGCTACATTTATTTGATTTCCTTCAGACTGGAGTGATGTTTGCAATGGTAATAAGTGGATTGGGCACAGCGGTGATTATCCCTTGCCCTTGGAGGAGGCCCTGGCAGTTGTAGTTGTGCCTGAGATTGTTGCTTTGCCAAGCTCAGCCTGGCTCATCTTGCCCCAGGAGTGCCCTTCTGGGGAAGCACTGCAGGCAGAGTGTGCTGATCATCCTGGGCCTTGGCACTGTTCGCTCCTTTGCTTTTCCTCATACACATCTGGGCTGATGTTGCTTTTGAAAGGGAATGTGCTTCCCTAGCAGCAGCCTTGGTGCTAAAAAACAGGACTGGAAAGATGCTCCTGGGCCATTTGGCTTCTCTTACACAATTTAAAAGGTACTGGGGAATGTTGGTCCTTAATCTGCCCAGTTCTCTTTTAAAGCCAGCTTCTTTGTCTTCACTCCTTTTGTTAGATGTCATTTTAGAACAGTGTGAAAGGATAAAAACACCCTTCAAAGATTAAAGTTTAATATGCTGCATAAATTTAATTTATGATGAAGAATAACTAACCTTGGCCACAACCAACTGTTCTTTTCCCCTTTTCTTCACTTAGTCCTGGAGTGAATTTTGTACCACCACGAGCTTCACTTCTTAGAGATGCACAATCCCAAGGGTTTGGACCTCTAAACAGAACAAGGGCAATGCTAAATTTGCTCCTTTGAGCCTGAGACAAAACAATTTTTTCCTCATACTTTAACACAATCTTGAATTTTGTTGGAAAACTCCTCAGTGCTGTTGTCTCCAAGGCAGAGGAGGAGGTTTGGCTCACCTGGAGATGTCTGTGAAGGGGCTGTCCCTGCGCTTCTCTGTGCCTCTCCTGCCCCACAAGACTGTGAATGCAGGATGCTTCCCCCTAGGTTTGCTTGCTGGATTTCCTGAGCATTTTCTGCCTGACTCCTGATTTTGCACCTTGTCCCCGTTGCCCCATCCGGCCTGGCTGCTGTGACAGCTCGGGGAGCAGCAGGGGCTGGGGCAGCACATTGTCACACCAAGCACTCCTGCAGCGAGGGGACAGCACAGCACTGACTCCTGGCTGGTCGCTGGCATCTCTTCCCCAGTCTAGCTTGGCATCCTCACAATGATTTTTGCCAGGTTTAGGCAAGTTCATGGCTTCAATGTTCAGTGAAGGGTTAGGAGAGGAGCTCAGCAGCACCTGAGGGGCAAGGCTGTGAATTTGGGCAGCACTGCCACACCTGGGCACTATCTGAGTCTGTGATTATATGATAAGGGGTTTTATCTCTTCCCTCTCTCTGCCGCCTGGCAGTGCTGCTAATCACCATGTGAAGGTCACAAAGGCTTTCCCTGGCAGCACAGAGCCACAGTTTGCAGTTCAGGAGTTGAGCATCCCAGGGCACCTTGTTGGGTAAAGATCACAGTGCTCAGACAGCTTCAGTGGAAAGTTTGGTTACACTCTGCTACTGCTGCTCCTTTGCAATTTGTTCCTTGCTGTTAAAGGTTTATGAATCGTGAGGATTCCTTTGCTGAGCAGTGACCAGAGGTGGCCATGGGGGCAGGTGGAGTTGTTTTTGGGGGGACTGTCTGTGACATTTCAAGCACTGAGAGGAAAAGACATTTAATTCCTCCAAGAACCAATGGGAAGGGAAATTGAGTTCTACTCCCTCTGGAGACAGAACTGTTCTACTTAGTGTATCCAGAAGGAAAAGTGGGTTTTTTAGTGCTGTAATCCCATTATTGGTGACAAGGTAAGCAAAATAGATTTTCGATTGCTGATTTCTAATGCACGCTCAGATCTGCTGTATAAACACTTGTGAATTTGCATTTGGTATCACAGTCAAAGGAGTGATTCCACCTGATGGATAGAGAAATTTCAGAGAATATTTTGTACTGTTTCACTAAGCTGAGTATAAAACCCTATATCTAAATTAGACGTGTCTTTGACATTTTATTATTTCATAATTGCAACTCCTAGACTTTCCATAGTAGGTAATTGCCTTTTTCCCTGAAGCTGCCTTAGTCTCCAAGGATAAATGATGGGTGAAATAGATGCCTGAGTTCCTGAAGTTTTAAAGTAAAGAGAATAAAGTATGAGCTAAAAGTATAATTCACTTAGTTTCCCTTCTTGCTGCTGGGTATCTAATCTGCAATAGAGCCACAGTGAAAAATGCTGTGAAAAAAATTAGAAGACTGAGCTACAACCTTTAAGAGAAGGCATGGTGAGTGAATTTCTTAACTAAAATGTTAATTGGAAGGATTTTACCTTGCTTGTTGAGGAAAATGTGGTAACCAATTTTTCCCTGCTGTTTGCACAGCCCTGTGGTATTAATAATTTTGTGTGGTTCTCTACAGCTGCTTAATGAGTGACAAACAGAATTTTCCTAAGTGGTTTGGAATGGGAGAGCAGAAATTCCTTTCAAGGCTGTAATGCAGTAAGGATAATAAATATTGCCTGAGAAGGTTAAGAAGAAAACCTCTCAGAATCACAGAGGTGATGAGGTTGGAAAAGAGCTCCAAGGTTGGACTCAATCTCTGACTGATCCCCACCAGCCCAGGGCACTGAGTGCCACCTCCAGGGATGGGGAATCCCCTCAATCCTCTGGATTTGCACAATCTCTGCAGTAGCATATCTAAATAAAATCCCCCTGTGATCTTTTAGCCCAGCCCCAGTATTTAGGGAGACTGGGGAGAGTCTTGTCAGACACAAATTTAATGCACTCTGAAGCCCCACAAAGAGCTGTGGTTGCTGCAGGTAATGGGAGAAAAAAAATCCCACCTTATTTCTATTCAGTAAGAATTACAAAGCATAAGGGGCAAAGGACATGTAATTCAGCTGAGTTTTGCCTGCCTTTTTACGTGACTTTAAATATAAACCCAAAGCAAACGTTTAACAGTAAGGCCTTGTGCAAGTCAGTATTTTTTATTTGAATGAGAACTGAGCTGCTCTTTTCAAAACCAAATGTCTGCATTACCAAGACATTAAAGCAAAGTATGGGTTTTTTTTCCTTCCAGCATAAGGAGAGACTTTTTTGTCATGAAACACGAGCAGTGCCAACTGCTGACAGTGCCAAAATAAGTGAAGCTCAACCTGTTGACCTCTTGCTATCTGGAGCTTTTTCTCATGAACGTGCAATAATGGTTCTGTAATTCCCTGCCAATAGAAGGCAGCAAGTTGCATTAGCAGAGTAATGCATGAGGAGAGGAGAGCTGAGGTGTGAAAGCTCCTGTTGCACTCTGTCTGGCAGACAGGACTTAAACAGCAAGGCTGGCACCTGCAGCAATTAAGGATCAAAGCCGCTCCTTGGCCAATTCTCATTTCCTGAGGTGTCAGGTGTGATGTGTAACCTTGTCCCAGGGTGTGCTGCACAAGGATGAGGAGCCCAGGGGACGTTCCTGGTGTCCCAGTGAGGGAGGAAAGCAAAAGCCCCCAGTGTGAGCTGGTGCTGCTTTGTTTACCCCAAACAAGCAGCATCCACATCCTCCTCCACCTTACGTGGCTGCAATTTTAATTGGTAGAGAAGGACCAGGTGCAAAACCCCCTCCTGACAGTTTATTGAATGAATTTGGTACAAACCAATCCTTTATTTCCACAGGCTGCAAAGTAAAGCTGTGGGGTCGCTGGGTTTGGGGCTGGACAGTGCCCTGTGTCCCTGCTCTGCCCTCAGCCTTAGCTCAGGGGACAACTTCCAGCCCAGGCTTTGTGTTTATTGCCAAAGCCTTTGAGGCTGCAGAGGATGGATGGGGCTGCTTTGCCCAGGAACACCTCCACACCCATTTATTTCCACTGCAGCAGCCACTGGGCTGTGTTCTGTGCTGTGCTCCCATTCCAGCTCTTCCCCAAGCCATCCGTCACTGTCCTTCCAGCCCGACTTCAGCAGCAAGTGGAAAAGTTCATCATCAAAAATGCCTAAAGTAAATGGATTTTGCTAGGAACGGTTCAGCTGCAAACTGCTGTTGCTTCTGTTCATCTCTGGATTGTCTGTCTCTCCAAACTGAGGACCCAGAACTAAATTTTACCAGCTGGCAGCTTTGTGGGTTTTCTGACTCCTTAAAAGCCCATTCAAAACCTGCACCTCCTGCTGCTTGTCTGCCTTGCAGGCAAGACTTGTTACTTCTCTCTTTCCAAAATCCATTTGGAGGAGAATTATGTGGTAGAAATTAATTAAAAACATGGACTTAACATTTGTTTTCTTGACCTCTGAAAACTATCCCAAGTGGTGAGCATTGGTTTTGTGGGTTTTTTTTTTTTTTTTTTGCTGGGGGGGGCAAGGGATGATTACAAATTAGTTAAACATTTAAATAATGTCTCAAGATGTTTCCATATTAATTAACAAACGTGGGGTCACTCACCACAGTGGGAGATGGGTAAGAATTTTGGTTTTATATATTTTAGACATGATTCCTGTTGCTGGGATGATATTGCTGCCCTTCTCACTGCCAGACTGTCCCTGCTTTGCTGAAATCTCCCCTTCCATGGAGGAAAGGAGTTGTAAAAGCTGCTGCATCCCTCAGAGAGATCATTCTGTATGAATTTTATCCCTGAGCTATTAGAGCTGGAAAAGCCAACCCTCAATCTGCATCTCTCACACATAACACACCTACAATTCTCTGTCAGTCTCCATGGTAAAAAGCTGCTTTTAGGCTGATTTATCTCAGGAAAATAACTTCAAACTGGACACAGGAACCCACACTATGGGCAGTGGAGCATGAGAGCTAGAAGGATAGTGCTGGAAATTGTGTAATTAAGTACTAAAATGAGCTTTGACATTTTCCTTAGACCAAGGGTGGCAGTGGAACATCATTCCTGAGAGCTGCTGCTGTTGGGCTGGAAAGATTCAGGGGTTTTCAGGGTTAGGAGGAGAGTGTTGGAGTGTGGGGAAATCTGCTCTGGTTTGCTGGGGCTGGGACTGCTGCTCTTGCTTCCCACAACAATTCCTTCCTAGCAAGGAGCTCAAAAAGCTGTGTCTTTGCTTTGCCAGCACTGCCTCCACCCCATCCCTCAAAAGGCAACTCTACACATAAAAATAAAATAATATTTTTAAAAAATCTGTAATTTGCAGTTTCACAGAGGATTCACTTTCCTTTTCTCATGGATCACCTTATTGTGAAAAATCCATCCTCTGTGCTCCCGTGTTCATCAGTGTGGCACTTGAGAAATAAATACCCAGCCCCTTTCATGTCACTGGCAGGGGACAAAGGTGGCCTTGTCCCAAACAGAAACATGGTCCCAGCCAGCCCAAACTTCACCTGACCTCCATCACTGCTGGATTTTCTGTGCCCCAACCTCCTGTGCCTCAGGTAAGGACTGCACTCAACAGGGCCCTGAGTTCAGTTACATTGCTGTAAAAATAATAATATCTTAAATATTATTAATAATGATAATAATATTATTAATGAAAAATAATAAAATAATAATAATAATAATAATAATAATAATAACAACAATAATAGTAGTAGTAATGGCATTTCCCAAGCACAAAGGAAAGCTTTGCAGGCAGGCAATGTCACAATTTAGAGTGCTGCAGTGTTTGGAATGAGAACCATTTAATGTGAGCAAAGGCAAATCACTTACAGTGTGGGAACACTCCAAAATTAGATGGTATCCACTAAATATTTCAGAATTGAGATGAAATAAATAAGTCAGTATCTTTTTAGCTAAAGAGCTCGGATAATTTTCTGCATGGATTATATTGCCAGGAGAAAATGGGAGAAGCAAATACTGGGGGGAAACAGTCATAATTTGTAGAAAATGATTGTGTGGAAGGTGAAAATATTAACTGTTTCACTCATCTGGCTGCTGGATGTTTTCTTCTGGAGCAGGAAAATGCTCAGGTACCTTAAACTGCTCCTTGCTCTCCTGGGCCAGAGCATCATCCCTGACACCAATCCTCCTCCCAGGCAATGCTGCCTCAGGTGCTGCTTTGTTCCAGGTGAAACCTGGGCAGTTTTAGCTCCCTTTTGCCAGAGAGAGGAAGGGAAACCCAAAAAGGGATCTTAACCACCCTCTCTATATGGTTAAATTAGTTTTATTTACCTCGTAGTTAGAACTTCTGAGCTGTTGAACTTAAAAAATGAATCTGTAGTGCCTATCTTGGCAAATCATTGTCCTAATATGTAATAATTAACAATTACTGTATTTTGAATCTGTAGTGCCTATCTTGCATCTCAAATGACACTTTGAGGGTCCCATCCAAAAAATAATATTTACAATAGGACATCTCAGGGATGTATTGATCAAAGAACTGTATTTTTCCCATCTTTACTGAATCTGACTCCATGTTCTTAGAAACTAATTTTTATTTTATGATATTATATTATATTATATTGGGGTACTATACTAAAGCCCTAAAAATAGAAAACAGAGGGTTTAACAAGATCATAATGGGACAGTGGGTGTGGGTCATTAAAAAAACAATTCACATGAAACCAATGAAACAAGCACCAGTTGGATGTTTGGAACAGCAAAATCTGTGGCAAAAGATAATTATTGGATTTTGTATGGAGCAGGGGATGTGTGGAAATCCTGGCAGGGGAAAATGTTTGGAACAGGGTCATCTGTGGAAAGGTGGATCTTCTGAAACAAAGCAGATGAAACACCCTGGAGGTGGTGGGACAGTGGGGATGAGCTGGGACAGTGGATGTGTGGAAAAGTGGATTGTCACTGTCATATTTTTGGAAAAACAATTGGGGGGATCTGCCTGGAAATCTGGGTGGATGTTTGGAATGTGGTTGGAGATTGTGGGACAACAGGTGATTGTTTAATGGAATTGCTTTGACTTAAAGTTTGGAACAGGGGCTCTGGTGGAAGTTGCATTATTATCTTGGATCCTTTCTGTCTTCTTTGTGGAACTTAAATATAATGTAGTATTCTTTGGAATCATAAAATAATAAATTCTGTGGAAAGGTGGATCATTCCTTCCTGCCATGGGGCACGCCCCAAATACAACAGGGGATGTGTGGGACAGTGGGTGTGGGGAAAGGTGGATGTATGGAACAGGGAATGTTTGGAACAGGGGATCTGTGGAAAGGTGGATGTATGGAGCAGGGAATGTATGGAGCAGGGGATCTGTGGAACAGGGGATCTGTGCTTCTCCCCCTGCCCCACAGGATTGTCGTGACTGCAGTGGGAGCCAGGGAACTGCTGCTAACGAGATCAAGGACTCTGATTAATCTTTTTGTGATGAGAGATTAAGCCCTTGGTTTGTTCAAAATCTATTCAAGCTCAGAAGAGAGATTCTGAATCTCTCCCCAACATTTGGGGTGGGTAAAAGGGGAGCTGCTGGGGCCAGGAGCTGATGGGACTGTGGGGTCGAGCTGCAGTGCCCAGGCCATGCCCACAGCTCCTGGCACAGGGAGATTCCCCTTTTCCTGGAAGAATTCTGTGTTCTGCTGGGAAAAGGAGCCCAAATGGCTCCAAGGTGGGATGGGAGTCCCTGGGAGCCCTTGTGTAACTCAGGACAGGAGATGAGATCAGGTCTATAAATACCTGGGGCTAATCTCCACCCAAGGCAGGAGGTTTAAAGGCTGCTGAGCCACTGGAAATATTTTCTCTGTGCCCATCACACGCCTCAGCTGGGGTCACCCATCTGCTTCTGCCCTCCTCGACTGCTGCAATTTGTTTTTTATTTATTTTAGGGCCCTGTGTGTGTGGCAGGGGGATGTCTGGGCTTTTCTCACTTTTTCTGAGGGACAGGTTTGGCTGCAGGAGGCAGGGCTGGGGGGCAAAGTGCAGCAAATGCTGAAGCACCTGGGTAAAATAAACTCATTTTGTGTGCGTGCATTACAGCAGCAATTCCCTTCCTCCCCCTGCAGAGGTCCTGGAAATTGTGAATTGCTGGGAAGGGGGCTGGGACCTGGGGGAGTGCTGATATAATGCAGGGATCAATTGAAGCTTCACTCTTAGGGAGCTTCTTCAGCACAAAATTCTTTTGGAATAAAAAATGTCACTTTGGACAGATTGCATCTAGCTCTAAAAATGGATCAAAGCTTGTAGCTAACAAGAAAAATAGAAGTGTGTGTATGGGGAGAAGATTATTAAAAAAAAATCAAGATTACTTAGCTCAACATTTGCAGAAGAAGGTTTTATCCTTTTTTAAAAACAATTAACTTTTAGGCAATGTTTTTTATTTCTTTAAATCTGAACTAAGACATCTCTAGCAGAGGAAAAGCCCTGATTCAGCTTGAAGATTTTTTAATACATTATATATAAAATTAAATATAGTATGATATAATATAATATAGTATGGTATAATACAATATAATATAATACAATACAATATAATATAGTATGATAGAATATAATGAATATATTTTAAGATAAAAATATATAAAAATAGAAATATATATTATTTTCTTGCCCTTTTTTCTTGTATTATTTTTAAACATAGAGGGTTTTTTTGGTAAGTCTTTCCTAGGCTGAAGGAGGCTGTGATGGCATTCATTTACATTTTTGGGTAATAAAGGGTGTGGGGAAAGTGTAGCCAGGTAAAAGTCCAGCACTTGTACAGTTATATATATCAATATAAATTGGCCCTGAATAATTTAGGTGGGCATTTCTTTTTAGAGCAGCTTGTCAGTGGTACAGCTGTCCAGTGGGAACTGTAAGAAGAAAATAGAAATTACCAAACAGCAAGAAAACATCCAGCTGATGTTGAAGGCAGGTGAGAGATGATGAACTTTTGGGGAAGGCTCTGTATTTTGCTGCTCGCAGCATCAGAGGCTGTGGAGGTTTGTTCTGGTGCTGTGTCTGTGCATGACCTGTGTGAAATGCAGAGGTGGGAAGGGCATTCATCACTGAACCATGAGGTGATGGGAATCCCAGGAGGAAAAGGAACTCTCTGCTGTCCATTTCGTCCTTTCCCTTGGCACATGGACATGAATTCAGGCTCTCTGTCTGAGCTGTTTCTAAAATTCAGGGTGAATTGCTCTCACCCTTGCTGCATGCATTCCTCACATTCAGAACCATTGTAAAACAGGGTTTTTCTGTTTGTGTTGGCTGCCTCCAGTGACTCCCAGGCTTTGTCCCCCCCTTGTTTGTCCCACCCAAGCTGGGCACTCTGAGCCCCTGCAGTCCCCTCTGCCTCCTTAGGGAAAACAACCACAGCAGTGATATTAAAACATTAAAATGCAGATTTCAGTCTGCTGGTGAGTACTGCTCTAAGAGGGGATCTCTGTGCTGCGGTTGGTACCTGCAATTTGATAAATGCCCTGCTTGGAAATGGCAAGGCAGCCACTGTCAAAGAGCTGAAAACCCAAGGCTGTGCTTGTTTCCAAGCATCTTTAGCACTGCAGCTTTCACGGCATTTTCTGAGCATTCTCAGCACTGCCACGAAGGAATTTGTTCCATCCCAGCTCCTGCTCCTTTCCCCCACTTTTCTCCTCTATGAAGTTCATAATTTGTCTCATAGTTTGATGTTATGGAAATTACTTTAACATCACCTTTTAGTCAGATGTTCCCTGAGGAGCCTGACTTACAATACAATTTAGTCAGAAACGAATTTGTCTTTGTAACAAACTGCAAATTACCAAGCTCATGGAACACCACTTCTCATAAATGCCTCTTACAGCCTTGCAGATTTGAGTCCTGGAGCAACAATCAGGCTCCAACCCTTCCTTATTTGTCTTTCTGTACAGACTGCAGAGCAAAAATTACCAAGGCACTTGGGTTTTGAGTGGAAAGTTGTGCATTTTGAGCCTGTTCTGATCATCCAGAGAACAACTGTGCCTTTGTGGGAGAATAAGAAATGTTTGTTGTAAGAGCCGAAATGAGGGATGCAGGACTCCAGGGACTCTCAAAATGCAGTTTATTGTATCCAAAATGCAGTTTATTGTATACACAATGCAGTTTATTGTATCCAAGATGTCACAGCAGCCCAGGGTGGTGGGTGACAGAGCTGTGCCCACAGCTGTCAGCTCCAGCTGCAGGCAGGCCTGGAGACCCTTTGGGTTTGGTTACAATGCATTATAGACTTTTCTTTTGGTTACAATGCATTATTTACTTTTCTTTTGGTCACAATGCATTATTTACTTTTCTTTGCTGAGCATCTTCAGACAGCAGAACCAATCTATACCTTAACTATTATGTATAGCCTATCATAACTACTGTAATTACCATATTCATGTCACTGTTCTCCAATCACTAACAGTCAGTACATTACAGTTTAAGCCAGAAGTTGTTTTCAGTTTTCTTGCAGTGGAAAATTCTGAGACCTTTTTTCTACTTGCACCATTTGCTGCCTTGTTTGCCTGTGCTGTCTTTCTGCTTGGTACAAACATCTTCTTGTTTGGGGTGGGTTTATCCTTTGCTCTAAGCCATAAAAACCCCTCTAACTCACACACCCTTTGCCTCCTTGGTGATCCAGTCAGACTGGCTCAGCAATTCTTTCCTTCTATATCAAAACTTGCTTCCATCTCTGTTCCTTCATCAGACTCTACATTTAAAAATCTTTCTGCCAAGCACACATATCTGTGAGACTTTCTTGTCAAACTTTCATCCTTCCCAACAGTTTGTAAATGCTGGTGCCAGGTTTGCTGTGCTGAGGGAAGTGTGCAGCAGCATGGACAACGTTCAGGTCATTGAGGAGAAATCCTTGCAGAGCTGCATTTGCCATGAAATGGGAATGGCACGGATCAGGAATGGTTTGAAGTGGTGGTTCCCAGACTCTCACTCTTGATCCCAGCTCCAGAAGCTGTGTCCCACAGGGCAGGGCAGGGTTTCCCCTCCCTGGATCCCTTCTTGGTCCATTGTGACCGTGTTCACAGGGGTTCTTGGATGAGGGAGAGACGAGGATCTGACTCCATGTTTCAGAAGGCTGATTGATTATGTTATCATATATATTACATTAAAACTATACTAAAAGAATAGAAGAAAGGATTTCATCAGAAGGCTGGCTAAGAATAGAATAGGAAGGAATGATAACAAAGGTTTGTGGCTCTGCTCTCTGTCCGAGCCAGCTGGCTGTGATTGGCCATTAATTGCAAACATCCAACATGAGACCAATCCCAGATGCACCTGTTGCATCCCACAGCAGCAGATAACCATTGGTTACATTTTGTTCCTGAGGCCTCTCAGCTCCTCAGGAGGAACAATCCCAAGGAAAGGATTTTCCATAAAAGATGTCTGTGATGGTCCATTCTGAAACAGAGGAGCTCCCACACCTTGGGGGGCTGGTGCCACTGGGCTCCCCCCAGTTCTGAGCACCCAGGGCATGGTCAAATTCAATGTATTGCACCCAACACATGCCAAAATCCCTGGCAGCTCTCCAGGAACACATTTCAGCACCTGGCATTGGAGCAGGAGCACTGGGGAACTCCCAGGATCCAACATCTCCAGGTGTAATTCCCACTAAATGCACTTCATCATGGGCAAATTCCTCCATGGCCTTGCTGCCTGCCTGCAGTGAAGTTTAATATCTGTTCAAGTTATGTGCCTGCTTCTGTATGGATCAATTTCCTGAACTGCTTTATGGTTGCATGTAGCTCTTCCTTAAATGCCTCCATTTCAAGTGCAGCCAGGGATATTAATGTACTCCTGCTGGTGTGGAGAGAGTCTTGGTTACAAAAATTGTTTTTCAGGATTGCCCAGGGAGTTCCACAGAGTCACAGAGTGGTTTGGGTTGGAAAGGACCTAAATATCACCTCCTTTCACTCTGCCATGGACAGGGACACCTTCCACCAGGCCAGGCTGTTCAGAGCTCCATCCAACCTGGCCCTGAGCTCTTCCTTTCCACTCTCCTCTAGCTCATCTTAATTGTTATGCTAAAAGCTTGAAAATGAGCTCTCCCTCCTAATTTACCATGATTTATTAAGATGACTTTGTGTGTTGTGCCAATATTTTTTCACCTGTGTGTGTGTCAGCCATCAGAGTGAATTATTGCATCAGTTAGAGGGTGGCTGTGATTTCATCTGATAAATCAGCTCGAAAGAAAAGAGAAGATGGATTCTGGAAAACAAGCTGGGTGAAATTACACATAAATGAAGGTGGAATTAAAAGAAAGAAAATTATATTATTACCACTGTAAAAAATGGTTGCATTTATATAATGGATGGAAGATGTCATCCACTCCTTTCCTGAGAAATGGGATATCCCACAAGGTAAAATCTCTCTCTGGACAGCAGAATGTGATCCAGGCAAGGTGTGTGCCAAACCCTGTTTGATTTCTGTGATTACACCGAGTTATTGATCCCTGCCAGCCAGGGGAACGCTGCAGGGATGTTCCAGGAGTGCTGCAGGGATCCCAGCCCCTGCAGGATTTCCTCTGCTCCGTCAGCTCCCTGAGAGCTCCTCACAGCACTCCCAGTAAATACCAGTTTGGAGCCTGCCTGCCCCTTTCTGTGCACACAGACCGTGAGATTCCCACCGGAGCCTCCTGCCCCAGCCCCTGGGGGATGCCACGGGGGATTTTTCCTGGCTCTCTTCCTCAGTGGCTGCACAGGTCCTGCCTGACGCTCCCAGCTCTTTGGAGACCCGTGCAGAATGCAGGTCCGCCAGTGCTGATGCTCCAGCTCATCTCTGATAACTCTGATTTCCTTCCGAGTGCATGAGCCACAGACACAATAGAGGCTCTGCTGCCTCTGATTCACCTGACTATAAAAAAAAAAAAAAAAAAAAAAAAGGTTTTAATGCAGACACATCATGTGAGAAAGGCACAGACTGTGGGCAAGGAAATGAGTGTGATTGATGAGCTGAGATGCACAAGTGTTGCAAGCCACAAACATCCCTGCAGCTCCTTTCTTCTTTTGTAAAGGAATCTGAAAGCCAGAGAATAAAATGTGCTGGAGTAGGAGCAGGACACTGCTGGAATAAATGTGTGTTTATGCAATGAATAATAGTACAGCAGGACCCTGACTGTTGACACAAAACAAATAACAACTCTTTATAGAGCCAGCCAAAATGTGTTTAGTTGCAAATGAGGAAAATAATAAGCAAGGCAGGCCTTCTGCTGTGTGAGCTATTTGCTCCTGAATCCCATTCTGAGGCAAGACCTGGAGATAATTGGTGATTTCTTTGTTATGTTCACAGGTGTTGAGGACTGGGGGCTCTCAGCATCAGCTGTGCACCCAGAAGATGGCTGGTTTCTTCCCAGAGATCTGAAATCCCATTCTTCTCTCGGTGCTAATGAAGCTCAAAGGTGCCCCTTCATCTCCCCCAATAATGAGCTGGTGCTCCTGCAAATGGAGCAGGGAACTTGCAGCGGGGTCAGAGGCAAAGCTCTGCTTGGATCGTGGGCAAACGGGTCCTGAAGCAGCTAAGGGGAAAAGGCAAACTGATCTTCTTCTGCATTCCCCTGACACAAAAAAAACCCCCAGAGATTGAAAGTGTGTCACTGGAAAGGATTTCAGAGATGTCAGAGGGGTGAAAAGAAGCAAGCCCTAACTTTAGTGGGAAATTATCTCATGGTCATAAATCATAGAATGGGTTGGGTTCAAAGGGACTTTAAAACTCACCCAGTGCCACCCCTGCCATGGCAGGGACACCTTCCACCGTCCCAGGCTGCTCCAAGCCCTGTCCACATGGCTGAGAGCATCCCTGGGAATCTGCTCCCTCTGCTCAGGATGCTCTCAGGTTAGAGGAAAAAAAAATGTTTCTTGAACTGGTCTCTGAAAACAGTAAGAAAAGATTATTTTAAACTGTGATGACGAGGAGCTCTGTTGTTGTTTCATCAATGGGGACCCCAGGGCTGGAGCCCCTCTGGAGCCAGGCTGGGGAGCTGGGGGGGCTCACCTGGAGAGGAGCAGCTCCAGGGAGAGCCCAGAGCCCCTGGCAGGGCCTGAAGGGGCTCCAGGACAGGGACTGGGGACAGGGATGGAGGGACAGGACACAGGGAATGGCTTCAAGCTGCAGGGTGGCTGTGACCGTGTTCACAGGGGTTTTCAGGCTGGGGAAGAGACGAGGATCTGACTCTATGTCTCAGAAGGTTTGATTTATTATTTTATGATATATATTACATTAAAACTATACTAAAAGAATAGAAGAAAAGACTCTCCTCAGAAGGCTGGCTAAGAATAGAATAGGAAAGAATGATAACAAAGGTTTGTGGCTCTGCTCTCTGTCCAAGGCAGCTCACTGTGATTAATTACAAACATCCAACATAGGTCAATGACAGATGCACCTGTTGCATTCCACAGCAGCAGATAACCATTGGTTACATTTTGTTCCTGAGGCCTCTCAGCTTCTCAGGAGGAAAAACCCTAAGGAAAGGATTTTCCATAAAGGATATCTGCGACATGATGGTGGATTTAGGTTGGATTTTGGGAAGGAATTGTTCCCTGTGAGGGTGGGCAGGCCCTGGCACAGCTGGGGCTGCCCCTGGCTCCCTGGCAGTGCCCAAGGCCAGGCTGGACACTGGGGATGGAGCACCTGGGACAGTGAGAGTGTCCCTGCCATGGCTGGGGTGGCACTGGGTGATCTTTAATGTCCTTTCCAACCCAAACCATTCCATGACCCCACAACTCACAGGGGAACAAGGTGAGATGTTGCTTCATGGTGGTTTGGGAAGGCCACCATTAAACACCACAGCTAATCCTGGCTGGAACAAGCATCCCAGCTTTGACATGAAATGTTGGGCGTTCAGTTCATTTTTCTGAAATGAAATATTGCTCCAAGAAAGCTGGTAATAAAGTAATACCCACGTGAAGGAGAACAGAGTCATCTCAGCAGAGCTGTAAATACAAGCCTGGTGGTTTATTTAGATGAATCAGCTCCTTCTATAGAGCAAATCTGTCTCCCATCTATAAATGGATGTGATTTAGATTACAGATTTATTTCCCTCCGAGGTTTATAGTTCTTAGTATCTAGATTTAAACCTATTTTCTTGCCCTGTGGCCTGTGTTTTTTATTACTAAAGCTATTTTTGCTTTGTAGTATCTGGAACCATGGTTGTGAAGATGATAAATACATCTAGGGCAGGTACCTGTGAAACTCGTGTTTTCTGGGCTGCAAATGTGCATTTTTCACCCTCACTGCTCTATTGGGTTTTGATACTCCCTGTCCTGTGTTTTATTTCCCCTCTGCTATTTAACATTCCAATTTGAGATGCTGGATTTCCTGAACTGAGCAGTGCCTGTTGTCCCTCCCCTCCGTTGAGTTGGGCACGTTCAGCACCATCCATTGGCAGACTCAGAGCTGGATTTTATCGGAGCTCATTTCTGGCAATGCCACCACACCGAGAGCTCAGCAGAGCTGGGGGATGCTCTGCTGCTCCCTTTCCATGGGCAGGTCCTGCAAAACCTGAGTTTTCCACTCGGGATGCTCCCTGCAAGGTTTAAAATGCCAGATTTCACTGCGCAGCTGGACACTGAAAATGGGTGGGAACTGCCAATAAATGTGCTGCTAAAAACACTTCTTTGGAATTGCTTCAAAGGGGGGAAAACCTTGTGTAACCTCTGGTCCAGAAAACTGGGGTTTGCACAAGCTGGGAAAGCAGAGTTTGGAGTTTAGGGCTCGAATTAAAGCTGCCCTCAGCATCCTGGGTGGGAGCTTGGATGGGAGAACCTCTCAGGAGTGACCAGCCTGGACACCTGGCTGTGAAATGCTTGTTAGAGGAAAGGAAAGGAAAGGAAAGGAAAGGAAAGGAAAGGAAAGGAAAGGAAAGGAAAGGAAAGGAAAGGAAAGGAAAGGAAAGGAAAGGAAAGGAAAGGAAAGGAAAGGAAAGGAAAGGAAAGGAAAGGAAAGAAGGAAAGGAAAGGAAAGGAAAGGAAAGGAAAGGAAAGGAAAGGAAAGGAAAGGAAAGGAAAGGAAAGGAAAGGAAAGAAAGGAAAAAGGAAAATCTTTTGACTGCTCAACAGCCTTGACACAGGTGGCTGTCACTGGTCATCAAGTAAAACCAATTTCACTTGCTGGGTAAACAATTCTCCAGATCACATTCCAAAGCAGCAAAACATGGAGAAGCTGAAGCTTCTCAGCTTCTCAGGAGAAAAGGTCCTAACTAAAGGATTTTTCATAAAATATGTCCATGACAATTTGGATCATTTGTCCTTGGTGCCCAGCTGGAGCAGGAATTGTTTTGTCTCCCTGCTCTGTGCACACAGCTCACCATCCCCAAATGTGAAGCCCAGCCCCACACACAAAAGCAGCACAGAATGTGGAAAATAGAAAACTAAACCTGAGGCATCACAATAACGAGAAGAGCCTGTCTGGAGCCCAGATTTCTGAGTGCCCTGTGCTGCTCTGGCTGTGGCTGTGGCAGGAGCTGTGCCCTTGCTCAGCCTGTCCTGGGCACTGCTCACCTCCTCTGCTGGCAGCCCACTCACATCATTATGTTATCCCTGATTACTTTTCTTTTTCCCTGGATGGAAATAATGCTGTCGTGTTGTTCTGTCCTCCCTTTGCTGGCAGGCAGGGAGAACAATTGCCTTTTTCAATTTCCTGCTCCTGGGCTGTTGTCCATGGTGCCTCAAAGAGCTGTTGGGGTCTGAGGTTCAGTGCTCAGGCTCTGCAAACATCTGTCTGCTCCCATTATGGTCCAGGGACAGCCCTCACCCTCCTGTCCTTGCCGTTAACTCCCTGCTTGACATCTTTAATAAGACTAATTAAATAGTGGATTGAACATTCTGGCCTTGGTGTTGCTGAAATCTTTCTCCAAAGAACCAGCATTTGCCCCTGGTTTCCCTCTTGTCATTGGTCTTGCTTTCCTTTGCCTTGGATTTTTTTAAATTATTTTATATATATATTAAATATATGTGTGTATATATATTAAAAATTATAAATATATGTATATATAAAAATATAAAATGACATTTATATTATAGAAATACACTGTATATTATATATTATATATATATTATATTATATATTATATATTATATATTATATATAATATATAATATATTATATATTATATATTATATTTTATATTTTATATTTTATATATTATATTATATTATTATATTATTTATTTTATATTATATCTTTATGTTATTTATTTTATATTATATCTTTATATTATATATTTATATATTATATATTTTTATATAAATATATATATATTTTATATTATGTATTATATATGTTATATATTACATACTATATATAGATTATATATAAATAATATGTAATATATAAATTTATATATATTATATTACTGTTTATATTGTTTATATTATTTATATTATATATTATTTATTATTCATGTTTGTGCAGTTGTACTTTTTAATGCTCTTGATTCTGCTAGTTGCTCATAATAATTTATACCTATTTAGATATATGTATTAAACCTTCTGAAATTAATGATAATATCATGATAGTTCCCATGATTTTTTTTAAATAACTTTTTCCTCCTTAACTTTCCCAGCATATTTTTGCAAAAGTGCATGATTCCTTAGTAGATCAAATAATATTTTCTCTTCTTTTTCATCTTTTTGCTTTTGAGCACCTTGTACCCTCTTAGAATCCTTCAATAATCAGCAGAGAACTCAGAATGCATAAGAAAATACCAACATTCATGTAAAAAGGAAATTTAATTATAATCAGAGCTTAGTTTTGGCTCTGCTTGAGATTTTTTTTTAAGGGCAGAAGCAGACTTTGTAATTGGGGAAGTATGAAGTGTATTGCTTCTCAAATGGGCTTCAGTAATTAAATAAGAATTTCTAAAGGGCAGCATCATGCTGCCTCACTTCAATGAATTTTTCCAAGGATACAAGAAGAGATTTCTGATGGCTTTGACCAGATTTTGCTAGAATAGATCAGTGTCATATTTACGGCTTTAAATGATAAGAGCAATGTTGGTTTGTGCTGTGAGGCCTCAGCAGTTTTGTTTTATGTCCTGGCTGCAAACCTCGGGATAAATTCTCAGGTTTCACTGGCACTGGGAGGAAATACAACATTTAAATTTGGTTTTTACAGCCCCAAGAAACAGTGAGAAGATTTTGGGAAGAGAATTTGGGAGGTAATGACAGAGCCACGGGAGGTTTGGGTTGGGAGGGAAGTTCATCCAGTGCCATTGCTCCATGGAAAAAGACATTTCCATTGTCCCAGGCTGCTCCAAGCCCCATCCAGCCTGGATCTGGGCACTTCCAGGGATGCTCTTGAGCATCACGAGCCTGTCAGCTCTAATTTATAAAGCCAGGATCACAGCTGTGATGGTGCAGTCAGAAATGCCACCTTCTGCTGCTGGTTCCTTGGCTTTGGACTGAAGGCCAGCAGCAAACGCAGCCCTCTGATGGGAGCTTGCTGCAAACAACAGGAGTTTGTTGTCCTGGGGCCGAAACATGGAAAAAACCACCCAATGATGATGGATTTTAAATGAAACTTCTCCTGCTTTTTAACTGTGATCTTATCAATGAATTCTCAATTCAGCTGCTGTCTCCTCAGCCTCCTTAAATTGCATTTTCCAGGGGCTGCACTTGGGGTACGAAGCAGCGACCGAGCTGCCCCCTTGGGAGCTCCACCACTGTGGGATCAGAAATCTTCACAATGAACTGAAAAGGTGGGGGGAAAAATAAAAAAAAAATCAATGCTGAGTGCTCCGTGATGTGCATTTCAGCTTTGAGCCTTTCCCAGGCTAGAGCACAAATGCATGAGATGATTTTAATGAAGATGTATTGAGGCAGAGCCTCTGCCTGAGCAGTTCCTGCTGTCCCCAGGTAATTAGCTCAGGCTCAGAGCTGGAGCTGCTGCCCGTGCTGCAAACCCAAGTTGTGGTCATGGGGATGCTGGGGGTCAGCAGCCCAAAGCCAGCAGGACCAGGCTCTGCCCCCAGTGTGGCTGCAAAGGTGTGGGGAAGCCCATCCTTCTCCTTTAGCCCTGCAAGGTTGCGAAAAACGCCAATCACTTGGTTTTAAAATTTTTAAAAGTTTAATAATAATGAAATGGTTAAAAAGAATAGTGGCACAATTAGAGGAATAACAATTTGGACAAACTGAATTAGGACAATATGAGACAATAAAAGCAAAGAGTTACGGACGTCTGGGTACCTTTTTCCAGGGCATCATGAGCCTGAAAAAGGACATAGATTAACAGAGGATTAACCCTTAAAAACAATAGCCTGTTGCATATTCATACACTTCATACATGATGCATAAATTCCATTCAAACACAGGATTCTGTCTGGTCAGTGTCAACTTCTTCCTCTGAATCCCAACAGCACCTTCCAGGCAGGAAGAAATTTGTTTCTTCTGATAAGAGGGCAATAAATTGTTTTCCTCAAAAACATTTAGGTGTCCTGTGGCTGCTCTCTTGCTGCAAGTTCTTTCTTTTAAAACAAAGCATCTGACACAGCATAGTTTCTATTTTAACAATTTTTATAACCTAAAACTATATTTAACACAGCACTTAAGAGAATTAATGCAGATTTACTTTCTAACACAACACATATGATATTCATTTTAATATTTGCAAAAAAGCCAATCATACAATACGTGCATTTTTCACAAAGGTGGTTTCCTGTCTCACAGTTTCATCCACACTGGTACAAAATGGCCAGACCACAGGGAATTGTTCTGCCCTGCCTTGCTCAGGAAAATGCTGGAGCTGTGATGCTGGTGGGGAAATGGAGTTTGGTTCTATCACTCACCTAAACCCCAAGTCACTCACAAAAACCACGACCTGTAATCCTTGATTCAAGGACTGGGCAACATATGGTAGAAATCCTGCTGGTTTTAACTCAATTATTTCCAGCTAAACGAGAGAGGCTGTGTCGGAAACCTGACACAAGCTCCGTGGTTTTTCTGCCCCTTTTGGGCAGTGCCCTCAAAACCCTGCATTGTCTGAGACTCTTGGAAACCCCAGCAGGAGATTTAGGGGGAGAATCCTCAGTCGGAGAGCTGGCATCAGACATTTATCCCTGCCAGAGGGAGGTTTTGCAGTGGGATCTGTGGCAGTGCCTCCCCTGCCTGTGTGCGTTAAAAAATAAATAACAATTAGCAGGTTTGTAATGCATTTCTGCTTCTGGGCGTGCCTCACAGGCAGAAACTTCTCTCCCTAATGAAAATTCTTCTAAAATGTTCTGTTCTCGTTGCTTTGCTGTACAAAGATCCAGCCTGAGCCCTTCTGCCTTTCCCCATTATCCAGGAGGCTGCAGCTGAGGTTAATGTGAATTAAGCTCTTGGCTTTGTCTAATTAGAAGTGCTCTCACAGGAAGGTTATTTCAGAGAAGCCCTAATAAATGGTAATAATAATATGCATTTCCTGGAAAAGAGGCTTCTCTTAGTGCTCCATTAGGGCTTGTCTAAATACAAAAGTTCTGCCTTAGAACATTAGGTCTCATCAGGTCTTCTGAGTATTGTACCTGCTTTCCATTTCCACTTTGAAAAAACTCATTACAAAACCATAGCCCTGCTTTAAATAATAATGAAAAAGCAGGTGCAATGGTGAGGCTCTTCAAAGAATAATCTGGAAGTTCAAATCTTAAGAACAGTCAGAATTTTACATTTCTGTCCAGAAGCTGAGGTTGAGTGAATCCAGCAGGGAAGGAGCAGCAAGGGAATTCCTTATCTCAGTTTTCCTGTCCTGTAAATAAAACCTGAAGATGGAGCCCCCCTGAACCTCACAGACATAAAACAAACACATGCAACACCTTTGAAATCGATTCATGCCATGAAATATGCATATGGTGGAATTCCAGCAGGTGAAATGCATTCCAGCTTATAATGGCAAACACCTCCTATCTCCAAGTCCTGTCAATTTAAATTATCACTGCATGAATTAGACTGCATTTAAATGAGATGTGCTACCAGTGTTTCCCCCAAACTGCATCTTTTCAAAAGCTGTTTTAATCTGCAGGAGCCAGACTGTAAATTAACCAAAAACAGCCTAGGAAAAGCAAATATTGGTACAGAGCAAGGTACAGGCTTTATTTTTATTGGGTTTCAGCTTGATGTTGGAGCAGTGCTGGGAAAACTGTGATACAGATAAAAAATCCATAGTGAGAGGGGTGTGATGTGGCCACAGTAGCTACTGATTTATTTTTCTTTCCTTATATATAATTTTTTTTTGCTTTATTTTTTGCTATATTGACTCTGAATACAACAGAGCATTTTTTCTACTCTGCCTATGTTACTTTCTTCTTTTTTATTTGTTTCTTAATCAGCAGTTTGATTTCACAAAGTTGGCGTTGGAAAGTGCAGATCCACTGGTAGTAAAGAGGATGAAAAGTGTGATGTGCTGGTACAGGTACATGCTATAAGAAAAACCAGGCAAAGATAAATTGTTGAAATGTATTGTTTGCTTCAGTTTTGGTTTTTTTTAAAGATACAAAAATCTATCAAAGCCTGATTTCCTCCAAGCTGGGTAACTCCCTTGGCTGGTTGGGAACCTGGTGCAGGAAGAAGCTTGGGGTCTGGCTGCACATCACTAAATTGCTCTAAAAGCTGCAGCACGCTGAGGAAATGCCTTCCCAGATCCCTTGCAAATTAAGGCAGCAGCTGTCCTCAATGAATCCCATTTCAATCCATGGGTCTGTCCACGTTCAGGTGTTTACTGCACGGAATTGACCAATATTGACTTCCTGAGGCTTTGTTCTCTGCTTTGCAGTAGACAAGAAAGGGCATCTTAAAGTGGCTCAGGCTCATCAGAGCACTGAAATGATAAAGGGCATTTCTCTGCTAGGTTTTTATGCCATTATTATGAAAAACAGTGAGGCATGATTTCAAAACATTGTATTTGTAAACTGAATTTCCAGGAATGCAGATGCTGCTCTGACTAGGAAGATTTGCACTGCAATAGTTCAGTGTGAGAGGAGGAACAAAAAGGGACAAATTGCTTTTGTGCCCTTGTCTATTTTCAAACTCCCCAAACAAATATCCAAACAAATATTCATCTTTTAGGACTGAAATTCAGGAAGGGAAGCACCAGGGATTGGGAGGGAAATGCCTTTAGAGCCAGAGGTGTGTGCTGCCTCTCTCTGTGCTTTGTAGTGTGTATTTAGAGTGTTTACTGGGTTTATGGAATAACTCCCAGCTGCTCCCAGGGATGGGAACAAACTGCTGATGTCCATGTGTGCCTGCACAGGAATTACGGCTCCTGAGCAGCCAAAACTCCCTCTGACCCTCTGGATCAGGGATGTTTGCAGTGAACCAGGAATAATGCTCATCATTACGTTGTTTTCAGCAGAGAGCTGGGTCTAAACTTCACCTCATTCAAACTGCATCATCCAAATGCTTGTTTCTATACATTTTTTCTTTATTTTTGAACTCTTAAAGTGAAGCTTTATTTGGCATGGTGAGTAGAAAGTCGGTGATGATCTACAGACACCAAAATGCTCTTCCACTCTGTAAAATATGGTTGCAGACAGACAAAATTCTGTTTGCATTCTGCACATGGAGCAGGACTAAAAGTCTCTATTTTGGTGAAGATCAATGTATTTTCCTTCCTGCCAAGCCATTGAACACTGCCACTTTTCAGCTGGGATCACTTCACTGACTCACCCTTTTTCCTCCCTAAAAGCAAATGGGGAAATTAGAGATGAGAGTTTTGTTAGTGATTATTTCTGCTTCCCATTTCTATCAGGCAAAGTCTCATTGAAATTCCCACTGGTGAAAAGGCGGCCATCTGTTTTCCCTGATTGGAGCTGGGCCATGCCCACCTGTATCTGACACAATCCTGCCACCGGGACGCCTTGGGGAGACACAAATTCTGCTGCCTGGTTCAGTTTGTCTCTCTCCAATCAATAGACAAACAGCAGTGGAAGGAGTCTCACCCCTGGAAGGCTTCACTGGACATTCCTTGGCTTTCACAGAGCTCCGTGTGAGTGCTGATATCCTGCTGGGCATGGATCCCTGGGAAAGCATCCACGCCTCCTCAGGGAGGGGGAGATTTCTGTCCCAGAGATGAAGATCTGAGTCTCCTTGAGATCGGGGTGTCATTGTGCCTGGCTGGTAACAGCTGTTACGGATATTTCTATGATTTCTGTCCCTGTTGGAGTCCCTGTAGCCATGATCTGATAAGACCTGCTTTACCTTTGATTTGTCAGCAGGCAGCACTTTTGTGGCAGCCCTGCTCAAAACCCAGCTCGACCTATTAGAAATAGTAATTGTGCTTAAGCCAGTGCAGATAAAACACTCCTGTGAAGTAGTAAGGTGTGACTGGATTAATTTCTTTGAGACTGGTTTATTTGTGCATCTTTTATGAGGCTGATTACAGCAATGGGAAGCAATGGTGTGTTCAGGCTGGAGGAGGGGAAGGGGGTCGGGATCAGTGTGGAGGGAAAGCTGTTTGGAACAGCAGCCTGGAAAATGCCAACCTTAAGCTGTGTTTCAATGCTCCAAAGCCTCTGCAGCCCAAACCAGGTGAGAAAGCAACTCATCCCAGAGATTTTGGTGAGAACCCGAGGTGAAGGCTGTGTTTTCCTGTGCATATCATATCCTGGGAGCCACTAAATTACTGATAATTGAGTGCAGAGTGGGGAGGGTTATTTACAGCTCTGTCCTGTCAGAGTGACAAAAAGCAGCCTTGAGGTGCTGCTTGCTCTGCTCAGCTCCACACTTTCAATATTTCCTCAAGGCTATTGCTGCTGTCTGCTGTCACAGACCTACATCAGCATTTCCATGCCATTACCTTCAGCGAGGAGCATTCCCTTAATTCCTGCCTTGTTTAGTCCTGGACTATAAATAAAACTAACGGCTCAGGAAAGCAAGCCTTGCAGAGCCCTGCCCTGGAGGCGACTCAAAACCTGAAAATTTCATTGGTTTGACAGTCTTTACAGACGAACATCTAATCTATAATAACCATAATGCCAGTTGGAAATCCATAATTAGGGCCCACTCCGAGCTGTGGCACAGCAGATGAGGAATAATGTCGAGCGCTCCGCTGGAGGAAGTGCACTCAGGCCATTTTCTCTGTATGATTCTTATTCTGGCTCCCTCTCTCTCTCTCTCTCCAACTCCCCAGCCAGTATGATGAGAAAATAAATACAGATATTTATGCCCATTTCTGGGAATGCAGTTGTCTCAGCACATACAGCACCCAGGAGGGCTGTAAGAAATAAATTAGTGCTCGACGGTGCGGATGTGCCAGGCAGGATGCATGTCTGTTTGACTGCTGCTAAGGAGCTGAATATTTCACATGAGGAAGGTTTACGGTGCTGTGAATGTCACTGATATGTCAGAGGAACAATAAGCTTGTGGAGCTTTTAGGGGTTTATTCTTCACCCTGCTGCTGGGAGCAGTTGGGCTGCCGGTGCTGCGGGTTCTGCAGGCCCACAGAACATCCCCAGAAGTCACGAACGCAACATTGAGGTGACAGAAATTTGCCAAATTCTAAAATATCAAAATTCAAACCAGTGTGGGCAGCGGGTGAGGGGGGGAATTCTGCCCCTGTGCCCAGGTGAGAGCCCACCTGCAGAGCTGCTCCTGCACAGGAGGGACCTGGGGCTGCTGGAGCAAGCCCAGGGGAGGCACCAGGATGAGCAGAGGGATGGAAGGGAGGAAAGGCTGGCACAGCTGGGATTGCTCACCTGGACAGGAGAAGGCTCCAGGGTGACCTAACTGTGGCCTTCCAGTGCCTGAAGGAGCCAAAAAAAAGATGGAACAGGACTTTTTACAAGGGTCTGGAGTGACAGGACAAGGGGGAATGGCTTCACAGTGACAAAACAGGTTTTGGTTGGATATTGGGAAGGAATTGTTCCCTGTGAGGTTTGGTGAGGCCCTGGCACGGAGAAGCTCTGGCTGCTCCTGGATCCCTGGAAGTGCCCAAGGCCAGGTTGGATGGGGCTGGGAGCAACCTGGGACAATGGAAGGTGTCCACCCAGGTGGAACTGGATGATCTTTAAATTCCCTTCCAAACCCTTCCATGCCTCTGAATATCCCGAGCTGGAATGGACCTACAGGGATCACAGGGTTCCCAAGCATCCTACCATGTGCCTGGGAGTGTTTTCCAAACTCTCCTTGAATTCTCCACCTGTGGGGCTCCAGAAGGAGCCAGGCCAGGAGCTGAGGTCTGTTGGGATCTCTGGCTTGTCAGAGTGACCTCGAGAAAAGTTATAAAGTCTCTTTTCCCAGTCCAGCAGTTGAAGAAGGAGCCAGGGTTCTTCATTTCTCAGTCTCAAGGTTGTTTATTGTTTCTCATCTATAAAATTCTTTCTCCTGCCCTGCCGAGGTCCATCCAGCAGGACAGTTCCAGGCACTCTGCCTGCCCCCGGGGCAGTGTTATGTCTTTATACTAAAAACCACGTGTACAATGTTTACAGTTACTTCCCAGTACCTATCGCCTGTGTTAGACAGTGAGCTCCTACTCTAAACCAATCTAAAAGTGCCAACATCACAGCAGAAGATGGAGGCCAAGAAAAAGAAGAAGAAAGGCTGGACATGCCCAGATCCCTCCATCTTGCCCCCTGAATCCCCATTCTAAAAACCCCAAAATCTACTTTTCCACCTCATAATAACTTCACTATCATTCTACCTAAACTGTTGTGGCCTGCTGATCCTCATACAAGGTTGGTAACTTGCTCCATGGACCATAATCAAACCCACAGGGGCATGTTGGGCTCTGTGCCAGGGTCTCTGAGCCCCCTGGCAGGGGTCCTGGCCATCCTGGCCAGCCAGAGGGATGCCCTGGGTCCTGACAGAGGTCCTGCAAGGATCAGGCAGCACTTGCGGCTGGTGTGGACACAGCTCCTGGGTGTGGTGGCTGGGATGTGCAGAGGAGGCAGAGCCGGTGCTGTGCTCCTTAGAGAAGGGCCTGGAAGCCTCCCTGGCCCCCATCTGCTGCCTTGTGTGTGCAGTTTGATCATCCCCCAGTGAATGGCTCCTCTGAAACTCTGTGATTAATCTCCGGGATCCGAACCCCTCCAGCAGCCCGAGGGATGGCAGGATTTAGCTCGTTAAAATAAAACCCTGTGAATGTGCAAATTCTCCTCAAAAGAGACTGGGATTCATGAAGCAGCTCGGTACAAAAGTGGGGAAATGAGCTGTGGATTTTTGTGCTGCCTATTTACAAACACAAGCTCCTTGATAAAAGCTGGGAATATCTCTCGGAGATGAGCGGTGACTAAAGCAGCCCCATGATCGTGCTTAGAGGACTTGTGGAAGGCACACAATGTCTGAAGATGATTTTAATGAGTGACAACAATTTCAGGGGGCTGTTAGGAGGCTTTTCTCTCCAGATGATCGAAGGAGTGTTTCACTGACAGGTGTTTTAAAGTATTTCCTGTACAATGAGTCGGCTCAATTTGTCCATAATGAATAAAATGAAATTTAGGGATCATTTAGGGGTTATTAATGGCTGTGATGTATTAATTATGCAGCAAACTTTAATTGTCTCCTCCTTAAAAAAACAGTTCAATTAGAGTCCTTGGAGTTTTTAATAGTGTGTTGAAATGGTTTTTCAAACAACAAAGCATTAAGTCTCGTTACGGATCCATTTCTCTTTTTATGGGAAATGATTTGACCATAACTGATCCTGACAGGGAATTTAAATAGTCTAAACCCAGCCTGGCAACAAACATAGAATCCTAATGTGTGCAGCCTCCAGCCCATGGAATAGTCCTAAAGACACTGAGGTTGCACAGGATATTTGTGACAGCACATTCTGGGTTTGTGTGGGATCTTCAGCTAATTCTTGTCTGAAGAAAGTGAAATAAATTCTCTGTTGTTTCTCTTGGCCATTCTTTGAACCTGCACCATGTGTCTGTTTCAATTGTAAAACAATTTGAAAACATGCAGATTTATTTACTATGCTCAAAGAAATCTGTCCATTGGGCTGTTGATTTATAGATTTTCCCCCTCCCCATCTACATTCAGTTTTCACCAGGATACTTTCAGTCCTATAAAGAAAACTGTTTACAAAGTGAGATTTACTTTGGAGCACTGTATTCATGAATAGGAAATAAAGGCACAGTTCTGAAGGAAGCTTGTTTTCTGTTGTAGCTCTTTCTCATTTTGCACTGTGCAGGGAAATGAATCCTTCCAGCAGCCACCTGCAGGATGTATTTCCTGTGGAGGGAATTGATTTGCAGGTTTGTCCCAGCCAGTGTTTAAGGGATGACTGGAACAATGAGGTTGTGCACAGCAGAGGCTGCTGCAGTGCAGAACTGCTCTGATGCCTTGAGAATCTGCCCTGGAGCAGGGGCTGGGCAGAGTCCCAGAATAAAGCAGGGATTTATCCCAAGGATCTCCTCCATGGATCCACCTTGGGCAGCACCAGAGCCCAGCCAGGGCTGCACCCAAGATGAACCCAAATGGCCCCAAAATGCACGAGCGCTCCCGGGGTCTCTCCCTGGGATCAGCTCTGCTCCATTTGCCCCTTGCAGTTCATTGTCCCATCCCAGCTTTAGCCCCTGCAGTCCCACCCTGCTTGTTTTTCTCTCTGCAGCCCACGGGGTTTGTGCTCCTGGGCTGAGATTTGGGTCATTTGTCCCCGAGGGAAGAGATGGAATGCCCACTCCATGTTTCAGAAGGCTGTTTTATTATGGATATATTATATTTGATATATTGAAACTCTCCTGAAAGAATAGAAGAAAGGACAGCTCAGAACCATCCCTGAAATGAAAGGAAAGGAAAGGAAAATAAAACCCTAAAGCAGCACAGAATGTGAAACATAGAAAAGCCAAAACCCGAGGCATCAGCTCAGCCCCTTTGGTGTTGGAGGAGAAATCTGGAGCAAACTGTGCTCCCATGGAAGCTGTGCAGTCCTGGGAGGGGCTGAGGGCAGGGTGGGATGCTCAGGCTGGAGCTCCAGGATGGCCACTGCTCAAGGCTCTCAGATCTCCTGATAGATCAGGCAAGGGAAATTATGGAAAATACAGCCAGAGTGCAAGGAAACCAGCCCACTGATTTTTGTTCCCTACAGGCCAAGGGCAAATCAATCAAGTTTCACTTGAAGTTTTAATTTTTGATATTGTTTTGTTTGGTTTGGCTTTAGCAAAGGAAAAAAGGGAGCAAAGCTTCAAACTCCATGTCTGAGCTATTGAGGGAAGTCCAGGGATCCATTTCAACCCAACCAGTGCCCAGCAGGCAGCTCAACAAAAACCATTTGATAAATAAGATGAAGAGGAGAAGACTTTGCCTTATCAATCCTCCAGGCCCAGGATTACAAACAGCGAGTGATGGGCCTTGGGAAGCTTCCAAACTTTCCTGGGTATTTCTTTCCTGAAAAAATGTTTTTTTCCAATGCTGGGTCCCAGCCCCACTCTCTGTCCAACTCGTGTGGAAGGCTGGAGCACCTTGGGAACAGCTTCTCCCTCTTTAGCAGCAGTTGGGTAGAGAGATGAACTATAAATAAAAAGCAGCTGTGGTCTGGGAGTTATCCTGACTTCTAAAAACAACACTTTTAAGAACCTCTCTGGTAGAAATAAATACTATGGCTCTGCAGATGTCCCAGGGGAGGGATGTGCTTTCTCCCTCTCTTTTTTCTTCCAGGAAAAGAATGACAACTGATATATTTATCTGTAGGAGAGCCTGCTGATTTTATTTGAACACTACAAGAAATTATTCAAGCTTCAAGCAAACATTTCCTCTGTTTTTTTTTTTTTGGAAGAAAAATCAGCAAATTGAAAATCTTGCTTGTCTTTCACAGGAAGGATGTTGCAAAAAGCAAGCACAAGAACAAAGGCTGATGAGGATGAATACAAGAAGAAAAGCAACTCCTTTTTTTTGAAGAGGAATTTCCAAATTTTGGAGATAAACAGTTATTTTACTTGTCAGTAACTTGTACAAGGGGGTATGCTTTGACATATCAAAATTAGGTAAAAAAGCCCCAAAAAAATAGGATGTTTCAGAATAAATTTTTTAAAAGATGATGGAAGACAAGATTTGATGTCTAAAAGAAAACACTTAAACTGCCTTCAGTTTGAACCATTTGTCTGTTAACATGACAGGAATTAGATTTTAAGTAAATTCTTGCTTTGTCAAGTTTGCTTTCAGTTAGGAACTGAACCATCACGTGATGGGCAAAGAGGAAATGGGATTTCCCAGAACTGGGATTTCCAAGCTCCATCCTCTGAATCATCCAAATGAAATAGAATTGAAGGGGATTTTTTTATATGTGGGGTTAATTCTGGATGGGATATTAGTTGAAGACTGAGCAGAAGTAAAAGGAACATGGAGTGAAAAGCACTTTTCGTACACTTTCAATCTAGAATCCAGTTCCAGAGCATTCTCCCTTGATTTCATCCTATAAAGCTGTCAGAAATCACACCTGAATTGTAGGTTTTATTATTCTATTTATTTTATTATTTTATGTATTATATGAAAACAGAAAATGGCCCAGTAGGTGCATTTTCCCAAGGAATTGCCATTTTTTACCTGTTCCCAGCCAGGAGCAGAGGTGTGATCCCCTTCTCCCACCTCCCTGCCCAGTGGGGACCTTGGCAGAAGGTTCCTTCTCTGAGTTTTCAGAGCCTGGAAGAGAAACAGATGAACTTGTTCCACTTTTCTGTACATTTTTACCAAAAGCACATGAAGATGAAACTGGCTTCTGGGTGTTCTTGTAAATATTTTACTAGGAAGTGGCTTCACGAGGGATTCTCTCTTTTGTTGGCGCCAGATTCCTCAGAAATAGTGCTTTTAGTAAAAATTGCTTTGGGATCCCATCAACATGTCCTACTTTCCAGCTGTGCAGAGATGTGAGGTATTTCTTACAGTATGTGCTTTCTTTGGAGACATTTATGGTAATGCAGAAACCTCTAGACCAGTTACTGATTTTTCCATAATTAAAATTTAATTTTAAAAAGATGATTAGAAGCTTTATTATGTAAGTTGGATTTCTGGCTGACTTGCTAAACATCTTGTATTTGTATGAATAGGCTGGGATTTGCAGTTTGCTCCTTACCTGGCCTGAAACCCTCCAAAATGGTGCAGAAACTTTCTCTTGGATTCAAAAGGTTCTTGGTGTGACCTTAAATTACTGCAACTGGATGTGCTGCTTGTGTTTGATGGTGTCCTGGGCTGTAAGATGTGTGTATTCTATTTGTCATCTGTCAGAGCTGGGGCAGTTCTCTGCTGTTCTTTGGGCAGGTTTCTTTATCCCTCCCACAGCCAATCCTCCCTCCAGGAGATCTCTGCTGTTCATGGGCCATTAATTATTGATTATCTTCTGTCCATGGGCCATTAAGTGTGATTGCATTCTGATCCATTCCAGCATCCCATGGGAGATGTCTCCGCCCAGGGGCTGATCCAGCATTCCTACCTGGATACATCCTTTGGGGAGCCTTTGCCCACTGCATTCCCAGAGGAGCAGCTTTTGCTGAGCCAAGCATGCCCTGCATACCACAGGGATACAATCTGAGCCCTTTGGCCCACAGGAGCAGCTCTGCTGCCCTGCATGCCCACAGGAGCAGCTTTCTGCTGCCCTGCATGCCCACAGGAGCAGCTTTCTGCATGCCCACAGGAGCAGCTTTCTGCTGCCCTGCATTCCCACAGGAGCAGCTTTCTGCTGCCCTGCATGCCCACAGGAGCAGCTTTCTGCTGCCCTGCATGCCCACAGGAGCAGCTTTCTGCTGCCCTGCATGCCCACAGGAGCAGCTTTCTGCTGCATGCCCACAGGAGCAGCTTTCTGCTGCCCCATGCCCACAGGAGCAGCTTTCTGCTGCCCTGCATCCCCACAGGAGCAGCTTTCTGCTGCCCTGCATTCCCACAGGAGCAGCTTTCTGCTGCCCTGCATGCCCACAGGAGCAGCTTTCTGCTGCCCTGCACTCCCACAGGAGCAGCTTTCTGCTGCCCTGCATGCCCACAGGAGCAGCTTTCTGCTGCCCTGCATGCCCACAGGAGCAGCTTTCTGCTGCCCTGCACTCCCACAGGAGCAGCTTTCTGCTGCCCTGCATTCCCACAGGAGCAGCTTTCTGCTGCCCTGCATCCCCACAGGAGCAGCTTTCTGCTGCCCTGCATGCCCACAGGAGCAGCTTTCTGCTGCCCTGCATGCCCACAGGAGCAGCTTTCTGCTGCCCTGCATTCCCAGAGGGAGCCCAGGCCCATCTCCAGCAGCCCTGGAGCTGCAGAGGAAAACTCCCCCCTTGTGCAGGATCCCTGCTGCAGCAGAGCCACAGCTGGCACTGCAGGAGGGCTGGGCCCCCCTGGGATGGGGCTGTGCCCCCACCCTGGCACACAGGGGGGCAGATTGGATTCTGACTCTGTCAGTCCTTTGTTTTCTTTTTTTTGTACTATTGCATTTTATTTTAAGTTTTCCTGGAAAGAACTGTTATTCCTACTCCCATATCTTTGCCCGAGAACCTCTTAATTTCAAAATTATAATAATTCAGAGGAGGGGGTTTACATTTTGCATTTCAGGGGAAGCTCCTGCCCTCCTTAGCAGACACCTGGCTGTTCAAACCAGGTCAGATGGAAGAAGCTGCACCGCTGTATGTCCCATCCCTTCATCCCCCTGTGGAAGCAGAGGCTGGCTCTGAGGGGGAAGCAGCTTCTTGCCCAGGGAAATTGGGGATGCTCCACCCCTGGAAGTGTCCAAGGCCAGGCTGGACAGGGCTTGGAACAACCTGGGATAGTGGAAGGGAATGAGATGAGTTTTTAATTTCCTTTCCAATCCAAACCATTCCAATTCCTCCTTGGCTGCAGACAGGAACCTTTTTTTCCTGCAACCTTTCCTCAAGGTCTGCTCCAAGCTGTATTTCTGTATATCCATAACTATATCAATATTTTGAATAAATATATAAACTGTGCATATATAAAAAATCTCTCCCGAAATGCTCTGCAAATGCAGATGGATCTCAGGGTTTAAAGCTCAGGAAAGCTCTGAAGGTGACAGCAAGAGCAGGACCTAAACAAGGGCAGGCTTAGGAGGGAACTGCTCCTGGATCCATCCCCAGGGACCCTCCTCATCCTGACCTTCAGGGAGACACCACTGCCTTCCTTCTCCTGCCTTTGGGGACTCCACGAGGGCTGGGACCATCAGGAAGCCCAGATTTATTTCAGTTCTACAGCTGATTTCACAGCGTTTCTGCTTCTGGAGTCAGGGTCAAACTGAATCCCAGCTGGGCCTCCGTGTCTTTGTTTCAAGTGACACCAAAATATCTCAGCAACAAATGATGTGTTGCACCTGAGTTTTCCTCAGGATGGAATTGTTTGCACAAAACAAAGCAGTAATTAGCACTATTAATTATCTTCAAGAGGCTGGCCCAGTTTCCCAGCACTTACTGCACATACCTGCGATCATCTTTTTTGGAAAGAACCCCACCAGAGCAGGCAGTTTGGGCGTTTTAACTGAAGGCAAAGCTGGTTTTAGGAAAAACCTGGAACATTTTATTTCCCCCTAAAAGGAAAACACCCCAAACAAAACATGTTTTTGATTTCTGACCACTTTTTGCCTGTAACTACATTATATGCCTGGTAGAGCAGCATTGCAAATATGAGAAAAGTTAGCCCAGAGAAGCACAATTCCATTTGGTGTTCCAGCAAACCTGGATCTGAAGGGTGTGTTTGGGCCACTCAGTGTTGGAGTCTCAAGGAGACTGATGGCACGAACCACTGTGACTTTGCTCCTCTCCCTGAGAAATACTTTGGGGAAAGGACAGCAGAGCAGGGCTGGGAAAATCTGTGTCCTCCCAGGCTGCTGGAAAATAAAGAGACCTTCATTATATTCTCATTACTCCAGCTCTCAGCACAGAAAACAAAAAAAATGTAAAGGTCACTAGCTTTTACCATCTGTGCTAAAATGAGATGAAGGTAATAGAGAACTCCAGGATTTATTGCTTAGCAGCTGATTTGAGGCTCCAAGTAAGTGGTGAGACTCTTAATCCTATCTCAACACTTCCTTATTTTGTAAAGGCTTGTTCCAGAACGCCCTGAATTTGATGGAAACATCAGAACTTCCTTCATCAGGAACTGGATCAGACTTCACAGTTAATTGAAAACACCAGTCTGGATATACTGGCTCCTGAATGGGTTTGATCGAAGAAAAAGGATTTTAATGTGTGAAATACATGGGGGTATGAGAGGAAAATTACATCTGGGGATTGCACCAGGTGATTTCTGTTTAATAAGATGAGAGACTTCCCTCGGTCCATTTGGAAACCACTTGACAGGGTCTGTGCAGCTGCTTAATTGGATGCATTAAAGCATCTGACTGGTGCATCCATCAGTGTCCTTGCAGCCTCCTGGAGGCTTTCTGACGCCTTTGGAATTTTGCTTGGCACTTCCTCGTCCTTAGAAAAGCTCCTCTCCAAAGCTGACAGCTCCCAGGATAAGGATGGAGGCAAGGATGAAGGATATGGGCACACCCAGCCCTGCAGGCTGGAGATGATCATGGGCTGTAGATCCCAGGATCAGGAATTTGGAGGTGAAAATCTGGATTTTTTGCTGTGAGACACGTTCACTGTGGCTGAGATGGATTTGGGCACATCCAACCTTGCAGGCTGGATGCGATCCCAGGCTGTAAATCCCAGGATCAGAAATTTGGAGGTGAAAATGTGGATTTTTTGCTGTGAGACACATTCACTGTGGCTCTAGATCCCAGGATCAGGAATTTGGAGGTGAAAATCTGGATTTTTTGCTGTGACACACGTTCACTCTGGCTGAAGTGGATTTGGGCACATCCAACCCTGCAGGCTGGATGCGATCCCAGGGCTGTAGATCCCAAGATCAGAAATTTGGAGGTGAAAATTTGGAGCTTTGCTGTGAGACACGTTCACTGTGGCTGTAGATCCCAGGATCAGGAATTTGGAGGTGAAAATCTGGATTTTTTGCCGTGAGACACGTTCACTGTGGCTGTAGATCCCAGGATCAGGAATTTGGAGGTGAAAATCTGGATTTTTTGCTGTGACACACGTTCACTGTGGCTGAAATGGATTTGGGCACATCCAACCCTGCAGGCTGGATGCGATCCCAGGGCTGTAGATCCCAGGATCAGGAATTTGGAGGTGAAAATTTGGAGCTTTGCTGTGAGACACGTTCACTGTGGCTGTAGATCCCAGGATCAGGAATTTGGAGGTGAAAATCTGGATTTTTTGCCGTGAGACACGTTCACTGTGGCTGTAGATCCCAAGATGAGGAATTTGGAGGTGAAAATTTGGATTTTTTGCTGTGAGACACATTCATTGTGGCTGTAGATCCCAGGATCAGGAATTTGGAGGTGAAAATCTGGATTTTTTTGCCGTGAGACACGTTCACTGTGGCTGTAGATCCCAGGATCAGGAATTTGGAGGTGAAAATCTGGATTTTTTGCCGTGAGACACGTTCGCTCCGGCTGAGATGGATTTCAGAGGTCGATAGCTCAGCCCCCAGAAAGAAATGAGGTGAAAGAACCTGATTGTGTTGGACACCCTGCAGCTGACTCAGCAAGGCCAAGTGTGCAACCTCTAAATTAAATACTTTGAAGCTGATTTAATTGTCACACGAGCTGTGAATTTTTTAATCAGACGCCTGTTTCTATCTGATCAGGGGATGCTATTTCTGTGTAAGGATGACAGCAGCAATGCTCTCTCTGCTTTTCTGTGCAAGGCCAGGTGTAAGCATTGTGTCATTTTTATTCAGACAATTCCAGCATTTCAGAGCTTCCTCACTAATTTAGTTTTAATTGTCCAAACCTTGCCCTCATCAAGCAAAAGAAAAATGGGTCTGGCACATCCACGTTACCATGAGTTGCTCAAAATAAGAGATAAATGAGGGACAAAGCCATTAAAATGATGTGGGCAGTGCAATTTTAACAGCCAAACTCGAGTGGAACGTGCTGGTTGTGTGTGAATACCCCCATTACCAAAGTAAATAAGCCCAGCTGTTGGCAAATCTGAATTTCAGCTCTAAATGGCCTTGGCTTCTCAGTGACCTCTACAGAGAGGGAACAGCTGGATTGCTCACACAAATCCCTGCCACGTCGGGCCAGTTTTTATGTGAGTGAATATTGAGGTTTTTCCTGCTCTGGCTGTGCTGCAGATGTGGGCGCTGGGAGCTGATTTGCTGTTTGAGGCTCTGAACCATCACTCATTAAAGCCACTCTGCTGCCTTTAGCGCCAGGCTAGCAGTAAATCTGTATCGCATTCCTTTCTGCTGCTAACTTTAACAATTCCCAGTCAGAAGCTTTCTCATTTGAGGGTGTGCTTAAATGGCTACCTTGTATCTGAAATTAAGTCCTGGTAATGTATTAATTAGATTTTTTTTTTTTGGAATTTAGTGTACCTTTTAATTAACTGAAGCCAAAACCACAGTTTACACATTTAAAAATCCTAATCCTTTAAATCACTGCAAGTTTTCTCCTAAACTTACAGAAATCAATAGATAAAGTCGTGTAGCTTTCCCAAGGGCTAAATGCCTGTAATTACAGCTGGAAGGCGAGATCCCAGGGTGGGGACAGAACGCTGCCCGGGATGCTGTGCTGTTTGTCCCCTCAGCACTCAGGGCACTCCTGCCTGGCCGGTAACGAGCAGGGCTCCAGGAGCGGTGTGTGCTTTTGCTTTGATTTGATTTAATGCGCTCTACAGGGATAACACTCACTCGGGCATCCAGTCCAGCCTCTGCCTGCTGCTTTCCTGCCTTGTTAAATGCAAGTGCGCTCTCAGCTGAAGTGGCTGCAGCAATTTGAGATCTGTGCTCATCATCTCGTTAACCATATCCGAAATTCCCGGCCAGGCAACTCCTCAGGCTCCTTCCCGCAGGAAAGCAGCACAGCCCTGCCTCCCACGCTGCTCCTGAGATGCAATCAGGTGTCATAGTAACAGCTCAGTGAATATCATTGAATCCTTATTCATGAATTAGCCCGGCTTCAGCAGGAGGGATTGGTGCATGTGAGGAGAAGGAATCTTGTCCGGGAATCCTTGGAGATCATCCCTGTGTATCCATGTAAATAAATGGCTGCAGGCTAAACCTGCTCAGTCATGCAGGCCTTCAGGGAACAGTTTCAGAGCTCTTGTTTCAGTAGAGGATAATTTGATTATTTTTTTTCAGTCCTTAATGGCAGGATGGGAGTTTTAATAAATTAAAGGAATGGAGACCTGGAGGAGGAAAGGGGGAAAAAAAGCCAGTCCAGACTCCCTGATTTAAATAGGGGATTAATTTACTCCTGTGCAAAAGTCAAAAGCAAAGTTCTGCTTGATACAGGGAAGGTTTTGGAAGGGGTGGCACATGAAGGTGGGAGGCCTCTCCCTTTGGATGTTTCAGGATCTGCAGCTGATTTTCAGTCCAAAGGGGAAGGAATAAAATGGAATGAGCGGATACAAAAGCACTGCTGAAGGCACATTGCCAAGGGTTTCTCCCTCAAGATGGACTGGTTTGATTTTGGTGCCCAAAGAGGAGCTGGCTCTGGGTGAAGATTGCCCAGAAAGGGCTGCTCCTCATCCATCCAGTCTCTGCATTGAGAGAGAGAATCTGTAGGAATCCTGCTCCCTGAGATCTTCACCCTTCTGTGTCTAACGGTGAACAGGGGGTGGTCCTTTATTGACCACCATGACCTTAAAGGTATTTTCCAACCATAAAAATTCCATGATTCCATCCCATCAGATGTGCTAGACCTGCCCAATTAACTCAAAAGGCCCAGAGTTTAACTCCATGGCCCCCAGAGCTGAAAAAATCTCAGGTCCCTAACTGGGACTAAAACCCCCAAAAATCTAAATTTGTCAGCAGAAGTGGAAGCAGAAAATCCTGTGTTTTCCTTGGAGCAGGGCAGAGCTTGAGCTCTGCCCCTCTCATTTTTCAAAATTCTTCCTGCAGCCTGATTTTCACAGTGCACCTCACCAAATGTTCCCTTGGTTTTGATGTGGAATTCACTCCTGTTTTGTAGCCTTGAAAGCAATATTTGATGAGAAGAGCCTGTTCCCAAAAGAAATTCATGATCCTGAACAAAACAAGCAAAGCAACTCTGTCAGCGAGTGCGGAGGAAAAAATAAAAAGAAATAAGCAACAAGCAAAGCTGGCAGAAAAATAAACCTCCTCTTCCAAAGGAAGGTGTGTACACAGAATGCAGATCCAGGGAAATTGTCTTTGTGCCATTAGTTTTTTTCCCTTTTTTCTTAGGAGCAATATTTCCAGCCATTGCTTGGGATCTCATCCTTGCACAGCCCTTAGGATCCCCTCCCTCCAGCTCATCATTGGTTTTACATCAAAGAAACCAAAATCAGGGAGGTCACTTTTATGCTTTATTTCTTGAGGTTTGAGTAATTTCCATGATTGAAATCCAGCTGATGTTTCCAGGCATTTGGATGCTCTTGGAATGTTTTAAAACCATGAGGGATCAAGTGCTCATCTGATTTAAACCAAGTAGTTGGAGTGCAGTGAAGTTACTTCTCAGTTATTCATTTCCAAATTTAAGGTTTCCCCTGATTTCCCTGTTCTAACCCTAAAAAACAAATGCCAGCGTGAGCCCAGAGAAGAACCTGGTGCTTGCAAGGATTTTCTTCCCCGGATTGTCCCCAAGGTTTGGTATCATTAATTCAGAGTAAGGAGGTGCTGACCCCCAGCCTGATCAGCCCCTTGTACCATCCCTGTGTTCCAGGGAAGCCACATGAAAATGGAATTAGCAGCTGAGCTGAATGCTTGATTGGATTAGGTGATGGCAAAGCATTAATCACGGCAATCGTGGATCTTTCTAACTAAAAAATAAAAGAAAAAATATTTTGTGTGTCTTTGAATATAAAAAACAAAAAGCCACTATTCTGGCACTGTGTTACTCTAATTTCCTCTTTGAATTTGAAGGGCAAGAAATCTCTGTAGACAACCTCATTTCCTCCATTTTCCAGCTTAATACCTGTTCTGGATAAGTTTGGGGAAAGTAATTGAGGATTCAGTGCTTGCCTAAACTGACAGCAATGTTTTAAGAGGCACTTTCTCTAAAAACTCCAGCTTTAATTCTTTCTCTGCCGGGAACTTTGCTGTTCATTAAGGAGCAAGGTCAGACTGTAGGAAGAAAACAATGAGCTGCTTTCCTACCTCAGAGGCAGCTTTTGCCCAGGAGATGCTGCTCTCTGCAGTATCTGGTTGAGTGTTTGTCATCTCATTTCTCCTGGAAAATATTTTGTTACTAGAAAATGGGCTTTATTCAAAGCAATTTACATATCTTACTGCAATAGTTACTATATTGGCTCATCCTCAAGTTTAAGTCAATCTGCAAAATATCCTCTTGTAGAATAATTTGCATGTGTAATTTGCCAGACCAAATCCTGCAGAGATTTGAGTCACGCTGAATTCAGGACGACTATTCAGGTTTACATATGCTTTTGAAAAAGCAAATCCTAAGTGCAGAGTTGTTTACAAGGTCAAAGCCTGTTTTTTCCCCCAGTATCACGTAAACTTCAAAGCAAATAAAATCTCCTCCTGCAAGGACACATTTGCAGAGGAACGTGATAATGGGTGATGTCAAATGTGTGTTCACTAATTCAGAGCCATGTTAGCATCAGTGCTGTGGATATGAGAGCCATGGAAGGGTTTGGATTGGAAGGGATCCTCAAGTCCATCTCATTCCAGGGACAGCTTCCACTGTCCCAGGCTGCTCCAAGCCCTGTCCAACCTGGCCTTGGACACTTCCCAGGCACGGGGAGTTTCTGTGAAGCAAAGCAAGCTGAGGAGAGTTAATTAATTAAGCCAAAGACTCGAAGAATAGAACTTTAAAGCACTTTTGTTCCTTTCCCCAGAGCTGCATCTTATCTCTCCCGTCTGTATTTTCTCTGATAATTTTTTACAGCTCTCCTGTGTTATTGCCTTAACGACTTTAGGACCTCAATTACACGCAGAGTAGATGCTTGATGC
This sequence comes from Emberiza elegans, assembly GCA_024865655.1. Taxonomy (NCBI): domain Eukaryota; kingdom Metazoa; phylum Chordata; class Aves; order Passeriformes; family Fringillidae; genus Emberiza; species Emberiza elegans. The sequence continues at coordinate 3,271,786 of JALJVW010000149.1, read as the reverse complement.
TTTCTAAGTGGTGAAAAATTATCCTTGCTCTGAGCAACTCTAACTCTGAGCTGGATAATTAAAATAATCCGAGGGCACGGGGAAATGAAAGAAGCAGTTCCTGCCCCCAGGTGTGTGCCTGGGGTGGCAGGGTGGGGGCACAGGGGCTTTGGCTGAGCTCTGTGGGGTCACAGGGCTGGGGAGGCTGCTCTGGAGGTGACACAAATCTGTGTCTGCCTCTGCTGCAGGAGCACAGGGACCTTCCCTTCCGCTGCCTGATGCTTGCACTGAACCTTCTCTTCTTCATTTCAGTTAAAGGTAATTTCAAACCCGAGGAGTTTCAGGCAGAGGCCAGTTTTTAAAAATGGATCTGCTGTAGCCATGGCCTTTCGTGCCTGGTGGGAATGGAAAGCCAGCGTTGCACACCTGCCCCAGACCTGCTGTGCAGGGCTGAGGTGAAAATGGAACACAACTTTGCTTGGCCCTGGGACTTAGGCCTGATTATTTCTGTCCTCAGGGCTCAAAATGAAACCATTATACGCTTAAAGAATTCACATTCCCACCCTCCCACAACTTCTAATCCGAGGAGATGGCAATATATTGGACTTTAAACCAGCGCCACCTTTATGCACAGAAAAGCCTTTTTGCTCAATTTCAGAAGTTTCTAAGCCATTATTTATGGCATTCTCTTCCTTTAAAGCTTGAGCAGGCTCAGATTTAAAACAGGCAGAGTGACAATGGATGTTTGTAAGGAGGCCACAAATAATGTTTGTGTACAGACCCGGCGCTCGCAGGCCGGGCCATCCATCACTGAGTCACACCCAGCTTGTCGTGCCTCCTGCGAGTGACAACAGCCTTATCTCCAGCCCATCCAGATTAAAAGCTTTCGAGATGTTCTATCATCTATTTCCAGTGCTTTTAATGTCACAGTATTTCTCTGGTTTAGATTAGATTGCTTTTAGCCTAAAGCTGTTTTGTTCACGTTCAGCCGGTGATGGAGTGAGGGATGGGTTTGCATTTGCAGGGTAAAGGCTGGGCTGAGCCACAGCCCTGTGCTGACTAAGGGGGATTTCTCAGGCTGCTTCTGACTCCTTTTTCTGTGGGAAGGAAGGAAGGAAAAGGGCACAGGACAGAGCAATTCCTTGTGGGAGCCACGCAGGACAAGATTATCACGAGCCCTCTGTAAGGTGTTAGTTACAAATGGAGAGCTCTGAACTCTGTTACAGAGGAGGTTGCAAAGTAAACGAAAATGTCAGGTAAATTGAGACAGAAATGAGCATTTCTTAAGGTCTTGTAGTCCCATTAAACTGAAACCTTGTTCCCTCCATTAATTTCTTCCAAAGGCGGCCCTGACAGCCCAGCGTTCCCTGCCCGCCTGTGGCGGCCCTTGGCGCATTAATCAAATTGTTTTTCATGTTAGGCTTATCTGTGTCCTTGTTTTGGGCTTTATTTTTCAAGGCAAACCTGCTTTAACATTGGCCAGTGGAGAGGTGTGACAGTGTTTTCCAGGTAGCTGTGCATGCCAATCCTTCCCAAGGCTTTTGGGAACGGTGAACTGATGGGATTCACAGGGGACAGAGCTGCAACAGCAGCCAGAGACAGCCATTAAATGAGCAAAGTTAAATATTTTAAGTGGTGTTTGGTATTCCCAATGCCTAAATCTGGGTTAATTTTGCTTAAGCTTCAGGATGAAGGCAGAGCTGTGTGTGGGCTTCTGCTCTTTCCCACAAGACCACAGAGTTCCTGATTGATCTCAACAGAAACTTTAGAAAACTTGATTGAATTAAAAATATATTTATCTCTGAAACTTAATGTGCTTGGGCACTGATCCAAAGTCCATTAAAGCAAATGGGGAGAGTCCCTCTGGTTTTATTCCTTTTCAGCTGATGCCTTTAGGACAGTGCAGGTGATAAACGGCAGGATGGATTTGGGGCAGGATTCTCCCAAGAGCTGCTGAGATGCTTTTGAAATCCCCTTTTCAGCTCCCTGATGTGATTGACGTTTATACTCTGGGTTAAGGCATTACAGAGATCCTATTTCTTTGTATCCTGCTTGTCCAGCAATAAATAAGATCCCCATGAAAGAAAATAAATATGTTGTGGCAGTTCTTTGAATGGAAGAAAAGGGGGTGTGGGTGTTGGTGATCCTTTTGAAGTGGAATTCAAGTCAATATCTGAATGCCTTTCTAAAGGAAAGTTTGACTTGGCTTCCCAAGGATCAGCAAAAAAAACCCCATTTCTTATTCTTTAAATTTTTGCCAGGATTTTAGTCATCTTGACTTAAAAATTCTGAAGGAAAGCACTACAAAATTGAAAGTCCAGGTTTGTATTTGCCATGAGAGCTCACTCTCTTTGCTACAGAGTGTTTCTCAGTAGTATTTCTCAAGAATTGAAATAATGTATGGGCTTGGCTTTGTGTGTAAGATTGATACAGCATTTGTGGATAAGACATTTGCTGCTCAGATCAGGGAAATGAGACAATCACAGAATTTATTTCTCAGGAGGAAAGGAACTCTCTTATTGTGTCTGTGAGTGGGGCATTTAAAGGAATGTGTTCCTTATCCAAACAATACTGATAAGAAAGCCCTAAATAGGAATTTTAACTCTCTTTGACATGGATTTTTGTGGGATTAGATGTGGCACCCATTCAGATACAGGAGTTTTCATTGGAAGGCTGATTTACACCCAGTCCTGCTCCATGTCAGGGATAACTCTCCCAAAAGATGCAGGCAACTTCCTTCCATGAGCAAAGACAGGGAGCAATAAAACTTCAGAAAATTCAGCAGTTTTATCTAATTTTCTCAGGCAAGAGCAGTACTTTGAAGATAAATCACTTCCCTGGTTCCAATAATTTAATTGGTTTCAATCATCTGGCAGGGAAAAAGTGCAATAAACAGTGTGATAATGCCAAGTGTGTGACAGCAGAGCTCTGCTTCTGCTGGGATGTCCCTGCTGGGACCCTGTCCCTGAGCTCCCAGTGCTGGGGCTGGCTCTCCATGGTGCTGCTCCAGTGCCTGAAATGGGGCAGTGGGGACAAAGGACAGCTCTTAAATGAAGCTTTGAGATGATGGTGAGTGTCTCCTGTCCTGCTGCTGGCTGTTCTCTGGCAGGGATTTCCTGCTGCTGCCATAAATTGCAGCAGATTATTATTTAAAAGCATGTTTTTCACATGGTAACAACTACAAATCTATGCAGTAAATAACTCTACAAAGGGAGGGTGGCTCTTCTCACAGGGCACCAGTGATGGGATGAGAGGAAAGGACCTCGAGCAGCAGGGCAGGGTCAGGATGGACAGCAGGAGGAATTTCTTCATGGGAAGGGTGGTTGTTGCAGACATCTTTTATGGAAAATCCTTTCCTTAGGATTTTTCCTCCTGAGAAGCTGAGAGGCCTCAGGAACAAAATGTAACCAATGGTTATCTGCTGCTGTGGGATGCAACAGGTGCATCTGGGATTGGGCTCATGGGGTTGTTTCTAATTAATGGTCAATCACAGCCCAGCTGGCTCGGACTGTCTCAGTCACAAACCTTTGTTATCATTCCTTCCTATTCTATTCTTAGCCAGCCTTCCGATGAAATCCTTTCTTCTATTCTTTTAGTATAGTTTTAATGTAATGTATATCATAAAATAATCAATCAGCCTTCTGAGACATGGAGCCAGATCCTCATCTCTTCCCTCATCCTCAGACCCCTGTGAACGTGGTCACAGGTGGTCAAGCACTGGAGCTCAATTCCAGCTTGCACAGGGAATGTGGAGCTCCCTGAGCATCCCAAACCACTCTGGGACAACCAAGGACCTGTTCTGTGGCCAGGCAGGGCAGGATCTGAGCCCAGGGCTGCTGTGTGTACAAACTGCACCCATGAGCTCCTCACTCAAATTCCTAGAGGGATTTGTTCCTACCACAAGAGATTTCTGGTGTCAGATTCTGGTCCCATGTCAGAAATTTGGTGTACCTCCATTTTCTTCTCAGGTTTTCCTAAGAAGTGTTCTCTACTGACTTGTTTCAGCCAAGTAAGGCAGGAAGTGAAAGATTAAAAAATTATTTCAAAAGGCAGTCCCACAGTTTTTGATAATACTTTTTCAATGTCTGCAACCTGTATGGCACAGATGAATTCATGATTTAAAAGCAGGACTATTTCCATCCCAAAAGGGGGTCTTAGAAAGGCCATAAATCTGTTTTAATTTGTTTTATCATTCTAATACAATCTCAGCAGGTACAATCACAGATTTGCACTTGGAATAAAAAGTATTCAGCACGCTGAATGCTGCTTTTGAGCTTTTTCCTTCCACAGACCTTTCTAAACTCTCAGAAAAAATTAACTTACCAAGGGACCACTTGGCTTTCCTCAGGTATTGATTGTGCAAAGGTTTGCGATGCAAGCCTGGCCACTCTGGCAGGTGATTTGCAGCTGACAGGATTTGTTCCAGGGATATTGGAGCAGGCAGGCTGCAGGAAGCAGCAGGGCTGTGAGTGCTGCCAGGTGTCCCTGGCACCGAGGGCTCTCCTCAGGCTGCCTGGTGGTACAAGATGGTCTGAGCAGAGCTCTCCCCGCAGGGAGCCAAAAACGCTGAATGGATCCACGCTGGAAAGGTTGTAAAAAGGAGTCTCAGAAGAATGGAGTAAGATGAGCAGGCAGCTGAAGAGAGGGGAAAACAAGCTGTAATGAAGTGAACTGATGGAGCGGCATAAAGCAGCTTAGCTGTAATGCTGGTGACATCAGTGGGAGTGCTCTGGAACTGCAGCTGGCCCAGGCTCCCCAGATAAAAAACTACAATCAAAAAGAGCTGAAGATTTCAAAACGGGAGCGTTCTCAATAAAAACAGCCAACTGTGCAAGTGATTTAAAGCCCCACCTGTGTCCCACTGCTCCTGGCCCTGTGCTCAGGTGAGACCCCACCTGCAGAGCTGCCTCCAGCTCTGGCCCCCAGCACAGGGAAGAGGCACCAGGATGATCACAGGGATGAGCAGCTCTGCTCTGAGGCTCTGGGAGAATTGGGATTGTTCAGCCTGGAGAGCAGGAATCTTTGAGGTGACTTTATCACAGCCTTTCAGTACCTGAAAGGAGCTGAGGGAAGAGATGGAAGAGGACAATTTACAAGGGCCTGGAGTGATAGCAGCAGGGGGAATGGCTTCCCACTGACAGAGAGCAGGTTTAGATTGGATATTAGGGAAAAATTCTTCTCTGTGAGGGTGGGGGGCCCTGGCACAGATTCCCAGAGCAGCTGTGGCTGCCCCTGGATCCCTGGCAGTGCCCAAGGCCAGGCTGGACAGGGCTTGGAGCAGCCTGGGACAGTGGAAGGTGTCCCTGCCCATGGCAGAGGGGTGGAGCTGTATTATCCTAAATGTCCCAACCCAAACCATTCTGGGATTCTGTGAACATTTCAGCTCCTGACATCAATTTATTAGAGAACCACAAGATCTCACTGGCACACCATCTTTAAATTGCTTTTTTCCCATGTGTTGCTTTTGAAAGGACTTTCATTGGGTATTACCCTTTGAAGGAACTCATGAGGTTAACAGACAGATTTGCCATGCTTATGCTGAGCTGCCTTTTAATTTTTTTGAGTGGTCCCTGAGCCTGTTTGTGATGGTGAGTGCATCATAGGGGAGGGAGGAACTCGGTCATAAATCACTGCACAGGTCTGAGCTGCAGGAGGATGGATTAGGGCTTAATTCTGAACGGGTGGCTCCGTTTTATTTCCCACTCTGCTCCTGCAGGGTCGATAGCATCCTCAGCAGCCTTCAGGTTGTGTTTATGGGAGGGCTGTGAGTGGGGGAAGCATTTGAACATCACCAGGTCTGTCATTCTGGCTGGCTGCTCAACTTGAGGGTCACACCTGGGGGAATTTCACTTGGGGGTCGCTGGGATTGCAGGCAGAGAGAAAAAACAAGTGGGAGGAAGAGGAAAGGGGAAGAAAAGAGAGGTTTTCTCTCATGTTCTTTTCACACTCTTGTCTTTCACTCTGTTCTCTATCCCCCTGCTGAGGTTTGCCACGGAATGACAAGGCAGCCTCCGTGGTGTGAACCTGCCAGGAATGCTGCCAGTTCTCACAGACATCTAATTTCCTTCGCCATCACCTTCCCAAAGCTTGCTCTAAGGGGCTGTTAGGGAGGGGAGAGCGTTATTGATCCCTCTCAACTTTGTGTTTCATTAAAACGGAGCTCTGGGCACGGGGCCAGCCCTCAGTTCTGCACAGCAGCCGTGCCAGGAGCTCCAGGGCACTCGGGATGGGGCTTGGGGTGGATAATGTGGGGATGGAGAGGGGTTTGGGTGCTCTGGATGTGATTTGGGATGGATCATATGGGGATGGATAGTTGGGCACTCTAGATGTGTTTTGGGGATGGATAATGTGGGGATGGATGGTGTTTTGGCCACTCTGGTTGTGTTTTGGGGTGGATAATATGGCGATGGAGAGTGTTTTGGGCACTCTGGATGTGTTTTGGGTATGAATAACACGGTGATGGATAGTTGGGCACTCTGGATGTGCTTTGGGGATGGATAATGTGGGTATGGAGAGGGGTTTGGACACTGTGGATGTGTTATGGGATGGATCATATGGGGATGGATAGTTGGGCACTCTAGATGTGTTTTGGGGATAGATAATGTGGGGATGGAGAGGGGTTTGGGCACTCTGGATGTGGTTTGGGATGGATAATGTGGGAATTGAGAGGGGTTTGGGCACTCTGGTTGTGTTTTGGGGATGGATAATTGGGGAATTAATAGTGTTTTTGGCACTCTGGATGTGTTTTGGGTATGAATAATATGGGGATGGATAGTTGGGCACTCTGGATGTGTTTGGGGTGGATAATGTGGGGATGGAGAGGGGTTTGGGCACTCTGGTTGTGTTTTGGGGATGGATAATGTGGGGATGGATAGTTGGGCACTCTGGTTGTGTTTTGGGGATGGATAATTGGGGAATTAATAGTTTTGGGCACTCTGGATGTGTTTTGGGTATGAATAATATGGGGATGGATAGTTGGGAACTCTGGATGTGTTTGGGGTGGACAATGTGGGGATGGAGAGTGTTTTGGGCACTCTGGATGTGCTTTGGGGATGAATAATATGGGGATGGATAGCTGGGCACTCTGGTTGTGTTTTGGGAATGGATAATGTGGGGATGGATAGCTGGGCAGTCTGGATGTGCTTTGGAGATGGATAATGTGGGGATGGATAGCTGGGCACTCTGGATGCGTTTGGGGTGGATAATGTGGCGATGGAGAGTGTTTTGGGCACTCTGGTTGTGTTTTGGGGTGGACAATGTGGGGATGGATGGTGTTTTGGGCACTCTGGTTGTGTTTTGGGAATGGATAATGTGGGGATGGATGGTGTTTTGGGCACTCTGGTTGTGTTTTGGGGATGGATAATGTGGGGATGGATGGTGTTTTGGGCACTCTGGTTGTGTTTTGGGGTGGACAGTGTGGGGATGGATGGTGTTTTGGGCACTCTGGTTGTGTTTTGGGGATGGATAATGTGGGGATGGATGGTGTTTTGGGCACTCTGGTTGTGTTTTGGGGATGGACAATGACCCCACCACAGCTACATCATGTTCCTCCCATGCAGGTGATGACACCACAAGTGTCTTTTTTGGGGGGTGAGGAATTCTCCCTGCTCCAGCCACTTTTGTCTGACACATCATTAAAAAAAACCCCAAAAAGTTTACGTTTACTCTTGCCAATGCCCTCCACCTTCAAGAAGGATTCATCGGGAAGGGATGGTATTTCCATGGCAACAAGGGATTTTTTTCAGAGAACTGGTGAATTTCCAAGGCACAAAAGCTTGTTCAGAGCCCAGAAGTACCTGGATGGAAAACAAAACAGATGGTAAATCCTCTACAGTTTTTTTTCCTTTTTTTCAGAATGATTTTTTGGCCAGTTATTCTTCACTTTCCCCCATGTCCTAAATGTTTGCTTGGCAATGAATTTCTGATCTGTGATGGATCCAAGGCACTGCCCAGTGGAATTGGAAGTCAGCAGCACCAACAGCTGATGTGGGAGGGACAGGGAGTCCAAACTGCTCAGAAAACATCTGGGATTTTCTTTAGATTCCCAACCCTCGGAAACATTTCTTGACATTGCCATGCAGAGTGATGTTTGATAAAGCTTGGGGAATTGGGACATTGGGAATTCACCAAGCAAAAAGGCTCTGTCTTGGAAAAGTGCTCTAAGGATGGACTTGAAATGTTTTTTCCTGAGATGCTGCATTTTTCCCAGAGAACAAGAACTGCATGTTCTCCACATTTATCAAATATTAGTTATTGCCTTCATCATCATCAATTACTGAGCAAACCTTTTTGCCTCTATTTGAGCCACTCTTCTCACAATCATGGGAATAATCAGATTTTGCAATGGTCCCAAAAAGAGGAGGGGCTCAGCTTAGGCCAAACAGCTGAGCTGTGGGAGTGGTAGGACACAGGAACTGCAATCCAGCTGAGCTTGGCTTTGTGAAGTTCAGGAGGAGGAAGAGAAAAAAGTCATAAGTAATATGTATTTTTCAATTTTTCTTCTTTCCATTATCTTTTGTTGTTTGTCAGTGTAAAAATACAAGGCTTGACAAAGAAATTGCAAGGATGTCCACGGTTGTTTCTCATAATTTACTTAAAAACAAATAATTTGTTTTTAATTAAGGAAGAACCTCCAACTCCAGGGCACCCAGGACTGCTGCCTCCATTTTTCTGTTACACCTTGGAAATGTAAATTTTGCCTTTAAGTTAATTTCTGTTTTAGTTTTCTGGTCCTTAATCTGCTTTTCAACTTGTTTTAAAGCTGAACAATGATTTATTACATCCAGCAAGGATGCTGGGAAGGAATTGGAGGTGATTTAACTTTATTTTTATGATGGAGTTTGCCAGTGTCATATTTTCAATTTGTAACCAGCACATTTTCAGTTGTGAACCCCTTTCCTTGAGCATCTCCACTGTCACTTAGATGTCCATTATTTTATGCCACTTTATGTTTTCCATTTGCCAAAGGGGTGCTAAGAGGAGACAGAAAATTCCCCACACCCTTCCACACTACCATTATTGACAAAGTTACTTTAATGAAAAAAAAAAATTGATATTTTCTGATGTGAAAACTGAGCTAGTTCTTAAATTAATGGCTTGGATAAATGGCAGATCATATGTAGGGGAAAGGGAAAGGGAAAGGGAAAGGGAAAGGGAAAGGGAAAGGGAAAGAAAGGAAAGGAAAGGAAAGGAAAGGAAAGGAAAGGAAAGGAAAGGAAAGGAAAGGAAAGGAAAGGAAAAAATTCCTGAAAGGAACTGAGGAAAGGAATAAAAGGAAAGGAAAGGAAAGGAAAGGAAAAAGGAAAGGGAAAGGGAAAGGAAAGATGAAAGGAATGGAAAGGAAAGGAGGGGAAAGGGGAAAATAATTGCTGTTTTAGAGGGAACAGAGATGAATTGTGGAAAGTTGTACGGAAAACTGTAAGTTGCACTGTAATAACCACGATGTGTTTAGATTTCTCTTGTTCAAACAAATAATAAGTGTAGGTAAGGTCAGCTTAATTGATAAGAAAAATGGAATTGTTAATGTTCTGTGACATTAGCTATCACTGTGATATTTTCTAATGCCAAGGCCATTTAGCAACTGATGAAAACCCAAAGTTCACAGTAATGATTAGCATTAAATAAATTTCTCTTTCCTTTGAATATGTAGGCCCCATGGTTTTTTGGGAGTGCTGAAAAAGATCACTGGCTTTAAGAAATATAAAGCTTATAAGGTCTAATTTCTGAAATTAAAATCTCATTATTAATAGTTAACTACAGTTTTTATTCATTAAGTCGTAAAAAAGATGAGGAACTTAAATGTCAGAATAAGAATTCTGTGTCTGTAGCAGCTTGGTTTTGGCCATGAAATAATTGTCTGCTCCTCTTATTGCAGCTCTCAGGGAGATGCATTAGAAATCCATATTGATTAATTCATGCACGCTGTGACTTGGTATCTAATTCTTTCCTTTGTCAGCTTGCTGGAACTGGAAGAAAATATCTGATCTTATTCCTCTGCTGGAATGATTTTTACATGAATTTTTAACAGCAAGACCTTCACTTGTATTTACTTGCAGGACCAATGTTTTAGTCTCTAACTCTGGCATGCCAGCAGAGATGATTAATTTCTATTGCTTTTTGGGACAAAAAAAGGACTCCACTGAAGCTCTTCTAAATTAGAAGCATTCTTTCCCCTTTTCATTTTTTGTTCTTAATCCAGCAGATGCTTTGTATTTGTTTGGTGGTTTTTTGGTTGATTTTTTTTTGTAGTCACACGGTGAATCCTTTCCTCCTTTATTTGCAGGATTGTCAGCAACTTCCTGATGGATATTTCTGCCTTTCCTGGTAATGACCCAACAACCAGACCGCAACATTTGCACCATGAAGGCATTTTTGTTCAAACTTTGACCATGTGCTAATTCCTCCCCAAATATTCTGATGGAGCCATGGGCAAGGGTGTAATTTAAACACTCTTGATGGTGAGACAGGGAGCACATTTTTGTGGGATTTTACATAGAAAGAGGGCCCACCTGTGGGGTACCAGTGTTTACAATGATTACATTCAATGATGGCATCCTGTCAGGGGTGTTCTGGGAAAGGCACAGCAGGAATTCCATCTGGGAAAGAGCTCTGGCATTGCCAGCAGGATTCAGGCAGAACTGAGGTACCTTAAAGCCAAAATCACAATGTAAAATCACAGAATCCCACCTCTGCTGGGAGATCAAAAATGTTGGAGATCCCTTCCATTGAGATGATCCAGGGATAAAGTTTCCCCCTTTTTTGGGGGGGCATGGAGCAGGCTATGTGAGAGGTGGATATACTGACAGTTGTAGTTCTTAAAATTAATCAAGAAAGAAATTCTTGCATGGAATGAAAGAATTTGCAGCCAGTGCTTCAGATGAGCTTCATGAGATGTTCTCCTCTCCCATCCACTGCCCTTAAATGGTTTATCCAGAGCTCCAGGTTCCACTCAAGGAGCTCTGTGCCTACATGAAATGAGCATTTCTGTTACTAAATTCACGGAGGAGAAAAAGCTTTTCAAATTGTACATCTTGCAAACCTGTACAGAACTATAAAAGAGAAAAGGCATTTCTCCAGACATTTGGAATTCTGATGGCCTGCAGCAAGACATTCAAGAATTTCATAGAATCCCAGAGTGGTTTGGAAGGGACATTAAAAACCATCTCATTCCACCTCCTGCCATGGGCAGGGACACCTCCCACTGTCCCAGGTGCTCCAACCCCAGTGTCCAACCTGGCCTTGGGCACTGCCAGGGATCCAGGGGCAGCCACAGCTGCTCTGTGCCAGGGCATCACCACCCTCACAGAGAAGAATTTTTCCAATATCTCCTCTCACCCTCCTCTCTTTATCACAGAACTTGCAGAGATGTTTTATATCAGAAAGTTTTAAAACAGGAATGAGGCGCGTTCTTTTTTTTAACACCATTAAGATTTTGGAGGATGCACAAATGAATTTTGCTCCCCCCCCTTTTTTATCCCTCCTGCCTCCCAATGCCCCCAGTAGGGTTTGCCTGTTGATCTCAGTCATTCAGCAAATCACAAAATGACAGCAATGTGACCTCTAGGGGCTGATATCCCTGCCAGCCCAGAAAAGCAGGATCTGAGCTTCTGATTTTTTATGTTTCAATAAGCCACTGCAGTGGTTTAGCTACAAAAAGGAATTTAGTACAAGCAGGCCAAACCATCCATGTTTCATACACAGTCTACTAAAACTGCAAACTTTCGCAAGACAGAATTATTTTAATGACTATATTAAAAAGCTCTTCTCTTGGGAAGCATCTCTCTCTCTCCTACAGATGTGCTAAATAAGCAACATTTCCTCATATATTTGTAAGCAATTCCAGTGAAAGTTCTTTAGAAGATGATCTGTTGGCATTCTGGCTGCAAAACTGGGCTGTGATCTGCATTCTTTTTTGTGTCTTCCCCTCTTTTATAGATCTGGAGTTGTTGAACTATTTCTACCAGGGCTATGGGAAATGATTTGGTATTGCTGCTCAAACTAATCATTATTCACATATAAACTGCCCATTTACTGTTTCTCATTTCCAATTTTTGAAGAAAATATTGATGATGACACCCGAAATAACTTGGCAAGGCTTTGAAGAAGCTCTGCAAATCTGTTACAGAGATGAATTGCAAAAGTGAGGTGCACTCACTAACCACGCCAAGTGAATGCCAATAGATAAAGTTCAGTTGAGGATTTCTCAGTTTGAATCTTTCTAGGCAGTTTGTGCACATTATTGTAAGCAAATTCCCGATTCCTGGTTTTTCTCATTGTGGAATGGAAAGAAACTAAGGTGCTGGAGTTGTGAGAATGGAAGGAAAAGGTTACTAAGCACTTCAAACAACAGAATTCTCTGCTGACTTTAGGTAAAAGCTGCCCTAAACCAGCCAGGAGCTTCTTTGAGACCTGTATTAACAGTAAATAATGGAAAGACAGCAAAAGTCTTGCAGTAGCAGTGAAAAGCAGCACTGAGGAATTTGGGATATCAGGAAAGAGCAGCAGGGCTGTGAGCCCAAGCAGCAGAAGGAAGGATGCAAGGTGAGTTCAGGCTCACATCTGCATAACCCTGGGCATTTCAAATGTGTCATCATGGATCAGGCGAGGAGAAGCGAAGCAAATTCAGCCCAGCCTAATGCAAAAACCCATCTGCCCATTACCTGCCTGCCCAGGAAAAATCCTTCTGTTTGGGATCCGTGCTGCCGTGGGGATTTCAGCCTGATGGGGACATCTCCTGATGGGCACACCTGGAAAAAGGCAGAGCCGGACAAAGGCCCTGACCCTGCTGGAAAAGCCATCTCAACTCTGGAGATCCCTGCACTTACCTGGCTGCCTGCTTGTCTCAGGTGTACCTGGGGATGTATTCTATTCCCATCTGTCAGAGCTGGGGCAGTTCTCTGCTGCTCTTTGGGCAGTTTTCTTTATCCCTCCCACAGCCAATCCTCCCTCCAGAAGATCACTTCTGCTAATGGGTCATTAATTATTAATTATCTTCTGTTAAAGGGCCATTAATTATTAATTATCTTCTGTCCATGGCCAGTGAGTGTCCCTGCATGGCTGATCCAATTCCATCATCCCATGGGGAGATGCTCCACCCAGGGGAGGAGCCAAGCATTCCTACCTGGATACAATCTGAGGTTTGGGGCACCACAGCAGCCTTTGCCCACTGCATGCCCACAGGAGCAGCTTTCTGCTGCCCTGCATGCCCAGAGGAGCAGCTTTCTGCTGCCCTGCATGCCCAGAGGAGCAGCTTTCTGCTGCCCTGCATGCCCACAGGAGCAGCTTTCTGCTGCCCTGCATGCAGCCTGCCCATCGCCCACAGGAGCAGCTTTCTGCTGCCCTGCATGCCCACAGGAGCAGCTTTTTGCCCTGCACTCCCCTGCTTTCTGCCCAGAGGAGCCCAGGCCCCTGCATGCCCAGAGAGCAGGCCCATCTGCAGCCAGCCCTGGAGCTGCAGAGGAAAACTCCCCCCTTGTGCAGGATCCCTGCTGCAGCAGAGCCACAGCTGGCACTGCAGGAGGGCTGAGCCCCCATGGGATGGGGCTGTGCCCCCACCCTGGCACACAGGGGGCAGGGCATTTTCTGAATCTGGCTGTGGTTTGTGTTAATTTTGTATTATTGTATTTGTATTTTAAATTTTCCTATTAAAGAACTGTAATTCCTCCTCCCCCTTTGCCTGAGAGCCCCTTAATTTCAAAATTAAAATAATTCAGAGGAGAGGGTTTATATTTTCCATTTCAGGGAAGGCTCTTGCCTTCCTTAGCAGACACCTGGTTTTTCAAACCAGGACACTGCTCTTCACACCCATCCTCCACTAAAAACCTTCAGGAAAATGCTTTTCATAGCCAGGCTCCTCCGAGGTTTGGGCATAAAACACAATTTCCCTCACGATGGGGAAGCTTTTGAGTCAAAGGGAAGAATGATCCTGGGCAGAGATGGAAATTTCAGTGTGGAATATCTGCAAGGCTGTGCTTGTAACCTGCCTCACCCTGTGATCAGCCAGGAACTCCCCTGCTGCTTCACTTCAATACCTGCACACAAACAACAGTTGTGTTCTCTCTTTCCTACAGTTTGGGAAAAAAAACCCCCAAACTATTTCTATTTTTAAAATCTGAAAATGCCTCAATGCATTAACAGTCTTCTGTACAGAAAGCAGAGACTGTCTAAAATTCAGAAAAACAGGATTAGACAAAGGTAAACAGTTGTGATGTCTTTGGCTATGAAACAGCAGCTAAATGGTTACATTTTTATAATTTATTAAGCCATTTTACATCTATAACTTAATTTGCCTTGTACAGACAAAGCAAAAGATTCTGTTTTCTTTCTCCTGGTATTTTCTTTTATTTTAAGGGCTTTGCCATTCAAGCTGCTTTAATCTTTGTAGATAAATCTTCAGGTTTTCAAATTCTTCTTTTCTCTCTAAAGACTTCAGCTGTCTTAAGTCTTTACATTTCACCGTGTTTAAATATTTTAGACAATTTGAAGCCCTATTTATAAATGGATATCATTAAGATTAGGCTCTAATAAGTGTTAATCTTTCCCTCCAACCAGGGAGATAAAGCCTGTCTTAAACCTGAATGGCTTAAAACGAGTTCATTTTTTTTTACCCTCATAAAGTGAGCAAATAAAACACTTCCCAGCAGCTGTATTCACTGGAAATAATCCTCCCATTTATTACAGCAAAGTGTTTTTCCTTGGAGGTATCAGCCTGCTTTACCTTCAGATGTGCAGGCTGCAGGTCAGAGAGCCTGAAACGTGGTCATGAAACCTGAAAATCTCCTGGCCTCACAGAAAACTCCCAACTTGGCTCCAATTTGGGATGCTTTTGGTTGAGTTTTGGGTCAAGCAGAGCCAATAAAGGAGCTGTGTGTTTTTAGTTCAAGGCACAAATTAATGGCCTGGTCTGCACTGCACACCTCGAGGTGAGCACTTCTCTTTTCATCAGGGAAATTCTGATGCTTGGAGGTGTTGAGCTCATTTCTGCTTGTGCTTGGCTGAGCCCAAGGATTGTGATCAAACCAGGAGCTCTGGCTGAACAAGAAATTTTTTTTATGAAGAATGCTAAAAAATGACTGAACATGGCAATTCAATGTGTTGTTCTAGGAAGTGTGATGGAAAATTTTGGCAGTAAATCAAACCCTGCTTGGGTTTTGCTCCCCCAATGGACTTAATTAGCCCTCTCCTATCAACCAAAAGGGATGGAGCTGTCCAGGGTTTCCCTGAATTTAAATGGCTTTAATACTCCAGACCATCTTAAATAGGTACATATCTTGTACCTTAGATGTGACTAAAGGTACAAGATCTTCATCTGGATTGGTGGCTGCCATTCCAAACGTGCCTCTGCAGCCAAAAACAGGGGAGGAAGAGGGAAAACAAGGTTCTTGCTGTATGGCCAAAATGGAGCAAATAATTCACAACTGGTAAGTAACACAATCTCCTCCTGAGGACTCAAAATACCCTGCTTTTATTGAAAGTGTATTTATTGAAAGTCAACAGGTAAGTAAAATGATGTTGCTTCTATTTCTTGCCTGAGTTCCAGAGCAAATTGAAAGTTCATTTCCTGCAGATCCTGGTTTACAAGGTTCTAAAACTGGCCCTTGGGAAATGGTCACGAAAGTGGAATTTGAACTGAAAGAAAGTTTGTGAAAAGTGACAAAGGCAGCTTGGGAAAAAATTAAATTCTATTTCCTGATCATTCTTCATTTCCAGTACTGATGTAACTCATAGCCCTGCAAGCTCAGAAATTTTGATCTGGAACCTCACCCAAAGCCTGAAACAAATGTGAGGGATTGCAAATCCAAGTAGGAATGTGGGTTTCTACAACCCCTCAAAGCCACTCCTGGTCAGTCCCTCAGTCACCTCTGTGCTCAGGAGTTCTTTCTAACAGTGGCTGTAAATACAGAGCTTCAAAACCAGTTAAAAATCTTTTAATACGGATGAAAAGCCCCACAAAGTTAATAAATCTGGTTCATTTTTGTCAGAAGCAGCATGAGAACAAAGGAAGAGAATGGCAACAGAAGGTTTATAACTTATAGTACAACTCCACCAGATGGATCTGAGTTGAATTTCAGTTTTTATTTTCTTTATAAACTTTATGTTTACTTCCAATAAAAGTGACTGTGGGAGAAATCAGGCAAGCCCTGACTTCTTTGTGTGATCTACCTTTGTGAAAGCTGATTGCAAAAATAGAGAATTATGTTTATGAGAATCAGATCTTGGTAAATGAAACAAAAAATACAACTGAGCATTGGAGGAGACACATAAGATGGCTGGAAGTTAAATAATCTAATTATAAATAAGATTATGCAGAGGATGCCAGCATCAAATCCTGAATTACTTCATCTCCCATGCATGTAAATCTAACCTCAACAAAACAGGCTCTTGATGCTCTTCCAGCTGAGGTCCTTGATCCAGAGCTCACAAAGCTCACAAAACTTAAATGAATCATTCAATTTTTGGATGCTGAGTGTCAATTTTTCTGCAGGAAATTACCTCACATCTAAAATTGCATTTTTCCTAGAGGAAACTTCACAATTAAAAGCAGTCTTGAGTATTGTAGCATAATTTATGTAAAATAGTGTATTGCTTCTACTTTCTTTGAAAGGAACAGATAAGTACCCTATGTACAATAGGATGCCTTTCAGTAAGGCATTATAAAATATTAAAAACTGTATTCATCTGGCTACTAAGAACATGATTTTCCTGCAGGGAAGAACATGTTATAATGGTACAAAAGAACACTCCAGGCAAGGTCCAGAATACAGAATATTTTCAGGTTGATTACACATTATGCAAACTACTTGAGTTCCTTCTCAAGATCAAAAAATCCATAAATCCATATGTGTTTCCACAGGCTCTCCACTCAAATTGCCTGTCAGAGTAAAAAAGTCTTGAAAACTGTGCTGTAACCAGGATGATGAAGGAAAATTACTGCCAGACAGATTATATAGTGAAGAAAAAAGGGGTAAGTTATTGTGTGCCTCCTAGCCTGAATACATATGGGACAAATGCAAATTTGCCAAATGAAATACAGCTTAGAGTGCATAAATTTCAAACAGCTAATACTTTGTCCTTATTAAATCCTGGCTTGGATCATGGAGTGTTTTTTTTTCCTGAAACTCCAGCTTTTCTGTGGAGGCTGTTTATCCCCTAAAGGAGAATCAATTATAACTAATGGTCAAGCCACCAAAACTGGAAGGACAAGACTCAAAGCAAATAAACTGCAGCAATATAACTGATAAAAACTCGAATATTGCCATGCACTCCAGGTATCCTTTGAGGGGGAGGCATAGGAATTATCATTTATTGGCAGAGACATAAATAAAAACCTGGGCTGGATGTGATGCATGGATCTACAACTGCACAAATCTACAGGGTGGGCATAAATAGAGCTTTTGTGAAAAATTAAACATCCCAAGGATGTTTAGCTCTGTGGGTCCTGGGCACAAACTAAAGGTTAGTGGGGATAATGGGATAACTTGTAAAAAAGCCATTTGAAGCCTCCTTGTGCTCAGTGAGGTTGATTTAGGTTTTACTTTTTTAAAGCATGGCACTAAATGAGCAGGAAGAGCAGATTGCTTCCCCCAGAGTGGCGAATAAACAACAGCTTAAAGCAAAACCATAGAAAAGCCTGCATTCAAAGACAAACGGGGATGCTTTGAGAAGCTCGGGAATAAAGGTTGGAATGAGATGGGAGGGGGCTCATTAAAAAGAGGGAGAGGGACTTTTTAGAAGGGCCTGGAGTGACAGGACAAGGGGGTGATAGTTTTAAATTGAGGGAAGGCAGGTTTAGATGACAGGACCAGGGGGTGATAGTTTTAAATTGAGGGAAGGCAGGTTTAGATGACAGGACAAGGAGGACAGGTTTAGATAAGGAGGGAATTGTTGTTCCCTGTGAGGGCGGCCAGGCCCTGGCACAGCGCGCCCACAGCCCCAGTGGCTGCCCCGTCCCTGGAAGCGTCCAAGGCCAGGCTGGGCGGGGCCGCCACCAACAAGTGGAAAGTGTCCCCGCCATGGCAGCAGAGGCACTGGATGATCTTCAATGTCCCTTCCAACCCAGCCTATTCCGCGGTTCTCTGATAAATGTAGCTCTGCCCTCAGCCGAGCTCCGCGCCCCCCACACGGAATCGTCTCTCCCCTTGTCCCCTCCACACCGCAGCGCTTAATGGACTCTCCCGCGCTGCCATGGCAACGCCGCCACGCTCAGGGACCGAGTGGCGGCGGGGCCGGGACCGCCGCAGGGACCGGGACAGGGACAGCGACAGGGACAGCAACAGCCCCGGGACAGCGACAGACCCCGCCGGGGTGAGCCCTGCGGGTTCCCCTCAGGAGCCGAGGCTCCCTGCGTGCAGCCCTGCCCGAGAGGGGGCTGAGAATACCCGGGGCAGGTGTGAGTTGTGTAAATGCCCCCAGTGTGCCCTGAGAGTACCTGGGGCAGGTGTGAGTTGTGTAAATGCCCCAAAGTGTGCCCGGCAGTGCCCTGGGCACACATCGCACAGCTGGCACTGTTCTCTTCATCGCTCCTCTCATACCTTTCTGGTTTTAGGTTGCAATTCCTACTTCCCTGCCCCGCCGAGTTTTCATCAGCCTTGAAAAGTCACCGGTAACGTAAGAAAAAAAGAAACCCAAACAACCCCACGGTTTACTACGGGGCTTTTTACACCTTTATTTCCTGCCTGCCCTTGTGCTCTGCTGTTTCCCCAGAGCGACCGTCAGGACCGAGTACAAACCCATCCCACACCGGCCCTTGAGAGGAGCTTTAAAGGCAAGTTCTGACTCTGCTGCCATCATCCACCTGTTGTTTATCGCCCCACCTGTTGTTTACCACCTTGTTATTTATCACCTTGTCTGTTATTTAGCACCCCATCTGTTATTTATTACCCTACCTGCTTTTTTCCCCCCCTGTTCTGCTTGGGGCAGAACTGGTGCACCTCACAGAGCAGTGACTGTATCTCCAGTTTAGGTAAGAGGATTTTTCTCTTAAGCAACGTGCTTTGTAATGTGGAGTGGGGTTTATTTTTTTTTTGGTTTTTTTTGTTTGTTTTTTTTTTTTTTTTTTAATTTTTAATTTCATTTTTAGTAGACTGTGTGGAAAGGCTTACACCCTCCTGCTCATGGCCTCTGTGTTTGAAGTTATTTACAATATAGCTGAAATTGCAGTTCTTGGTTAAACAGTTGCAGTGGGTTGATTATGTTTTATTTTCTCTTAATTGCTCTATTTTTTCCCCTTAACTAAAACCCAAACTGTTTCAAACCACCACAACAGTGAAGATGTGGAAACCATAGAAAGAGGTGTTGAGTTTGCAGAGCTACCAAGATAATGCATCTTTCCAAAGTGTGGTGAAATTGCAAAATATGGTAAAATGACTTAGGGAAAGTGGCATTTAGTAAGTTTCATGTTGTTTTCCTGATCTCACTTTATGTGTCTTGTAGAGTGTTACGCATAGAAATGGATAATTGGTTTAAAAATAGAAAGTGGAGTTTGAAATGGTTGGTGTCACAGATGTTGGGGCACGGAGAATATGAATTTATTCTGAAAGGCTGGAGTTATTTCAGCATACCTGAATTAAAGTTTATGTGTAATTTTTTTCATTCTTATATTTTTAATGTCATTCTTTTTCCTTTCTTTAAAGTAGTTAGCATAATATTAAATGTTTGGAAGGACCAGAAGTCTCAGTCATTGTAATTAACAGCAAATGGGTGAGGAGTGATGATAGACAAACTCTTTATTGTGCTTGGAGTAACTCTTCAAAGGAAATAGTTTAGTTTGAAGTATTGGTGTGTGCATGGAACTTAGTGTAGCATGAAATCCACATTCATGGTGTTGATAATGGGATGTGAGCTATTGCACAGACAGCAGCATCCCTCTGGATTTGATGGGTTTATTGATGTGAGGAAGCTGTTGGAATTTGCCCTGGTTAAACTCTTGTAGTTGACATAAACTACACCCATCTTCTGTCTGTAAGTTATAAACCCATCTTTAAATTGATTAGGAAGAGACTTGAGTTAAGCTGGGGTACAGGCTTTATAGAATTTGGGTTTATTTAGATATGTAGTCTTTAAAGTTGACTCAAACTTTGTTTAGCCCAAACAGCAGGTTTTGGTTTGTTACTTTTAACTGCACATCCATTATCAGCACGGAGGAACCTGCTGGAATGGTGAAATTTGAGTACCAGTGTGCCAGGGGAGCAGGCAGAATGGATGTGGCTAATTAGTGCTTGATTTATTTATGTTGATGAGGTGCTTTAGTGTGTGCCTCGCTGGCAAATTGTGTTGCCTAGTAGAGAGAAGAGGGATTCATTACAGAAAAACCAGACAGAAAGAGGGAACTCCTCTGTGTATTTAAATTCCAAGTGTGTTTCTGAGGAGTTTGGGATTGCCTTTGCTGCACTTCCCTGGCAGCCCTGAGGGCCCAGCTCAGGGATATTTCAGGGTGTGCATTTCCCCATGGGGTTTGTTTAATTTTCCAGTCTCAGTGTTTAACAGTTGTTTTTATGCTTTATCAGTTCAATAATTCCTGTATTTTCTCAGAATAATTCAGAGGGTTGATCACTGTCTATCCCCTGTTAATCTGCAGTTTGATGCTGTTATTTCTCTACCCATGTTCCTGAAACTTTGTAGGGCACTTTCTCTCTAATATTCTCACACAGCATCTCTGATATTTATCTCTGATATTACCGAATTTTTAAGTCATCCCTTTAAATATTTGCTTTCAGTGGCATATGTTAAAGTTAACTTGTATAAATGATATTTTTTTATTAACAACTTTCCCTCCTTGAGCTTGCTCAGCTGACCTGTGTCATTTCCTCTGTTTTTACTGTTAAATAGCCTTTGGGTCCCTCAAATCCAGTGTGTGACCTCCTCCTCTCCAGCTGTGCTGGTTGTTCCAGCTCAAATTTGCCAAGAGAAAAACTTTCTTCTATCCAAAATTAATAAAATCTTCTCTTATCTTGGAAAGTGATAGAGGAATAACTGTTTTGAAATGATGTTAGAATTGAGTGCTTGGGTTTTCTGAAACAATAAGAAATATGTTTTGTGCACAAATCTGATGCTTTGTCAGCACTGAAATGTTGCATTTTAGGTTCTGTGGCACCAGGTGTTTTAAGTTCCATGTGCCATTGAGGTGTTTGGCCCCATGGGTGGAGATCTTGGGGCACATTTTATCAAATTAATGCTGAATTTCAGGTTTACCTGTGAACAGGCAGTTTTCCTTTTGGGATATTTCCAATCCTTTTAATTTCCGAGGTCCTGCTCTCCCCAGGAAGCTGAGATCCACGAGCTGCAGAAGAGTTTCCAAGCACCCTGGCAGCTGTAAGTCTCTGCATTGTCAACTTTTGTTTCTTTTTCCATTAGCCATTATTCCATTCTTTTTCCATTGTTTCCAGCAGCAGCAGGAAATGCCCAGTTTTGCACTGAGCTGCATTTATCCCACAAACATTCCATCCCAGCAAAGCTCTGGATGTTCACCTTCAATTTAAGCCCCCTGCTGTATGAATTTGCCTTTTGGAAGAGTATTTTATTTTACAACCTGGATTAAAAAAAAAAATTTAAGTATTCAAAATACCACTGAAGTCTTGAGAGGAGGGATTAACCCTGCTCTGTGAGTTAGTGTTCCTCTGTATCAATTTGTCTGTGACAGAAGGAATTTATCTTCCCAAATCAGGTGAGATGGTTTCACTTCATAGCCATTGGTACAATTTTCTCCTCCTTGGTTCTTTCCATGGGTTTGGTTCAAGAAAGCTGTGTTTTAGTTAATATTAATCTGCTTGCACATGAACTTTAGGGAATTGTCCAAATGAAACAGCCAAGGAAATCTTTTCCCTGGTATCATAAATGTAAAAAAAGGTTTTTTTTTCCCCAGTTAAATTTAATTTTCAGTTGCTCTAGGATTTTATTGGCACTTCATAGAAACAAGTTTTGTGCTCCATTTCCCTCTATATATGAATGTTTTTGGATGTGTAATGAGTTTTTTACTGTTTTAATTTCAATCAAATTCCCATTTCAACAGGTTCCTAACTCTAAATCATTTAAATTCTCTTTTTTTAGGAGAAGTTATACTGGGCATCATGAATATCAACGATTTTGTAATTCTCCCGGGCTCAAGAGCTGGAACCTCAGTGAGATTAAAAACAAAGTAAGTGCATTCAATCTGATTGGGATTGAGATGTGTTTTTGTAGTTCTTAATAAGTTTTAATGCAACATTAACTAAAAGAATGCAAGAACAAGAAGAATCATGATGTGTTTCTTTTCTAGCATTTTCTCTATGCTTTTATCCACAAGCCTTTCTTTTCTCAGGCTTTAATCTACTTCCTGATTAAATTATAGGTTTTATAACCAACCCTGTGTATCCACTGGATAATACAAGCATACTAAAGAAATCAGTGGATTGTTTATTTTAATATAATTATACCCCAAACCTTTCTGAGTACAGGCACATTTGTATCAGTTTTTTGTTGGAATTTGCACTTGACCTGTCCTAAATTTTCCAGAGCTGTTTTCAACCCTGATGGGAGATAAAGGAGGGACACGGCTATAATGATGAATTTTCCAGCTGCTGTTTTTCTGCTTTAAACTTCTTCTTTTACTAACTTCCAGGTGACTTCTAATGAATATTTCACTATTTCCTCCAGAACTGTCAAGGAGTTACAGTTGGAGAAAGCTCAATTAGAAACAGAAAACAAAGAGATGGAGAGAAGATTATTGCAGCTGCAGTTAAACATGAGCAGAGAAAAAGAAGAGAGGAGGTAGGTTCAGTTTCTCTCTGGGAAAAAAAGAATCCAATGAGATGCTCCCTCCACACCTCCAACTCCCCACGTGGCATCTCTTGTAAAGTTTGGAATTCACAATTAGATTGCAGAGAGGAGACTGAATATTTCTTCCCGATGTTAAACTTGCTTCCTTATGACTTTAATTTGATACTTCCATATGATATTTGATCTGTTTTCCTCATTTATTCCCTCTTCTCCCTTTTCCCCCTGGCTGGCTGGATTTGTCACCTTAAGTTTCCAAGCAGGATAAAGAGTAGTTTCTCCTTGTTTATTTCTGATGTTTCTGCAGAGGATGCTGTTGATATTTTTGATCCCCTTTTACATTTGTGTGGCTTCCCAGGGAGGCCTTTCCTGCCTGATGGCAAACAGGGCTTGGAACCAGGCACAGTGTAATGAGGCAAATGCTGGGGTGAGGTTTAAATCTGAGTCACTCTGAGTGTTGGCAAATTGCTGCAACACCTGCTTCCTTTTCCTTGAGTTTCTGCCTGCTGGGAATGCAAATGCCTTGGGTTTGGATGCCTTGGTGCTGCTGAGCTGTTGGCATTGCCCTGAGCTGCTGGGGCAGTGTTTTCCAGGGGATGTGTGGCACTGTTGTCTCCATGGTATTGTTGTTTTGTTCTCAAGGCCTTGTACCTGCAGCCCCTGATAGGGTTGCAGTGCTGAGCTCTAAGGACAGGAGGCTTTGGCATTTGCACCACTGCGATCATGGAGTGGTTTGGGCTGGAAAGGATCTGAGAGTTCCTGCATTGTTAGCAGTGCTGGATCAAGTCCTGCAGTAAATTTGGACAATGAAAGCTCACACAAAATGTACTATTGTTGTTCTTCTGAAACCAACCTTTGAGAATTGATAAGATTTTTTTTTTAAGTTTAGGAATTTGGACCAATTTAATGGTTTAAAAATAAGTACTTTCTCACATATTTGTTGTACTTACTGCTTTTAAAGTGGACTTGAAGCAGGTTTCCATGGAAGAGGGTATTTGTGCTTTTGGGAACTTGATTGTCCTATAGAGAAGAATTTTATTTTTGTGATGTTTTGTTCATATTTAACAAGCTAAAGGAAAAATTTTATGTTTCTCTTGCTTGCAGAGGACTGAATTTTGAAGTATTTTCTTGCCTTGGTTTGTAGGAAGTTAGGTGCTTATCATTGGAAATCTGGGCAGGCAGCACCAAGGACCCCCCAAACCCGAGCTGTGGCACAAAATAATGAGAACAGGAAGAAGGTAGGAAACCATATTTGTGAATAAAACTATCTGAGGTAAAACAAGATTTAGAATTGGATTTATGCTGCAGAAGAGGAAAATTTTAAATACTGCAAAACCAAAAGGTTGAGCCCCATCTGAGTAAAATTCCTGACTGCTTATTTTTCCATGCCAAGCTTCTCATTCCCTTTGAGCTGGAGGAACATCAAGTTTTGTTGGGTGATCTGTTGGGGTTTTAGTTGTGATAAACAGCAAATTATCCCTGCTCCTACAGATTTAATCCTGTAAGAGTGGCACTGGTAGTGGTGGAAATCATGAGGAGCCTGGCTTTGGCTGGCTGGTGCCCAGGATGGATCTGAAATACTGAAAGGCTTTGGGTGAAACTTTGAGTACAAATTCTCTGCCTTCCCAGATAAAATACAGCACAGTTAAAGTCTTTAACTCAGTTATATTGACCCTTGTTATATGACATCCTTCCTCAGACCTAAAAGAAGGGATATAGGACTTTCCTGCTAAATATTTGAAAAATCTGTTTTCTCTTCAGTAAGTACAAACGGGGACTTGTGTTCTTTTGGAAAAGTCTGTGGCAATTTGTTTTAAACTGGCAGAAAATGAGATCTCAATAAAATTGCCTCCTTGTCTGGGAGAGGAGAGGATCACAATGAAAAGGTTTTCTTTACACACCTCTTTCCCTTCCCCCTTCTCTGAGACAAGGAACTCAGAGCTGTTGCTGCTTCAGAGACTTCAGGCTTCAGCTGGGGTGGCTGAGGAGATGAATGGGCAGAATTTTAAAAACAGCAAAATTAACAATAAGGGGTGAGTGAGGGGTAGTGAGGCTGCAGGGTGAACTCAATTTGCAGGGGAAAACTGAGGAGCAAAAATGCTGAAAATTATGAATTACTGGGATGTTAGATCATGGAAGGGCCACATGGACAATGTTTCATGTCTGGGGAGGGAAACTGGTCCTGGGCTTCATGGCTGTCATGAGCAATACATGGAGTTTTCTCTTTAAATACATGCCCTATTTCCCTAAAATCATTTTCATTCTGTAAAACTTACTGTTTGTTCTTTAGCATTTAAACCTTTTACAGATATATGGAAATATTCTTTCCTCTAGGTTTCTCCACAAAGAGTGAAGCTACAAGTACTCAAACAGGTTCAAGGTAAAGACATCTTTCTTAACCAAAGAAACTTCTGATAGATTATTGCTTCATAGAGGTTGTTGCAGTTAAACACTGAAGAAATCAGAGTGTGGAACACTGGATTAGTTGAGGTTTTTGTTGTTTTTGTTTCAGAGCCAGTGAAAAAACCAGTCAGGCCTAAAAGAGGAAATCCTGTAGCTCATGAAAAGTTGGGAGTGAAGGGGATAGGCTATGGACGACCTGAAATTAAGGGTGGGCTGCTGGTAAGTAAGTGGTTAAAAATAACTCACAAGCAACACAATTTAATGTGTGTGGAATGTTTTTGTGTCACTATGTAGACACACATTTTTCTTTCTCTCTCTCTGATAATTACACAGTGTCTGTAAAGTAAAGAGAAATTTTGCAGACAGATCTCCCTGAATGCAAGGAAACAGATTGAATGGTTCTGTTGTCAGAACTGTGACCACTTCTTTAACTGGTAACAGTTAAAGAATTTCTTTAAACTGTGTTTTTATTAACTTGCCCAGCATGTGGCCATGGCTGGAGGAGGCTGATCTCATCCTTAACTAAAGAACACTTCTTTGTGATTAAAGAAAGATCTATGGTTGCAGGCAAAGGGGCCAAAATTAAGTGGTCCATGAATATTTTGTAATTTTAAATCCTTACATAAAGCACGTGTTGAATTCTGGCTGATTTCCAAGCTGGCACCATTTTGGCTGTGTTAGAGTGGAAATTTCTATCAGCAGCTATGAGGTGATTTCTATTTAATAAGGGTATTTTTGCCTTTTGGCAAGGAGGAAATAGGAAACAAATAATAAATAGGAAACCCAGCCTCCAAAGTGTGGTGTAGCCTCATACATCTCGATTTTAAAGTAATTTATGTGAATTTCCATTGTTGAATAAGAAAATAACATTTTTATTCTAAAAAAGTATAATTTCTCTTATGGTGTGGAGGTGTATCTGTAATACACGATGTGATTTTTTTTTTCCATTTTTATTAGACCAGTTGGAGCTGCTAACCCTCAAAAAGAACTGATATTTTGTGCGTGTCTTTGTAATGCTTTTCTTTTGGGGAAAAATACGCGCGGATTTGGAATTTAAGAGAACTTGCCAACAAAACCGCGGGGATTTTGCTTCCGTGCTCCTAATTTCATTCAACAAAGACCATCGCACGCTCCCAGCAGCGCAGATCGTGCGTGTTTCGTTTTTTTCCAGCGGTTTTTGGGGAGAGATCCCGGGCCCGGAGCGATCCCCGGAGCGCGGGGGCGGCTGCAGTGCCGGGCATGGCCGCCCGAGGGCGCTGCGCCCCCGCGGGACGCTGCGCATCCCGGAGCGCTCCCGCATCCCGGGGGATCCCCGCGCTGGCCGGGATCCAGCCGGAGCAAAACGGGGCTGGAAATCCGCGCTGCCGGGGGGAATTGAACTGCGAGTCGCTGGAGTCGTTCCCTGCTGATCCCCTGTTCGCATAGTGAACTTTCTGCCGTGCTCGCCCCGCACTGCAGTAAGGGATGGGGGAATGCCCTGGATGTGCAGATGCTGACACCTTTAACAGCCAGCGTTTATTGATTTTGCAAGTCACAAGTGCCATTGGATGTGCCGCCAGTCCCTGGATCAGTTAAAGCATAGGGCAGATGGAAAGAAGGGGTTGGGAAAACATCCTGAGTGTGTAGGGGCTGCTGATGTTTTGTGATGGTGTTTGCAGGGGTCCCAGGATGAGGAAAGAGATGAGAATGTTGGCTCCATGATTCAGAAGGCTTGATTTATTATTTTATGATATATATTATATTAAAACTATACTAAAAGAATAGAAGAAAGGATTTCATCAGAAGGCTGGCTAAGAATAGAAAAAGAAGGAATGATAACAAAGGTTTGTGACTGAGACAGTCTGGACAGCTGGGCTGTGATTGGCCATTAATTAGAAACAACCCCATGAGACCAATCCCAGATGCACCTGTTGCATCCCACAGCAGCAGATAACCATTGCTTGCATTTTGTTCCTGAGGCCTCTCAGCTTCTCAGGAGAAAAAATCCTAAGGAAAGGATTTTTCAGAAAATATCATGGCTACGATGTTTGACTCTCATCTTTCTGCCTGTACTTTTGTTGCTTTGTTGTGTTAGAACAGGTCACTCACTTGGAGAATGTGTAGACATAGGCTCTTTCCCATAAATACATAAATTATTTCGTGGTTTTGCTTGATAATCATCCAAGAGTTGGTAATGAAAACCTTCCACAGTAATTTTTTGTTCTAATAAGGGTTGAAAAATCACTGGGTTGAAAGTCCCAGAGTAGGACTGGTTTTCTCCTTTTGTAGCTGTTTTCAATCAATCTCATCAATTACAGTTTGGACTTCCCTGGACTGCTGTGTTAATGGCTATCCCAGTTAGCCCCTTAAATGACCATTTTCCTCTTGCTGACCTCTCCAGATGTGCCCCTATCCACTGGGAAGCTTCAATAAGCAGCTCTTCATTAGTAAAGCACATAGCTCATAAATTCCTTTAAATGAGACATGCTGCATTAACTGCCTCATTTAATCCCCTTGTACATGGGATGTGGTGTCTATGGCTTTATATCCAAAACATGGGATGTGGGTGTCCATGGCCACTGCTCTGATACCAGAAACCTTTAAAAGCAGAGGTTTTGTGTGGCTGGTTATAAAAACTGTGTCTTCCTTATTTAGCTCTTGATAGATCTTTGCAGTTAATTGTGAGCAAGATCCCATAAAATGGGAGTGATCTTGATTACCAGGTAGCTCAGCTGAGCCCAGGAAAGTGAGTGCTGCAGTTCCACAGCTGGCACTAAAAATGTTGCTGCTCCTCAGAAATGCTTTATCAGTAATTGTTGTGGAACTGATTTAGGAACCAGCCTCAGCATCAGCCAGTGCAAGCCCTGGAAAGCGGGACAAAGGATTGCTGCTGAGTGGTGCCTTTGATGAGAAGGCATCTGCAGAGTCTTTCCAGGAAGCTTTGCTTCAGTGGAGAAGAGGAGAAAATGATCCTGGAGGAGGTCTGTGTGCCAGTGAGGTCCCATCAGGTATGGTTTGTTCTGATTTATGACATTTTACATACAATAGGAGCCATTTGGGGGAGTTAGATTTTAGATTAATGAAGGCAGATGTTATGTGACGCTAAGAAAACCCATTTTACTCTTTCTCAGTGTGCCTTTATAAACAACAATCACCTCTGAAGGATTTTTTAATGCTATTCAGAGTGTTTAGCTCAGTTTGTGTAATGATCTCTGGCAGTGGCCAGGATGTCCAGCCCATGTCCCTGAACCCTCCCATGGCTTTGTGTCTCACGTGGCGCTTCAGCATGAGCTGCAATGCTCAAACATCAAACCAGCTTTAAACTGAGGCAGGGAATGTGCAGGGCTCAGGATTTTGTGTGTTCTCTCCAAGTACATTTTCTGCTTGCCTTCCACAGGCTCTTAATATTTCTTTGTCCCAATGAAAAGCTGCAATCAGCTGAAGTATGCATGGAAAAATATGGAAAATTCTTCTGGTCTGATTGGATTTGTGCAGATCCAATCTGTGTCTTGTTCCTCTAGTCCACGGATGGTGGTTTTTCTCTGTGGCTTTTTGTACAAAATAATATTAAACTGATTTTTTTTCCTTTTTTCTCCTTTTCTGTGGGATTTTGATCTGCGGAGTCACGGATTTCCATCCCCCCACTCTTTCTATGGCTCCAGTGTGTAATCTGTAATAAATGAGTTTTTATGGCTGCCCCCACTATTGCCTGTGTTCTGTAAATATAATATTGCCAGCCATTTAAATTTTGGAGTTATGCAAAGACTGAACTAAGCACAGACCCAAATGTGATGTTCATTCAGGAATAATGTAGGTAAAAAGCATATTTATAAGCCTAAACTGCTGTATTTTTTTTAAAAATAATTCTGACAGAAGCTGTGGGGAATTGTGAGGTCCAGACCAATGTTAGTGCTCTGAAGGAACCCATCCATGTGGAATTCCAGAAGGATGGCCTGAGCTACATGGAGAAACTCCTGCTGAAGAAATACAGAAGGTATTGTTGCATTTGCTGCTCCTAATGAAAGAATTCAGAAATACCTAATTAACAAAAATCCAGATGAAAACATTTAAAATATTAGATATATTATCAAGAGGAATGTATACAGGAAGATTTATTTTAATAAAATAATGACTATAACCAGATCACTTGATAGTTCAGAATTCTGCAGAGGAAGTATTTAGAAGGATTCTCTTTGCTCTCGGTTTATTGTGGAATTTGAAGACTGGTAATGATATTTGGCTACTTGATTTTGGGGCATTTGCTACAGGGGTTTATAGAGAAAAGGAATTTTCAGGATTCTTTTGTGGACATTACAGAGTTGTTTTATGAGTTCTTGAAAAGCAAAGTCACCTCAATGAAGTTAGGAGGAGTTAGTTAATGCTGCTGCAGTAAATTGGCTGGTAGGGTTTTTCTCTTTTTTTTTGATATATTTAAAAATATGACTTTTTAAGATTGATCTTATTTTTTTCCCTGTTTCAGAACTCCAGTTGATCAATTTTTTGCAAGTTGCATGAAAGATTCAAGGCCTGTGCAAGCCCTGAGTGTCCAACAGGCTGAGGCTGGAGGAGGGGGACAAGATGATGATGATGATGATGGCATTGAGGAGTTAACAGGTGTAACAGATTTCTGTTTATTCAATCTAAAATACCTTTTCTTGGAGATTTTTCTATGATTGCTGAGCATTTCCACTCTTAACCAGTTTGCTAAAAGCAGCAATAATAAAAGGAGAAATTTGTGGGTTCTGCATAATGAATAAAAATGTTGCATTTTTGAGTGTGTTTTGAACAGGAAAAACTGAAATATATGAAATTATTTATATTTCACAGATGAAGAGGTGAAGAAATACTGGGCATCTATTTATAGAGGTGAAGAATCCAACACTGTTTCGGAAAATGCAGAGTCCTCTTTGAAAATTGAGTTCCTTGATGATGTGAGTGCTGATAAAGGATTTGATGAGTCTCAAAATGAACTGATTTGTTCAAGTTTTGATCGGTTAAATGTTAAAGTAACAACAGTTAAATAACTTCCAATAAGGAAAAATACTGGAGCATTGTTTGTTTTCCATACAAGTGTGGAAAACTGATAGTTCCAAAAGTTCCCTGTATTTTTTTTTCTGTTGTGTTCGGGGACTTGCACTGTATGGGATTTATCCACAAATAAAACCTGGCAGCTTTTCAGCACTCTTAATTTTTTTTTCTTTATTTTTAAAATTTTAATTTAATTTTATTTTTTATTTTTGTTCTTTATTCAGTCTCAGAGCGAGGACTTGGAAGAATCTTCAGACTCTTGGAGTCTGGTGGAGGAAAGTGGAGATGTGGGGATGAATAAGCAAGGAAAAACTGACCCACTGGAGAGTGGAAGGTATCAGAAATGCAGAGATTGTGGGAGAGGAAAGGAAACAATCCCAAATTTATGCTAGTTCCTAAGAAATGGGGTTTTTTCTTTGCAGGCAGATAGAGTTGAGTTACTATGTGTTACAGTGTTTTAAAGCCATTAAGGAATATTAATTGCCTTTAACTAGAGAGGCATCACTTTGAAATCCTAGCCCAAATGGGTAAGATGTATTTCTTTGCACTTGCCTGTCCTGAATTTTAGTGAAATTCTCTTTTCTGAGCTCTTACCTCAGCAGGAGCAGGAACTCCCAGACAGGTTTCACCATGGATCAGTGCTCTGCATATTGAAGATACTCTTACTTAACAAACCTTGTAATTCCAGACAAAAACAATAACTGATACATCTGCAATTCTTCTGATCTCCCAACATTTAATGGATTAACTGTGACCTGGTTGGCTTTTTGTATCCTTCTGGTCTTTTCCCCTCCTCTATCAAAGCTCAGCATTTGCAGACTAGAAGACAGAACCAACCCCTTAAAGGAAAAATGGGTAAAATGGGAAAATCTTAAAGTCTTCTTTCCATTTAACTTCCTCAGCTGAAACTTAATAGTTTTTACTTTTTCCTCTCAACAGAAATCCTGTTTCTCCTAAAGAAATTTCTCCAGGTAAATGTGAAAAGTTGTTAAGTTCTTTGTTGAAAATACATGAATGTGTTCAGTTTATCATTCTCATATCGGTTGGGGTAGTCAGCTGTGGTGGGCTGAAAAATAATTAAAGGTCATTAAATTATGTCCCATTCTCTGGGCTGTCACAATTTGATTTGATTACAGTTTGCTGGGCTGTGTGAGCACTGTGATAAATACCTTTAACAAAGAAAACCAACTTACAGAATCATTCATAGCCTGATAAGATGAATTTCAAACCTTAGAATGCTTTTTAAGGAAGTTTTATTCAATTTCCACAATTGCCTTTTCTTTAGCTTTAGTGGAGATTTTGTATTTTATGAGTTCATGAAGAAAAGATAGTTGACTTGCAGGTTATAATTAATATTCATTACAAGTATTGCTATTTTCATGCTTTTGTTCTACTCTTATAGAAAAACTGATTGTCTGCAGTGATCTTGAAATAAACGCGGTGCAGGAGGAGAGCATTAAACCAAAGGCTGGGAGAGGATCCCTGAGCTCCTGTGAACTTCCTGAGGAGATCTCTGACCCCACTGAGGGGAGGGTGAGCAAAGATCTCACTGGGGCTGAACTGAGGAGCAGCAGGGACGCAGAACTGCAGCAGAGCAGCAGAGAGCCGCAAGAACAGAGCAGGGTCTGCAACGCTCAGAGCTTGGTCCTGCCTGGAACTACAAAATCTTCAGCAGTGAGTTATGCTGTCTTTAATTGCTAAATACATTAAGGATGTTGCTTTATCTGCTTTAGGTTTAGGAGGTTGTCACTGCCTGCCATATTTGATGTGTAGGGGATGAAAGGCTCCACTTCGTGGTGCCAGGTTTTCTGCTAAAGTTCAAAAACTTGTCTCAGACATAAAAAAACAAAGGTGTTGTAGGAACAGCTCTTCCTGTGTTTGTATTAACAGTACTTCTCCTCTTGTCTGAATGACCAAAAAGTGGTGCTCTATCTTATCTAGCAAATTATTCAGATCCTCATTTGCTGAAAATAAAATCAAAGCAAAAAATAATAGAAAAGGTTGGGACATTGATTTGGAGTCATTGGTAAACAGTGATCACCTTTCCTTTATGTACCCAAAAGTGAACACAAAGAAAATTGGCTTTTCATGTCTCTAGTGAAAGAACAGACTCAAGCTCCCACAACATGAGAAGTTTTTAGGATTTTAAAGCATATCTTGAGCAAAAACATCATCCTCATGAATATCTATTACAGGTGGCTGTCCAAATCAGTCTGTGCTCTATGAAAAGAGCATTTTATTAATCTAAACTTGCAGGAGCAATTTGATAAAGTTTTCTGTTTGTAATGTCTCTGTTTTATTCAAGTTACAGGATGTAGCCAAAAGACAGAAATGTGGCTCTGCATCATATCAGGGACTTGAAGGTTTCTTTGTTGTAGGTGCAAACCCTAAACAAGAAAAGCTGGAGGCACCTTCTTCCCTGCCTGCTGCCCCCAGCCCTAGGGACAGGACAATCCCTTTTCCAGGTACTGTTGTGTGAATAAATCCTCAAAATAATAAATCCTCAAAAATATACGTGTTTATAATATTTTTTCAGTTCCCTTCCATCCAGCTTACTTTAGGAGTCACTTCAGGGTGACAGTCATGCCACAAAAGTGGTGCTGGGCAAGGATAGAATAAACTCCCTACTTTGAGGCAATCTAGTGCTATAAATTTAATCTTTATAATTATGATTAAACTGTATATGATTATATATATTATAGTATGTATTATGTATAATACATAAATATATAATAAAAATGTAATTATTTATATTGGTGTATCCCCTGATAATAGAGTTCCATGAGGTTCCTATTGCTTTTCATGGTGTATATGAAGCAACAAGTGAACATCACTAATCTGATTAAATATATCACTTGAAATCAGGCTTTTAGTGTGTTATATAGCTGTAAAAATTCATTGCCTGCCTTCTTTAATTCACACATTAAATGCAGCAAAAATAGGAAGAGTAAATGCACATTAGCACAAAACATGCAAATAATTTCCTCTAATAATGTTGGATTTCAGGAGATGAGCAGTGGGTTTCTGAGAGGAGCCTGAGTGAATATGCTGATGACTCTGTAGTTCAAGGTGTCTTGGAAAGTCAGCTGAACAAAGCTGCAAAAGCTTTCCAGGATCAAAATCAACTTTCTGATCTGATGGCAGCATGGATGCCATGGCCAGGTGGGGACAGCCACAGCTCTGAGCTCCTAATTAGATTTATTTTAATTGTGTAAGATGGAGACACTCTGAGCTTGTCATTTCTATATCTTCATTTGTATTGGTATTTTTTTAATAGGCTTTTTATTTTAGTTGTTTTTTGTGTATTTGTATTTTAGTGGTTTTTTGAGTAGGCTTTGGAGTTAAAAATTACCTCTTTTCAGCTCTCCCCAAGAATTCTTTATATTTGGCTTAGTTTCTGCTTCTGCTGCTGCCCTTTCACTCCACTCTTATCTTGAATATTTTGAGAATAAACCCTCTAGAAGAAGTTTCTGTATTTGTGTGTGTTGGTAGTCTCTGGTACAATTTGGGAGTGATCTAATAAAGGATTTCTTCTGCTACAGAAGCAAGTCTGATTATATGAACTCAAAGAAACAGGGACACAAGTAATAACTGTATCTGCACTTTTGTGTTACCTTTCTCAATTTCAACTGTCTCCATCCCAAGAAATGTAGCTCTGCATTATTTCTCACATCATGAGCAACCAGGTTGACATTTTAATTTAAATAATGCTGTGTGCAGAAATCGAAGCTGTCAATTTTGAATCCCAGGAAAATATTGGAAAGGGGCTATATTTTATTCATGTTAGTTTAAATTAAAAAAAAAAAAGAACCAAACTTTAGAGCTTTCTGCAATCATTCAGTGTCTCCCCTCACACAAAATTTGTGGTGTTGTGCAGAATACTTAAATCATGTATTTCTTTTCTGAAAGATACTTCTGAAGTAGGAGGTGGTGAATTTATAGGTGTTAATAAAGAAGTTACAAATATATTGGAAAGTACAATCTTAATTTGTAGTGATACTTTTCATTAGCTAGAGTTGGTTTGAGACTTGTAAAGGCAAGTTTTTGTCAATATTTTGAATTCTTTTTCAAGCTGGTAGTGAAGATACTGCATCTTTTTGTTCGTATTTGCTCCTAAGACATTTCAGGCCATGAAAAGCATTCCAGCTTTACTTGTGAAGATGGAAGCTCCTCCAGCAGAGCCATGGAGATCTCTGGAGAAGAAGATTTCCAGAGCACCCTGGAGCTGAAAGACCATGACACATTTGATATTTTTGGGTAAGTTCAACTTGCTGGCTGTGTTTTTGTGATATTTTAGATTGTTCAAGATGCCAACCATTTCAGTTCTGACATAAAATCAACCCCAACTCTCTTGTAATTAGCAGGTAATGCACAATTAAAGTCAGCATGACCTGTGTGGTGTCTTGGTGTGCTAAGCCCCTTCTCAGAGTCAGAACTGAGGGGTGCATTTTGTTGTTTAGACTCCAAATGATAAATTTGGGGATTGTGGGTTTTTCAGTGCATTAACACAGAGGTTTGTTTACTAGAGGTGAAACTCTTAAAATCATCTGCATTCTTGGGTTGTGACTCACCATATATTTGTTATTTTGCCTTGGACACTGAGGAGATGACTGGAAAAAAGGAAGTTCCTAAAGTTCTGTGTCTCACTGTTTTTTTACTGGGATCTCCTCCCCAGCAGGAGTTAGAGCAGCACTGAAGGGAGCTCCATGCTGTGTGCTTAGAGCTGATTCAGAGATTTGGGACAAAAACTGAGGGAAAAGCTGAATTGGAGGAGCTTGTACTGCCACACGTCTCCAGTAAAAGCTTTGTTTTGTGCCTTTTAGTTGAACACATGTGAACATATGTCAGCAGGGTTTAAAGCAGAGAACTTGGGAAACTGGAGACACTGGAAATCACTGGGCTGTGTTTCTTTTAAGGGACTGGGAGGAAAGCCAAATGGATGCTGAGGAAGCAATTCTGGAGGACAAACAGCAGGTTCTGGCATTGCAGTGAACATGGAAAACTCAGTTCTGTCTCCACCTTTGTATGGTTCAGAACCAGGAAGATCAAGAGGTGTTTTAAGTTCTGCTCAAGACATCATTTACTAAGGAATATTCTGTAAAGTTGTCATTAAAACTTCTTGAAAATACCTTGATTTGGCTTTTTAAAAAATTCTTACTATGAAGAAATAACAGAATAAAAGAACTTCTCTTGTGCTGCTATTTTTATGATTGTTTTATTTATTATTTTTAATTCAATATAAGTTTTCTTGTCTGCAGGTGGAGTTCTGTGTCTCCAAATGTGGTTTTATGTGGCCAAGCTGGAAGGTGCCACACCAGGGGTATTAATGGGATAAATTGGGGTTTCTGTATGATCAGGTTTGTGGTGAGAAGCACAGGAGGAGTCTCTGAGGTCAAGTACCCGTTGTCACATGTTTTGGAAGGGACTTGCACCTTGCAGAATAGAATTTAACAGCTTTCCACTGTACATTTAACTTCTCCTGCCACATTCCTTTCTTCCTAACTGCAGCAGGGAGCCCAGAGCAGCAGCAAACCTCTGCTCAGAATCAATTGGGAGTGAATTCCCTTTCTTTCCCTGCTCCAGAATTCCAGTTCAGAGGAATCTGTGTCCAGGCAAATCCAGCTGTGCTGTAAGTTACTGCCTTACAAGGCCTTTGATAATTAAAAGAACAAAGAGGAAATGCAGCTAAAATCATCCTGGGTGGTTTGAATTTTAACAAACAGCCCCAAGTGTCCTTTTGAACTTGCTGTATTTGTGTTGTGTAAAAAGCTTTTTTCTTCCTCCTCCCCAGAAAGTGTAAGGTTTAATGCAATTAATATAATGTCTGTAAAAGGTCATTTGGCCAATGTGGTGCTTTGATGTAAAGAGGCTTTGGGGACTTTCTGCTCTCTTGTTGAGGAGGTGCTTAATTGTACCCAGTAATGGAGTGCCTTTGAAATTACCTAAATGGTATCTTTTGCCAACATCTTTAGGATTCTCAGACACAGCAGCTTGCTTAGCTTGAAAGTTCTCTTTCCCTTCTTGTGCTTGACTCTCTCCTCTTTTGTTTCCTTCACTGCGGTTTTTAAGGAAAACTTCCCCCTTCTCCCCTAGTTTGATAATAAAGGTGTCTCAAAAACAGTGACAAAGATTTGTCTTTTTGTACTGGGAAATTTTGAATGTGGGATTAATTAGAAGCTTTTGTCTGACAATTGTTCTTAAATGTTTATGGGTGAACTGCCTGGCAGGGCTCTAAAATTCATGGAAATTGTTATCCTCAAACTTTCCTTTAGGAAGAGAAGCTTTAAATTCTGCTTTTCTGTGTTCAGAGGTGGCAGGTGCCCTTCACTAATGGGTCAGTGGAAGCATTCCAGTCTCTGATTTGGTTCCTGGCAGTTAAACCCACTCTGGTTTGGATTCTCCCCGTGCCCCCGACTCTGCTGTGTTATCTGCCCCCCCAGCAGCTCTGCACTAATATCAGACAACACTGTAATCTTTGCAACAATTTCTTTTACAGGAAAAAAGTACTTCAGCCACCCTAATTCATACAAACTAGAGGCATCAGGCTGAACAGACCATTGATTTGATTTCCTGCCTCATTTCTTGTCTTTAAGGTGAGGGCATATTTTCCACCTCAGTTTTCTTTATAGAGTTTACCATATATTGTTGTTTTATTACAGCAGTTCTTTGTCAGAAATTGGGAGAATAAAATCACAAAGCAGGAGTTCTGCTCTGGAGATGGAGGCCAGTGCTTTTCTCTCATCAATGTAACCTTTCTTTTTCAGTTACTCTTCCAAATATTCCTATTACACTCATTCCACTGGCACAGACAGCCTGACTGCTTCCATGCTGTTCCCAACCTTTTTTAACAGGAAAACTGATGAAGCAGCTGCTGCTGCAGTGTGTGCCTCAAGCCCTCAGCATGCAGGGTAATCCTTTAAATTTGGGCTTGTTGGAGATAACCAGAAACTCACTGAGTGCTTTCAACATCTGATTTTCAAAGTTTTCCCTTCCCATCCCTTGTGCTTGAAAGGAAAAAAAAAAAAAAAAAAAGCTTCTGATAACACCTGCAACAAAATTTGGGCTAACAATAAGCTCCCTTCAATGTATTAGTGATCTCTGTTTAGGCAGTTGTGATTTTAATATAGCTCAGTTTTGTCTTCCTGATTTAAAACATTTGAAGCATTTGAAGCTGTTTTGTGTTGTTTTTCCCCCCCTCTGTTTAAGTTATAGTGGTGGAACAGATATCCTAAACAGACAACCAAAAAGAGCATCTGACTTACTGCAGTTCTGTGATCCATTTGATGCTAACAGAATAAATTTAGTGTTGGAAAGTTGAAAGATGTTTATTATTATGAATGTGGTTTAATGTAATTATCTGCATGATCTTTAAGGTCCCTTCCAACACAAGCCATTCCATAATTCCTTGTTATCAATGCAATTTACAATTGATAATGTTAGTTTTTTTGGTTTTATTTTTATTTCTACCTGTGCCTGTTGTAGGGATGCCTGATCCATACCCAAGTGTTGATGGATTTGCACAGAAAAATCATCTTTCCAGTCAATTTAGAGAAAGAGAAAAGGAGGGGGAAAGTGAAAGGCCACTTCATTTTTTGGAGCTTCTGGGGTGAGTTTGTCTTTTTGTGCGCATTGACTTTTGGTAACATGATTGTATAAAACAGAAATCCTGGGAAATGACTTGGCAATCAGTTTTGGTTTTGAGAGAGGACATCACATTCATTGTAAATTAAAGTATTTTAGGATTCCTGGTGAGGAGCCTGGTAGGCTCCACCTCCTTGTGTTTGGCTTGTTGTATGTGGCCATTCTGCTCTCAGTGTGATATACAGCAGGGTAAGGGGGAAAACCACAAATCCACAGGATTCCAAGTGCTGGAGTTCCCAATCTGCTGTTCTTGCCTTCCTCAAGTGCATTTCAGGGAGGATCAGAGGGGCAGGTGAATTACCAGCCTGGCACTGCCCAGAGGCTGGGATGTGCTGTGATGCCACATCCTGACCCACATCTGTGTGCTTGCTTCTCATCAAACAACCAAACTCCCTTTAATGAGCTCATTTACACTATAAAATGAATGTTTCTTGTGCTCAAAATCCTGACCAACTTACCAGGGAGTCCTTGAAATATTTTAACTGGCTGCTGTTTGTCTGGCTGCCAGACTTTATTTTGATGTGGAAGGGCCACTCCTCCAAGTCAGAGAAACCCCCCCAAGTCCTTTCTCAGCTGGCTTTGCACACAGGGATGGGCAAAGATTGGGCAGTGGAAATTGAGGTTTTCCTGTTGATTCTTCTTTTCAACCAGCAAGGGATGAATTCCACTGAAACCACTGTGAAGGTCTCTGCTCCCTGCTCCAGAACAGAGCTCTGTTTGACCCTTTGGTTTTACCCTTTAATAGACTTTAAGATTCTGTCATTTGCTGCATCTCATTTATAAAAATTAGGAGTTGTTCTTTCCTCCATCATAATATAGCTTACATGCATCTCATTTAATTATCAGGAACACATAAACCCAATTAGTTTTAATTTATCCAGACCATTTGCATCAGAGACAAATACATCTGTCTTTTTCATTTCAAAAATGAATCCTGCAAATTGCAAGCCATCAACACAAGGGCATTTCTAAATTATTTTGGTCAAGAGAACTGTTCCGTGACTTTCTAGTTAATTAGGATTAATTAGGTTGTTTAATATGCTTATGCTTTTGGTAAGGGATGGAAACATAATAATCTATTTTATGTTAATGATACAGATCAGTTAACAAGCCCAAGGAATGGAAGCCTCCAAAAAAAACCAAAACTGATTTTCCATATTTTGTGGGATGTAAAGACCCTCAAAGAAAAACTGTGATTTATTTCAGTAAAACTGAGGGATTTTACATGCTGATTTCCAAAGGAGCTACAACAGAGGGGTTAAGGGACAAATATTCAGCAGAATGAGCTGTGAAACCTTGCTAGGTATGAATTAGGTTCTGTTTCAGTTTAACTAAAAATCTGGAAATGGACCCCAAACCCAACAAAAACTCCTCAGCAAATCCTTCAGGATTTGGCTCAGTGTGTGTCTATCATATGAACATAATGCAACAAAAATTACCCAATGTTTGTATTGAAGAATACAAACATAATTTTTAGTTGGTTATTTTTTGGGGCAGCATTTCTTGTGGTACTTCTATTTTTTCCCTAATATTTACTTTGCAAGATGAAACAGTATAAAACTCCATCAATTTTATTTTGTTTCCCATTGTTTGCTGTGTTTTCTCCCTGTTTTAAATTTACTGCAGATGTGCTGATTTTTGGTTAAAGGAACTCTTCATTGGGAAAGGCCTTCCATAATTTCCTACTGTAGCCAGTTTTTCTGTGCCATGAAATAATGGCAGTGGATGCAGAACTCTGAATAAACATCTTCATAAAGATGGAGAGGTGATCAATGTGAGTTGGGAATTTTGCTTGGATCTACCAAAATCCTGTTTATAACCTGAAAATGCTGTAAATTGAGCAATGAAAAGTTATAAAAATACGATGGCCCATGGTGTGCTGCCCACAAACCATTCCTACCAATGCTGCTTCTGCACCAGAGCCCTGAAAATTATTTTATGGTTTTTATTGTAAGTTTGAATCATTTATACAAGGAAACCTGAAGAGAAGTTAATTGAATGTGGCTCAGTTTGAAAAATGTGAACACTTTTCTTAAAGTGCTCTGAAACAGCCTGGAAAAATCATGCTCTGTTGCATTATTCTTGTCTGGCTGCTGGAGCTTGCCAAATACAAATATACTTTCTCCTCTACTATATTTAATTTTCCTACTTATATTACATTAGAGTTACTATTAAATTATCAAATAGATACATCATATGTTGCTTGAAACACAGCTGCTGTTATTTGCATTTAGCTGTTAGTGCTGTAAAACAACTTTTTATGGTCACGGTAAGAACACCAGCTACAAACAGAACAAAGGTTTTTTAAAAACAACAGAAAACCAGCAACTTTCGAGGCAGAGAGGAATCACATCATCTGCCTGATTCCAATCATTAGGCTTGCACAGGTTATTTCTCTCTTGGCCAACCTGTTAATGAAGGCTAAAATTTCGTTCTGCTACTTTTTTTGCATAGTAGTTGAGGTGAGCCAGTCTTCAGAAATGTTTGGCCTCAGGTGAGAAAGGAGTGAGAGAACAGAGTTATGATAACAATTTCTAGATCAGAAAGAGCTGCAGGTATGGATACAACCTTTCTATTCCCACACATACCTCCCCAATCTTTCCTTCCTGTTTTTGTTTGTTTGGGGTTTTTGGGGAGGGTTTTTTTGTTTGTTTTGGGGTGGGTTTTTTTGTATTTTTAAGGTGACTTTTAGGACATGTATCCATTTAAAGAATGAGTTGCTTTTATTGTGTGTTTTTTTTGGAGGAGATCAAAATGGGAGCTGAGATTGGGGTTCTGATTTCTTTTTCCTGCTTTTTACTACTTGGTAAAAAGCAAAAAGCCTCCCCTTCAGCACAGATCATGCAAATGGCTAAAATGTGGATGATGAAATTTTAGAACATGCAGGGACAGCCTCAATCAGCTCTTGATAAAGCCTGTGGGAGGCTTGCCAGTGAAAAAGCACATCCTGTTCTCAGTGACATTCAGCTGAAATGACTTTGGGATCCATTTGAGAGAATGTCCTTTCTAATGCAGAGTCTTTGCTCATCCCTGTCCTGGATCCAGTGCCTGTCCCTGCTCAGCCCCTGGAACAGCCAGGATTTGGGAAGAGGGGCTTGGAGTGCCAGGAGCTGCACTCCTGTGCATGGTTTGTTAAGAGAAGAGCTCCTGGAAATAATTTCCAACATCTTTCAACTGCTATAAACTTCCTCAGGTGTAGAACACAGGGTTCAGGCTAATAAACTGCCTGGGAAAGAGAGAGCTGAGGAAATAATCTTCAAACAAATGTTCTGGTACAGGGAACAGACTCTGAGCCCAGGGTGAGCTGCTGGCTGGCTTGACTTCTGCTTTAAAACCTTTTTAAATTATCCAAATTTTACAACCCCCTGTCCATCTTTTCTTGTTTAAAGTTATGATATAACTACTAAAATAACTTCCCAGACGTGCTGAATTTCATTGCTAGGAAGCATTGTCATTGTCAGGCCAAAAGTTCTCACATTTTGCTCTGAAAATTCCCTGTGCTTATTTGCAGTGCTTGCAAGACTAATGTGGGTGGAAATAAAATCTTCAGCTTGGTTGTAGGTAGACAAATATCTCCCGTGCAGGAAGATGTAGTGTTTAACAAGAGATTAGATGGAAATTAATATTTTCTCTTGTGATGTAGCCAAAAGTGGGAAAATTCAAGCTGGATGTAAAAATGGTTTTCGTGTGGCCCTTTCTGAACATCTTGCTTTGAATTTTCATGGAATTATGGAGTATTTTTGGTTGGAAGGGACCTTAAAAACCTTTTCCTTCCACCTCTGCCATGGCAGGGACACCTCCCACAGTCCCAGGCTGCTCCCAGCCCTGTCCAGCCTGGCCTTGGGCACTGCCAGGGATGAGAACTCCACAACTTCTCTGGATTTGTGCATTGTCAGGGTTTGAGATGGAAATGGGGAAAAACCCAACCACATTTTCAATTTTGATGGAGCACAGCATCAAACTTCAATTTCCCTGTCAGTATTAAGCAAGCTGATGAGATTTTTCAGTTTTCAAGCTGGAAAGCTTCATTGCCAATATGGAATACATCCTAAATCAAAAAAAATCTTAAATCATTGCTAAATCAAACAGATTAGGGTTTGCTCTGTTTGTAGGAAATGTAGAGCCAATTATCTGCTTGCTGTGGAATATTTTTACTTGTTTTCATTGTGAACAGAGGTATTTAAGCAATTTCAGCTGTTTTCTGCTGTCTGATTAAGAACTGCTTAGATCAGGGAATGGGCTGAAGGTTTAAGGACTGGCTCAACCATGATGCCATTGCCCAGGCCAAAGTTAAGACAGAGTAACTGACAATAATGATAAATAACATTCAGCATTATAAATGTTATTGTTGCTGAGCCAGCTTGAATTTTACAAAGACTTTCTTAGGCCTGGTTGGCAAGAACCTGTTTTCATGGAAAATCTTTGAAATTAGATCATAACTTGGATTTAAAGGCTACTGGAAATCATCCTGATGTTTTACAAACTGTGTGAAAGAGAAGATTTAATGTTCTGAGGAGTTTCAAATGTTCACTTCATCAAAAACCAATACAGGGATGTGATGGTTACCCTTTATTTTTTTCTGAATTGCACTGGGGACATGAAGTATCTTTTTATAATTTACCAGACATTTATAATGTACAGCACTTCAAAAGACAGTGTTTTATAGTTATCTGCAATTCCCTTCTGCAGTACAAATTAAAACTTGCTGAACTTTCTTGGAAAAGCATCAGCACATAACATTTCTTATGCTTCATGATGTCTGTTTGGAAAGTCAAAATAGCTTCCTAGAGAATATTTTTCATGTTAATCTTTCTACCTGAATTTATTTGGCAGTGTAATTCTGTGAAAGTTGATGAGTTTGCTTACATAACTTGTGTACAATGCTTTGAATATCCCAATCATCTCCAAGTAAACCATTTTCCTTCCTCTTCCCTCGAGCATTTTCTACTGAACCTGGAAAAATGGGGATGTTTGACTCCTACATTAACATCCCTGGTGTTTACATCGTTCCTACAACACAAAGCTGCACAAGGAAGAACTGGGAGGCAGCACCAGGAGCAGGCTTATGGCACAGCATGTGGGGAGTGCTTAGAAAATCACACCAGACAGACAATTTACAGCAGTGGGGGTTATTTTTCACTCCAGGACTTTGATCTGGCTGCAGGGTGTTTATCAGGACTGCTTTGCATGGCATCTACATTTAATAAGGCAGCTGAAGAATGATGAGGCTGCTTTCCTGACAATTTTCTAAACAAAATAGAATGCTTGCTGCTCAACAAAAGCTTTTTTTTTTTTCCATTTAGTCAAATATCAGAACAAGAAATAACTGCAGAGTTTTATTAGCTGCAGATTACTTGTCCAGACAGCTGTGCTCTCAGCATGTCATCAAAAAAAACCTGCTCTCAGAAGCCAAAGCAGCCTCAGAAGCTGATCAATTTAAACACAGAGCAAAAGTTGTGGCTCACCCCGAGGTATTAAGGGTGTTAAATGCTCTGCCAAGGCACAGGGCCATCACTGTCACAGCACTGCAGAGATTCCTGCTCCTGTTGGGATGCTGTTCCTGCAGGCTGGGAGGGCAGAAAGCAGCTAAGGGCAGTGGTGTTTATTAACAGCTCATAGGAAGGTGTTTATTAACAGCTCAGGGAAGGAAGATGGCCAGGGCCAGGTGTCCTTTCCAGGTAAAATCTATTGGGAAGGAGGGGAAAGAGCTCCACTGGAAAAACTGAATCTCTGGTGGCATCTCCTTTGCACTCTTCCTCCAGAACAGGCAGCAGGGCCAGCTTGGAGCAGCCTGGGCTGTGGAAAATGTCCCTGCCAGGGCAGGGGTGGGACAGGGGAGCTGCAGGTCCCTTCCAGCCCAAACCATGCTGGGATTCTGTAAATTACGGTCTTGAAAGGCTAAAAGGGCTCGGAAGGTTTGTTTTCCTCTCTTGGGAGCCCCAGTTCTATTCCCAGCATTGGTGCCTGTGCTGCTGTTGTGTGACTCTGTCCTCAAAGGGAAACAGGCCTTCAGTTCAAACACCTTGGAAAAATGTCTGATTTCCTAAATTGCCTCTGTGTGAATGGAAATAAGCAAAGGAAGGGAACTCAGCTTTGTGAGCCTTGGCATGAGCTTCAGGTGAGAATGTTCTCTCTGTCAATTTGGAGTGATTTTCAAAAGCACAGTGAGATTTCATAGTGTTGGACAGGAGGATTTGAGTCAAAATGAGACATTAAATATGGATATAGGCACGAACTTAAATTAAATGTAACAAAGAAACATTCTCAGAATTTTTTTTCCTGACAGAAATAGCATACAGGAGCTGGATGCCTGTTCCTGGCAGCATTTATTTTCTTATGGTGAGGCTAAATTGGGCATGAGTGAGTCCTCCTCTGACAGTTTCTGTTTCCAAGTGTCCTGCAGCACTGCAGCTCGGGATGCAGAGCATGAGCTGGGTGGTGGTGCCCATTTCACTCCTGCCAGTGACTCTTCCTAGGGCTTCAACAAGTGCTGGAG
This sequence comes from Emberiza elegans, assembly GCA_024865655.1. Taxonomy (NCBI): domain Eukaryota; kingdom Metazoa; phylum Chordata; class Aves; order Passeriformes; family Fringillidae; genus Emberiza; species Emberiza elegans. The sequence continues at coordinate 3,227,511 of JALJVW010000149.1, read as the reverse complement.
GAAAAACATGCTGAAAATTCCAATTATCCTGCTTGGTGCTACTGCTATTTCTTCTTAATTAAAAAAAAACCAAACAGTTTAATGTCTCTTTTTGGTGGCATCCATTCAATGTTTGACTCTTCATTTGATTCAAATTCCATTGTCTTATAATTTACAACTCAACTAAACACTTCTTTCCATGAATGACACCCAAGGCTTTGTGCCTGCAGGTATCACTGCATGAAGTGGGTTATTTAAAGCAAAAATCTGTTTGCTTCCCAAGAGAAGAACAATGCTCTGAGTGTGAATGATGTGTCAAAACGTCAACCAAATTGTCACCTGAATGTGGCAGCTGCTCCATTCTGAGGATCACATTAAATGAAGATAACTGAGCAGTGTTGTAGGTGGCTTTGTTTGTGTTGTTTAGTGAAGGTGTTGGTTTGATTAGAAATGCTTTTTCAGGAATCCTCTTTGACAGCAAACAGCCAAATGCTTTTACCTGGGTTTTTGAATAAACTCCTGCTGCCAAACTCTTCTCTGCAAAGTATTGTTGTGGGTGTTGGACACCACTGAGACCTGGCCCAGATTCCTCCCACACTCTCCTGAGCTCTCTTTGTGTTCTCCAACCAGCCTGGCTCCCTCTCCTTCCAGCAGTGCTGCTCAAGGTGCAGTGTATTGCAAGATAAAGCCAATCAGCTTTTGCAATTCCTTCTCCTTTTGCTGCATCCTCTGCTACAGGAGGCGTTTTGTCCTTGCTCCTCAAACTTTGCTTCTTGTCCTTGATGCCTTGTGCAGGCTACCCTGGAGCAGGGGCTGGGCAGAGGCCCAGAATAAAGCAGGGATTTATCCCAAGAATCTCCTCCATGGATCCACCTTGGGCAGCACCAGAGCCCAGCCAGGGCTGCACCCAAGATGAACCCAAATGGCCCCAAAATGCACGATGGGCACGGGGTCTCTCCCTGGGATCAGCTCTGCTCCATTTGCACCTTGCAGTTCATTGTCCCATCCCAGCTTTAGCCCCTGCAGTCCCACCCTGCTTGTTTTTCTCTCTGCAGCCCACGGGGTTTGTGCTCCTGGGCTGAGATTTGGCTCATTTGTCCTTGGTGCCCAGCTGGAGCAGGAATTGTTTTGTCTCCCTGCTCTGTGCACACAGCTCACCATCCCCTGATATGAAACGTACACTTACACACTGGAGCAGCGCAGAATGTGAAACATAGAAAAGCTCAAACCTGAGGCATCACCTTCACCTGTTCTTTTCCCTCCCCTTGCAGCTGATAATGTACACATGGAAGGAGAAGAGAGAACAAAATCCTGTGGCTGATGGCACAGCAGAGTTGGACTTGACTGGTGAGATTTCTAGTTTTTACACTTTTTAGAGAAATGTCTGACCTCCAGGACTCAGGTATCCAGGCCTTTCTCCCAGGCAGCCCTTGCTGCAGCCAGGGGAAGGTTCTGCTGATGTTGTCTGCATTCCCTGCTGCTCAGCAGTGCCGTGAGCTCTGTCCCTCACCAGGGCCTGGCTCCACTCTGGTTTTTGCCCCTCTCTGGCTGGGAGCCCTCAGCAGGGGAGGCTGCTGCTCCCTCCCAAATTCTTGGGATCCAGCTCAGGAGCCCCAAATAGTCAAGTTCTTTGGTGTGTGTGACAGCCAGGAACTAAAAGCTTCTGCAGGATGCACCAAACATTGTTCTGCACAATTCCAACTTCAGGTGTGTCCATTTCCATCCAGTAAAGGGTTTACTTATTTTAGGTTATTAGAAATGCAGCCTCCAGTAGACAAAACTGTAATTCAGTTGATTTCCAGGATATTTTTACAAGATGAGGGAAGCTGGGAAAGGAAAAACAGAGAGAAAACCAGAGTAGGTTTAATTGTACTGATAAAGAGAATGTGTGTGACTGTGAAAATGAGGGCCTGTTGTGTATTTTTTATAGGGGAACTGGATTTAAAATGGAAAGATCACCTATTGCAAGAGCAGGGATATATTTATAGATGCTTAACTCTGTGTTCACATGTTTTCAGCTGGTGTGTGTATAAAAGTAAATTGCTTAATAAATGCAAATGATTTGTAGCACAATTTTGGGCTATAGAGCAGCTTAAGTATTATGACTTTGGTCAGATTCCCTTCTGTTCCTTCTCATAACCCAGCCAGAATGATGGCAAAACCCCACAAAAGCAGGCATCACATCTGTAGTTGAGTTTTCCTAGGTAAATGATCCTGCAAAAAGTGTTTTCTGTAGGGCTTGTTGGACTGGGTTGACCTTTGTAACAGCTTTATTCTCTTCAGCATCCTCGAGTTTGGAGACAAATCAATAAATTGAGCAGGAGCACTGCACAGAGACCAGATGGTCCTCACCCAGTGCTTGCAGGGGAATGAAAATGTGAAATCACCAGCCTGGTGCTGTGGGACCCCGCTTAGATCTGCCTGGGCGCAGGAGGAGCAGCAGGGAGCAGCTCTCACCCCAGCCTTTGTGCCAGCGTGGAGCTGAATTCAAATCTGGCTCAGCACAGCATAAAATAAACTCAGGTGCTCGGAGGAATGGACAAACAGATGTTGGGGACTTCTCTCTAACTTTTATGAAGATAAATGATGCCTGGAAGACTTTAGGAGAAGTTAACAAGTATGAGGATGACATAATTTACCTATTACATAAGGATTTTTCAAAAAAGCCTCTTAAAAATATATATAAAAGCTTTTTAGGAAATTGAACAAGAGTTTGCATAAAAATCATGCTTTTTAGGCATTCACAACTTACTAAAAATGTGAATGCCTAAAAATCCCTATTTTTAATCCTAACTCTTGTTCAACTCTCTATTAAACTCTTGTTCAATTTTCTATTAAAAGGAAGTGAAACTGAAGGACAGGTTTTCATGTGGAGGCAATTCCAAGGGTGGCCTGGAAAAGGAAGTAAATAGGTGACAATTTGCTGCTGATGCAAAATGACTCAGAATATTCTAATTAAAACTGGCTGTGGGAGCTTGCAGAAATTTTTGTGTGACTGAGGAAACAGAATATTGATAAATGAGTGACTGTGGGTGGGAAGTAACCTTAGTCAAAGTCATGGCTGAGTTCTGGATCTGCTGGTTGGGAATGAATCCTTGTCTGATTGCCCTGGAGATGTGGCTGAGCTGCCACCTGTGGAATTCCCTGTGGAGCAGAGTGAGGCCACCTTGTGCACTGCTCTGCTCACTGGTGATGGAATGGTGGAAGGAGAATTCAAATTCTCTCCTCTTTGAGAAGGAAATTCTCTAGGAAAGGTCTCGTTTTGCAGGCAGCACATGATTTTTAATTTTTTTTATTTTGTTTTTCTTTTTTTTTTTTTTGTTGTTTTTTTTTTTTTTGCTTTGGGAGGTGCTTCCATCACCTTGTTGCTCTAAGAGTCAAGCTGGAAACTTCATCCCACTTCCAGATTAACCTTGATTTTAATTTGACTGTCAGAAATGTTTATTTCTAACCAGCACTTTTAGTTTATAAAGATCTTCTCTCTCCACCAGTGCTTTTCTTTCAAGTCACTGTATCTAATGAGAGGCAGCAATTAAAGCCTCACATTAAAACTTTGCTAAACTGATCAAAGATAGTGTCTGGCAGGAGATTCCCCTTGGTCCTTAGGATAGGATGTGACTAATTCACCTTTTTATGGCTCCAGCTGTGTTTGCTGTAAAAGCTGTGCTAGCTCCATTGTTTAGTAATGTAATTAAATTTAGGAGAGGTTTAATGCAGCCAGTCCATGTGATGAAGCAAATGACTTCTGAGATTCCTTGAAGGCTGACTGTATAATGCTCAGAAAATTCCTCCTTTGTTTCAGAACTTCTGTGACTTCACAAAAAAAGTGAAATCTGGCACTTGGCAGAGCCAGAAGGAAACATCTGGATGCTTTTGATCAAAGATGCTTAAGGAAAATGAGCCTGCAGAGCATCAAGAATGGCACAGTTTGAGAAAGGGAAAGAAAGAATGAAACTCTCCTCAGCAGAAGTTGGTAAATTTGGGGGGAAATTTGCTGTTTAGTTTCTTATTCCTCCAATAAAGCTTAATGCTTACACAGAACTTTCAAATAAGTTGTTTTAAATACTGGGGTTTTAAGACTGAAGCTGAAATATATCTAAAATTAAGAAAATTAGCTGCAGAATGGTCTTCTGCAACACGTGGCAGAGCTTTGTTAGTAAATGGAAGCTAAATGATTTTCTTACTATCCAGTGTTCAGCTTTCTGCAAGAGTAAATAATTCCTTTGAGCAGTAGTTGAGTAACTGGAAACACTCTGTGTCTGAGCTAAAAGAGTGATTTATCTTCCATTGCTTTCTGAGTGCTGCATTATGTTACAAATCTAAAGCTATTCAATAAATTACAAAGAATTTGTGTTTTTTTTTTTCAGGGATATGATTTCTGTAGCTTCCTGAGCACACAGAAGAGTGGAGAGGACCTCCTTTGCCCATTTGCTAGAGAACAGTTGATATTACATTTGACAATCCTGTAATCCAATTTATATCCAGCTTGCTGCTGGCCACCTGTGAGCAATTTTATTCTGTGGCTTTTTGTTTTAATCTTGAGAGCAACTCATTTGTCTGTGCAAGATGATTCCCTTGGACTGCCTCAGGATCCTGGGCCCACCACAACAGCTGGGTGCTTAATTCAGACACTTGGAGTTACTGAATCCTGATTTTTTTGGTGGGAGTTTCAGTCTGTGGGATGAAATCTGCACTCAGAAAATTGCTTTTCATGCTGTGGTGTTTGCTGCCATTGTCCTGTGATGGTGAAGTTGTGTCCCAGTGCATGCAAAATGAAAAGTAAAGGAACCTGACTGGCTGACTGCTCTTTTAGACAGTAAAATGAAACAGTCCTTAGCTCCTGGTAATGGTAGCAGCAGTGTTTTCTTGATTTAATAATCCAGACAAAGTGATTTTGCTGTTCAAATTTCATTTTAGGGGGTTTGGGAGGGGATGTTGTCCCCTGTACCACGGCCCTGCTCCTCTGATCTCCAGCTCAGGTATTTCCATGTTTCCCCTTGGTTCAGTGAGTGTCCCAGGCCCTGCAGTGCCAAGGGATGCTGGGGGGGCTCTGCTCTGGCTCCTCTTCATCAGATCCCAGCACCTGAGCTGGTTCTGCCTGGGCTGAGCTGCTTGTAGGGGCAGGGATGGAGGGAGGTGCTGAGATAGCACAGCAGCCTCCATTGAATATCAGCCTTATCAGCTCCTGTCTGGCCACTCGACTCCTCTGACTTAGCTGGTGCCCTGCTGGCCAAAAATACTCCAGATTTAGATGTAAATATTTTGATTTTTTTCATGGCCAAGCACGTCTGGCAGGGTTCTGTTCTGAAAGCTGAGATTTGTGGCCACTACGTAATACTGAATTCTCTGTGTCGGACCTGATCATGTGCACAAATTCTCTTTTCTCTGTGACTGTGCATCTGTGTATAACAGAAATGGGGGGGATTTCAGAGGGAGGCTTTTGCAAGTGTTTTATATTCAGATTTAATAGCTGGAGTGTAGTGAGGTGTCTGAGCCAATTGATGAAATTAAACTTTAAAGGTGCTATTTGAGCAGAAAACTGATTTCTGCTCTCTTAGCCCATGCACTGTTGAAGGGTTGATGTTGTGTTTATGTCCAGGTATTACCTAAGGCAGAGGTGAAAAGCTGTGCTTGGACTTTCCTGGAATGAGATTATGTTTAGGAGTGCTTAATTAATGACAGAAGGGGAATTTTCATGTGCGTTTCTTTAGATCAGTGATGCACATTTTCCTGGTGTATTTTGAGTGTGGAGATGGAAGTTGAGACTCTGTTTTGTGAAAAGAAAATGATATAAAAGGAAGGAATGTGACCTGAATTAAATAAGTCTATTCTTATCTTGAATGATAAAAAGAACAGGGACTTGTTGAAATTCTGCTCTAACACCAGAATTCCCCACAGAGAGACAGTGAAACCTGAAAGCCTTGTTCCTGAAAAAATCATGGAATATCCTGAGTCGGAAGGAACTCACAGGATCATTGAGTGAAGTCTCCTGAACCTGCCCAGGATAGCCCCAAAAATCCTGAGAATCCAGAGAATCCAGAGCCTGAGAGCATTGTCCAAATGCTTCTGAACCTAAATCCAGCCCTTGCCAGCCTCCGCAGTCCAAAGCCTCAAAGAGCAAAAGGAAGCAAATCAAAGTGCAAATCTCATTTTACAGCAAAGACAGAGGCCTGAGCATGTTCTGTCAGTTCTGATTTCCTGGGTGTATCCTCCCAAACTGCCCTAAAATGACCCAAATATGATCAATTTAAAATATGCTCCAAAAGTCAGATATCTGGGAAGAATTTTTCCAATTTTTATTTCAACACTGCTGCAGGATGAGAATAATGCCCAACCTCTCTCCTGGCTGCAGAGAAGGGGAGGAGAGGCCAACACCTGCACCTGGCTCAGAGAAGGACAAAACCTGCACCTGGCTCTTCAGCAGCATGAGGCACCTGGGCTCAGGTAAAAAGCTGGACAAATAATGGAAACTGCAGCAGGAACACATCAGTGATGGGGGAGCCACAGAGGGGCCTCAAGGCAGCCCTGCCTCCTGATGGAAAACCAGCCACAGCTCTTCAGCTGCTGGAGCAAATGGAAAATGCACTCTGAGACGCCACTGGGTGATGTGGGATGGACAGATCGGGCCATCAGTGCCACATTTCTGGCCACATCCACCTCCATGCTTTTATAGGAACACCCACTCGGACACTTGGCTGCAGCAACAGCAGAGAGAGCTCTCACAAGGAGAGAAGTGTGGATTTGGATCCCCCAGAAGCACAAGTTTGCCTGCCTTGATAGTTTTTTAATGTGTTTTATTTTTGCTTTCCGTGTCTGATGGAATTGTTGAAATGAATGATGTCGTGCAGCAAACTTTGGGATGCCTAGGGCAGCACTCGGGCACACTGAGTGGAAATATTAAAAACCTGTCAGATGGGAAAGGGCTCCTTCCTTTCTAAACTGCCAATGTTTTATACGCTGCCAGAAACACCTCTGCTGCTCCTGTGCTACCTCAGCTGGTACTGATGAAATTTGGTTTTCACTCACCCAGCTCCAGTTGCTTAAGGGCCTGAAGGAGATGATTACTTAAGTCAGGGAGCAATTTAAGGGAGGTGGAATGTGAGGAGCTTTCTAAGGAAGAGGTAATGGAGTTGGGTTTAACTCTTGCTGTGACAGCAAAAAAAAATTTGCCTTTTCTTCTGAGGCTGTGTCTGTCCAAAGTAGCTCTGCACTTTCCTTATTTATTGCAGCTCCTCCAGCTCAGTTTGTGCAAGGAGTGAGGTGAGAAGGAACCCTTATCTCTTCCAGGAGTGGCCACAACATTTCTGCTTCATTGTCTCTTTTCATTTCTCATTTGGTTGAGAAAGAACCATCTGTGACTTTGAATAAACATTTAAGTGCAGGAGGTAATAAAGCAGTGTTGTATGGCTGGTAACTTTTTCTGGTGACTATTTCTGTTTATTTAGAGGCTCAGAGGGAGCTCTGCAGAGGCTTTTTTCTGCAGCCTGGAATGGTGGCAGTCCTAAGGCTGGTGTCAAGCCCTGCTTAGAGTCCTTATGGTCTGCTCAGAGTGCTGAGAGTGGCTGATCTGTGCAAATAAATGTCATCTGTACAGTTTAGCAAACACATATGTCAAGGGCAGACACAGCTTGAGGTCATATTTTATGAATAAATTTTATTCTAAAGCAATAGGTTACATGGGTAGGTTTCAATAAAGGCAACTCCAAGAGCTGTTGGTGTCATATTTGGGTCCAAGTCCAGGTTTTAGGTATTTGTTCCTAAGTTTGTCTGGATATTGAACATGGGGGAGAAGAAACCTTACAGAGTCTTTCCTGTCTGGTTGTGGAGCTGTTACTGACTGAAAACAAAGCATAAATTGCAATATTGATTGTAATTTCATATTGGGAAATGTAATGAAGGCGCTTTTTTTTAAGATTTTCTATCCATTTCTTCAAAGGAAAGGGCTGATTTATTGAAGCTCTTCATGTCAATTAAAGTCCTCTTCAACTCCAATACCTTAAAGTGTTAGAGAACAGGAAAAAGAGGAGGTTGTTCTGCTATTGTTTGGTTGAAAAGGTAAATGGAAATTGTGTGTCAGGCTTTGAGGATTCAAGAGTATAATATTGACTGAATGAGACTTCTGCAAATGGCTTCTGATGTTGGAGGTGTTGTCAAACATAAAAGCTGTGCCAGGACTTCCCAGAGCATTTAATTTTGAGGAAAGGAGGTCTAGAAAGAAGGAATATTTCTTCCTTCTTGCAAAAGCAGAAGCAAAGTCTTGAGTGCATTTTCAAGAGAAAACAAGTTGCACAACATCAGTGCAACAATGCACAATCAACAGGAGATCCTGAAGATGCTCCTTTTTGTAAATTCAGCAGCACCACGGGGGAAAAGTGCTGAGCCTTTGAAAGCTGTAAAAATCCCTGCCTCTGAAGGCATGTTAGCAGCATGGGTTCAGCAATTTTAATAACCAGCTTTGCTTGGAAACTTGCTGTTGGTGTGATTTGCTGACATGACTGCCATGAAAAGGTGAATAAATTGGATCCTGGAAGACTGGCAGATGGAATTGCAGAGCCTCCGTGCTGGATTCTAAACAGCACTTACTGCATCCACACACAAGTGTGGTTCTGCAGCACTTAAAAATTACCTCTAATCCAATTCCTGCCCATGGCCCCCATTTTAATGTTTTTGTGGTTTTTTCTGTAGGTGTCACTATAGCATAGCAGATAGAAACCACTTTCCTTAGTGAAAATGTAGAATCCCCACAGATCTGAAGGAAGCAGTAATCTGGTTTTCTGTGCCATGGTTGTCATATCAACAATGAGGTTTCTCAGCAACTAACAGAATATTTTATAGATTTATTTACTTATCCCTTTTAATAATGAACTTGATACAAGAGAATTTTTTCCCTTTATAATTATATAGCAATTGAGAAACCCTTCCGAAATCATTTACATTTTGTTGTCATGTTAATACCAACAGTTAAAATGAATCTTGTTAATAAAAGGAAAGCTGATAGGATTCATGAATGCACCAAAATGTAGCCATATTATGTTGCAAAACTTTTTGTATTTCTACTTAACTGATTGCTGAAAGAACAATTTGTGTATATGGATTTGATGGTGTTGCTTTTCATGGCTCTTCAGGATGTAAACTTGGCTTGGTATGTGTTGTTCTCTCTGCTTGCATAATTTCTGAAAGTATTGAACAGAGCTTGCTTTTAAAATTAGCGTTGAAGGAGATGCCTTGAAACCTGCTTTTTATTGCCAGTATTAATCATAGAATCCTGGAATGGTTTGGCATGGAAGAGACCTTAAAGCTCATCCCATTCCACCTCCACAATTCCTCTCTCCCAGGCTGCTCCAAGCCCTGCCCAACCTGGCCTTGGACTCCTACCCACTCCATCCTAAGTAGAAATTCCCACCTGCAAAGGAGCAAATTGCTGCTGTCTGGTGGTTAAGGCACAGCTTTAGTCCTTGCTGTCAAAGAGAAGTGGGAATTTTGCCCTCTGTCCTTATGGCACATTAATTTGGTGTGGTTTGCCTTCCTCTCCTTCTCCTGCTCTGCAGGATGCTCGCTCGGGTGGCAGCAGCAGCAGGGAAGGATGTGGTCTGGAATCCTCTGCAGGGAGATTGTTTTGCCCTGTTTTCCTTTCCCTGGAGGATTGTTTTAATTGTTGAGCCATTATCTGATGACTCTGGCAATCATTTAAAGCCAATAAAGACTTGCTCCTGTCTGGTAGCTGTGCTTGGAATATTTGGGGTCTCAGGGTGTGAGGAGCCCCTCTGGGATTTATCCTTCTGCTCCTCAGGCTTGGATCCTTCAGATGCAACTTTAAAATCTTCCAGGCAAAAGGGAAGACTTGGTGAATTTCTCACCTAGGCAACGAGTGAGAATGTGGGTGGGTTTTTTTGGATGGTGATTTTGATTTAAGCTCTAAAAATCTGTGCAAAGCCTTTGGGAGTTGGGCTTGGCGTGCATTGCTAATGGATCAAATTGCTGGAGATGCTGAGGGATCACACTTCCTCGGGGGCTTAAATAAGAGCTGGAGCCCCAGTTCTGCCCTTTGGCCTCTCAGGGAGTAGGTGTGTTACAGAGAGATTTCTTGCACTCAAACTGTCTTGGATTTCCACTCTGTTCAAATTACTGTGTAATTTATACCACACCTCCTAATAAACTCTCCCTCTGCTTCCTTGGAGAATACAGCACTTGAAGTTAATTAAATAGAGGAACTCTGTGAAGCTCAGAGAAACTGGAACAGCTCTGATTGTCTGACTGTAGGAGATCATCTCAAAGAGGTGTTTGGGCACTTATTAGCAAACTGGGAAATTACATGTGAAGAAGCAGGGATTGTAGATGCTGTGCAAAATCTAAGGAAAGATCTTCGTCCAGTTCTTTAAAAAGGTGTTCAGGGAACAGAGAGGAAAAGAAAAACCCAACTGGTGAGCAATCAAAAGAAACTTAATCTGCTTCATAGAAATAGATTTGCTCTCTGTTTGGGCATAGAAGTGGAGCTTTTATTTGCATATGAAAGACTTCTTAACTCACTGGCATAGAGGCTACTGGTTTATGTTGGTTTGAAATGCAGTATTTTCAGAAGAAGATGTGACAGTCACTCAGGGGTTCTTCTCCCAGCCTTTCTGTCCTGTGATGACCTAAAACCAGGGTAGTAATACGGGGATAAATCTGAACTTTTTATTTTAAGGGGGCTCACTTGTGGTGACTTGTTTCAGATACAGGTGCTGAGGTAACCCAACAATAAATGAAACTGCTCCTCGTAGCACATTGGTTCCTGTTTGCCATAATTATGTTCTGGCGGGGGTTTTGTTCATCTTTTCTTCATCTTTTTGATTCTTTGTGTAAGCTTTATCACTCCATTGCCCTGATTTTTAATATATAATGAGTGAGCTCTTGGGAGCTTCAGCTGCTTGTTTCCTTTTCATGCCCCATCCTTCAGCCTCAGGGATCATCATAATAAATTGATTTACAAGATTTGACACTTTTATTGATTTTTTTTCTCACTTCAAGAACCTGGCCAAGATTTTTTTTTCCTTTTATTCTGACCTTTGGGCATTTGTGGCTCTTAGTTCCTACATAGCTCAGTAGTGACATTCCAAGACCCTTCTCAGTGTGCAGCCTCCATTCTGCTGGGGTTGTTTCTCACAAGAGATGAGTCCTGGAATAAAAATGAGCACAAATCCCCCGAAAAAAAAAAGGGACACAATAATCTTCATAGTGGGAGAGAAGATATTGTAGTCTAAGTACTAATTATTAGCTTTAGGCACCTTCTGATAATTTCAAGGAGCCAAGATAAGTTTGTGATTCAGCTCAGCATCTCCTGGGAGTGGTGAGATCACTTTCCTGTAAGGTATAATCAGTACAGTGTGTATTTCATAGGTGTGTTTTTAAGGACTGATAAGTGCCATTAAAATTTACCAAAACTGTTCAGCTTCTGCTTCTGTGTTAAATCTTCCCTGTCTGTGATTGTCTCTCTCTTAACTGGTTTATGAAGGAAACATTTTTGAGTCCGTTCCACTCAGCCACAAGCAATGGAGTCGTTCATTGTTGGTTGAAATTCTTCATATCTGTTTGTCCCAATAAGGCTCCAAATCAGTGCTGGGATAAATCCATTTATCGTGGGTGGGAGAATGGAGTCTGCTGTTTCCCTGGGATGGAATTACCAGGCTATTATTTCTCCTGCTTCAGGATACAACCAGACCATTAGAGAGATTCAGAGATTTTTCTTCCTATCCTGGCCAGATCCTTTATGGTTTTTGAAAATATTAGGTATTTTACTTGAAAGAGTGCCGGAGCCAAGATAAAACTATTGGGCATTTCTTGAACCTTCATCAGTCTTAGATTCCTCCCTCTTCAGTCTTTTTACCCTATCCTCCCACCAAAGGAAAAAAAAAGAAATTAAAAAGGATGAAATTGAATCCAATACATTGGAATTGCAGGGGGTATTCTATACATCACTTGGTTTATTGTTCTTTTATAGTCAAAAAGTCAAATGCGGTTATTTTGAATTAAGGATTTTGTTGCAGAGGATATAGAATAGTGATATAATACAGTAAGGAGAAAAGAAACTAAAAAATATGAGAAGAAAGAAATGAATAATTTATAAGAAATCTCTTTAACTCATTAAAATGGCCTGGCAGTCATGGAAACTTTAGGTTTTTCTTGTTGAAAAAGAAAGAATGCTTGCAGATGAACTTCTAAAAAACTAATCAAAGAAAACTTTTCTTCCTCTTTAAGTTTTTTGAAAGAGAAAATTGTTAGTCAAATAGTTCAGATGGAAATTTTTACTACAATGAAATTTAAATTTCCGTGAACAGCTGACTAAGAAGAACTAAAACTGTTTTAAAAAGTGACTCCACTCCTTGAGTTTCCAGTGACAGGTGAGTGATCTCAAAGTAATAGCAGATTTCTTTTTTTTCTGCCTCAAACGGATTTGAAGAGTCTGGGAAGGTAAGGGAAGAAATGTGGTTTTCTGTGTGGGGCTGATTTTTGGGGGCTCTTTCTGTAGGTGGAGAATTGGGGACTGAAAAGTGGCATTAATATTTAGCAAAATTCTTCAGCTGCTTCTTCTTTGTTAAAGCTTCACTCTTTGTGTTTGTGTTGTTCTCTGTAGCACTTTCTTTCAAGGCCAGGAGATTTATAGTAATGGTTCCCTTTTTTTTTTAAAATAATTTTCAAACCTTCATCATAATTATAAAAACTCAAACCAAAACTTTTAACCACACTCTTTTGTTCCTTCAGATTCTGGAAAACAGCAGGGGTGATTATTTTGGTAGGGAAACCTTCCAAGGGATGGGGAGGTGTGAGAGAACAGTGTGGGATTTCCCTTGTTGCATTTCTGAGTCACCTCCCTGAGAACACCACACCCACTTTACACCAGAGTGAAAGTGATTAAATTAATATTTAGGGCAAAGTGGGAATGCAGAGTTCTGGCTGTGGTTTTTTTCCTGAATTAAGCTGTCCCAACTGTTTCAATCGGGCTGAAATCTCATTATTGACCCTCCTTTCCCCAAAAGAACTGCTCAGTCCGTGATCAGAAGATGCTGAGCATCACACCCCATCTAGTGCCAGCTGGGGGAACTCCTGGAGAGCCTGCGGCCAAGGTCCTGGACACATTATCAGCAATTCCTGGAAAAGAAAAGAGGCAGAGTGGTGCTGAACAGTAATAACTGCAGCATCTGTCTCCTCTCTTAGGCTCTGCAAGCAAAGCAATGTGTTCCATAAAGGACCAATCCTGAAGACCTTGGAGGAGCACAGCTAAAAACAGAGTTTGATTTTCCATCTCACAGTTTTGTGATGGGTGAGATTTTTTCAACTTTTTTTAGTTCTCCAATATTTCATAAATGCATTTTTTGGGGGTATGACCCATTGATTTTAACTTCCCCTTAGCTCATTTTTTTCTACTTGCAATATAAAGCACTGATGGAACAGGTTCATGAGGGCTGGCATCCTGCAGTTATGCCAAACTATTTCTCCTTTTTCTGACTGTTATTTCTAATTTTAAAAACAGTGTGAGTATATTTTCCTGCTCCTGTTGCCATCCAGATAAATTCAGAGGAAACAAACCAAAGAAGAGCCTTCCTGTTTGAAAAGAAATCTTCCAGCTCTTGTTTGATCCATCTTTACTATCACAGCTTGGGCTTGCATTCAGCTTCTATCCATCACTTGAACTGGATTATTGTGTAACTGCTGCTCCTGGCTTTGCTCTGCCCGTAGAAGGTTGGTTTTTTTCCAATCCTTTTCATCTGAAGCTGTTCAAAAATGCCCTGAGGAGCCATTCTTGTTCAGATGGGTACCCTGAGGGTGCTGGGCGTGGAACAGTGGGGTCCCTCAGAGCTGCTCTGCAGGCGGTGTCAGTGACCTGCTGAGCTCAGAAACCTGGGCTGGGTTTGCCAGGCTCTGTCAGAGCCCCAGCAGCCCCAAAACCCTGAGATTTAGGGTTAATTCGTGCATTTACAGCAAATCCAGTGCATGTCCAAAGCACTGGGTTCACTGCATGACCCAGAGCAGCTGTGCTCTCTTCTGCATCTCTTTGTGCCCAGGAAATCTCAGGCTGGAAATCAAACAGCCAGGCTGGGAGCTGAGGCTGCTTCATTTGCACAACATCTCGTGGCAATAGAAAAGACTTAAAAGCATCAAATGGTTTCTAAGTGATTGCCTGGACTAAATATACTCCTTTGACAGATTTTTCCAGCTTTGTGCCTTTGTTTGTCGGGAAAGCACAAATGCCTGGAGAGCTCATCCCTTAACCCTGCACATCATTTGTTCTACTGCTTTGGAGGAAGATCTGTGTGAGGAAGGGATGGTGATTAAATGGAAGAAAGGGTTTTGTCGTGTGGGGTTTGGAACCAGGAGAGTCCTGACAATTAAAGGGATAATTTGGATTCTGTTGATTTAGATTATAGGGAAATCCTGTTCCAGAGTGGAGCAGGTCCCACCCACCCACCTGGAACTCTTCTTTGCTCAGCCATTTTAATCCTGTTCCTTTCCAAGGTAAGGGAATGAGCAGCAACACTTGCTGGATAAAGCCACAACAGAAAATTTAATTATAACAATGCATAATACCTTCCCAAAACCCCAAATTCCAGCCCTGTCCTGGAATCTCAGCTTTATGGGAGATAGGGAGATTGAAGCTCTTAATCAAGAACTGGGCTCTGGTAAGGGAATAAATCACAGAGACTCCATTTTCTTCATGGTGGAAAAAGGCTAGTCTTTATTCACATAATACACATAATTTTAGACAGTTGTAATAATATAATAATAACAGTTATAATGTTATTATACAGTTATAATAATTTAAAATTATTTATTCATGATATAATATATAATAAATACATTTATATAATGTATAAATATATGTTATATAATAAATATATAATATTTATTATAGAATATATAATAAATTTATTATGTCATATGTAACTATAATATAAATATATATTATATAATATATGATATAGAAATAACTACATAACAAATACTATATGTTTATTTTTATATAATATATAATGATGATAATATAGAATGAATATATTATATAATATCTAATACATAATTTATATATTATATAATATATAAATATATATAATGTAATATTGTATAATAGGTAATATATTAATTATATCATAATTATATAATAATAATTTATACAGCTGTAATAATAGACTTAATTTTATGCCATTTTACAGCCCTGTGTGTGACTCCCATTGGTCAGCAGCTTTCTTGCCAATCCCTTTATTGGTCAGTACAAGTTGTTATTCTGGATTTATTGGTCACTCAAACCCCGGTGTGTTGGTGCTGAAAAGTTGTTTGTGAGAGAGAGTTTTCATTTTTCTGAGGGTGCACAAACAGTTTATCCAGGTGCTGGTTGTTTTTGCCCAGGAATAGATTGTTGTGTTAATGAACTGCTCACACCAGGATTGCTTCCACATGGGAACTGCAGAGGGATACCTTGACAAGGCCAGACAGTGATTCCAGGAGAGCAGGACTGATTTTCTGGAGCCTTTCTTTATGATTTTTGACCTGACTGCAACGCTCTGGTGCTGTGCCCATGTAATTCCAGCTGGGATCTGTGTTTGGGCGGTGCAGCTGAGCAATCCCAGCTCTGCCCACGGCGGCACCGGGAGGATTTCACACCCGTCCTCAGGTGCTGCTCTAAGGCACAATGGGATTTCATGCCTTTGCTTCTCCATGCACGGCTTTGACTCAACAGAAGGACTCCTTTAAGATCAAAGATTTCTTTACGAGCAGATGAGAATTAATTGAACCTAAACCCAACTGCACAGCTATTCCAAATAAGCTAAAACCTGGGAAACAACAAAAAGCCCCAAGATACCCTATTTATCCATTACCATGCCCTGGTTTTATCTTTAACAATGTTGCTGGTGTTCATGTTTTTCCCATTGAAAGTCATTTGGGTAATGCCTGGCATCCTAAATAACAGCTGAGATTTTATTTTTTAACAGAAAGTTCCTATATTTTTAAACTGGCCATGCACCATAATCTTTTGTAGCTGCATGAGGAGCTTATTTCCAAAATATGTGGTTGTAAAATATTTTTAAGGCTTTCTCCAAACTTCTTTTGATAAACAGAAGGCCAATCAATGTGTGAATTTTTTTTATATGCACTTACACGCCTCTGAATAGAAATTTTAAGTTTCATGTGCTGCTCTTTAAAACATTCCTAGATCTTTTATATAAAGAGTAGTCAGATTTTCTTTTAGTTGTTTTTCTAAGCCTCTTCTATTTTTTATTCCTAGCAAAAGAAATCTCTAGCTTTGTTACTGCGTCTGGCAGCTCACAAGAATGCAAAATTCAAATGAAATTCAGAGTTTTTACTCCAGAACTTTACTGGATTCAGCAGGGCTCTGGGATGCTGCATAATTTTTCTAGAACAAAATGCAAAGAGGAGTGATGTAGCTGGGAAAACTGACAGCACTGGTGTTTTATGAAGGCAATGCTTGTAGTCTTCATTTCTGCTGGAGGGCACAGAAGAAATCCTGGGTTGTGAAGAGGAAGAAGTGGAAATTTTGGAGGTTTTTGTGTTCCAGTGACAGAAGTGAAACCACTTGTTCAGGAAAGTGAAGCAGCCACTTTAGAGAGGGGCTGGTTGTGCTATTTCACAGCTGCTCTGGTGATTTTCAGTGTCTCATCCTGCTCCACTCTCTGACCATGCTTTGGCCCCAAAGTGACACCACTTGAAATTTTCTCATTATTTCATTGCCAGCTCTAGGACAAAACTTGTAATTTCCAGCTGTACATGGTTTTCCTTCCTCTCATGAGGTAGCAATCCAAGAGAGAGGCAGTCCCCCTGTAACTGCCTCAGCTCCTGCAATTCCTGAGGATATTCTGATGAGATAAATCACTGTGACAACTGTGTGTGAATGCACCTTGACAGATGCTGGAGTTTTGGGAGGGCTCAGAGCTAGACATCCCACACCTCCCAATGGTTCCCAAATATAAACCATTCCTACAAACTGTGCCTGGTTTTTCCACTTCACTACTTTATCTTCTGTTTGGATTATTTATTCACATTTGTGGTGTCAATAATGTTGTATTGACAATAATGTTGTGTGCATGTAAAATGCTCAAATATCTCAAGGAAGTCAGGAAGTCATCAATTTATTGCTTTTGCCACATGATGTTTAAAGCTCTGCCTACCAAGGCACAGAGCTGGGGGATTTTTGCTGCTTTTCCTCCCCTCCCCTTGGACAAAAAGGAAAGACACAGCTTTTGTGCACAGCCTGTGCCTGTATTTGCCTTTTCCTTGGCTACAGCTCAAGCCCTTGAACTTGTGACATTCTTTTGCCTCCCTGGATCTGTTTCAAGATTAAACTGTGGAGTGTGTCAGCTCTTCAATGGGAATAGGCTTTAAGTTTTCTCCCAGAACCTGTTAGGAAGATGATTTACCTTCTGCCCTAATTGTTTTCCTCCTCAAAAAGTTTGTCATCTAAAAAAGAACAAAGCTACCAAATATAGCTGAAGAGTCAAAACAAATAATCTCAGCCTGACCTTTATTGGCCTCAACAATTTAGCAAATACAAATGATGGTGCAAATGTGGAACTGTGCCCAGTTTGCAAACACAGAGCTTCTGTCCAGGGCTCTGTTGTCTGGCAGCATTTTCTGGGTGAAATTCTGAGATCTTGGAGTGAGACAGGAGGTCTGAAGTTAATTCCAGTTCTGATCTCTGCCTGGGGACTCTGCTGGGTGCCTGGGACTCGTGTTCTTCCCATCCCCTGCCAGTGATGCTGCCCAGGGATTTCCTTCCCCAGGAGGAGATTGGGTTCTTGGAAGAGCTGGGAAGGTTCCCCACATGGTTCAACCCTGAGCTCCTGCCTTCACTAATGAGTCTCTTCATTAACATGGCTGTCTAATTAGCCACAGACAGAGGTCTCCTACTTTAATTCAGCTACACAGGGCTCCTTGGAAGGCTGGCTGCACGAGTTCTGCCTTGCCAGAGAGGCTTGGGCAGCTCTGTACAGGAGCAGCCCTTTCTATGACACTACAAAACGGGAGTGGGGTGAAAATATGTTTTTTCCAAAGTAATCTGCCATAATTACATTTCCAGGTTGTTACAGCTTTTGCAGATCAGACCTTCCCAGGTGAGCCAGTGGTTTAAAAGCAGGCACCTGAGCACTTTGGAGATCCATTTCTCACCTTTTCTTTTAAAGGGAAGGGGCTTTCATTTTCTCAAATTTTCTTTATTTTCTTTTAAAGGGCAAGGGTTTTTAATTTCTGACTTTTTTTTCTTTAAGGACGAGTGGCTCTTTGTGCTTTGCTCTGAGGGTGCCAGTGCTGTTCGGATGAGTTCAGTGGGCACAGCTCTCTCCTGTGTGCTCAGTGCTCTTTGCTCTTGTCCCTTCAGCTTCTTCCAAGGACTTCTCCAAGAGAATCAGAGTTTGATTTCTGCCTGAACTGGGACAGATTTCATGTGGGAACCCAGTGCTGGAGTGTTTGGTTTCTGAGCCTCTTGAGGGACCCCCATGCAGGTTCTAATGGGGAACTGCAAAAGAACCTGTTGGGGTTTCTTGCTTTGCCAAACCATCCTCCCTTTGCAGAACAGGCTTTCCTGGTTATTTTGGGGTCTGACCTACAGGATGGAAATCATGTTGGAATGAATTTCAGCATGTCCCGCAATGCTAGGAGTCAGCAGTGATTTTTTGCCAAGTTGGAAATAGAGAATTAGGAAAAAAGCCCTGATAAAGCATGAACAGAATTGTCTGTGGTAACACCTGGGCTGAGAGTGCTGAGGAATTTGGGTTAATAAGCTCTGCCTGCTGGGCTGCCTAGTTTTAGTGCAAATGGCTGTCTGCTCAATGAATCCACTGCTGAGTTCTGCGCTCCCTTCCTCAGGCCCCAAAAGAGGTTAAGAAGCCCCAGGAACGTTCTGCTGAGTGTCTTGGGCCGGATTCATGGATGTGGCCTGGCTGTTTGGGGCTGCTCTGCTGATGCAAAGCAGCCATAAACCTGGATTAGTGCAGTGCAGCAGCGGGAGGCTCCAGCACAGAGACAGGATGGCTGCAGCTTGCTCTGATATTTGTTCTCTCAAACTCTGCACATATTAATTGTTCAACTTAATACAATTGTGATTTAGTGCAGTTCAGCTCTTCTGGGAGTCATGAATGTAATAAAATGCTGATTTTTTTTTTTTTTAAGAGGCCTGGACCTAGAGGTAAGTCTTCATCTGTTTTAATTAGTTATTTCTCATAGCCTTAAGGGGCCTGCCCTTAGCAGGGCAGGATGAAAATGTCAAATCCTGTATCTGCAATTTTACCCAAATCCGAGAGAACAAGAATGAGCACTTGCTGCGTGTCTGTGGAAGGAAGAAGGAAAAATAAGATTATTTGCATTTTTAAAATTTATTTTCAAAAAAGTTGTATTAATTTAGAGTCGAAGAGTGCAAAGAGTGTGAAATCTCAGAGTTTGGGGTCAGCCCTGACCAGCACCTCGGGCTGAGCCCTCGGGGCAGTGGGAGTGTCTTGTCCTGCAGGATGAGGCTGTCACAATGCCCACCATGAAATAGTGAGCAGCTGGCATTAAACACATTGTAAAATGGAAAGCTTTATTTCCAAACTCTTAAAGTTATATATGAGCCCATTCCAAGGAGAGAATGGAGCATGCATTGCAGTGGGAAGATAAGGCTGGGCTTCCTGCTCCCCACTCCAACACAATGTTTTATACCATCATTTTCTCCTTATTATATTTTATTTGCACTCTATTTCAGCACAATGAACTAAATCTTGGGGGACATAAAAGTTCTAGAAGTGCCTAATAACCAACTTCTCCCCTTTGAAATGCCACATAAGTTAAGTAAACAGAGCCAAAGTAGTTAATATTTTGTTTTCTTTGTAACTACCAGCCCCTCTTTACAGTTGTGCCCTTTGCTTTTGTCCAAAGAACAGACAAGGAACAGAAGACAGAATTTAGTAACTTTAACACAGAGTAAACTCATGACCTCAGTGACTTTTGCTTGTATTCTTTAATTGCTTTTTAGTACAGAATTGATGGTATTGAAGATTAAACTCCTAAAGCACTAGAATCCAGTTCTCAGTGATGAATTTGCCAACTTCCCCCATCACACTGGGTTAAATACAAGTGATCTCATGTGTGTGCCCTTCCCCTTTTTTATGTAGCTTTGGAGAAACACTTTGAATTTACATAATTTAAAGGCAATCCACGTAGAAAACAATATTATTTACTTTGTTCCTTATGCTGATTTTATTCTCCTGGACTAGTCCCAGGCCAGATTCAATGCTGAGCTCTCCAGAGCTGAGCTTTGGGAAGCTGAGATGAACAATCCAGCAATGTCTGTAGCTCTTTACAGTCATTCTTGTTCTCTTCATATTCAAAGCATCACTCAGGGCTTGTTTATATGCATTACTGTACCTCTTTAAATGAAGGTGTAATTTAAATCAGTTTCATTAAGCTGGTCCAATCGGCTGCTCAGCCACTCTTATTGCAACATAAACTAACTTTATTTCATGTTATTGTAAATCAGCCAGGAACATTGTCAGCTTAAAATGTAATAATCCATTAAATTAGGCTAAAATTGAAACATCCTCACAGGAGTTTGGGCTGCCATGTACCCACTTAAATTAGCTGGAGCAAGTTTATGTGCACACAGAGAATTAGAAATGGAATCCAGCACCTCCTGTGGTAAATTCCATCACCTGGGGCCAGTCAGTGTCTGAGGAATTGGGATGCAGAGTTGTCAGAGCAGTGCCAGTGCTCAGGACATGTCTGGGGACCAGATCTCCCTCCTGAGTTTGTTCCTTCAGCTCCTCAGAGGTTCCCTTGCTTTGGGTGCTGTCACCAGCCCAGAGATGCTCTGGAGGTTTCCAGCTCCCCACTTGCCAGAAGCTTCCTCTGCATTTTCCTTCTGACTCTTAGATGTGGATGGAGAAAGAGCCTCATGCCAGACGTGGTGGCTTTGCAGGAGAAATGAGCTGTGGTTTATTAATCACACAGAATTCCCAGAATCACTGGGTTGGAAGAGACCTCCAAGATCATCCAGTCCAACCCAGCCCCAACAGCTCAACTGAACCCTGGCCCCCAGTGCCACATCCAGGCTTTGTTAAACACACCCAGGGATGGGGACTGCACCACCTCCCTGGGCAGCCATTCCAATATTTTACCACTCTTTCAGTGAAAAACTTCTTCCTGACATCCAACCTAAATTTCCCTTGGTGCAGCTTGAGACTGTGTCCTCTCTTTCTGGCAGTTGTTGCCTGCTTTGCCCCAGAATTTTTAGGAGGGAAATATTCAGGTACAAAGTGGTAAAAATCACCTTTTTTTTATCTGGGAAATTCCCAGCTCCAGCTGTGCTTTGGCACAGCTCTCATCAGCAGAGAAATACTCCAGTATTTCTCTTCCTTACTACTTCTGATTTCTTCTTTGAGTTGCCACTTTAACCGAACTGTGCGTTCAGCAACATTTACTGATTTAGCCACTAAACTTTCCTTTTGCTACTTGAAATGAGTGTATGAAAGATGCATTTTGGGGGCTGTGGTTTTCCTCCACCTAATTTAGGTCCAAGTTTTTGTTTAACTTGACTCCTTCAAAGCTGAGGAGAAAGGGGCAGAGGAAGGGATGGAGAAGGTCCCTGGTGGTACCAAAACTGAAAGCATCACTGAAGGCATCACTGAAAGCATCACTGAAAGCATCACTGAAGGCATCACTGAAGGCATCACTGAAAGCATCACTGAAAGCATCCCTGGGCTCTCCAGAGCAGCACTCCAGCTGCTCAGAGCAGTGTCATTGTCATTGTCATGCTCACAGCAGCTAAAAAGCTCCAAACCTCAGCCTCACCCCGGGGGCAGCTACTTGGTGTCATATTGATACTAACCAAGCAGAAACTAAAGCAAATACTCCATGTTTTGTTTGTTGTGGATCGGCTTTTTTAAATTTTTGATTTCTCATGGTTCCATGTCAGCAGCAGTGAGAACATGCAGACAGCTTTTTCCTGTATTTTATTTTTGTGTGCTGTGAAAAAGCACAAGAGGCATTTAGGCTTCAGTCACTCCCACTGCTTATGTGCTGGGTGTGATTTGCATCAGAATAGGTATTTTTCCTTTTTATCTGTAAATTCATTTACATAATATTCATCAGTATGCAAGCTGTGCTGGTGAAAGGATTGCTGACATGTGGAGAGATACCTCAGGTTTTCAGCTTATTGTTCAGGCAACAAGTATATGAAGGTGCAGGTTGCTAATTATCGTGTACACCTTGTCAGTTCCACGGGCTTTATCCTATAGAAAAAGGGCTTTATTAAATTTCTGCTGCATTATTTTGTCATCAGCAACCCTGAAGTATTGGGCTATGAGACTTTTTTTAGTAGGAAAAAAAAAAAAGCCAGCATCAATGTCAAGATGAAATTGAACCCAGGCTCTTGACAGGCAAATCTGTGAACTTTGGGAATACCTGACTGGAAGCCCCAAGTACATTTCATATCCCTCAGCCAGCTTAGATAATGAAACATTTAAAACAAAAAAAAGTTAAAATATTTGCTGTGTTGTTCATGGGAGGTTCTAGAAAGGGAATGCTTGCTTCCATCAGTTTCTGAATTCAGGTGGGGTTTGTCCCAGGTGATTTAGAGTCTGAGGATCCCTTGCCTTGGGTTTAATAGTGCTACATCAGGAGGTACAGAGAAAGTTGAGTTACTTTTGTGCTCAAGCTGCCTGAAGAAAAATGATGTGTTAAAGGGTAACAGAACTTTTGTGAACTTTGAATATTTCATAGTTGGAAAACCAAATAGTTTTTAATTTCTATTTTTTTTTAAAGAAATGGAAGTTCACTGCTAGGTTAGTTGCCTTTTGTTTCATTGATGACTTTTGCTTTGAATTTTAGGATGAATGAAGCTCTCAAATGTTTATATGTTTTAAAATGTTTTTTCTCAAGGAGAACATCGGTGTTATGCATCTTCAGAGACCTTTGCTATTTAAGGAGGCTTTCTTGAGCTTAACTCTTTTACTGTTAGTTGTGTACATCTTTTGAATTTTGATTTCTTTGTGATATTTTCAATGTACCTTAAGCTGCTGTACAGAAAAGAGGCCTTTGTCTGCTCTCCCTTGTAGGCACTGATTCTTCAGTGACCCCAAATCTCAGTAGGATGAGGAAAAATCTTGGATCCAACCCAAAATATTTGGCTGGTGCCCAGACCCTCCCGTGGCACCTGCAGCTCTGCTGTGTAGTCAGGAATTTCTGGTGCTGTGGGATGGAGGGGTTAAACTCGGAGAAGTTAAAATGTGCCATGGAGCACAGATTGTTTATGGGAGGATTCCAGGTTCAGCCTCACTTTTTAATCCCCAGGGGAGCCACAGCCTCCAGTTTTTGTGGCTTCCTCACCACATGAGCTCCTGCACTCCGAGGCTGGAATGCTGCTTTTGGCTTTTTACAGCACACTGTAGAAAAATGAAATAACGTGGAAAGAACAAAATGCTCTGGATAATCTGGATATTCAACAGGAAGGGGGGAAAAAATCCCCAATGAGCCAACAGTAAAGAAAAGCACCCCCTCTTTTCTTGTCTTTTGGAGCAAGAATCCTGGTTGCTCTTGGCATTCTTGGGATGGCAGCAGGTGAAGAGGAGCAATCCCTGCGCAGGGCTTATTATTGAAAATTAATAATTAAATTCTTATTGGTTTAAATTCTGAGTTGGCCTTTCCTCTCGCAGAAACAAAAATGCACTTAAAAAAGCAGGAGGTGCATCAATTAAAGTCTCAAATAATGAGGTTGGACTCCATGATCTCAGAGGTCTTTTCCAACCTTATTCAGAGAATCACAGACAGCTTTTGAAGTCATAATTAGTGACAACATTCATAACTGAGGCAGTTGTTTTCTTTGCAAAGTTGAGCAGCAATATTCAGACCTTTCTTGTCCTCTGTGTATATTTTTTAAATCAGATATGCATTTTAAGGCTTCTGTTTGTCAAATTTTGTCTTTGTTACTATTCTGGCCAAGCTGTTTATTTTTGCCAAGCAGCTGATACCTGGTTGATTTATTAGATGTGCTGCCAGCTCAACTCCTTATTCTATTAACTACTCATGTCTTGAATTTATTTGACAGTGCTGATGAAAGTGGGAAAATTGGTGTAATTCCATCTGCTCAAGCCAATTCCTACAGAGAGAGCTGAATTGTGGCTTGGAGGAGAGCTCCTGTCCCCTTCATATGAAAATGTCATCCTTTGGTACAGCTGAGCTTTAAGAATTCAGAGATCTCAGAGCAAAACAAGTGGATGTGGCACTTGAGGGTGTGATTTAATGGGGAACATGGCTGATGGCTGGACTGGATGAGCTTAAAGGTCTTTTCCAGCCTTAATAACTCCATGATTGTGGGATTCAGTGCTGGACTGTATGTGCCCATATTTATTTGTGATAATAATAAATAATAATAATTTTTGGGCAGGTATTGAACAAAAGAAGGGCTTGAATTTCTTTGATCAAAGACAAGACTCCACTCTAGAAGGATTTATGAGGAAGATCCTTGTGCTGAAATGAAAACTCTCCAGCAGGTGCCTGGGCTCTTAGAGAACATCCCTAAACCTCTCCTTCTGGAGAACAGCAGCTGAACATGCCCTGGAAAATGTTAATTTTCCTTAATAACTCCATGATTGTGGGATTCAGTGCTGGGCTATGTGTGTCCATATCTATTTGTATTAATAATAATAATTTTTTGGGGCAAAAGAAGGGCTGGGAGTTCTTTGATCAAAGAGAGGACTCCACTCTAGAAGGATTTATGAGGAAGATCCTTGTGCTGAAATGAAAACTCTCCAACCTGAGCTCTTAGAGCATGTCCTTAAACCTTTCCTCTGGGAGAAACAGCAGCTGAACGTGCCCTGGAAAATGTTAATTGGGCTCTGCCCCTCCGTGGTTTGAATCAGGGAGATGCTGATGCCTCATCCCAAGGGAATTCCCATTATTGGGCTCCCCAGTTCAATCAGGACTATGGGCACCTCTTTTATTGGAAGATCTGGCTGGATCAATCAGTTCAATCAGCAGATGGTGAAGCTCAGTCCCCAGGGAGTGTGGAGAAGCTGCTCCTGCTCTGTGTATGCAATGTGAGTGTGAAATTATAGAAATGTTTATTGAGCCAGTAAAGGCTGGAGTTGGGAATGGAATGGCTTCTGTCTTAAATGGGATCTCATAACACCAGGATCAATAAAACCCTTATGCCAAGTGAATCCTAAAGGTGATTGTGTATCTCTGAGCTGTTTGCTGCCTGCTTTATGTTCTCAACTTGGTGCAGCTACAAAAAACCCACCAAAACCTCTAATTTAAGTAAATTTCTTTTCATCTTGGCTTGACAAATGAAGCTCTTTTGAAGGTATCATGTACTTGAATACATTTAAAGGGTGACAAGGTCTTATCTATTTTGGAAGAGTGTGAGGTTGGAAATGATAAGATTTGATTTAATTTATATTTAATTTGCAATGCATATTCGTTTTGTATATATAGTTCAAATTACATACTCATGTAGTATACATCCTTAATTTGTCCTGCATATTTATTTTGTAAATGGTATTAACTTTGGGTTTAATTTTTTCAAGAAGCAAGGCAGCTAAAGATCACATTTTTTTGGCTTTATACCTGCATTAACAGGTGGGAGGCAGAGCTCTCTGGGCAGTTTGGAGATGTGGCTCCTCTCAGTTCTTCACATTCTGTGAAACCACTTGGTGAGTTCTTCCTTCTTCCACTCCTAGTTCCATGGTCTTTTTTACTGTCTGGCCTCCATGCAGAACGTTTTTGGCATGTGTGTGAGACACCCAGGAGGAATTTTAATAGGGATAATTTTTTATCAATTCAATGTGAGTCATAAATAATTGTTCAGTAGCAGAGTGTTCATTGCACTCTCCAAAGCTTCCTTCTTCCTCCATGACATTTTATGGAATGCTGACTGATCGGAAGGATTTTGAAATGACTGAAGCTTTCCTCTCCACCATTTGTGAACATTTATGCATTATTAATCCATGCTACAAAACTGGTGAAGTACTCAGTTTATTTTTACAGCAGTGGAATACAAATAATTTTCACTCGCGAATGGAATTTCCTCTCACTCTACAGGGTGTTTTTTACACTGCAAAAGTTCTTCTAGACTTCTTGTATGTTTATAATTGTGTTGGAAAAAAAGCAGAATCAATCATCTGGAAAGATTGATGTCAAAAGAAATTAAATAATAGCCTCAGTTCTTCATATTTTGTCTTGTTTCTGTACAAGAGCTGAAAACTGAAACTTGTAAATATGCATCTAAAGATGCCCAGTGCTAATTTTATTGTGTGTAGGATGGACTGAGAAAATCAACAAGGATTTGGGCTGTACAGTCTCTTTCTCATTAATACATTTTGGCTTCTGGAATAATGTACTGGGAGGATGGATCAAGATAAGTGTTGCAATGCATTTCCATTGACAAGAAAACACTGTCAGGAAAATTGCTTTATGTATATATTTATACACACTTAAAAAATACATATGCATGAAAATAGCAAAATGTGTCTCCAAGGCTGAATCAGTGCCTTAAGCAAGGAGTGTTCAGGTGTTTTGACAAGGGGAGTGTGGGTCTGTGTACATTTACATTACTTCTGAAAAGCTTCAAAATGCCTCTTCTTCCATCTCATTCCCCCTCAATTCCCAGTGTGCCTTTCCCATCCCAGTGGCTGAGATTCTAATCCCAGAGTGATCGGTGTGTGGGAAGAGACCTCAAAGCTCATCCATGGGCAGGGACACCTTGCACTGTCCCAGGTGATCCTTGTCCAGCCTGGCCTTGGACGCTTCCAGGGATGGGGAGCCTGGGAAGCTCTCTGGAGCTGTTCAGCACCAGGCTGGATGGTCTTGTAGCTCAATCTTCTGTGCTTCCCTCTTTTTACTCACTTCCTGAAGAGTTCTGAGTCCTATCCAACCTTTAAAGTTCAGATTATATTACTGAGAACTTCCTCTGCTTCTGTCGTTTTGCATCCTCAAAGAGGGCTCTGCCCCTCTCTGCTCCTCAGCTTTCCCCACTTTTCTTTCCTTTCTCTGCTCTCTCCTTCCTCTTCTCCATTTTATCCTCCTGCCTTTGAGCTGAGCAGCAAATATCCTCATGATATTTACAGGAGGAGTAGTATTTGGACAGCTCTTTGTTTGGTATTTCCATTGGAAATACCACAAGCAGTCATGTTTCCATGATATTTCCATTGACATTAACTTCAGGACGACTTCCTTTAATCAGGTTTAGTGGGGAGGAAGCTTCATATTCCTTGTCAGCTTTGTGTGTTTGCTTTGTCCCTTTTAAAATCATGTGGCAAATGAACCAGGAGGAAAAGATCACAATCAGTTGGCTTGTCTTTATTCAGAGTGAAAACTAAAACAAATGTAGCTTCAGCAGCAGCTCGTGTACAGGGAGAACATATTGAGGTGATTTAAATATTTATAGATGTAAAAATCTTCAGCTGCTGAAAGACTGCATGAAAGAGGAGGCATCTCCTAAGGTTTGAAAACTAACAAATAACGTGACATGAGGTTTGAATTGTTGTCCAGGTATAAAATGCCTTATTTTAAGGCTTGACTTGTAATTAATTCAATCAACATCATCAACATTTATAGGCTAAAAATTCAACTTAAGCTATGGTGTTCTGCATAAAAGTTCTATCAACAACAAACCAAAACACCTGAAATGTTGAATTTATTGAGAAAAAGTGGGCTTGTACTGAGACAAAACATTAGTTTTAATCCCTGAAGAAGAAGTAAATAGATTATATTGGACAAGAATTGAGAGTAATTAACTTCTGCATTTCCACTGTGCAGCTGCAGTGCATGGTGCCTGGAAGAACGGTTTTTGTGGAATTAGGCAGGAGACCTGGATTCTGTTCCTGGCATTTTCACAAATTTACTGAATTTCTCCAAGTCAGTCATTTAATCTCTCTACTAAAGTAAAATAACTTCTCTACTTCATGGGAATATGAAATGAATATTAAATTAATGACTGGGGGAGCCAGGAGCAATGTTGGCTGTGCACATGTTTAGCTAAATCAATGCTTTAGGATGCACATTTGCATAAAACCATACTGGAAAATTAGTCAGAGCCAGCCAGGCAGTCTGGGTTTGGCCTGGGTAATATTTTACCTTAATTTGCACCTGACAGAAGTTATAGGGCCAAATGCATTGGAAGGTGGCTGAAATATTGCCCAGTTTAAAAGGAAATGCATCTTATTGTAGCAGGTGCTCGGTAAAATATCAGTGAATTAAGATATTGATCCATTCAGGCCATTTGAAGCTCCTCAGATTCTTCCCAAGGACTTTGACAGGATTTGGGGTTGTTTGGGAGCATTGGTGTCCTGTGATGACTGGAATCCATCTGACACCACAACCCTATTTTTACCCACAGTCTCCTGAAAGGTGAGCTCAACACAACACAGAAGAACAGAATAGAAAGGAAGATGAAAATATTTTGCAGTATTGAGACAGCAACGTGATTTTCAGAACAGGAGCTCCAATTTTATTCATGGTTTTTAAAGGAATTTTGGAATTTTCCTTTGATCTTATCCCATATTTTTGAAGCTTCAGAAGTCCAAGAGTTCCTGTGAAAATCCAGCCAGTGCAAGGAACCTTCAAAGGAGGAGGGTAGGTTTAATGGGATATTGGGAAGGAATTGTTCCCTGAGAGGGCTGGAATTCCCAGAGAAGCTGCGGCTGCCCCTGGATCCCTGGAAGTGCCCAAGGCCAGACTAGATGGGGCTTGGAGCAGCCTGGGACAGTGGAAGATGGGATGGGATGGGATGGGATGGGATGGGATGGGATGGGATGGGATGGGATGGGATGGGATGGGATGGGATGGGATGGGATGGGGTTTAATGTCCCTTCCAACCCAAACCATCCTGGCATTCTCCAAGGAGCAGGAGCACTGTTTTTCCAGAGCATAGTTAAGAAAATGCCATTAGATAGGGAGAAGATGAGGATCTTGAAGCCTGGATAAGCTTTGGCTAAAGACCTTTCTGGGATGCTCCAGCCTCTTCAGCAAACTTGCTCTGCATCTTTTAATGCAGAACGTGGTGCCTTTGCATTAACATGCTGCAGTGTTCTTGTATGCCTTTTAATCAATTTTTTAATGAGAAGATAATTATGTTCTATGCCTTTAATCTGACAGATCTGACTGAAATTGTCTAGCAGTTCCAGAAATTCCTGAGGAGCCTGCATGCAACCCACAGACCTGGAGAAAAGTCAGCTATACTTTTAACTCAGATTATTTTATGTTTTGGTTTTCTACTTTTAACTCAGATTATTTTATGTTTTATTTTTCTTCTCGTTAATTCAGCCACCCCAAATGATGAAATAAACCCCAATATTTGGAATTTGTGTGACTCACCTGCTCCTTCTCTGCTGGCTTTCCTGCTTATATTTTTGATGTTGCCATTGCCCAGCACATTGAATGGGGAAAAACTAAAAATCCCTTGGATCAATGTTCAGGTGATGGACCCTGAGCTCTGTGCTGTGATTCAGAGTCAGAACAAGCCTGGGGAAGTCAGAGGTGCCAGGGATGGTGTTTATTCCTCAGAAACACAAATGTCAGCAGCAGGAGGGTTATTTTAAACACTCCACCTCTCTTGACAAAGTTGTGACAGGCTGGTGAGACCTGTGAAGTCACAGGACAGCTTAATTGGAGATGAAGATTTGTGTCTGAGGGGGAGGAACAGCGGTGACAGATCCAGCTGGAACCAGAGCTGGATCAGCTGGGTGAGCGCCTTTGACAAGACCCTCTCCATTCACTCCTTCTGTACCTTCTTCTGCACCCTCAGGGAGCTCAGCTGGGGCTGGTGTTTCCCCAGCACCTCTGCGCACCCCGAGGTTCCATCAGTGACCTCTCCTGTCCGATCTCTGCTGGAAACACAGGATCCTTCCCCTGGGATGGCCTCCAGTGAAGCTGAAGAGATCAAGGTCATCTAAAGAGCTCATGCTCTCTCTTCCCCTCACTTTGGAAGGTACTTTGTAAACCGCTATCATAAATTTTAAACTTGTGACTGGAAGGATGCCCAGTCAAAGCCTTTGAGTGATCAGATTAGTTTACATAAGACTTTTTTCCCCCTCACTTAAAAAGGAAGTGCTGGGAGCTATCATTGAGGCATTTGCTTAATCAAAAGTGTTTCAAATGAAACAATTTTGTTGTCTGAAATTGAAGAAATGACAAAAAAAAAAAAAAGAGAAAAATCATGCAAGATGTAATTTAAGGAGGGGAAGAAAAAATAATAATCTAGCAGTGCACTGTAACAGGATTTCCTTATCAACCCCTTCCCAGATGCAGTCACTGTCATTTAGGCCATGCCAGTGACTGGTCTCATGCCAAGCTAATACAAGTTGGTTCCACTTGTCACCCTTTCAATTTCCCAGCTGGACTCCTTTTTAAAGGGCATATTAGCATTATCAAGGTAATCGTTAAGATATGTCTTGGTTTTCTTTTAAATCTGTTTTTTTTTGTTGTTGTTTGTTTGTGTTTATAAATCATATTAGTGGAAAAAATAATCAAGTGCTGGGAAGAAAAGAAAAATGTTATTATCTTTGGGTGGCATCAGATGTTATGCTCTCAAATTAAATGTATTTTCTTCTCCTTTGAAAAGAATGTGAGGTATCTTTTCCAACACAGAAATCACTTACACGGGGTGCCCTTTTGCAGTGCTGAATTCAAGTAATGTCTATCCCTGGTTATTAAATCAATTATTTGGAAAAAAAAAAAAGCCATTCCTCATAACTTTTAGAAGATCCTAATTTTTGTATTCAAAATTGCAAACACTCAAAAATTCAATATTCAAAGCAACAAAAGATCTTACTTGTTTTTCCATCGATAATTGTTATAAATTCTAAAAGTAATTTTTAGGCTTTTCGTCAGACCTTTTAAAAATTGCAGTGTTGGAGAGGCCTTGTTGGTGATGTTCTGTTCATATATTATACATTCTCTTTGTTCTTTAGTGCTTACTGAGAAAATTAATGAAAATCTCTTGGTTACCCAGAGATATCCTTAATGGTGTTTTTCACAGAGATCAGGGTTTGTGGAGTTAAAGATACTGAAGATGGGGTTGGAGACAGGAAGTTGCCTTTGGGAAGGAAGGATGAGCATGATGCCTCGGGTTTGAGCTTTTCTGATTTTTCACATTCTGTGCTTCTTTAGTGTGTGGGTCTGAGCTCCGTATCAGGGGATGGTGAGCTGTGTGCCCAGAGCAGGGAGACAAAACAATTCCTGCTCCAGCTGGGCACCAAGGACAAATGAGCCAAATCTCAGCCCAGGAGCACAAACCCCGTGGGCTGCAGAGAGAAAAACAAGCAGGGTGGGACTGCAGGGGCTAAAGCTGGGATGGGACAATGAACTGCAAGGTGCAAATGGAGCAGAGCTGATCCCAGGGAGAGACCCCGGGAGCGCTTGTGCATTTTGGGGCCATTTGGGTTCATCTTGGGTGCAGCCCTGGCTGGGCTCTGGTGCTGCCCAAGGTGGATCCATGGAGGAGATCCTTGGGATAAATCCCTGCTTTATTCTGGGACTCTGCCCAGCCCCTGCTCCAGGGCAGCCTGCACAAGGCATCAGACAGAGGTGGCTCCACTGAGGAACCATTTTCAATACTGAATATTGGAAATTGCTCCTCCCAGAGCAGTTCAGTGTCAGGATGCTCTGGGAGCTGGAAAGGAAAGCTGTCCTCCTGGAGGAGAGGAATGAGGATGCTGAGGAAGAGGGAAAACTGAATTTAATGTCTAGATTTATTTGGCTCTCTTTATTTTAACATATTCTGTATTGGAAACTATGTAACAAATACATTTCTTAAATCTTTATTCCTTCTTTTGTCATTTCCCTTTTGTTTTCCTCTTTTCCCCTTTGTATCCAAATGACCTGTTTCCATCCTTAATGAGATAACCTCTTTTGTTAATGATTTCAGAGCTGAATGGGCTCCTGCTGATTATGCAGCTACAGAAATATTTCCACCTGAGAAGGAGTTGGAAAGGGAAGAGGTTGCTGAGCCCTTCAGCTGCTGCTGAATTTTCAGACACAAACTCAGCCTCTCCTCTCTTTCCTTCAGCCACTCCCTTCTCCCCCTTCTCTGGGCATCAATCTTTCTGAAAGCAAAACTTCCCTTGGCGAGAAAATAAGCCATTGCTTGCTTTATTTTAACCTTTCCTGTCATTTCCCAGATCATTTAATGGTGGGAAATTTTATTTCATCTGTCCATCCATGTATAAAATTATCTCACTAAAGGCTGCTATTTTTTTCTTCTCTGTTTTTCCATTAAGTACCTTGAAGTCAGTTGAATTTTGCCAGTATAAGACCAGGACTAATGAACACTGCTGATATTTATTCTTACTTTCACTTGAGTAAATCTAAAGGAATTCCTAGAAAATTGATAGGAAATCTGCTGCTTATCTCCACAGTATTTTATTTGTATTTGATTAAAAACATTCAGCTTAACTCCTATCACTTTAACAACATTTTGAAAAATATATTCAAGTTTTCCTCTCCAAAAATTATGAGAAATATGAAGTTAAGGTTCCACAAGTAAACTACAGATTAACATAACTGTAAAGATGTTTGATAAAAAAATAACACAGATTTTCAGTATTAGATTTACAGGTGCAAATTCTGTTCCCATCCAAGATGATTCCTAAGCTTAATTAATTTTAATTTATGGGATGGCACTGCTTCAGTGGGCATATTTTTGCTCTTAATGCCCAGCTGGATGGTTTTGCATTATCACACAACTTTTTCACCCAATGCTGGAACAAATAAGTATCAAAGCACAAGTAAGATTAATCTTGTGTTTTTAGAGCAACTGCCTTAATCTGCCTCAGAGAGAAAAATCAGTGTACTTGTTATCATATTTGAGCAATCCATTATGAGATGTGCCAGGAGTT
Organism: Emberiza elegans; assembly: GCA_024865655.1. Taxonomy (NCBI): domain Eukaryota; kingdom Metazoa; phylum Chordata; class Aves; order Passeriformes; family Fringillidae; genus Emberiza; species Emberiza elegans. The sequence continues at coordinate 3,194,686 of JALJVW010000149.1, read as the reverse complement.
TCCACAGACTCAATTTCACATTGCCTTGATTGCATTTGAATACTGCTTGTTCTCCTGAGAGACCGCCTGGATTAGTTTTATGATAATTTTCAACTCTTCTACCTGCAAAAGGTGAAGTTTGGCATTGCTGGGGTGGTGGATCCATCCAGTGTTTGCCATTAGACAGCTTCTGTTTGTGAATTTGCACACAAAATTTGCTGGGGGCCATCTCAGCCCTGCAGTGCATGGGCAGGAATTCCAGGGAATGTCTTGCCTGAGTGATGCTTTAGGATTTGAGCTTTTATATTTCCATATATTTGTGACCCTGCAGTTCTTTAGTGTGTAACTCTGAGCTCCACACCCAGGGTCAGCTGCTGCTTCCCCATTTTGGGCCCACACAACAATTCCTCTCCAGGCCTGGCAGTCAAGGGCACCTCACTGCCTCAGGGCCCAGAGATGGAAACAAAAGTGACTTAGGGCAGCAAACTGGGGCTCAGTGACTTCATGGCCTGGAGCTGGAATTGGAGGATGAACCCCCAAAGTGCAAATGGCCCAAAGTTATAAAAGTGTGAAACCCGTGAGCCGTGGGGCAGTTTGGGTGTAGGCCCTGGGGGGCTTGGTCTGCCCTGGATGTACCTGAAGGGCCTTCAATGAACAGAACTGCTTCTTATTACTTTAATTATTTTTATTGTAAATTAATTTTGTCTTTTATTCTTAATTAATTTTTGTCTTTTATTCTTGATTAATTTTTGCGTTTAGCTAGCCCCAACCAGGCCTCAAGAGGAGCCACCAGTGGGGCAGCAGGATGGAATTGGTCCTACAGCTCTCCTGTCCTCCATCCCTGTCCCACAAGATCCCTCTGGGCTTCTCCTGTGGCTTCAGAAGGATTTAGGATGGGATGACAGGAGGCTGAACTGAGAGATGTCACAGGTTGGAGCAGGGACAGTGGAGGGGTGGCAGAGGAGCCACTTCTGGGCAGGTTTGGGGACACCAGGCACAGCCTGAGCCCTGGCTCCATGGAGGTGCCTCCTTGAGCAGCCTGGGGCAGGGATTCTGTGTTGGGCTGGAGAGGAAGGGCTGGATCTCCCTCAGGTGTGGGGTTTTTTGGGCATGCTGGGTCAGTGGTTTTCTCTTTACTGGGAGTTTAATGTTTATCCTTCCATTTGCTTCCCAGGGCAGGGACAGCAGCAGATGAGAAGTCATGGAGTGGATGGAAGAGAGAAAACAGCCTGGAGCTGGCTGGGCAGGGGGAAGGTCAATTTTTTTCCCCACTGTTGGGCTCAGAATGGGCTGTGCTCCACAGGCAGCAGATAAAAGGAGCAGATTTTGTGTTCCACACCTCTTCAGACAGCAGCACCCTCTCTGTCTTCAGCCTTCTTGGAGTCTGGCCTCCGGCCACTGTGCGGTTCTGTCCAGGTAGTGCTGGAGATGAAAGAAAAGGCTGTTCAGAAAACTTAGCTGCTTTAGAAAAACCTTCTAACTTGTGCTGGTTACCTGGGGGCCAGGAATGGCATTGGCTGGGAGAAGCAAAGCAGAGCTCCCTTAGTTCAGAGCAGCAGAAAATAAAAGATTTAAAGTTGTCAAGAGTCCTGTCCCAAGGCACAAAATCAATTTGCACAGAAAGTCAGGCACAGTCACCAGAGGCTGATTCTGGAGATGGGAGGAGCAGGGAAAAACCAGGGAAAAGCATTGGGACCTCATCTTTGAGGAACTTCAGGAATAATTGCTGCCATGGGAACCCAGTGCAGGGCAGTGTGTGCTGAACATGAGCTGCCTGAACATTTGTAGGATTTGCAGCTGAGGGGTGTGCAGCTCTCTCAGATCCTCACATTAATGCTGATAGATAAACAGAGAATTTTAGGCTTTTCTTTATTGATCCAACATTTTTCTTGAGTGAAAGGATTGACTGAAGCAGCTCTGCTTTGATCTTGGTACATTTTTTTTTTTTCTTTAACTGTTTTGGGGGCTTTTTTTTTCCATTTTGACTGGATGGAGGAAAATCCTGTATTAATGGATTAGTAATAATGCTGAAATAATGTGCAATTAAGTTACAATTTGCCTTGCTGCACATGAAGCAGTGGCATTATCCAAGGATGAGCATTATCTCAGCACAATCTCTGTTGAATTCATGAGTGTTGGGTTTTGGTTGGCTTGAAGTTCTGTTAGGAGTAAGATACTCCAGGTCTACTCATCCTCCCACCAGACAGCTGACAGCAGATGCTGAAGAGGCTTTTCCAAATATCTTCATCTGGAAAGAACGTGACTTCTCCCTTTTCTTCTTTCTTAAGGCCTTAAGGGAAATTTGGAAATCCTTGGGGGGGAAAAAAAAGACAGAATAACTGGAATGTTCCACAGTCTACAGTGTGATTGGAGAGACAGAGAAATTCCTCTGTTAGCTGGAGAAAAGAAATGTAAAGAGACACTGGCACTCGTGTTCTCTTGGCCCAAGCTCAGCATTCGAATTCCCTTCTGTGGCCCCATCCTGGAGAAGGGTTAAATGTGGTTTTCAGGCTGGATTTCCCCCCTCTTTTGGTCTCCTGCTTTGTATCAGGTATTCAGCTCAGCAGCTCCAAAAGCCCAAACGCCAGCTGTGAGTGGGGCCTGAGTTCCCCAGCTCAGGCTCTGTGTCTGTGGCAGCTCAAAAATGCATTTTGCTCCCAAGTTACCAGGATTTAAAGTGGTGGGTTTGCTCCTGGCCAGGAACAAACTGCTCTGGGTGTTGAATAGCAGCTCCTTATCTCCAGATTCCCAGATGGGCTCGTGGATGTCCCACTTCTGGTGGTTAGCATTGAATAGCAAGTTTTGCAAATGATTCTTGGCAGGAGCACTCATCACATTTCTATTGAGATTTATCTCCACAGCTGAGTTTTCCTTTGCTTTTTTTTCCCTGTACCATGCAATTAAATGGATGACCATCCTATGCAGAAGGAAATGCTTCTATCAGGGATGAAAAGAACTCAGAGTGAAGCCAGCCACACACAGCACCGGGTTTTAAGCCAGCTTTACATCAGTTTTCAGAAGAAATGAAAAAAGAAATGCATATGTTAGGTATTCCTGGGCTCTGAGATACCACTCATATTTTCCTAGGACACGTGCTCATAAATGTACTGCATTTTTAACTCAGCCTTTTGGACTGGAAAATACACTAAAAGGAAAAAAAAAAAGGAGTTCTCAGTTTCTGTCATTAGGTAATGAGAACCTGTCTGTTGCCTTGCTGGCAGCAGTAAATATTTCCTGTCGTGTTCTTTATTGCCATTTGAACAGCAGGACTCCCCAAACTGCCTGGGCACTGCATTTTGTTTTGCAAGAGAATATTCAGAGGCACTCTATTGATTGGAGAGCCCTGTTCTATTTGCCAAACTTAGCATGTCTGTAAGTCTGCATTTTCCTAAAGTGTTTGGAGAATAGAAATACTTGGAAATGAATGAACAAACCTGAATATCACTTAAGCCATTCCTCTACCCATAGATGATGCACCCTTGGAATTTTTTTTGCCAAACAGAAATTTAAAAAATTATTTTAAAATTTAAATAAATTAAAATTTAGTTAAATAAATTTAAAAATTAAAAATGAGGAATTTGACTCAGGAGAAATGTTTTCAGAATTCTGGAGGATTCACCGTGGACCCTGCTGGTTTTTGTGGAGGATGAGGAGATTTGCAGGCTGCTCTGGAGCCCTGGATTTGGGATTTTTTCCTTAAAGTGTGCTCAGCAGAAATGGGAACTCTGCTGTCATTTGCCAATAGGTGGCACGAGTGCATTGCCGAGGTTGGCAGGTACAAACTGCAAATAAATAAATAAATAAATAAATAATTGTCTGTGTTTAACTGGGGGGATCAGCAGAAGGCACCGTGTCCATGTCAGCAGTCACTGGTTCCCACCCAGAAACCACTGGCTGCACTCTGACACCTGCTGCCAGGGGTGAAAGAGGTATTTTTGTTACAGAACAGAGAAAAACCCAGCAAAATTAATGCATAATTGTTATAGCAGACAGGAACGGACTTAATGTAAAGCTGTGTGAAAAAGGAGTGACCTGAAATCGACTACAGCAGCATCCCACAAAAAGGTGTGATGCTGCTGGGGTTGATTTCAGGTCACAAAAAAAGGTATTTTCTTATTAATTAATAAACTTTAATTTATGGCTAGTCTGAAAGAAGCAAAACCAAGCAGTAAAACCAACCGAAAACTCAAGCTTTAATAGAGGCCATGTCCAAACCCTGCTCAAGGCTACAGAAAAAATAATCGAGTTTATTTGAAATTGTGCAACAGTGGGAGCATCTCTGCTGTGCGTGGGTGTGGGAGTTTTTTCAGGAGGAGCTGCAGGATGGAAGAGTTTAAGGGGAAAAAGTGGAAGTGGTGTGGGGATTTATATGGAATTGAAGCCACTGGAATTGTCCCTGCAGGCTTTAATCCAGCCTTTCACTGGATTTCAGTGTCTCCTTGTGCCCTGATCACCAGCCTGAAGCCGCCTCTTCCCTTTGGAACACAAATTCCAGCTTTGGATGTGGAGTCAAGGAAAAGCTCACAACTAACACCAGCAGAGTGAAATATTTCCCTGTTTCATTAGTGGGCTTTTTTCAGGACTTTCTCCAGTGTTTTGCTGGCTGTGGTCTCTCAGAGATCTCTCTGATCACTTTGTAAAGGTGATTTACAGGTTGAAGAGCAGTTACCAGGCTACAGAAATCCTCCTTTGAGACTCTTCACCCTGTGTTCCACCAGTGGTCAATGAGAGGGGGAGAACTCTCCATCTGCCTTTGAAGCCTGGGGATTGATTTGTGGGGTAGGAAAGTGTTTGGGAAGTGCCCAAATAATGATTTTAATCCTTGCCTGGATGTTCCTTTCCTTCACAGCCCGGGTCACCATCCTGAATTTGCTGATTCTCAGTGAGTGAGTGGGATAAGGAAATTCTGGGAGTTGGAGAAGGTGTGGGTGTTTCCTAGCCCACTTTTGTCACTTTTGTGAACTGAAAACCTTCAGAACAGCAGCATTTACTCTTCTAAATGCATTTTTCCAATTCTATTCTGATATTTCCTAGAAATATCAGAATAGAATTGGAGTTTGATACAATGCGCCTTTGAGGACAGGGAGTTGGGAGTGTTTAGGATTTCATTTTTATTTTCATCACACTTTTTGCAGGGTCTAGACTTCTGCTGCTTTGCATGAAGATCTCCTTGCCCATTCTCCTCACTCAGAATTACTAATTGAGTAAATACTAATTATTCAGCCTGTTGGCTGCTTGCAGGTTGTGGCAGGGTGGGAGGATTTGGTGTGGATGGGGCAGTTCAAGGCTGAGTTGTGGGTTTGTTGTCAGCTATAAAACACACAAAAGCTGGATCTTTCCAAGTTTTTAACTGCATTTTACAGTGGCATTAGGGAGGGACATGCTAGGGCAGAGGAAATTGGTGATTAGGTGTTCCTATTCCCTCTCCTGGCCTGGTTTCATTCAAGTCATGCAGATCCCATGCTGTTAAAATCACAAAATAACTGGTGCCCCCAAGTTTGGAGTCTGAGTTGGGTGTGTCCTGTCAAGGTCTGACATTTTCCACTGCTTCTCCCATAAAATGATTTCCTAAAATTACAAGTTCTGAGCAGCCTGCTCCAGTGGAAGGTGTCCCCTGAGCTCAGCCCCAGCTGTAGCTGACAGGGACAGTGTTGGTGACTTCAGCACCTGAATGAGGACCCAGCTCCAGGTTTGGATCCCTGCATCCCATCCCATGGATCCAGCCCATCCAAACCATGGAAAAACCCTGGGATAAGCCCCAAGCAGAGAGACATTCCCAGAAAAATCAGTGCCTGTGGGACAGAACGTGACTTCCCTGATCCTTCTGTGCCAGCCACGTCCCTCAGAGGGGACAAGGGGAAGGGACACATGACACAGGGCCCAGGAGGATCCAGACCCCAGGGGATGGGAAGGGATTCCTTGATGCCTTGTGCAGGCTGCCCTGGAGCAGGGGCTGGGCAGAGGCCCAGAATAAAGCAGGGATTTATCCCAAGGATCTCCTCCATGGATCCACCTTGGGCAGCACCAGAGCCCAGCCAGGGCTGCACCCAAGATGAACCCAAATGGCCCCAAAATGCACGAGCGCTCCCGGGGTCTCTCCCTGGGATCAGCTCTGCTCCATTTGCACCTCGCAGTTCATTGTCCCATCCCAGCTTTAGCCCCTGCAGTCCCACCCTGCTTGTTTTTCTCTCTGCAGCCCACGGGGTTTGTGCTCCTGGGCTGAGATTTGGGGCATTTGTCCTTGGTGCCCAGCTGGAGCAGGAATTGTTTTGTCTCCTTGCTCTGTGCACGGAGCTTACTACACTTGCTATTCTTACAGGAAGCCCAGACCCACACACTAAAGCAGCACCTGAAAAATATAAAAAAGAACCTGAAAAATATAAAAAGGTATATATGAAAATATATATAAAATTATAAAATAATTATATATATAAATATATATATATATATAAATATAAAAAGAACCTGAAAAATATAAAAGCTCAAACCTGAGGCATTGCCCTGACAGGTAGCAGTGGCAGAGCACGACCTGGTGCTTGGGAAAACAAACTGAAACAGGGATTTTTTTTGTGTGATTTTTTTTTTTTTTTTTTCGTCTAGGCTGAGCCTCCTGCTGCAAGTTTCTGGGCTTTTTAACTTGCTGAGCTACCTGTCAGTCTCGGAACAGATGCACAGCCTTCAGGCTCTCCGAGCCTGCCAGCTCCTGGCATCCTGCTGCGAGCTGTGGGAGGACTTTGAGGGGGAACCAGGGCAGCCCAATAATAGCAGCAGCATCCAGGGAGCCCTGAGCCTGCACAGAGGCAGGAAAGGGAACCTGGAGCTCGGCTGCTCTGCAGCCAGCAGAGGGATGGAGAGCAGAAACCACGGGGCACTGGCTGGAGCACTTGCTTGGCAGCAGGATGCTGAGTGCCTCTGCCAGGAGAAGCAGATGTTTGAGTTTCCCCAAAGCTGAAAGGAGCTGTGGAGCTGTAAAAATAAACTTCTGGAAGCTGGCGTGTTTCTGCTCAAAACGGGCTGTGTCTAATTTAGTGTTTGAGTAAAAGCAGAGGGGTAGAAATGTGTATTTCTATTATTTTCTTTGTATTTCTATTTTTTTTTTCCTTTGTGTCTTGGGTGGAAGTTTTATAGTTCTTTATCTTAAATGTTCCTGAGGGCTCAGTTCAGTTGTCTGGTCATAAACCAGGTGTTATTTGAGCGAGGGCATTGTTTGGGTGATAGATACAAGATAAAGCTGTTACAGACCTTTTCCCTCTGCTCCTTTAACAGGAATGCAGCCTGGGTGACACCATGGGACAGCTGAGTGACACTACAGGTGAGAGTCCTGAAATTCCAACCAGAAATGCTGGGTAGGGAGTGGGATGGATGCTGTGACACTGGGCTGGGAAAATCCTTCCCATCTAGTCACCAAATGGTTTGGTTTTGGTTATTTTCAGGACACAGCTGCTTTAAAATTTAAATTTTTCCAATGATGACTCCTTTTTAGGAAAAAAAAATAATATTGAGATTAGACTTAACAACACATGAGGAAAGAGAAATCAATATTAATATAGGCATCAGAACATTTTAATTTTGGCCATTTAATTTTTAAATTTGAAGGAATAATGGGAATTGTTGATCAGAAACACCATCTGCCAAGGCAAGATCCCTCAGCTGGTTATGGCAAATTGAGCAATGGTAAATTATTCCTTATATTTATTTCTGGATCTGGAAAGAATCCCACAAATTATTCTTTTGTAAAAAATTATTAATAAATTTCTCCAAGCCACTCCTGCCTTTCCTTACCTCCCAGTGTTCTGTGCATTAGGAATGGATGGAGCAGATTTATTTTCCAGAACTGGGGGAGGATCCTGTGTCCAGTGAGGGGAAATGGGGATGGAAATGGAGCTTTGGGCCGAGCAGTGTTGGATAAAATCCAAAAAATCTCCCTGTGCTGACTGATTGCCAGGGATGCCTCTTTTCAGTGGAGACTCTTTAGGAAAACATCAGCAGCAATGCTCAAATCTGGACTGCGGTGTTCTCCTTTTGGGAATTGCAGTCAGGAATTGATAAAAATTTGTGGGGAAAAGATCCTAAAAGTGAAGAGGGAGGAGCTGCGTGCTGGCAATGTTGTTGTCATGTGTGTTCCCGTCATTTCTGGGGGGAGCTGGCTCTTCTAGAGCCTCAAACTGCAGTTCTGGCCTCTTACAAAGATTATAGGTTTTTTTTCCTAAAAAAAAACCAACCCAAAAAAAAAAAAAAAAAAAACAAAAAACCAAAAACAAAACAAACCCCAAAAAAACCCAAAAAACCAAAAAACACACACAAAAAAATCCACAACAAAAAAAAACCACAACCCCTGCCCCCCAACCTCATGCCATTTTCTGCAGATTTTTTTCAGACCGGAGTATCACATTTGGTTAAAAATGTCCCCCCACATGCCTGGGGTGGGGGTGATGAAATATAGACTCTCCAGTATTTTCAAGGCCAATTAATTTTGTAATTAACTGAAGAATACTTGAAAATATAAAACATTCATTTGTGGAAGTTGGTCTGTTTCCAGTTATTGCTGGATTCATTTGGCAAGTCGTGTTTTTTAAAGTAGAAAATGAAATTTCTCGTGCAGAATGATAAATTATTTCCCTTCCATGGAAGTCTTTAAGCTACTTCTATTTTACATCAGATTTTGTTGTAATTTGTTGTGTTTAGATTGGCACCATCTCCACCATTTCGATTAAAAAGTGTAATTAATTTGAAATAAAGTTTCATTATGGTTTTCAGTGCTCGGTTCCAAAGAACTTCTAATTTCCATCAGTTTCTTAAGCACTTCTCCTAAATGGCCCTTGATTTGACTCCTGCAAAATATCCAGGCCCCATCCCCACCAGAAATGTGCCAGCAATGCTCATTGCCCGAAGCTGAAATAATATCCAAGTATTTAGTGATGTTCCAGTTCCCTTGTAAATTGAAATAATACTAAAAATGTTTTGCAATTTGTAAATGTTCCTGTATTTTTTTTCTAGAATTTGCTGTGTGTGTATATATATATATATATATATATATATATATTTTGTCACTGGTGTAGGAAAAAAATGGTTTAACTTCTACCAAAATTAATGTCAAAACTAATTGACCTTCATAGGCAGATAATTTTATGCTTCTTCAAACATGGTCTGTCGGATCACCCCATGAATATTGCATTCATTTCACTTTGCAGAAATTACTTTTTCCCTCCTTATAAAACTCCTGCAGTGACTTCACAGAATAAAGAGGAAAATTATGGAAATCTTAATGTTCTCTTTTTTTTTTTTCTTTTTGGTTGTGGACTCAACATTGAGCTGTGTGAAGCTCACAGTAAAATGAAAAAAACGGGGAGGCTTCCACTTGGAAAAAGGTGGTGTAAAAAGGGAAGTTGTATTTAACATGGAGAGTGGTTTATTTCTTTTTATAGAGATTTTGGTGTGTGGAATAGCTGATGTGGTTTTCTCAGATTGGTTTTTTTTTTGCTTTATATATTTGCAAAGAGAAAATGTAGGATGGAAAAAAGGAAGGAAGGAATCTCCTAAAATTTGGAAAGATTTCATGTTTTGGAAGGTCCCTCCAACCTAAACCATTCTGTGTTGCTTTAATAGTGGGAAAAAAGCAACAAAAAATTCAGCCCTGTTGTGTTTGATGGCAGCTCCTTAAATTATAGCAGATTCATGCCTCTGTTGGGTTTTTAATGTTGTATTTATCACATCATCTTTATGGGGCTGTCATTAGGGATTCACTGCGCTTTCCTCCGTACATCAGGGCCTCCAGGAGTTCATAACTCAGCCCTCCTAATTTGTGACACTCTGAAACCCTGCAAATAAATTGTCCCTCTGTATGCAAATTGTCCTGGGTGCTTCAGGAGCTGCAGTTGATTGGGCCCTTTGGAGCCCACAAAGGGTCAGATCTAAAAATCCCCAAACATTTTAGACTTTAAACAGTGGGATTCAGCTCATGGCCCAAGCCCCCAGCTGGGGCACTGCTTATCTCCAGAAATTCCTCTTTTTTTTGCCTAATATTTATTATCTTTGCTCCAAAATTAGGACTGTGTGTCTCCAGGTCACTGAAGGACTGGATCCGAGAGCAGATCAGGACGTGTCTGCATGGAAAGACCAAAGGAGAAAATCCTTCTGAGTAAAATAATAATAACACCAATAATACCAATAATACCAATAATACCAATAATAATAATAGTAATAATAATAATAATAATAATAATAATAATACCAATAATAATAATACTAATAATAATAATAATAATAATAATAATAATAATAATGTTACATTAAAATATCAGAAATTGTAATAAAATTATGCCTGTTCTAATAAAGGGAAGATCTGGTTCGCATCTCCCTTCCCAGTCACGGGAATTATGAAATTTAACAATTTTAGAAGGGTATTTAGTCTTTTTAAGAGTATTTAAGTGCTACCCATGGTGCTGGTACAGGGGTGGGGGAGGTTCCCAAAGATCTGATGAGGGATCTGGTGCTGTGAGTGGGAACTGATGGATCGCAGGGGATGGGCAAGCACAGAGAACCTGCTTTGGTAGTCACTAGTCTGAAAATCCCATGAAAAGCTAATGAGAATTTGGGGTTTTCCGCAACTGGAACAACTTTTGCCTGAAAATGCCACTGAAATGAGGTTTCATTTAAAACTTCACTAAAGAGTTAAATTAAAGGGTTTCACCATGGCCTGTGATTCACTGTTGAGGTTTTTCAAGCCCTTCATACGTGTAGGTGATGAAGATTTCCATTTTTGATGGGTTTGCAAAGCAGCAAACCCAGTGTTGCTACCTGTGCAGGCAGGAGCCTTGATAAACTCCCTTCAAGCTCTTGTCATGCGAAAGGTTCTGAGCGCAAGGAGGAACATTGCATATCTCTGCCTGCCAAAAGGATCCTTGGCAAGCTGTGCCTGAGCAATTCTGATTTGTTTCCATTTAATTAATGAACACTTTCCTGCTTTGTGATTATTGTCCTTGCCTGAAGTTGTTCCCATTATAGAGATGAATAAATAGTTCTTGACATTAGTTTCTACCTGTCTTGTAATTTGTTACACCATCAGGGACCTGCAGCTTGTCCTTGCTTTGAGTTCCTGTTAATTCTGTTTATTTTTGTCTTTTATATGATTTCTGTTTTGTCCTTCACAGTTAAAAAAAAAAAAAATCTTACCACTGCTGTTCTTTTATTGCTAATACAAATACCTTTCATCTTTTTTCCTTTGTCATGGAATAGATTTGTTTGATTGAGGTAGGAGGCTCTCTTCTCCTAAATTTTGTACCTCTTCCAGGAGCTGTTTGTGCCACATAAACATGTGAGAGGAAGATAAAAAGGGAGATAAATTAACACAGGCATTTACTGAGCACAGCAAAGGAATTCTCCCATTTTGCTGTGGGTTTTGTATCTCTGTTCTGCTCCCTTGAAGGTTCTTATTGAAGCTGGGTTGTAGGATTTGGGCAAGTGGAGATCTTGGGTGTGGGGTGATGAGGCTCCAAGCCCAGGGTGTGGTTCAGAGCCATGGAATGGTTTGGGTGGGGAGGGACCTCAAAGTGAGCCCTGGAGAGGCTGCCTGGAACAGAGGCTGGGCAGGGTTGAAGAATAAAGTGGGGATTTATTGAAAGGTCTTCAGAAGATGCACCTTGGGCAGCAGAAGGGCCTGGCTGTGGCTTTGCCCAAGATTGATCCAAGACAGACCCCAAGTCACGAGTTTTCACATTTTATAAGTTTTGGTTCATTTCCATATTTGAGTTATTGTCCAATTCCAGCTCCAGGTTCTGCAGTCCCACCCTCCCAGGTTGCTCTCCTCCATCCCCTGCTGTTTGCACTTTTTGGGGCTGAAGCTGCAGCGGTGTCCTTGGTTCTGGGGCCAGACAAGGGAACTGCTGACACTGTGTGTGGAGTTCAGAGTCCCACACTAAATGCTGTGCAGAATATGGAAAATATAAAAGCTAAATCTTAAGTCATCAAAAGCTGCTCTCATTCCAAGCCTGCCATGGACAGGGACACCTCCCACTTGACTCTGGAGCACGAGGGATGACAGAGAGACGTGGCTGGAGCACACTGCTGGGGACAGCTCGGGGAGTGGCTGCCAACAGCCGGCAGAGCCGCGCCGTGTTCTCCATTTGTAAATTATCAATAAATGACTCCCACAGTCAATAGATAAATCATTCACAAAGAAAACAGCAGGTTCTAATCATCTCCAGATTAATGCCTTCCTGGCAGTGCCTGTGCTAACACAAATAATTGCCTTGGCATGCGCCAAGCTGTCCCACGGATTTCAGCGGCATGAGGCTGCCCTGGGCGAGCTGTCAGCCACAGGTAACACAGATCCCTCTCCTTTTTGGGGCTTTAAACCCTGTGTCCCAAAAACTTCATGCAGAACAGAGAGCTCTGGTTATCCTAAGGGGGAGGGTTGGCTCTCCATTGTCCAGCTGTAAGATATGTGTGTATTCAATTCCCATCTGTCAGAGCTGGGGCAGTTCTCTGCTGTTCATGGGGCAGGTTTCTTTATCTCTCCCACAGCCAGTCCTCCCTCCAGGAGATCTCTGCTGTTCATGGGCCATTCATTATTAATTATCTTCTGTCCATGGCCAGTGAGTGTCCCTGCATGGCTGATCCAATTCCACCATCCCATGGGGAGATGCTCCACCCAGGGGAGGAGCCAAGCATTCCTACCTGGATACAATCTGAGCTTTGGGGCAACCCAGCAGCCTTTGCCCACTGCATTCCCAGAGGAGCAGCTTTCTGCTGCCCTGCATGCCCACAGGAGCAGCTTTCTGCTGCCCTGCATGCCCACAGGAGCAGCTTTCTGCTGCCCTGCATGCCCCCAGGAGCAGCTTTCTGCTGCCCTGCATGCCCACAGGAGCAGCTTTCTGCTGCCCTGCATGCCCACAGGAGCAGCTTTCTGCTGCCCTGCATGCCCCCAGGAGCAGCTTTCTGCTGCCCTGCATGCCCAGAGGAGCAGCTTTCTGCTGCCCTGCATTCCCAGAGGAGCAGCTTTCTGCTGCCCTGCATTCCCAGAGGAGCAGCTTTCTGCTGCCCTGCATGCCCAGAGGAGCAGCTTTCTGCTGCCCTGCATGCCCACAGGAGCAGCTTTCTGCTGCCCTGCATGCCCACAGGAGCAGCTTTCTGCTGCCCTGCATGCCCCCAGGAGCAGCTTTCTGCTGCCCTGCACTCCCACAGGAGCAGCTTTCTGCTGCCCTGCATGCCCCCAGGAGCAGCTTTCTGCTGCCCTGCACTCCCACAGGAGCAGCTTTCTGCTGCCCTGCATGCCCACAGGAGCAGCTTTCTGCTGCCCTGCATGCCCCCAGGAGCAGCTTTCTGCTGCCCTGCATGCCCACAGGAGCAGCTTTCTGCTGCCCTGCATGCCCACAGGAGCCCAGGCCCATCTGCAGCAGCCCTGGAGCTGCAGAGGAAAACTCCCCCCTTGTGCAGGATCCCTGCTGCAGCAGAGCCACAGCTGGCACTGCAGGAGGGCTGAGCCCCCATGGGATGGGGCTGTGCCCCCACCCTGGCACACAGAGGTCAGGTTGGATTCTGACTCTGTCAGTCCTTTGTTTTCTTTTTTTTGTACTATTGCATTTTTGTTTAAGTTTTCCTGGAAAGAACTGTTATTCCTACTCCCATATCTTTGCCTGAGAGCCCCTTAATTTCAAATTTATAATAATTCAGAGAGATGAGATTTACATTTTGCATTTCAGGGAAGGCTCCTGCCCTCCTTAGCAGACACCTGGCTTTTCACACCAAGACAGCACAACATTCAAGCTTAGCTTGAATCCAAGCTCTGCTCTTCAGGATTTGTTTCCACGTCCCTCTGGAAACTGAGGGGATGTTACTGAAATGGGGCAGTTGGTTCAAATGAAAAAAAAAAAATAAATTCCCAGCAGGGGCTTTCTCTCACACTCGATTTGAACGCTTGAATATGGATATGTTGGAGTTTGATCTTGTTTATTCTCTGCACATAATTCATCCTGCTTTACTCTGAATAAATTATTTGAGACTAGCAGAAGGAAAACTTGTTTGCATGAGTGTAGCTGGATTTTCTGGCTAATAGGGCAAATTCAGTGCCAGGGGACTGGCAGGGAGCAGACTCAGGGACATTTAAAGCCTCTGTGAGACAAAAAGAGGTCACATTAAATAAATGTGTGTGTGAATGTCTCCTCCACAGGGCTGGTGACAGTTTCATAATACTAAAATCCTGTGAAAAGCTAATGAGAATTTGGAATTTTCCAAAATTGGAACAACTTTTGCCTGAATATCTTGAAATCTCACTGAAATGAGGTTTGATTTAAAACCTCATGAAAGAGTTAAATTAAAAATAGCCACTGAGGTGTGAGTTTTCCATTTTGAGCCTGTCTCCTTTTGGGAACAGGTTTGTTGGTCCTCACATGTGCTGACAGATTGCGGAGCTGCAGTGGCAGTTTGAAGTGCAGTTTATCTTTTGGAATTAAAATGTCTTCAGGAGAGAGAAAAACTGCTTGTTCCTCTCTCTGGACCCAGCAGTTTTGTCAGTGCAAACTCAAATATTAAGGGAATAGTGATTAGGCAAAGTAAAAACTACTGTTGTTTTGACACAGACAAAAATAATTTAAATACTTTATAAAAAAAGACTTAGTCACGAGAGGATGATAGAATAAGATTGTTAGTTCAGCAAATTCTTTGAGGAAAATGGATTTTTTGGGAGCCTTCATGAGAGATTGGCCTCATCTTCTCCGAGATTTTTTCCAGTAGGGGTTTCTCAGTGAATAATCTATGGATGCAGCTGCAGGAGGATTCCCCTGGGAGCTGTCGAAAAATCAGATGTGGAGATCCTGTGATCTCCATCATCCTGCATTTCTCCCTTGATTTGGGGAATCTGTTTTGCCTTGAGATATTGCATTTTTTATGACTCAAATCACATTTCTGGTGTCGGTGGTCAGAGGTTCCCAGACACAGGAATACAATGTTCTGCTGAAGGATGAAATATATTTTGACCTTTGTTAGGGAGTCTTTGGTGCAGCTTCAGAGTCTAAGCACAGGAGCTGCTCAAACCTTTAAATCTGTGCCTCTTAATAAATTCTAGTGATGAGAGAACAAAGAATGGAAAATCCAATATTTAATCCTTGGCCATGTCTGAATTATGAAATCTCAAGGCACAAAATCAGTTCAGTATCATTTTTTTAATCTATCTAGTTAGATCATGGATTCTGAGTAGAGTGGTTTTAATAAAAGTTATTGCTTTTATTTAATAACTGATAAAAAATTTTTAGTTTTTTTTGTTTCTCATTTTAACTCCTCGGTTAGTTAATCCTCAATTTAGTAATTATCCTTGTAGACTTTAAACCCACGTTCTTAAATGTGGCTGTGTTGTTTTTTGGTAATAAATGACATTAAATCATGTCCATAGACATCTCAGGTGAGGTCAGAAAATACTGACATTTCACAGGAGCTTGTGACAAGAGAACAAAACTTTAAGGAAACTGTTCTGTCACCTTGATGTTGTTCCTTGGCATTTTTTGCTGCAGAGCCATAGTTAAAACTCCATGCTTGTACATGCTCTGCTAGGAAAGTTTCCTTTCATCTGAACTTTGTGGGGTTTTTTTAATATTCTTTCCATTTTATTTCAATTTATGTCTTATGAAATGCTTTTTTTTTTCTTTTGGAGCTCAGAATGATTTATTTTTTAAATCAGAAATCCTGATCTTTGTGGGTTATGAATTGATGTTGTCAAATAAGGTGCTGATTGTTCCTCTTAGTAGCTGTTTATGGTATAATATGAACTAAGTTGTTTGCAGCTCGTTCAAAATGAAACACAATTGCATTCTGGAGATGTGCTGCTTTTCTTCTGGGGCTCGTTTTATTATGCGTTGGGAAGTTCTGACTGAAATCAGCAAAAATATTGATCAGTATTGCTTGTGGCATGGCATGGATTTGATCAGGCTGCTCCATCCCATGGGGAGTTTAACCAATAATTCAGGAAGGAAAAGTCACCTCTATGGGATGGTCCACATCTGCAGTTTCTCTCTGGAAACAGCCTCTTGATCAAAATTTAAATTTAAATGTAATAAATAGAAATAACCAATAATCTTTCCTCACTTGTGGAACTGGTGTTAAAAGAAACCAGTTAAATCCTCTGACTGATTTTACTGATGCCTGGAACAACCAGAGCATTACAGCTCCTCTTATCAGTGAATAATTCATGTCCTATGAGTGAAAAGCCAAAAAAAATCCAAACCAAGGTGGGTAAATATCTGTGCTTAAGAGTTTAACAGCTCATCTTTTGGGTAAGACTATTATAAAGTCATTTGGAGGGGGAAGCTCATACATAAAAATGAATGTTGCCATGCAACAAGTACTAAAGAAAGAACCACAAGATTTAAGCCGTAATTAATTTCCCATAGCAGCTGGGAATGTTCAGGAATAAGGAAATTTGGAGGCAGCAGTGTTAATTAAGGCTCATTTGCTAGAAATCTCTGGCCTGTAATTGATAGCTTTGATGTGTGATGTGATAAGAAGTCCAAGTGATGTTTGCCATGATTGTAGCAATTTCTGTGCTGTTTACTATTTATGCAAGAGAATTCTCTGTTCCTCTGATTTGCTGGAACTGCTTTGCCAGGATGTGGGGCCTTAGACAGAGACTGGCTTTGTCGAAAAATCAAAGAGATTTTGGGACACAATGAACCTCTAACTTTTCTTTTTGTGATTGAGTTCTTTGTAGATAAAGCTTGATTCATCCATTGAGTAGGAGGCAAGAGAACACAGCCTTTGGTGAAGCTCTCAAATCTTGAGGTGAGTTAATGACCATAGAAGCATGGAAGTATAAACAGGAATAGTTTTCATTTTAATCTGTACATTCTCAGTGAGGACTTGAAGCATGCCCAGCCATGGAAGTGATTTAATGCATATAAACAGAAATTTTGGATATTGGTGGCATTCAGGAGGAAATATTCCTGCAATCTGATCACACCTTCCTGGGGCATGTTGTTTTTCTCCCTGAAGGAATTAATCTTTGCCTCACAGAAGACAAATGATGAAGGGGGTGAGTTCTCTGTGAGCCACTGAAATGATGGCTAATTTTTGAGTGCTTTCCAAATGATCCATGGAAAAGATGAACATAAAGGTTAAGTTGTGCTGCATGGCTGTGATGCAAAGGGCAGGTTTCTAGTCCAGCAGGTGCTGAAGCAAGCAGAGACATCCCATTCCAGGAGCTGACACAATTATGGATTGGGTAGGATTAGGGAACATTTGCTTCATTTCTCTGTTTGTCTCTCATGTCCCACCCCAAGCGCCTTTGCCTGTTCCAAAATCTCTCTGGTTTCAGGTGGCTCTGAAGGCTCCTCTGAATTCCAGTGGCAGGTGCTGCCTGAGCCCTTGCTGCTTTTGACCTTCACTGCAACCTGGAGCCCTGGAAGGACTTGAATCCCTTCAAGCCCTGCATGGAGTCCCTATCTTGAGAGGATTTTTATCTTTGCTGTCACCAAACACGACGCGCGTTTGCTGCGAAGGGACGGGAGCTGTGCTGCCTTATCTCAGCCAGCAGAAAACAATCTCAGCCCTGATAACCCTCCCTGTGCAGCCCTGCCTGGGTCAGAATCAAGTCCTGCCCATCGTGTTCACAGCACCAGATGTGCCCCATGCTGCCCTGCAGGAAGGGGGGACAGCAATGGCCAGGGGTGCCCGTCCCTCTGAGATGATTCCAAACATGCTGCAGCTCAGAGATTAATAGATAGCATAAACTAAAACTGCAGATCAATGTGGCAAAGGATCATTCTAATGTGTTTGTAATCATTCCCCCAGCCATTGGCTGGGCTATCTCCCTTATGGATTGCCAGGGTTGCTTATCTGGAGGTAGCACAACAACTCCCTGAGCGTTTTATCACCTCCTTTAAAAGTGGAGTCAATTACAACTCCAGATTAAAATAGTGATGTACTTCAGGGAATAAAAAATGATATCCTGTGATGTGTTTTCTGAAATTGCTGGTAGGGCCTGCCTGAGTCATAACTCAGAACTTAATGGAATTAATGGAAAGGGTTTGGGGGAAAGGCTTTTTCCCCATCCTGGCCTGGGGGAGGATGCAGCTTCCTCCTGCACTGATGGCATGGGCAGGATCTAAAGTCAAGAACCCCAGAAAGGGCAAAGAGGTTTCATCTGCTCAACATCAGTGAGGTTCAGCCTGCATATTAAACCAAAATTGTGGGGAAAATTCGAGGAGGGCTGTGCATCTTTCTCTGAGAGCCAATAACTGATTATACCAGAACTTCTTACTGCATATTGCACAAATATAATTGTTCCGCAGAGGGAAAAGGTGTCAACGGCCCTCAGATATGTCAAGGTTGTTGCAGAATCTTCAGGGTTTCCTTTCTGGGCAGATTGGGTGAGAGGCACTGAATTCTAACTGCACCAGAGACTTTTTAGATGGTAGGAAAATTTTCTTAGTGGTCAGAGGATGTACCAGAGCAATGGTTTCACTTGAGAATGGGATGCTTTTGTTCCTTTTTAACCAGCTGGATATCTTTTTGTGTAGCTCTCTGATCTGTTAAGTGGCCATGCTCAAAATAGATCCTTCAGCTGTTTCACAAACCCCTCTGTATTTACAGGTGGATCTGCTGAGACCCCACTGGAAACAGATTAAGAAAAAAAATCCTTAATATCAGGTAATGTGTGAAAGGGGGGAAATAGCTTTGGGTTAGGGCATTTGCAAAACACAAGTTTCTGAATGTTTTGTTTTAAAATTTGTGTTTCTTAAAACTTTCCTGTGAAGTTCTTGACCAATTCTAATCATTTGTGTACCTACACAAGAAAGAGACATCTGTGCCTGTTCAAATATAAAAAGGTTTGTAGGCTTTTTTCCTCCATCCAAATCTTGGCTCTTATTCCTTAAATTGTTGGGTTTTTTTCTTCTGGAGTGAATCCAGTTCAATCCACATTAAAATTACCTGGCAGTGAAGGAGATTACTGCCCATGTCTTAACATAGAGATAAAAAAGGGTTTTCTGGCAAAGGAGGTCAGAGATGATAAAGGCAGGATTGAACTGTGAATGTCACTGACTTGAGGAGGGGGAGCAGGCTGTGGGATGAGATTGGGAAGCAAAGGATCAATGCAAAACGCAGCTCCAGAGCCCTGAAAATGCACTCTGAGGTCAGAGGCTGGCGTGGAGCTCGGATCTGAAAGTCTGCTCCAGTGACTTGTTGCATAATGTGAGATATTCTGAGGCTTTTCAAAGAGGTGCCAGTTCGTTTTTAGACATTGCCAGTTTATTCAGATTTCACTTGGTGTGACAGCCTTCCAACTCAGATTGCCTTCATTGGATCTGCACTACTCAGAAAGGAGACAGGGAACAATTGGGTTCTGCATTTGGAGAGCCAAGCTAAATTCTGGTGGAATTAGGTGAAGGAACAGTGCCTGGAGACCTCAGCCTGGAATAATGAGGGTGAAACAGCTTTGCAGGGGCTGGAAGATTATAGATTTAAGTAGTTAGCAATGTACATTCTGTGTCACATTAGAAAAAATTAAAATTATATATCTCTATCTGTATATATGCATGTGCTGGGTTTCACTTAAGTCAAAATGCAAAGAAAGATAAAAAAAGTAATTGAAGAATTTCCTAGTTGATAAACAGGAAATATTTATGTCCATGGATGTATGGTTTCTTTAAATCTAAAAGGGCTGCCCTGTATTGTTTGTTTCTGGTTTTTTCTTTTTTAATGAAGGACTGGTCTCCAGGATAAAATGTGGGGGAATGTAAACAGAGATTGTTTTCAGAATGGGATTAAGGACAGAATGAATCATTGTGGTCACAGCAAACCAAATTTAGTAAAGATAAACCTCTCTTTTTTTGGCAGTTCTATCAAAATTTCGCTAAAGGGAGATGGAAGTAGATAAAGGCATGAGCTGGGAATTGGAGCTGGGTGTGAGGGACAGAGCTGAGCAAGGAGCTGGGAGATGGATAAAGAACTGGGTGAAGGGACAGGAGAAGGAAGGAAGGAAGAGGAAAGGAAAGGAAAGGAAAGGAAAGGAAAGGAAAGGAAAGGAAAGGAAAGGAAAGGAAAGGAAAGGAAAGGAAAGGAAAGGAAAGGAAAGGAAAGGAAAGGAAAGGAAAGGAAAGGAAAGGAAAGGAAAGGAAAGGAAAGGAAAGGACTGGCTTAGCCACCTCCAGACCCTGTTTAATGTCACAGGGCAGGGACTTTCCCATTTTCAGGGAATTCTCTGCAGTGCCCAGGTACTGAGGGAGTTCTCAAAGAGGGGATATCTTGGGCAAGGTGCGCTGGTTGAGTGCTTTAAGTCCTGGGGCTGTTTCCTGCTTTTCAGACATGCAGGGTTTTTTTTTTTTCTCCCCAGGAAATAATGCAGATCCCGTTTTGGCATTTGGCTTTCTCCAGTGGTTCAGTGTTGAGAACATTTCAGTGGAGCCTGGAAAACCAAGAGGATCATACATGGTGCAGGGAAATGGGCTGGCAGACTCTTGAGGTATTTAGGCACCAATTCAGCAACTAAATTTTTCTTTTTAAACTGTTGGCTGTGTGGATCTAAGAGAGGAGACTGTTATCTTCGGGATTTATCAAAGAAGCTTTGGCAAACTAATCCTCAGGCAGACACTGGCTGCTGCTCACTCCCAGCAGGTGTAGGGCAGGTGATAAAATAAAGGGGCCACAGAGCTTTGGGTTCTGTCTAGGGCTGGCTTTGCTCCCACAAGATTCAGGCAGAGCCTTGCCATTGATGTGGAAGGAAATCATAGACCTTTTATTCAGAAGAGCCCTCACCAATGGGATCAGGACAAGACAAGGAATTAAATTCTGTGGTTGTTCTCAGTGTTGTGTCTGCTCAGTGACCTTTGCCGTGGCTTTGGAGAAGGATCAGGAATCAAACCTTTCAGGAGATGAGGAGGTGCAACACTCTTGATCACCCAAGTTTTAGAAGGCTGCCTTCTTCCTGTCACCTCACAGCGCTCAGTTTTTGGTTTTCCTGGTCTATTCTATGACCCATTTTGCTTTCAATTACTGTGACAGGAACTTTTCTCAGCTCAGGAATTCCTGGCACTTGCCTTGACTCCAGCTCCAGTTTCTGTCTTGCACAGTGCTGACTGCCACAGCTCCAGACATCTGATTGCCAACGGGGTGCAGGATCTCACATCCTGTTGCCTTTTTAAGCTGAGCTCTGGCTTTCAAAGTGCACAGATAAAATAGCAAGAGCCTGATTCTCACAGCGGTCGAGGAGCTGGGCTGTCTGAGGATGCTTTCAGAGAGAGTCTGAGAGCACTTCCACTCAGCAATTCCAGCTGCTCTGCCTCCTTGGCAAATCCTGGCACCGGGCTTTGATGAGTGGCACTGGGATGAGCTCCTCGGACCTAGCAAGGCTCTCATCCACCACATTTGTTGGGAGCTAAAATAAAATCTTGCTGCCATTTCTCCTAGTTTGAAATCCTCACAGCCAGACTGTGTTTTTCAGAGCTTTCCTGCTCTATCCCACCTCTGGCAGAGACAAAAATGTGATGTGTGCTGTGCCATTCCATGGAGATTTACACCCAAACCCCACCCGGGCTTTGGTTGGAGTCTTCATACACCAACAAAGCACCTTGCAGCAGTTTTTCCCTTTCTGTTACAATAATTACTATTTCTCAGGCAATAAATTGCTGTTTGCCTTTGTCAAAGTCTGTGAAAATAAATTCAGGCAAATTGAGTTTCTGAGGAATTGAAAATTAGTTCAGGGAGATCCCATGTTCTGTGCTCCACTTGGTGATCCCAGCTGGTGCTTTTGTCCTGTAGCCTGCTCCTGGGTGATGCCTCTGAGAGTACAAATGAGAAAAATAGGGATGAACAACTCCAACAAACAAGACCTTGCTCTTTTCCCCCCAAAATCATTCAACTCATTCCATTTGGTGAATTTCTGAATGATGTCACAGAGAGCACAAAGTCCCTTCCACATGACCCAGCTGCCACTCTTTATTCTAAATTTTCCATAAAATGAATAAACTGTACCCACGAGTTTCATTTAACATTATCATTTTCCTCTCTGAAAAGCTTTTGATAAGTAGCTTAATACAAAAGCTGTGTAGTTATAGGGGTTTTTTTCTTTAAATGTTTTTGAACAGAAGCCTCTATCCCAAAGGAAGGAATTTATAAACCTTGATAATCTCACTTCAGTCCAACGTTTAATTAATTTTTATTTCAGTTGCTCAGTTTCAGGGAATCTGTTTTGCAGGAAGAAATAGAAAATGGGAGCATTGTGAACTCACTTTAAATAGGAAAAAGAAGGCATGAAAACAAGTCCATAGGAGAGCAGTGCCTCCATTCAGAACAAAATCTTTTTATTCAAGTTTCTTTTAATGAAAACCATTCAGCTTGCTGGTGGTTTTGTTATTCTGAGAGATGGAGAGTTTGAATGTTTTGCAGGACTGCTGGACCTCAAAGCAAGCCGAGCACAGTCAGTGCCTGGGCTGCACTGAGCTGGAACCTGAATTTTGTCATTAGTGAATGCATTATTCACTGCCTTTGCCTGAGCCTCAGGAGCAGAGGGCAAAATCAGAGACAAAAAAACCCCAATTTACACCTGAATGCTGAAGCTGGCCCCAGACAGTTCTCCTGCAGATGAGAATTCCAAAACACTAAGAAATGGCTGTAGGAAATATTTATATATGAGACAAATAGTTGGATTGGTGTTGGAGGCAACCTAAAGGTAAATTTTAGGGATTTGTCCCTGTTCCTACAGCTTTTTTTGGGACTGAGATCTCTCTGAGATCTAATCTGGGATCAGGGACCTCAGTGATGGGGTAAAAAGCAAATGCTCTTCTGCTGATGCCTTTATTTTAATTTTTGGGGAATGAAGAAAAGTTTAGCACATGTAGTGAAGATAATGAATTTTTTCTGTGTTGAACACACCTCACCAAAATAGAAATCCTTGGTTATAATTTGGTTTTGAACAATGCCAATGAGAGAACCATTCCTTTATCCCTTTATCTTTTAAAAATCCAGGTTCTGGTGGGTTGGCCAATATTTCAGTGAGGAACGGGGTTTTTTCTTTGATTTATTTTTTTTTAATTGTGATTTCTTTGTAATTTTTTTCTTTTTTTATTTGTAATTTCTGAGTACATGATGTTGGCATCTGGTGGAATCATGGTGCTGCAGGAGGATGAAATCCTTTCCCAAGTTTTTTCCCAATGGAGCATCCAGGGCCATCAGTGTGGGTTTGTGGTGTTTGGGAGCTCTTGAGCTTTTTTCCTTTTCCTTCATCTGATAAAAGACACCTCTAAAGAGAAAGTTCATATTTGCTTTAAATATACAGAGGAGATGTTAAAATGTTTTTTTCCTATTTCTTAAAGTTTTCTGAAGTACCATCATGAGATTTACAGATGCTGAAAGCAGAACAGCTTGTAGATTTTCCTAAGAAAAAATTTAAAATATGCTCTATAAGCTGATAGACCCTGAACTGATGAAATGGCAGGTTCTTTTTGGGTTTTACACTTGTGTTTTCACTGTGCTGGAGCCTTCCTCTGTAGAACTGTTGACTTTTGCCTTGTCACAGACCGTGGCAGAGCTGTGCTGCCCTGTGTGTTAAAGAACTTCATTCTCAGGGATATTTTACATCAGCGGTAACATTTTTAATAAGGTGCAATTAAAAGTCAACCCGCAGGATCCCATGTCTATAGCGCTGACTTTCAGAAATGTAAGTAAACTTAAATATCTGCTGTATTTTCCTTTGTTAATATGTTTTTCTTTGAGCTTCTTCTGTTGGAACAGCGACTTTGACTCGTCGACTGCAAAATCAATAAATACATTTTACATTTATTTCAGGATTGTGCAAAACAGCAGAAACCTTGCTGTTAAACATCTTATTTGCAGAGCTACCATGCTTCAAGTGGTTGATGGTTACTGAGATTTTTCTCCCTGATATTCTGTCACTGGAAAATCCTGTTTTTATCAGGATGGGTGTCTGGGGGAAGGCAGAGATGATTTGTGTGTGCTTTGAATCACTCTGAGCAGCAGTAAGGAGAGGCATGTTAAGCAAGGATGAAAATAATGAGAGATAATCGTGGATAATACATCAATTACTTCTCTTACCTTGGCCACTTTTCTTCCTTGAGAAAACCAGTTCCTGAGAGAAGGGAATTTAACAGGTATTTCCCATGAAAATTGGGGATATGTGCTGCTCTGTCAAAGCTGATTTACTGATGACAGCCACTTTATTCTGATTTGTTTCTCCAGCCAACCATCTTGAAAAACTATTTTGTGCAGTTGACAGATGAGATTGTTTTTAGTTAGAAAAATTGAAGTTCTTGTCTTGAAAACTTCAGAAGAAATTGCAACATATTGAGCCTGTAAAATTGAAGTTTGACTTCAGTTCCATCATTTTTTCCGAACTTGTTTCCATCAATTCAGATTCTTGAAAGGGAATATCAAAATTGTTTCAAACTCTGTGGGTTTTTTCCCCCCAAGATTTGCAGCAGATTTTGCGTATTCAATTTTTATTTTAATATTTGTGACATTCCACTGTTTGTGGATTGGTAGTTTCACATCCCTTTTCAAGGTGCCGTTGTGCTGCTCAGTGTTCTAAGACATTTAGAATTTTTGAGGTTTATTTATTTATTTATTTATAATTTTATTTATTTATTTATAATTTATTTTAGAGTTAATAATGCAAAATGTATGACTAGGAAGGGGTCTGGCTTTTTAATTTTGATGACGCTGTAGGTGTGTGAGAATTCTCCAGGAACTCAGAACGGGTGAAGAAAGGGTGGAAGGAAAAAGTGAGTTTTAAGAGTATCTTATTTTTAAGAAGTACAGTTTTTCTTGAGAAGCCTGAAACCCCCTTGTTGTGTTTTTATCCCATGGGAAGGGACTGTCACTGTCATATTTTCTGGAAAAATCCCTTTGCCAGGATTTCTTCTCTGGGAAGCTGAGAAGCCTCAGAGAAAAATGAAAACAATAATTATCTGGTTTGCTTCTCCTGTGTTTTGCTGCTTTGGAATGTGGTTGGAGATTGTTTATCCAACAGGTGCTTGTTTCATTGGTTTAATGTGAATTGTTTTGACTTAATGACCAAGCCCAGGCTGTGCCAGACTCTGGAAGAGGTCACGAATTTTTCATTATTATCTTGTTAAGCCTTCTGTTTGCATCCTCTCTCTATTCTTTACTATAGTTTAGTATAGCATTCTTTAATATAATATAAGTATATAAAATAACAAATTAGCCTTCTGAGAACATGGAGTCAGATTCATTCCTTCCTCCTCCATTTGAGGACCCCAAAAATACCACAAGGTGTAGCTGCTCTTTCACAGCCACCTGCTTGGTACAAACTCCATTTTTGTCACCCTACTTTGCCTGGAAATTCAGTGGTTTAAGGCAGAGGAAAACCTGGGGAGGAGAAATCCCTGGAAAACAATGAGAGATCCAAGATGGCAAATCCTGTCCTGGGGAGGAGCAGGGGGAACTTATTCTCTGTGGGAACTCAGCTCACCTCATCTGTTGCTCTGAGTCCCCAGGACCACCCTTGGGGGGCTTGAAAGTCCTGGAATGTAGCCAGGAGTTCTTGGTGGCTCGATTTTGATCCCTTAAAGGATGTGCCGCCCGAGTGTGAGGGTTTGCAACTCACCAGGGTGTGAATGGTGGAGGGATGGCACTTTTTAGGGTAGAAATGTAGTTTCTCTAGTTTTGGTACAGGGGGGTCTAATGGAGGCAAGATGGAGGATGCAGGCCTGGCCTCCTGGCCTTTCTCCTTCTTCTTGGCATCCATCTTTCGGGTGACGTAGACACTTTTAGATTGGTTCTAGGTGGTGGTGCACTTTCCAACATAGGTGTGGGGTATTGGGGGAAAACTGTAAATATGGTATACGTAATTATCAATATAAAAATGTACGGCCGCCCTGTGGGCGGTCAGAGTGCTTGTGGCTGCCGTGCTGGTCAGACCCCGGCTGGGCAGAGCGAGCATTTGAGATAACCAACAATAAACTAACTGAAGACCGAACTACCGAGGAGTCCAGTCTCATCATTTAACTGCGGGCTGCCCACGAACCATCCCACGCGCGTATCGGGCAGAGACGAGCAGCCGACTCCGATAGTTCTCCTGCCAGGGAAGGATTCACTGAGCAGAGGATGCTCAGGTCGCTCCAGCACTGAACACAGATTTTACCCGGATCCAGTAACCCAGGCAGAGTTTGCAGCTCATTCTTATCTCAACAGGAAACAAATAATTAATGGAACCTTGAGTGTTTTCTGGCAACTGCTGAGCTGCAGATGAATTCAGACACAGAGCAAAGACCTTTTTCCTACATCTTGCCAAAAGTTTATTTTTCACCACCTTATCTTTGAAAGTCCTGAGAAATCAGGACTTGGAATATTTTCTTTTTGTTGCTGTAATCTTTCTAGGAAGATAAAAGTATTCCTTTCTGACATGGAGGACAACAGTAGGGATTTCAGATTTCCCTTTTAACTCTCTTTTATCAAAAATATTGACTGTCTTGCTCTATTTTTTCCCCCTCATGTACGGCAGAGCTTGCAGATGCCTCAGTCTCTGGGGGGAACAGCAGCGTTTGTATGTGAGGAGTAGAAAGGTGGATGAAAATTTGTTCAACATTTACTGATTTATTATTTATTTTTTCTTCTTTTTTGCTGCAAACACAGCCTGTTGTGTGCGTTGCTATCATAAAAATCTCTCCTCCAGTGTTCCTAATGTATAATTATTGTCCACATCATGTCCTCAAACTCTGTTAGGTTGTTAAAAACTTCTAAGAAAGATTTTTCCCAATGATTTCCCCCTTTCCTCCTTCTGTCCAGTGTGAGACAATTCCTCCCTCCATCAACAGCAGTTATAGACATTGGGTTTGAAACCGAGTTTATTTCTATTTTCAGTGAGATTCAAAAGTAGAGAATTCCAATATACAGAATATTTATAGTCCTGATTCCAAGCTTTTCTTCTTCCCTTGTGTGGATGCAGCTTCCTTGGGGTGAGGTCTGAAATTGTGACTAAGGGTGGTAGAAAAATAGGTTTTTTATCACTTTCCCTGATTATTGCAATCCAGTGGCCTCTGTTGATATTTTGCTGCTCTACCACAGGAATGGGGAAGTTTTTGAGGGTTTCATAAATGAGCTCAACCTCCCTGCTCTGAAGTACTGGAATAAAACCTCCTGTCCAGCAGGATGGAGGTGCTGTGACTCAGCTGGATGGTGGGAAATTTGAGAGGAAAGAAGTTCTGGAATTGGTCTTTAATAACTTTAAATTATTTTATTATAAAATATGAAGGAAAAAAAAAAAAAACCTCCCAATTTTTTTTTTTCCTTTTTTTTCCCTTTTTTTCCTTTTTTTTCCTTTTTTTTTTCCCCTTTTTTTCTTCCTTTTCCTCCATCCCTCAGAGCTAAGTGTTTAAAAATTTACCTAATAGGAAAAAAAAATAGACATTTAAATTAAGAGTCATGTTTTTCACCTGGTTTCATGTTACAATAAAATGCCACATTTGTCACTGAGGTGTTCTGGGGTCACTTGCTCGGCTCAGAAAAGTGTGGTATCTAATTAAAAATGTCACTTTGCGTGCTGTAATTGTCACTTCTTGCCACGGAGGGGCCGAGGAGGGGGACAGAATGCAGCAGAGCTGTCACAGAATCACAGGAGGGGGCAGCCTGGAAGGGACCAAGGGGCTCCTCTGTCCCTGCTCCCTCCCTGCTCAGGCACAGGATTGCATCCAGACACTCCTGGAATATCTTGTCACCCCCTGGGCTTATCTGAGCAGCTCAAACTCGAGAGATAAGGGATGTCTGTGGGTGGCCCACGCTGCTTCTCTTGGTTATCTCCAGGTAAGTTACATGACAGTCAGATTGATAAGAAAAAAAGGCAATTTTTAGGTAGAGCCTTTTAGTAAATCATGAAGAAATAGCATTACATTGTTGCTGGTTGTGCTGCTTTTAAAATGCAAGCTGAAATTCAGATGCATTCTGGTTTCTGTTGGAGCTATGAAATGCACTGTTTAAGTGTTACTAAAAGTGTTTTGGAGGAAAATTAATCCTCCTTCAACATCAGTTTGCAGAGTTCTTTTAGGCTGACAGGTAGCGCTTGAAAAATGTTTGTTGTATTTTTTTCTCACTCGTCACCTGACAACAGCGCAATGAAAAATCAAAATTATGTTCAGATTCCAAAGCGGCTGAAACCAAATATTGTGAAAGGAGAAAACAGACAACAGACAAAACAAAACCTATTTATTATTTAGTAAAAGAACCCCTCCATATCTGTAATAAATAAAAGGGCCCTCCTCTGGATGCTGAGCAGATGTAGGTCGTGGTTTCAGCTGTGGATCTGGGAGGCACTGGTGCAGTGCAGTTGGGTTGTTTAGTGAGAAGAGATGAAGAGACAACTCCCCTTCAGTGGTGAGAAACAACGGGCACGTGTGGGATCCCTCTTTTCACGCAGAATAACGTGGTTTTGGGAAATATAGATGGAGAGAGAGGAGGGGAAGCCTCCTGAGCATGGCATCAGCTCAGGAATGCAGGCAGCAATTTTGTTGTTCATTTTTATTAAATGCACTTTATTGGCTCCTTCATGCTTCAGAGATGTGTAAAGCACAACATATTTGTAGTTTCAGTCTCCTAATTGACTCTGATATTTTTTTCCCTCCGAGTCTTCATTAAAGGGAAATGATTTTGCAGTCGATACCTTATGATTTGTTCTAATGCAAATAACATTTAGCACGTCTTGTAGGCTGTCTGGAGAATTCCCACAAGCTTCCCTGCAAATGTCATCTGACTCCTCAGTCGAGTGGAGCTCTGCCTTCCCCCTGCTTCCCTGCAATTTGTCATGCTTCATCCTCGGCTGGATCTGCCAATTTCCATTGTCCTCACTGACAGCAGCTGTCACCGTGCCACTTATGGCTGGGAAACTCTTGGTGGCAGCATCCTCCAAGCCACGGGGCTGAGGAGGAGCCTGAGAGGCTCAGAGGTGTGGGCTTGGAGCTTCCCTGCTGCCCCGTGCTCAGTGAGATTTTATGAATGGGATGGGACTGCTGGGATGTGTTCTTGGAGCTTTTCTTTTAGTATCCACTTTATTACAAGGTTGAGACAACGGGAAGATGGCAAAGCTCACAGTCCTGCCAGCAGCAGGTAGAGATTTCTTTGTTCCAGAGCCTTTTAAAAACTTTCTAGCCAATGGCACATTGCTGGAGCTCACAGACAATTTTTCTAGCCAATCACTAAAAGTACCTGTTTCACACAATGCTTGTTTGCTCTCTGTTAACAATACACAATACTCCATTGTTAAGATTAACATCTTCTCCTGTCTTGCTGAGCACATTTTTCTGCAGTCTTAGGATCTGTCTTAGCCAATCCTAACACTCAAGCTATTGGTTCCTGTCCTTGCTTGCTGTATTATTGTAACTTTTTCTACTTTCAGACTTTGCAGCTGCAGCTAGTTTTAAGTTTTCTTTCTGTTTCTAAGGCCTGCTTGTACAGCTTCCTGAAAATCTTCTTACCTTTACAATTTCCCACACTCAGGAGTGACACCACAGGGTCCCTGGGAAGGGAAAACCCAGTGGGATGTCCCAGAGTGGCCAACAGGTCACCAAAGTCATCATTTCCTCCTGCAGTGCTCTGAGGAGCTTGTGTTGACCATGATGGGGTTAAAGTCCACTGGAGGAGCCTCCATGTGTGATAAAGGAAAAACCCCTAAAAAACAGCTCAGTGCACAGTGCAATCAGAACACCCAAAGTCCTAAACCCAATAATTCTTGCACACACCCCCCCTTCCTAAAAACCCTGTGGAAATCTGAGTTTCGTAGGTATTTTCCCAAAAAAGTGATAAATTTCCTGCAGTCAGCTCCAGTGAAGCCCCCATCAGTCAGAGTGGGGGTCTGGAGATGGCAGCCTGGGCTCAGCCCTGTGCAGGCTGCCCTGGAGCAGGGGCTGGGCAGAGGCCCAGAATAAAGCAGGGATTTATCCCAAGGATCTCCTCCATGGATCCACCTTGGGCAGCACCAGAGCCCAGCCAGGGCTGCACCCAAGATGAACCCAAATGGCCCCAAAATGCACGAGCGCTCCCGGGGTCTCTCCCTGGGATCAGCTCTGCTCCATTTGCACCTTGCAGTTCATTGTCCCATCCCAGCTTTAGCCCCTGCAGTCCCACCCTGCTTGTTTTTCTCTCTGCAGCCCACGGGGTTTGTGCTCCTGGGCTGAGATTTGGCTCATTTGTCCTTGGTGCCCAGCTGGAGCAGGAATTGTTTTGTCTCCCTGCTCTGTGCACACAGCTCACCATCCTCTCATGTGAAGCTCAGACCCACAATCTAAAGCAGCACAGAATCTGAAAAATTTTAAAAATTACAAAAAAAATTATAAAATCTCAAAGCTGAGGCATCATTTCCTGGGCTGAGTTTGCTGCAGGGAGGGTTTGAGCAGCTCTGCACTTCCATGAGGAGCTCACTGCTGCTCTGGGCTGCAGGTGCAATTCCACCCCAGGGCATTCCAGGCTGTTCATCTTTCTCTCCTGCTGGAAGGGGTTTGGAGCTGTGCTGGGGGTCAGGTGTGCTGTGAGGGCTCCGTGGCTCCTGGAAGGGCTGGAATATCCCGTGGGATTGGGCTGTGCTGATGGGCTCTGGCTGTCACGGGGCAGGGAAGGGCATTTTCCTCAGCAGGGTCAGTGCAGGAGTTTCCACAACAGACTGCCTGTAGCTTTGTGGAGTTGGCAACATGGAATTTTTCTAACTTTTGGGTACTTTCTAATTTGGCAGTGCACTTGTAGAGCAGTTTAATACTAGGTCTTGGCTTAGGTCATATCAGGACAGATCTGCAGCCTGGCCTAGGGGGGGTGTCCCTGCCCATGGCAGGGGGATTGCAACAAGGGGGTTTTTACATCCTTTCCCACCCAAACCCTCTCTGATTCTCTAATTCAACCATCACTGTCCCTCTACTCCCATTTTTGCCGTGTTACGATGTGTGTATGGCACTCCTTGCACGCTCACAGTGGCTCAGCCATGTTTCCTGACTTAACTTTTACCTCATTTCCCACATTTACCTTTGCTCAGGCATTCTGTAGGAGCTGCTGCCTCATTGCTTATTTGCTTTGCTTTCAGGCAGGTTTGCTGCTGAGACCTTTACAAGTGCCTGAGACAGCAAATCCAGCAGTGCCCAGGTGCTCCCAAGCAGGCTGAATCCTCCGGCTGCACCAGTCACATCCTGAAGTGATCAGAGATGCACCTGGTGATAAATTGGTCTGTCCTCTGCCTGGTGTCTGGGTGAGAGCAGAACAATGCACCCCTGGAAATGCTCTTTAATTTTTGATTTGTTCTGCTGTTCGCCAGCGCAGCCTCTCAGTGGTTTATCCGCAAACAATGTGCGCTGTCTGCAGAGAATGTGGGTTTCTCTCACTCAGGAAAATATCATTAGCTCCTGCTACAGTGGAGTGTGCTTTTGTTTCAGTTTATCAGCCAGAACTGGGGATTTGCATGCATAATCTAGTGGATCACGTGGAGGCCAAAGAAAAGTTATCCCAAATCACCAGTATCCTTTGTAGCTGTTAAAAAGAGAGGTAATTCCTGCCTCCTCTCAGGGCCTGAGGTAAGAAATGCCTGTCACCTTGGGATCTGTGTCCTGCTGCACATCCCAGAGTATTCTAATCTTGTATTTAGCTCTTCTTTCATATGCATGTATGAAAGAGCTTTGCACAGATGGGTAACAGTTTTTATCCCCATTTCTCTGTGGTTTAGTGTAGTTACATCAGGAGGAGTAATTATTTCTATCAGCGAGATTGTGACAGCCACCACATATTATGGAAATTTCCTTCATTGAAACGTTAACATTTCCCCCCCCCCTTTTGTTTGATTCTTGCAGCAACACAAAGAATAGTTTAGAAATATAATTGCAATCTCCAGGAGAAATATAAGCAGCCTGGCTGTGAAGCTGAATCACATTAGAGCACTGGGAACAGAGCCACCTATGAAAGAAAATGAGCAGGAAGAACATCCCATCTTGAGGAGCTGTCATTTGTCAGGAAAGGGGGAATCTGTGCTGAGCCACCACGGGGAAGGGGCAGCTTGGCAGGGATGGCTTGGAGCTGCCAGGGCTGGGAAAATCAGGAGGGGCTTCTCAAACAGCAGAAATTGCTTCATTTCCCAGCACAGGGTGCGCTGCTAAAGCTGCACTTGTCTGAGGCACCTGGGGATGTCTCAGGGTCTCTGTCTGCTCAGAGTGACCCCAAGATATGTTAGAAAGTCTCTTTTCCAAGCCCAGCGGTCAAAGAAGGGTCAGAGCTCTTAATTTCTTGGTCTTAAGGTTGTTTATTGCTCCTTATCTATAAAATTATTTCTCCTGACTTGCTGAGGTCTGTCCAGCAGGACAGACAGAGGCACACCGACACCCTCAGGGTGGTGTGTAGCCATGATATTTTCTGAAAAATCCTTTCCTTGGGATTTTCCCTCCTGAGAAGCTGAGAGGCCTCAGGAACAAAATGCAAACAATGGTTATCTGCTGCTGTGGGATGCAACAGTGGATCTGGGATTGGTCTCATGGGGTTGTTTCTAATTAATGGCCAATCACAGTCAGCTGGCTCGGACTCTCTGTCCCAGACACAAACCTTTGTTATCATTCCTTTTCTGTTCTTAGCCAACCTTCTGATGAAATCCTTTCTTCTATTCTTTTAGTATAGTTTTAATACAATATATATCATAAAATAATGAATCAGCCTTCTGAAACATGGAGTCAGATCCTCGTCTCTTCCCTCATCCTCAGAGCCCTGTGAACGTGGTCACACTGATGTTATCTTTTTATACTAAAAACTACATATAAAATATTTACAATTACTTCCCAATACCTACCACCTATGTTAGACAGTGAGCTTCTACTCTAAACCAATCTAAAAATGCCGACAACACAGCAGGAGATGGAGGCCAAGAAGAAGAAGAAGAAGGAGAAAGGCTGGACACGCCCAGATTCCTCCATCTTGCCCCCTGAACCCCCATGCTAAAAAACCCCCAAAAATCTTTTTTTCACCCTGTGATAAATTAACTGTGATTCTACTTAAACTTTCATGGATTGTAATTCTTCATATAAAGGTTGGTAATTGTTTTTTCCAAGGGCTAAATCAAAGGCACTGGGGGATCTGTGCCAAGGTCTCTGAGCCCCCCGGGCAGGGGCTCGAGCCCTCCAGGGCAGCCAGAGGAATTTCCTGGTTCTGACAGGGATGAGATTGGGGTGAGCACTTGTGAGAGGGTTAATTCACTTAAATTCCCTGTAAAGACCTCGAGCAGTGGGCACAAACCTTCCCAAACCCAGGAGTTCCACTGGGAAAGCAGCTGGGCTCTGCTGCCTGCCCCTAAACCTGGCAAATGGGATGTTGGTGCACTTCTACAAGTTCCCAAGAAAAGCTGTGTAAATTCGAGTTACTTTGTCTGATGAGTGCATTCATTCAGACACAAACCCTTCAGTGCCTCATCCTTTCCCAGCATGGTGCTCACTGACCAAAATTGGGTAAATCACACTGTTAGGTATTGGTATAATGGCCTTTTCTGGCTTTGTAATCTGCAGTATCATGTGGGAACTCCTTGCAGAAGCTATTACTAATATTTCATATTTCTATGTCTAACACTATTAAATTATTCTAGATGGGTTTTTTCTTTTGTCACTTAAGCTCATAAAAGTCTTGTGAGAAATCCTAATTGGAGTTTTACAGGGTTGAGACACAAGTTCACTTGTGAATCCTGTTCTTCCCATGTGCTTTATCAACCTGAAGCTTTCATATTGATTAACCCTCACTGATCAATAATTAAGGCCACAGCACCACTCTCACCTCTGCATTGTGAAATTATAAAAGTCATAGAAGGGCATTTTATAAAAACTAGAAAAAATGTGAGCTTGCAGCAGCATGGGATGGAAAAATACATGTGTTCCTATTCCAATATTGCTGCAGAGCAAAATTATTAGTCCAGGAAACCCCAGAAATGAGTTTAGATATTCTTAAATGCCATTGAGAGCCTTACATTTAAAAACAAAGCGTATTTTAGGTTGAAAAAGAGAAATGTAACCTTGTGACACTTGAAACTGGGATAATTATCTTTTATTAGTGTGTAATTGTAGTGCATGAGCACAGAGATAGTACCTAGAATTAATTACTGGGTACAGAGGTATGATTTGTAAAATGCTTTTATATCTGCAAATTTAAAATAATTGGCTTATCTATGAAAATATACATTTGCCTGTGGAGTGGAGCGAAACAGAAATGTTTACTTCTTAATTTTAGTAGGTACTAGTTTAAACATTATTTAAATATTATTGGATGTTTTCTTGCCGAGTCTTGAGTGCATCACCAAATCAGCAGTGTGGGAAAGGTGCCATAGAAAGGGTTTGTGTCCAGGTAAGGAACAACAGGAATGTTTTAAATTCATCCATTCCTTACTGGTTTTGATCCTCCTGGGATCATTTAAGCAGTGAGGCGCAGATGGTGAGGAGCAGACTTTCCGCAGTTCCCATTTCTGCCGCTCTCTTTGGGAGCTCTCAAAGGCCAGGAAGGATGGGGAGGGGGTTTGTCCCACCTGAGTGGGTTTCCCAGCCCTGGTGATGGCTGGAAATTCCTTGGAAAGGGACAGTTCATTTCCCACATTTACCTTTGCTCAGGCATTCTGTAGGAGCTGCTGCCTCATTGCTTATTTGCTTTGCTTTCAGGCAGGTTTGCTGCTGAGACCTTTACAAGTGCCTGAGACAGCAAATCCAGCAGTGCCCAGGTGCTCCCAAGCAGGCTGAATCCTCCGGCTGCACCAGTCACATCCTGAAGTGATCAGAGATGCACCTGGTGATAAATTGGTCTGTCCTCTGCCTGGTGTCTGGGTGAGAGCAGAACAATGCACCCCTGGAAATGCTCTTTAATTTTGATTTGTTCTGCTGTTCGCCAGCGCACCTCTCAGTGGTTTATCCGCAAAAACAATGTGCGCTGTCTGCAGAGAATGTGGGTTTCTCTCACTCAGGAAAATATCATTAGCTCCTGCTACAGTGGAGTGTGCTTTTGTTTTCAGTTTATCAGCCAGAACTGGGGATTTGCATGCATAATCTAGTGGATCACGTGGAGGCCAAAGAAAAGTTATCCCAAATCACCAGTATCCTTTGTAGCTGTTAAAAGAGAGGTAATTCCTGCCTCCTCTCAGGGCCTGAGGTAAGAAATGCCTGTCACCTTGGGATCTGTGTCCTGCTGCACATCCCAGAGTATTCTAATCTTGTATTTAGCTCTTCTTTCATATGCATGTATGAAAAGAGCTTTGCCAGAATGGGTAACAGTTTTATCCCCATTTCTCTGTGGTTTAGTGTAGTTACATCAGGAGGAGTAATTATTTCTATCAGATTGTGACAGCCACCACATATTATGGAAATTTCCTTCATTGAAACGTTAACATTTCCCCCCCCCCTTTTGTTTGATTCTTGCAGCAACACAAAGAATAGTTTAGAAATATAATTGCAATCTCCAGGAGAAATATAAGCAGCCTGGCTGTGAAGCTGAATCACATTAGAGCACTGGGAACAGAGCCACCTATGAAAGAAAATGAGCAGGAAGAACATCCCATCTTGAGGAGCTGTCATTTGTCAGGAAAGGGGGAATCTGTGCTGAGCCACCACGGGGAAGGGGCAGCTTGGCAGGGATGGCTTGGAGCTGCCAGGGCTGGGAAAATCAGGAGGGGCTTCTCAAACAGCAGAAATTGCTTCATTTCCCAGCACAGGGTGCGCTGCTAAAGCTGCACTTGTCTGAGGCACCTGGGGATGTCTCAGGGTCTCTGTCTGCTCAGAGTGACCTCGACATGTCTTAGAAAGTCTCTTTTCCAAGCCCAGCGGTCAAAGAAGGGTCAGAGCTCTCCATTTCTTGGTCTCAAGGTTGTTTATTGCTCCTTATCTATAAAATTCTTTCTCCTGACTTGCTGAGGTCTGTCCAGCAGGACAGACAGAGGCACACTGACGCCCTCAGGGTGGTGTGTAGCCATGATATTTTCTGAAAAATCCTTTCCTTGGGATTTTCCCTCCTGAGAAGCTGAGAGGCCTCAGGAACAAAATGTAACCAATGGTTATCTGCTGCTGTGGGATGCAACAGGTGCATCTGGGATTGGCCTCATGGGGTTGTTTCTAATTAATGGCCAATCACAGTCAGCTGGCTCAGACTCTCTGTCTGAGACACAAGCCTTTGTTATCATTCCTTTTCTATTCTTAGCCAACCTTCTGATGAAATCCTTTCTTCTATTCTTTTAGTATAGTTTTAATGTAATATATATCATAAAATAATAAATCAGCCTTCTGAAACATGGAGTCAGATCCTCGTCTCTTCCCTCATCCTCAGACCCCTGTGAACACTGTCACACTGGTGTTATCTTTTTATACTAAAAACTACATATAAAATGTTTACAATTACTTCCCAGTACCTACCACCTATGTTAGACAGTGAGCTTCTACTCTAAACCAATCTAAAAATGCCGACAACACAGCAGGAGATGGAGGCCAAGAAGAAGAAGAAGGAGAAAGGCTGGACATGCCCAGATTCCTCCATCTTGCCTCCTGAACCCCCATGCTAAAAAACCCCCAAAAAATCTATTTTTCACCCTGTGATAAATTCACTGTGATTCTACTTAAACTTTCATGGATTGTAATTCTTCATATGAAGGTTGGTAATTGTTTTTTCCCAAGGGCTAAATCAAAGGCACAGGGGGATCTGTGCCAAGGTCTCTGAGCCCCCCGGGCAGGGGTTCGAGCCCTCCAGGGCAGCCAGAGGAATTTCCTGGTTCTGACAGGGATGAGATTGGGGTGAGCACTTGTGAGAGGGTTAATGCACTTAACTCCCCTGTAAAGACCTCGAGCAGTGGGCACAAACCTTCCCAAACCCAGGAGTTCCACTGGGAAAGCAGCTGGGCTCTGCTGCCTGCCCCTAAACCTGGCAAATGGGATGTTGGTGCAGTTCTACAAGTTCCCAAGAAAAGCTGTGTAAATTCGAGTTACTTTGTCTGATGAGTGCATTCATTCAGACACAAACCCTTCAGTGCCTCATCCTTCCCCAGCATGGTGCTCACTGACCAAAATTGGATAAATCACACTGTTAGGTATTGGTATAATGGCCTTTTCTGGCTTTGTAATCTGCAGTATCATGTGGGAACTCCTTGCAGAAACTATTACTAATATTTCATATTTCTATGTCTAACACTATTAAACTATTCTAGATGGGTTTTTTCTTTTGTCACTTGAGCTCATAAAAGTCTTGTGAGAAATCCTAATTGGAGTTTTACAGGGTTGAGACACAAGTTCACTTGTGAATCCTGTTCTTCCCATGTGCTTTATCAACCTGAAGCTTTCATATTGATTAACCCTCACTGATCAATAATTAAGGCCACAGCACCACTCTCACCTCTGCATTGTGAAATTATAAAAGTCATAGAAGGGTATTTTATAAAAACTAGAAAAATGTGAGCTTGCTGCAGCATGGGATGGAAAAATACATGTGTTCCTATTCCAATATTGCTGCAGAGCAAAATTATTAGTCCAGGACACCCCAGAAATGAGTTTAGATCTTCTTAAATGCCATTGAGAGCCTTACATTTAAAAACAAAGCATATTTTAGGTTGAAAAAGAGAAATGTAACCTTGTGACACTTGAAACTGGGATAATTATCTTTTATTAGTTTGTAATTGTAGTGCATGAGCACAGAGATAGTACCTAGAATTAATTACTGGGTACAGAGGTATGATTTGTAAAATGCTTTTATATCTGCAAATTTAAAATAATTGGCTTATCTATGAAAATATACACTTGCCTGTGGAGTGGAGCGAAACAGAAATGTTTACTTCTTAATTTTAGTCGGTACTAGTTTAAACATTATTTAAATATTATTGGATGTTTTCTTGCCGAGTCTTGAGTGCATCACCAAATCAGCAGTGTGGGAAAGGTGCCATAGAAAGGGTTTGTGTCCAGGTAAGGAACAACAGGAATGTTTTAAATTCATCCATTCCTTACTGGTTTTGATCCTCCTGGGATCATTTAAGCAGTGAGGCGCAGATGGTGAGGAGCAGACTTTCCGCAGTTCCCATTTCTGCCGCTCTCTTTGGGAGCTCTCAAAGGCCAGGAAGGATGGGGAGGGGGTTTTTCCCACCTGAATGGGTTTCCCAGCCCTGGTGATGGATGGGAACTCCATGGAAAGGGACAGTTTGTGTGCTGTGAGGGCTCTGTGGCTCCTGGAAGGGCGGGAATATCCAGGGGCATTGGGCTGTGCTGATGGGCTCTGGCTGTCCCTGGGCAGGGAAGGGCATTTTGCTGACCCCACAGCTGCATTTCTGATGGGACTGGCCCATCCTTGATGGTTTTGTGCTTGCTGTGGGGTGCTTGTAAGTGGGAAAGGTGAACGGATTCGTTGTGAGAGGTGGGAAATGGTCCCACAGCAGCTGGAAGGGTCATGGAGG
Organism: Emberiza elegans; assembly: GCA_024865655.1. Lineage (NCBI taxonomy): Eukaryota > Metazoa > Chordata > Aves > Passeriformes > Fringillidae > Emberiza > Emberiza elegans. The sequence goes on along the minus strand of JALJVW010000149.1, from coordinate 3,156,354 downwards.
GGCTGCTTGGGGCCAGTGGGAAGAGATGGCATTAAAGGATATTATTATTAACTTAATATTATTAATATTATGCTATTAACTTAATAATTATATTATTATGTTATTAATTATATTATTAACATACATGTTATCTATTATATATATATGTATGTATGTATATGTGTACGTACATACATATATGTATATATGAAGGATAAAATACACATCATTTACCCCAAAAAGCAAGACCAGAGATGCAGGGCCTGTAGGCAAAGTACTTTTTAAAATTACTTTTTAAAGTGCTTTTTAAATTAGAATGGCTTCACGACTGAAAACACGATGGGCTTCTGAGCTTCCTGCTCTTCAGTCTGGTCCCAAGAACTGATTTGCTCTTTTCCATCCCCATCAGTTTTCCTGAACGAAGACAGTGTGTTCAGGTGTGGTGCCAGGGCTCTCCCTACCAGCACTGCTTTATTGCAGCCCAGTGAAGTGGGAGCACAGGGAAATTCCAGCAGGAAGCACTGGCAGGTCAGTAACAGGCAGCATTTGCTGTTCAGCTGGTTTGAGGCACGCTCCTCAATGATGGAGCAGATCCTGGGCTCTGCTGGGGTGTGCTGCATCCGCGGTTTGTATTCCAAGGATGGAGCAGATCCTGGGCTCTGCTGGGGTGTGCTGCATCCACGGTTTGTATTCCAAGGATGGAGCAGATCCTGGGCTCTGCTGGGGTGTGCTGCATCCACGGTTTGTATTCCAAGGATGGAACAGATCCTGGGCTCTGCTGGGGTGTGCTGCATCCACAGTTTGTATTCCAAGGATGGAGCAGATCCTGGGCTCTGCTGGGGTGTGCTGCATCCATGGCTTGTATTCCAAGGATGGAGCAGATCCTGGGCTCTGCTGGGGTGTGCTGCATCCGCGGTTTGTATTCCAAGGATGGAGCAGATCCTGGGCTCTGCTGGGGTGTGCTGCATCCACAGTTTGTATTCCAAGGAGCTGGCAGCGCTGTGAGGCTGCTGCTCAGGGGGCAGGAGGGTTGCACTGTGCAGAGGTGGAAAATACCTGATGGAGTTGTCAGGAAACACAGCTCTGAGCTGGGCTCACTTGGAGTTGGTGAAGTTGTGCTGACACAAGCTGGGGGAAAACAGTGCTGAATCCAGTCCCAGGGAATTCACAGGGAGTCTTAGGGGCAGTGGGAGAGGCGTGTTCTCAGGCTGGCATTTAACATTTCATGCATTGGCTTTTAGGATGGGTGTCACCACTAATAAAAATATTATGGAAGTTGTGCTGGAGAACTGTGCTTGTTTCTGCTCTCTGATTTTAACCTATTGAGCATTTAATAATTTCTTGTACAGTTGCTGAGCTTTGACAGCTCCTCTTACACCAGAACAAGCTTCAGCTGCTTGGGACCAGGAGGTTAAAACCTGTCAAGAAGCAGTGGTACAGACTTGAATCTCTTTTGGGGAAGAAATTGGATATGGATATTCCTGTGCCCCTGACTAACCCAACCACTGAGCAGCCAAATAAATGGAAATGATATTTTCTCCCCCAGATTTTCCTTTTTATATTTTTTTGCTAGCTGAGGAAAAAAAAAATCCTAATTTATGAGGGTGTTATGAGGTCTTTACACAAGGGGCCTTGGCTGTGTGGTGAGTTAAGGACAGTGATGCATAGGGCCAGGGAATTGTGGTGTTTGCTTCTGGTTGGGTTTGAGTTTTTTCTTTTTATTTTTTTTTTTAAGTCCTGTGGCCTGTGTCCTTCCATGAATTTATCCAAGTGGCACCATAAAATCAGTACATTTAAAATCCAGCCTTTTGAAATATGAGTATCATTAAAAGTCAATTTTAAAATTAAGGCAACCTCTTTTGAAAAATTTACCCTGGGACAAGTGTCAGGAAAAATTAAGCTTTGCAGGCAAAGCGTGCTGAGATGCACAGTCATTTTGGGAAACACTTTTCTTTGGTAGCACAGAAAATGCAGACACAGGGAGAGCAGTTGATTGCTTTTCACTGGGGAATAAAGTTGAGTTTTTCAAATTCCTTGGACTTGCTGGCTTCATGAAAGATTTTTAGTGAGCAAATGCAGCTAACAGTGCTTTGATTCTCAGTTAAGTGGAAGTTGCTAAGCCAGTTGTCCTGCAGTTTTTGTAGAGAACAAAAGACACAAATAATTGAGGTTTTATATACGTTGGGAGCAGTAGGAGTAGGAAAATATTCTGTCTTAATAATAGGCTTAACAAGGGAAGGCAATAAATCATTTCTAATTACCAGCCTTGTCGATTACATGTTTCCTCATTCTCATCTTTCAAATTGCCTCCTAAGCTGAGGCTTCTTTGTAAATGAGATTCGCTTTTCTTCTTGTCCTTCCGTTCTGGGGGATGTGTCACCCTGCAGGAGCACACGTGTGTGTCTGCTGGGATCGCAGCAGGATGGAGGCCTTTCCACAGCCAGCTGGAATAGTGCTGCCTCCAGTGCTTCCAGGGGAAAACAGGGACAAAACGCATCCTGCTCAGTCCACCCAGTTAAGTGTTGATTGCTTTTTGTGTATTTGGTTGGTTTGAAGCCTGTCATTCTTGTTTCCAGATTTAAAAATTATTGAAGAGTTAAAGCTTTGGGGATGGTGTAGGAAAACCGAAGGGAGGTTTGCTGGAAGATGCATCTCCTCCCATCATTTTAGGAGAGTGGTTGGTACACAAAGCTAAATAAGGAAATTATCTTCTTGAAAATTAAATTGGTCTTTTATTTTTATCTAGTCCTTGAGGCTTGTGAATAATAATAAAATAATACTAAAAGTCGGGGAGAGCTTGAGATGTCTGTCCTGCTCCTGCCAGTGCATGCCTCACAATGCTCACCTTGTGCTCTGGTAAAAATGGATAAAAATTCTCAGTGACTGAGCATAGCAGGACCCTTTAGAGCTAAGAATTCCAAACCAGAGGGGCACGGACTGGTTTGGGTTGGAGGAGACCCTAAAGCCCATCCAGTGCCACCCCTGTCTGTGGGCAGGGACACCTCCCACTGTCCCTGGTGCTCCAGGCCCTGTCCAACCTGGCCTTGGGCACTGCCAGGGATCCAGGGGCAGCCACAGCTGCTCTGGGCACCTGTGCCAGGGCCTGCCCATCCTCAAAGAGAGGAATTTCTTCCCAAATATATATATATATATATAGATAAAATATCCCATCAATCCTACTCTGGGTCAGTGTGCAGCCATTCCCTGTGCGCTGCCCCTCCATCTCTTCTCCAAAGTCTCTCTCCATCTTTTTCCTGCAGCTCCTCCAGGCCACTCTGAGCTCACCCCAAATCTTCTCCTCCCCAGGTGAACAATCCCAATTCTCCAGCCTTTCCTCCCTCCCACCAGAGCTGCTCCATCCCTCTGCTCACCCTGGAGCCTCCTCTGGGTTCTCTCCAGCAGCTCCAGGTCCCTCCTGTGCTGGGGCAGCCCTGCAGGTGAGCTCTCACCTGAGCAGGGCAGAGGGGCAGAATCACCTTCCTCAAAAATCAAGAGATCTTAGGATTTTCCTTCTTGTCTACCTGCTGTGCTGTCATTTAAACAGAGCATGTTGATTTAAAAAAAAAAAAACAAAACCAGGAGAAAACCCCAAAATACTTAAGGCAAAGGAACAGCATTTCTGAGTTACTCTGGTGTCTCAGGGCTTCTCTGAGGGCTGCAGATTATGTACCTATGCCCAGGAGTTTACATAAAAGTGGCTTTGATTTTAAGCGTCTGCAGTGTGATACCTTTACATTTCTCTACGTTGTTTACTGCTAAACTGGCAGAAATTGCTTCTGCTAATTTGGCCCAGGAGTGTGGAGAATTACAACCACAAACAAAGCCCTGGTTTTTCAACCCTGCCCCCTGTGGGCTATCACTTGCGGCCATAAGTAGCCTCTGCAGTGAAATAATAATATTTTTAAAATTTTCTTGAAGTGGTTTTAATTCCAGCAAGAGCAGCAGAGGAGAGCACTGAGGTGAGAGCTCTGTCCCTGCAGTGACAAAGAGGGTTGGAACTGTCCTGAGGAGCTCCCCGTGGGCATGGGGAGGTTTCTCTGAGGTGCTGGACAGCCATCAGAGAGGGAATGACTTCTGTTTGCAATTTTGTGGGGTTGTTCCCTCCCCTGCTGTCCTCTGACACATCTGTTCTCCCAAAGCTGGGGCTGAGCCCTGTGTGCCTGCAGGAGGCTGCTGAGGGCAGTTTTGGTGCCTAGAGGGGGGTTTGGTGTTGGGACAGCTGTGCTGCCATCACTTTGGCCCTGGAAAAAGTCAGGAAAACCCACAAGAGCTGCCTCCAGTCTGTGGGAACTCTGTGTCTGCTGCAGCCCGACAGGGTTGGACTGGGCGAGCTTTAAACGCCCATTCCAGCCCAAGCCAGTCCGTGATTCTGTGCCATCTGTTCTGTTGAATTTGGGGATAATTGAGAGGTCTTTTTGGGGTTAATGCAGCTGCTGAAGGGGATCAGGTCTGGGCTGGTCCCTGTTCCTTGGGACACTGGGAGCACTGGGGAGGAGAACCTAGACTGGCACTGGTGGCTCTGCTGGAGCTGTCTCCAACCCTCCCCAGCTGTGGAGACTCTTCTTGTGCCCAGCCTTAGGGGAGGGAGAAGTGAAGAGTGGAAAATTCTAATGTCATGCAGGATAACTGGTCCTGAACTTCATATTTTGGGTTTTTTGGGGTTTTTTTTTTTTTGGTATTTTTTTTGGTTTTGGGGGTTTTTGTTTGTTTGTTTGTTTGTTTGGGGTGTTTTGTGTGTGTTTTTTTTTGTTGTTGTTGTTTTTTAATTAAGAGTTTAAGGTAGAACACGAAGAAGGTAAGCAAACAATGCCTCGTGTCTTGCAGGTGGTTCAGGGAATATACTTTACAAACTGTGAAATTAAGGTAGAATGCAGATTGTTCCATTTATTTTTGTGCAGTAAATTGAGTCCGTGGGGTAGTGGCTTAATAAATATTAAAACCAGAGATCTGGGGGTTTTATTGTTAGCAATTTATGTTTTTAAATCAGAAATGGGATCAAGTTTATGGGTGAAAAAATGGTGTTGAGGAGGTTTTTATAAGGAGATTTAAAGAAGCTTGAGGTACAAGGGAAAAGCTGAGAACCAACCCATATGTTGTGTTAGAGTAATCAGAAATATTTCAGCTAAAGTTTTGCAAAGCTTTTAAAAATCCCTGTGCTTTTCATATTTAAGAGAACTATTGTGCACATCCTCAGCTCTGACTGTGTTCACACAACTGCCTTGATGCAGCTCCTGATGGTGCTGACAGAAATTGCAGCAACATTTCTGAATTGCTTTGTCACTGATGTGGTAAAAGCCCCCAGCCACACCATTAAACCCCATTAACATCTGTTGAAATATTTGCCATTTTCCTTCTAAATAAATGGCATTAAACATCTTTCAACAGGCTGTATAGCAGACAAACCCTACAAAGTGAGTGGGTGTAGACAGTGTGAGGATGTAGGAAACAGCTGGTGAAAATCTGTGGTCCTGACAAAATTAGCGGCAAAAACTTGGGGATAATGGAATTTTGTTGGAAAATGCAAAACATTTGCAGACCTCAAGAAATCCTGAGGCAAACAATGCTAGAGAAAATCCTTGAGGTTTTTGTCTGGAGTCAGACACTGCTTCCCCTTGGATGAGCGCACGTAAAACTGCCTGAATATGGATGCACATCAGCGGACAGGAATGCATCTCCCTCCGCAGGGTTTCCTGTGTGAGCACTGCGGTTTCCCCAGGTGATCTCCCTCCCTGGGCACAGTCTCAGGCAGGAGGAACAATTTGTAATTCTCCTGTCTGTACCTGTGGAGCTCCAGGCAAAGCACCTCGGGGGCTCCCCTGGGCCAGAGCTGCTCCATGTGCTGCCCAAATGGCCCATAAATTATTTGTTCACCTGTTTTGAATATTTACAGCTTCAGCAAAAGGAACCCTGCACAAAACTGATGACATTGAAATATTTCATGGACTGCCTCGTTCTTTTGATTATCTCGACGTTTTGAATTCAAACTGTCTTAGCTGTAAGTTAAAAGTTGTCTTAGTGTGGGAACATGAGAAAAAAAAACCATTCTGGCAGAAATTTGTCAGTAGAATTCTCACTAAAAGGGTAATCAGAGCACAATTTGAGAAATTAAAACTGGGTTTGAGGGGAGGATTTTCTTCCTTCTTTAATCAGGGCAAGTTATGTTCAAGGACTTGCAAATATAAAACCAAATTAAGCAAATCACAGGAGTGAGAAAGTGCAATGCAAAATTGCTGTCAGCACAAAACACAAGTTACTCACATAAATCTTTAGGACTCCTTAAAAATTGTAACGAGAAAATAATAATCAACTAATGTATCAGCTTGATATTGCACTGAATATATGGGGATTTTTTTGTCTCAAATGCCATTTAGTACTGATCAGAAAAACAGATAAAACTCGATGTAATAACCAGATCCATTCTGTTTAGTGTCTTGGAATCTTGCATTTAGCAGAACAGTTTCACCACAAATGGTATTTTAACTCTGGCTGTTTCACATTTTAATTGAAGTCTAAATTTTCTAATGAAGTTTTCATTATAGGAAGCTCACTCAAGTGCATTTCCAGTATGGGAATTGCAGCATCCTGGGGGTGCCAGCTCAATGGAGAATGGTAAAATTAATGTCAACATCCTTGGTTTATTACCATCAGGATGGAGGAGGCTTCAGAAATAAAAGAGGTTTCATAACTTGGCCTAAATAATACAGTAATTTTATGGGAAAATGAGAGAGTGGGAGTGATTTGTTGGCCTTTTGGGTAGAACTGGATAAAGGAGATCTGGTTCCAAAGTGGTGCAAGGTGGCAAGAGTGGCATCTGTAACAGAGGATACAAAGGGTGCAAGATCTTTGAGCTGTCAATCACATTGCAGAATTTGTAGAAGGGGCCAAGTTATTTATCCAAATTCATCCCAAAGACTTCCTCTTGTGCAGGTGAGTATTGTGTTGATATCAGGATTTTTTTCTGCTCTGTCCAAGTGTGTTTCACTTACAACTAAGTTTGTTAGTTAATAGAAAACTTTGCCCTCACAGGTGCCTCTTTAATCATCCAGAGACCTGATTGGAGAATTCAGGTAAAAGCAGATTTAAAAGTGTCCTGGGTCTGGAGGGAGACAAGCTGTTCTTTGCTTTTAATGCCTTGCCTTTGTGTCTGCCCTTTTCTGTATTTTCTGCTGCCTGTTATCATTTAATGGGCATAAAGTTGTCTCTCTCAGACCCAAATTTCCTCAGCTAGATGGTGTTGCCTGCTCACCACCACACCATTTCCACTGATCTCTCCTTCAGGAGAGAAAAGGAAACGCCATTTGATATTGTATTTGAACTCAGACTTTAAAATAGAGCTCAGGAGAAGCAAGGACTCTTGTCTGAGTAAAGATTTGATTTAATCAGAGAGCAAAAGAGATTCACCCTTGTTACCTTTCCCTCTTTTCTTTCATCTCTGTTTAAGTTGGTATTATGACTGTGGGAGACAAGCTGCTGTAATCTCCATTTTTCTCCTGGGGAGAGCACAGTGGGAGCCCTCAGGAGTTTGGAACGTGTTGTTGCAAAGGATTTGGAACGTGTTGTTGCAAGGGATTTTAGCATCCAGTGCCAAATGTGAGGTGCTGGCATGGAGTTGAAGTAGGTCCTTGTACAAACACTTTAAATGTTTGACAAAGCAGACATTGTCCCATTGTGGTGGCTTTGTCACAACCACAGGTGACATGTCAGCTGTGCAGTGCTGGGGCCAACCTTCTGTACTCACTGCCTGGTGGAAATCAATTCTAAAATCATTCGGAGCTGGCAATTCCTCCTGAAATAATTGAAAATATTTTGGTGATCTCTTGTGCTGCTTGGCGACACGCAGAACTTCCCAGCGTGAGGCTGGCAGTGTCACCTGGGTGTGAAACTCTGGGGGGAGAAAGCCACAGATTTTGAAGAAACATTTCGAAGCTGTAGAAATGTTGGAAATGCAAACAGTGGCTTAAACCAATGGCGTTTTGTGTAAATGTTGATCATTCTGGTTAAATACTCTGAGTCTTGCATGTAAACTTCATCCACATCCACCTGTGTAGCAGTTTCAGAGCCCTGGGGAGGGGAGGTTTCTTGTGTTACCCCTCTGCCCAGATTCACCTTCGGGGTAAATTTGCTCCTTTGCAGCTCAGTGTAACCACAGACTGTCAAACATGGTGGTTTCATTATTACCTTTAGCCTAATGAAGCACAGCTCCAAATCACACTTTTTGTGAGGGAGAACTCTCACTCCCAGTGGCACTGACCTCTCCTTCCTCACCAAATTACCCTGAGTTAAACTCAGCTCTGCATCCACACAATTAATTCCAGCAGGCTGCTGCAAAAGTCATTGTCTTATGCCAGAGCAACCTATATAAAATGCAGCTCCACTGTATATATTAAATTTTGCTCTTTCCTGCAGCACTACCAGCTCCATCAGCCCCTTTCCTTTGGGTTTCTCTGCCTAAAACTTCCCAAAATTGTCAAGCACAGAGAGAGGAAGTGCTCCCTAATTGGGTGCATGGTAAACAGAGAAAAATCTCATTAAAACTGAGGAGTTATTTGTAGATGTTGGCAAAGAAAACAAACCTTTGTAGCTGGAGTTCACTGCCTTATTTTAATGGAGTTCATCATTATTTTAATTTATGTGTGGCTTGGACCTAAATACAAAGGACAGTCTGGGTCATGCCTGTGGAAATTTAGTGATTAACAGCTGTTGCTGTTTGATCAAGGCAGAAGATGCACTAACAGCTGAGGTACATATATATAGATATTTTACTGTGAAAGAGAGCTGGTTACACGATCCAGAATTCCATAAGGGAATGGATAAATTTATTTTTTTGTTTATTTATTTTAAGATTTGAGGGAAAATTGGTTGCTCAGAGGAGCTGTGGCTGCTCCATCCCTGGAAGTGCCCAAGGCCAGGTTGGATGGGGTTGGGAGGAACATGGGACAGTGGAAAGTGTCCCTGCCCATGGCAGGGGTAGAACTGGATGGGATTTAAGGTGCCCTCAAACCCAAACCATTCTGTGGTTCCATGATATTGGTAAATAAATGGTACAATTGCTGCTGTTTGTGGCGCTGCTTCTGCATCATTCCTCATTGGTTTTATTACCATATATTTATTTTTCACAAGAGAAATGAGAAATACTTCTCAGGGAAGCTACTCCTGTAATGTTGAGATCTGTTCTTTCTCTTTTCCACGCCTACCTTGGGCCTAAAAGATGGAAATATATTCATCCAGTGTATCTGTGCACAGCTCCAGAGATTCTAAGAGTATCTCGTCTAACAAAAATTTATGAGAGAGAAAACTCCTTTTGTTTGCATTGTTTAAGGCCAGGAGAGAGTCTGTAGCCTGACCTTCTGTAAATGTCAAAACTTAAGAGCTCCTGGATTGTTCTTTGCTTCTAACAGAAAGCAGGCAGCCCTCCCTGTGACTGCCAGAATTGTTACTGCTTCTGAAGGCTTGTCCATCCAGGAGTTCATTACCTTGTTGTATTCACTTCCAGGCTGATTTGACATCCTCAGCCTCAAATTTTTCTGTTGAATGACAGAATTATGTTAATATTTTGTTCTCCAGATTTGTCCAGTGTTCTGTGCAGATGCCATTGCAGGGACAGGGTAAGTCTGTGAGTCTTAAAATTGTGGAATGGTTTGGGTTGGAAAGGATCTTAAAGATCACCCAGTTCCACCACCTACCATATGCAGGGACACCTTCCACTATTCCAGGTTGCTCCAAGCCCTGTTCAGCCTGGCCTTGGACACTTCCAGGGGTCCAGGGGCATCCACAGCTGCTCTGGGCACCCTGTGGCAGAACCTCCCCATCCTCACAGGGAGGAATTCCTTCCTAATATCCCATCTAAACCTCCTGTCTCTCAGTGTGAACCCATTCCCCCTGTCCTGTCACTCCATGCCCCTGTGAAAAGCCCCACTCCACCCTCCCTTCAGGGCTGGAAGGCCATGGAGTGGTGGATTGTCACACACCACAACCCTTCCAGCACCTTGAGCATGACACACATGGTCCACGTGCATTAAACCACCCCGTTGTTCTGACAAATGCAATTTGTGACCATACAGGCCAGAACAGAGAGCCAGCCGATAGCTGAACATAATTAATCCTTCAAATAACTCTTGACAAGTAGATTAAAAAATTTGCAGCCTGATTCTGTGCCGTGTCTTTTCATTTATTCATGGCTGTGAACACGGCGGCACCTGTGGTGCCAGCGGCGCCCGCTGAGGACACAGCAAATGTTGTGCCACCTGTGCCAGCCACTGCCTTCCCAAACCTGCCACGGGCTGCAGTCCTGGCTCCAGCAGCTCTCTGTAGCTCTGGGAGCAGCATCGGAAAGGTGGAGGAGCAGAGAGAACAGAACTGAAAAGGCGCTGCGTGACCGTGTTCGTAGGGATCCGAGGATGAGGGAAGAGACGAGGATCTGACTCCATGTTTCAGAAGGCTGATTTATTATTTTATTATATATATTATATTAAAACTATACTAAAAGAATAGAAGAAAGGATTTCATCAGAAGGCTGGCTAAGAATAGAAAAAGAAAGAATGATAACAAAGGCTTGTGACTGGGACAGAGAGCCTGAGCCAGCTGACTGTGGTTGGCCGTTAATTACAAACATCCAACATGGGCCAATCCCAGATGCACCTGTTGCATCCCACAGCAGCAGATAACCATTGGTTACATTTTGTTCCTGAGGCCTCTCAGCTTCTCAGGAGGAAAAATCCTAAGGAAAGGATTTTTCAGAAAATATCATGGCTCCATTGCTGGATGAGTTGCTCTTTCCGAGGGCATGGTGAGATCCTCGGGAATATTCAGCCAGTCACTGATTTAACCATCCACATCCAGTAACATGAGATGACAAGCAGGACATTTCTAGAAGCTCACTGCACGTCTCAGATCACTTTTGAGATAATTAGGCTCTCAGACCTCTCTCTGCTCTTACTCTGGGCCCATAGATTCAGAATCGATTTCACTTTCAGCAGTTCCATACCTCTGCCAGGTGCAATTATATTTTCATTCTCTGCAAACAATAGAAAACCCCAAAGTATTTAATGGGCGTTTTTTTTGGTTTTTTTCTTTGTTTGGTTTTTTTTTTGGTTTTTTTTTTTCGGTATTGGAATCAAACTGGTTTATGTGACAACAAAAGAGTCTTGAAAGCCGCTGCATGAATCTGTGACACCGAAGGGGTAGAACAGGAAAGAAAGTTAAATATTACTCATGTTCTATGTTTTCCAGAACTTCAACATTAAAGATAAGTTTCCAAGGAGGAATATTGCTGATATACAATCCAACACATGCATTTATTAATTTTTTATGCATGTAGAGCCCTTCATTGAGAGCATCATCCAAAGGCTTATAGCAAATGTGAATTATAAGGTTGACTACTGCGTTATAGGAGATATTGAGAGCTGGAATTTAGGGAAGGCAAAATAAGGGAAAAGAGCCAGCACTGTTGCAGCTCAGGGATGGGTAAATCCTTTCCTGGTTGGGGCAGGGCAATCTGCTGGCAATATTCCACTTGTGATGGAAGATCTGGGAGAGGAACAAGAATTTGGAGCCATGGAGATCCTCTGGCTTGAGCCACCTAAGTCGCGAGTAAGGTAAGAGCAGAGGTATGTGTGGGTCTGGAAGCAGGAGGGGAGCAAAGAGAAGTAACTCCAGGGAACATTTCAAAGCACTTTAAAGCTCTGCCTCTCTGGGACATAAACCTGGATTGGCAGAAATGAGGGGAAAGTTGCTGGTGGTGGGAAATTCTCTTTGCAAACACTAAAAGATTAGAATTGGTGAGGGTGGGTTTTTGCAAAGAGTTGACCAATCAAAAAAGAAAATATTCAACAGCTTTTTAAAAGACTTCAAAGTTTCTTGTAGGTTAATTCTGATTTATGGAAAAGGCAATCAGTTTTGAGATTGTTTCCTCACATTGCCCTCTTCACCAGATAAAGAAAACATCACTGCCCCTATTGATTTAGGACCACTCTGACTGAAAACTGTGTTGGAACATTTTGTCTTCCTAAAATATTACAAAGAGATCAAGAATTGTTTTCACTTCTTAAATTACCGTACTTTGTATGGAAGACCAAATATTCTGCTGGTTTAGTTAGGATTGTCTTTTCCTAATCACACTGAAACTCCAAAAGTGTGGAGTCATAATAACAAGTTCTAGATGAACTTGTTACTAACAAGGGTGCTGGGTATGGTGTTATCACTGTTCCAGATCTGTGGCTTTTTCAGTACCAGGAAGAGAAAATACCTTATATGGTTGTCTGCCTTTTTTTCTTATATAATTATTTTGCTGTGAAGACCTAGAATTAATGCAGCTAATAGAAAAACCAGTCAGCCTGTAATGCTTTGCTTTTCTGGTCAAATGGATTTTCATTGAGCACAAACTTTGAAATAGAATATTGTATTTCTTTAGGAAAATCTGAATAGCTAACAAGCATAAGAGAGCATTTAGATGATTATTTGGGGTTGTATTCATCAGAAAGAAAGATGTTTCCCTTTTAATATTATGACAGAGAGAGGAGGCAGACCAAAGGTCTGAACACAGACTCCACAAACAGAGGCCCCATCAATGCCTGCAACACAAATGCTGGAAGGGACAATCTGTTTTAGTTATGCTTTTGAGCACACTTTAAATGTAATTTTAGTGCACAATAAAAATGAATGCTCTGTTTTCCAAATGCATCTGCTGAGCTCGAGTTTCCATACCAGATGGCTTTATATTATGTTAAAACCCTGCATACAGTATGCTAGTGCTCACTGGAGCTGCTGAAAGTGACCTTGCATTTTTTTTCTGCATGAGCAAAAGATATGACATTTATTAATTTTGACATGCAAAAATGTTGCTCTTTCCAGCTCGTTGTCATATTCTGCTTTACCTGGGTTTAGGGCTTGGTTGTTTTTCCCTGGTCAGAGGTGTGTGGTGTTTCTAATTTAAAGATGGATTCGGGTACAAGCAGTGCCCAAATTGCACATAAATCTTGTTCAACGCGCGCGGTGTTTATGTTACTAAATACCAGGCATAAATCACGTCTGGCCTATTGAATTGGGACTTTTATTTTTGAGTTTGCAGCTGGCAGATGTCCAGCTTTATCTTTCATTCATCCCTGAGCCGGCTCTGCCCTCTCCCTGTGTCATTGCATCCGCGGATGCTCTGACCCAAGGCGCGACACGGGGCCGGCGCGGCGACGCCTTGGGATGGGAGTCAGCTGCTGGCCCTGCAGCTCTGGGGGCTCCACCTCGGGGGATTTTGTCTGCCCGAGGCTCTGTGGAGAGAGCAGTGCCTAAAATTAGACTGCGAGTAACGCCTGGGCTGCACCTCTCCAGCGAAACCTCGGTGAGAAATGAAATGTCACCGTGTCACTGACATTTGCGCCGCTCCCTCCACTGAAACTCCGTGTCCTGCAGAGCTGGAGCTGTGCAGGGTGTGTGAAAACCCTCCCTTCTCCTTTGTTTCTCCGGCTGTCTGCTTCAGAATGGCAAGTGACTATTCCAGCTGTGAATAGTTAATTATATATTGAATTTCAAATCCCTGTCCTCAGCCCAGTCCTTTTTTGAGAACAGGGTGAAGTTTTAGCCACGATGACCTGCTGAGGGTAAGGGATGCCTGACCAATGGGGATGTGCAGCTGGATGTTTCTGCATCCCTGTGTGACTGCCAGGTGCTAATAACGATTCATTTTACCTGACCTTTAGGCAGCAAATATGCCATGAAGGAAAAAAGTGTTCTTCTGGCTGGTTCCTCATTGATTCTTTTATTACTGAGGCCAGATTTCCCACTTAGAGGGCATGCAGATCACCTATGTCTTGGTGATTGTGTTAATTTTCACTTCGTTTGCCTGGCTGTTTATTAATCTGAAATTTGGTGTGGTTTCCATCCTTTTTTTTTGTCTCAGTTGTCAGTAATTGTTGGTGTGTTATTCCTCACAGAATTTCGGCTCCTTGCAGCCTTAAGTGAGCTGATTGTGGAGGCATTAATCTCTGTATGCAGAAGATTCCTGTTGCATACCCTTTGGAGATTTTGTGCTCATCCAGAATCAGTTTAATTTATTCCACCAATGTTTTCATGTATCACCCAGACAAAAAAAAATTTAACATTAGACTTATTATTTTTGACTTTGTATGTGGTGATGTTATTGAATTACTGTGTTTTACCACAATTTGCCAGTAATTTATGAAATATTTTGTATGATGGAATACAATTTCCACGCATGACTGTGAAACATGAAAAGCCATCTTATTATCTGTGTGTTCCTTTTAATATTGATGTGATAACACATTGTTGCATCAATTGTAATAAATGGTTCAGATAAGGAGAGCAAACAGAAAACGTTCCCAGCAAAGTTATTCAGACCTGACATGCAGAGCAGCACTGGCAAAGTCAAGCAAGGAGACTTTGCAGTGGCATTTTACTGAATAACTAAAATTTTATTGACTTATGTTCCACATGGTGGAGCATTAAGCAGTCCCCCACACCCTAATTCCTTTCTTGATGGCAGCAGGAATGACCTGCAATTCCCATCAAATTATGTTTCCTTGTGGTTTTGTAGACTTTATGTTTTTTTTTTGTTTTTACTACATTTTTTTCCCCCTCCTCAAGCGTATCTCCAGAGTTAAGGATTTTACTTAGAGAAGTTTTAAAAGTTCTTTTAATGTGTTTTGAGAGACACAACTTTTCACAAGATTTGCCTGTATTTTGCTCTTTGGAAATGCATATTTTTTTTATGTAACACTTCATATAGATAATAAAAGGAGTCCTACTTATCTGTGGGCATCTTTCACCACAGAGCAGACATTGGAAAGCCTTGATTCATTTCCCCAAACCACAAACGAGCTGAGAGATGACAATGCTGGGTCATTTCACTGCACCAGCACTTGGAAAACTGCTGATGTGAGGGCTCAGAACTTGTCATTTAATGGAGTGGTTTTGAGGTTCTTTTATGATTCTTCTGCCACAGCAGCACAATGCAAACCCAGACTGGTACTCAAGTACACACAGGGCAGTGCAGACAGATTCTGTGGTTTTAAGTTCAGTTTGTTCTCAAAAATGTCCTGGAAATTGCAGGAGAAGCAAGGATAAAATGTTGGTGTCCTGAGCAAAAGGTGGCTTTCTTGCTACTGCATTAACTTCAAAGGGAATATTTGATTTTGCCACCAGTTGTACGTGCTCAAATGTCCTAGTCTGATAATCTATATGAAAAAACAGCATGGAAAGATGAAAAATTGGGATTTAGGCCTGCCCTCTCTCCTCCCTGGGTGAGGGAAGGGCACAATCTAAGGATTTGTTTGGATGTGGAAAGTGTCTCCCTGTTGGTTTTTCCCCCCAGAGAGGTGAGCTGAGAGAAATCCCCTCAGAAGGCAGCACTGGTGGCACTGCTCCTGGATGGGAGGAGACCCAGAACTGTCCTTGATGCCTCAAGTTTGAGCTTTTCTATGTTTCACATTCCGTGCTGCTTTAGTGTGTGGGTCTGAGCTCCATATGAGGGGATGGTGAGCTGTGTGCACAGAGCAGGGAGACAAAACAATTCCTGCTCCAGCTGGGCACCAAGGACAAATGAGCCAAATCTCAGCCCAGGAGCACAAACCCCGTGGGCTGCAGAGAGAAAAACAAGCAGGGTGGGACTGCAGGGGCTAAAGCTGGGATGGGACAATGAACTGCAAGGTGCCAATGGAGCAGAGCTGATCCCAGGGAGAGACCCCGGGAGCGCTCGTGCATTTTGGGGCCATTTGGGTTCATCTTGGGTGCAGCCCTGGCTGGGCTCTGGTGCTGCCCAAGGTGGATCCATGGAGGAGATCCTTGGGATAAATCCCTGCTTTATTCTGGGCCTCTGCCCAGCCTCTGCTCCAGGGCAGCCTGCACAAGGCATCATCCTGAGCCACCACACTCATTTCCACTAGGGAACTGTGCCCAACTGGATTTCCTGTATTTATTCCTCCTCAACATCTCCCAAAGCAGCCATCACATCTTTTTGGGGTGAAACTTGGTACGTTTGGCCTAGCAAGTTAAAAAACTGTTGATTGTGTTGGTAGAAGTCTGCAAAATTCAATGTTTCTTTGCTTCTACCTGACACTGGTTCTTTTCTCATCTATCAGAATTCCTGCAGGATGTCTCAAACCCTGGGGTTATAAAGCCAAGTGGCACAGCCATGTTTCACCTCCCAGGTCCCCCAAGAAATGAGCTGCAAGACACTAATTATGAATTTCTGTACTCTGATGTCAACCTGGGGCCCTGTCAAATATCAGCCTTCTGAGCCTTTGTGGAACTTAGCCTCTTTTTTGGGCTTCTGGATTTGTATCCGCGCTTTCATCCTCCGGTAGCTTTGGAAATTCAGTGCTTTATCTTCATTTTTGCATCTCTGGCTGCCATGAATATGACTAGAACACGGACCCTGAGGAAACCAGATGTGCTTATGGGGCTCAGGTGCTCAACCAAAGGAGCCGCAATCCTGTCCAAATTGCCAGTTTTCCCCATTTTTTGAGCGGCCATTCTCTTCACTTGGGCCGTGGTGTTTGGAAGGGCATTTGCAAGAGGCAGCGTGTGCTCCTGCAGACAAAATTCACTTCAGCTGTTCTTGTATCACAACATACAACTGCAAATGGCCAAAATTCTGTTCCAGCTGGTCCCCTGCAAACACCTTGGCCTCCACTCATCCTCCCTGGTGCCTGAGCCCTTGCCAAAGACATTTTCCATGCACGGAAAGTACACAGAGATATTTGTAACCCGCGTGTGCGCTGTGAAAATGAGATGCAGTTCCAGTGAAAGATGCAACTTTTGATCCTTTACTGGATGAATTCCATGTTTTGAAGTGTTTGAAGCAGGGAAGACCACAGCAGGTCTTTCATCTTTCCTGTTGGTTGATCTCTGTAATGTCATGGTAAGGGGTGCTGTGTGACAAGAGAAGATGCAGCCCCAAAGAGATTTTCCTATTCCTCTTCCTCGTTTGTAATTTGTTAATTTGTGTTAATTTCCTTTCAGGATAATCTCTTATCTGTTAATGATATTTTTTTCCCTTGTAATCCTGCTATTTTGATTTGAAGGAGTGATTTGGAAAACAAGGGCAAGGCAGTCTGATGAATAATTGTGAAAATACCTGATGTGTTGAAAAAGTCTGAACTCCTTAGGCAATATTTTCAGCTGACCTCTAAAAAACACTTTGCAGGTGTATGTATCTGAATATGAAAAGACCAACATTTGCATATGCAAATCCCACCCCTGCATTTGCACGGAGTAGCTGGATGAACAATTGAGTCCTCTCTGTGCAATAATTGTCATTTCTGTGTAGAAGTGACCTACTAGTGGCTGTTTCACCCCTTTTTTATTAATGTTGGTTTTATGACGCTCTGCCTGACTGTGGTTACTTTCTGTTTTCAAGGTAAAAGAGACAAATTTTCAGAGCTGAGCATTTTCAGAGCTAGGTGGGCATTAGAAACTCTGAAATCTCCAAACAGCACCATTTTGTGTTTTTGTTTAAATCCACAGATCGTAACATAGCTCTTCAACTTCAGACTTCTCATTAAATATTAAATTGCAAAATCTGTATTTTTATCAGTCTTATGCAATAACACCACTGGAAATTATAGACCTAAGATTGTAAAGAGTTAGAACAAATCACTCAAGGGTTCAGCATTGAATGCAAAGTGCAAAATCTAATAGAGCAATGTGAAAAGGCATATTTTAAAAGTGAATAAGTTATGTTTTGTCTGATGCTCCCTGCCTGTTCTTATGGCCTCTTTTCCATCTCTTCCTGGGGACAGAAATTACTCAGTTCTGTGGTCAAACTTTATAGATTATAATATGGATTTTTCTTTTTTTGGTCTTTTTATAAGTTTAGCTTGGCTTTTTATGGTTGCACCTCTAAGACAACATAATAACATAAATCCTAGATGTCTCCTTGGGTGAAGGATTACAAAGATAATTACAGCCTTCTCCTTAATATGTGACAAATTCCTTAACTTGGTCATGCCCAAAAT
Source organism: Emberiza elegans (assembly GCA_024865655.1). NCBI lineage: Eukaryota > Metazoa > Chordata > Aves > Passeriformes > Fringillidae > Emberiza > Emberiza elegans. The sequence goes on along the minus strand of JALJVW010000149.1, from coordinate 3,138,412 downwards.
TCTTACATACTTCAGGCTCCATCCACGGAGTCCCTTAAGTGTCGAAACTTTGGATTCTGGGCAAGCCAAGCTCTTTGATAGAAAAAAAAAAAAAAAACAAATTATCCTCATGAGGTTGTGCCAGGGTTGCAGAGACTTCAGAAAAAAATGAGTGTCTGGGTGGGGCTGGGTGGTTCTGGGCTGGTCTGGTGGGTCCCTCATGAGCAGCTGGGCAGGTGGAGTGGTCGGCCAGGAGCACACAGGAGTTGTGACCTCCCTGGAGGTGCTCAGATGTCCCTGTTCATCAGGAGATGGGGCAGCTCCACCGGGGTGGGACAGCTTTGCTCAGCTCCTCTGCCTGACATGGTTAACCCCAGAGAGCCGTGGGTCACTCTTGGAGGGAGGGATCTCGGGTGAGAGAGGTTTGATTCTTGTGCCAGCCTAAAATACATGGAAAAAAAGAGGGGAAAAAAAAAAGGGTAATTTATTACCCTAATCTTGGAGCAATCACCAGGGATGGATTAGTTCTGGAGCTTTCACCACTGACTGTGCCAGTCACTACGTGAAGTCATGAAATAGTCATGGGAGCTTTTGTCACCCTCTCCTGGGTGCAGGCATTATCCGTCAGGGGAGGAAATCTTTTCTCTGCCTGTGGAAATGAGAGTGATCAGGACAAATGACCCCCAAAAGAAGCAATTATCAGCTGGCTGAACGTGGGGGCTCAGGTGGAGCAGGAGGAAAGGAGCTGGGCTTGCCCTTAGAGCAGTGAGGGCTCGAGGGGGTGCTCAGGGTGGGAGTGGGATGCTGGTGCTGCTGATGGAGTTAGGAGGGAGGATGGCAGCTTGGACCTGCCAATGTTTATGGAATCAGAGGATCACTGAGGTTGGAAAGGCCCTCCAAGACCATTGATTCCAACCTGTGCCTGACCCCCATCCTGTCACCCAGCACAGAGCACTGAGTGCCACGTCCAGGCCTTCCTTGGACACCTCCAAACCTCCCAGGGCATCACCTTCCAACGCTTTCCTCACTTTTTCATGAGGAAATTTCTTCTAATGTCCAACCTGAGCCTCCCCTGCCACAGCCTGTGGCTGTTTCCCTTTGTCCTCTTGCTTGTTAGCTGGGAGAAAAAAAATAATGAAATGCTCAGTTCGGTGGGAGCCAGGTAAACCTGGATTTTACAGCCCTTGTGAATCAAACCAGACAGATTTATGTGATGCAAATAGAAATGCCCCAGGTTTAGTTTGCTGAACATTTGGTCGGCCTGGCAGGAAAAGTGAATTCCAACTGCAGCAGATTGGACCTACAGATACTTGGGAAACCAAATCCTGGGAATTATGTCATGGTAAAGGAATAAATCTCTGTGCCCAAATGTAAAGAAGGGGGGGAAAAGACCCTTTTGATTGGTTCTCTTCTCATGTTCATCTCTTCTGGATTACATTTATATTTTTTTCCAGGAATAATAAGGCTTCTTCTCCTCACGTGTCAACAGTGACATGTTCCAGCTACAGACTGGACAATGAGAAGTGCTACTCAGATTATTTTCATCTGGTGTTTATTTTGCATTCTCTACCTTCTCATATTTTTTTTTTAAATTTAATTGTGATTAATTTTAGCCTTAATAATTTTTGCAAGCTGCAAAACTGCTGTGACACTGCAAGAGGTGTGATGAATTACTAAAAAACCAGGGGAGGTGTTATCTCCTGTTTTTACTGTGAGCACAGGTTTTGCTCCACAGGGCTTTCCTTTGTGCTCTGACACGTGTTTGCTTCCATCAGGTCCCCAAACAGCACATCTGGGGCTGGTGAATGTCCTTGTGAGTAGCTGTACTCTGAGTGTAAGTTGTTAGTAAGCTGTGTAATTTGTTAGTAATTTGAATTTAAAAATCAGCCACCATTCCATTTGCAGCATCACCCATTTCCACAAGCAGCACATTTTTTTATCAGTACTCCTCTTTATCCGGGAGGAAGATGTTGATCAGAGTTCTCGTGGTGCTTTTTGATGCATTTTTGTTTTTCCTGGCACAAAGGCAATATCTGATCTGATCTGAGCACCAGCCTGGTCCCACAGAGGCTCCGTCTGCTCCTGGGCTGGACTTGCTGACTCCAGGGGAATCTCCTCAGCTGGGAACCTCTCCCAAGCGCTGTGCACATTTACCTCTTAGAGAAGCTCATCCATTAAACAAACGAGGCACCTGCACTGGGAAAACTGAGTGTTTTGTTAATTCTGTGGATAGAGGTGATGAGAGCTTCATCCCAAACACCAATTCACAGGTGGAGTTTCATGGGAAGAAGGTGGACAGCCCATGTCGTTCCTTGTTCTGCATAAAGATGTCACATCTTCATTTTGTCTTGTCCTTCAGAGAATTCTTCTTTCACACCGAAGGCAAAACATCATTTGGGTTGCAGAAATTCATCATTTTAATATTTCCATAATTTTTATAAGGAGGAAGTGTTAATGACCATGCCAAATAAGACAATGTTGTTTTAGCAGGGTTTAAATTGCCCTTAAAATACTGTTTATAATGTGTCCACAGTTTTATATCAATCTGAATTTCCTTCCAAGTAGAAGGACTTGGACAACAGGAAAAGGAAAACCTTTTCCTGAGAGGGAACATGAAGGGAAACTTTTTTTAATAATGTTGATGGTGCAGTGGGTGACCGTAGAAGAGACAAGGATGAAAGAACAAGAGCAAATCCTTTACCTTGGAACAACAAACCCTAAAAGTGTGATTGAAGTGACCATGAATTGCCATCATTAGTATATTGCTGACACAACCCTGATCCCAAAATTCCTTTAAAAATCTTTCAGCATTTGAGTGATTGTGGTGCTAATAATAGGATGATGCTGCAATTTTATTGTCAGGGTTGTTCTTGGGCTTGACATTGTCTTTATCAATCTGTTAATGAAAATAATGCTTATGTAAGGTGTTATTATGAATTCCTGGTTTGGAGCCAGGGATGGGGGCAATGATATTCTGTAGTCTGGCATGTTACAGAATAGTTTTGTTTAATTTCTTTTCTCAGTGAGCACTGGAGAGAGAAAGATTTGGGTAGTGGAGTGTTATTTAAAAAACCCACAACTGTTCTGAAGCAAGCAGTGCATCCGCCCAAATTGTCTTTCAGATTTGAAAGACATCAGCACAAAAGGTGTGGGGAAAAAAAAAACAAACTGGGAAGTTCAATGCTTAATAGAATCTCATTGAATTTTTTTTTGAACTTGAGGCCCGTTTATAACATATTTAAAATATAAACAAGCAATGGCAGTGCTTGCAAAATTTGACAAGGAGAGCAGATAGATTGCTGTTCAATGTTTCTCAAGTCACAGCTCCATGGTTTATGCCCATATCAGAATTATTTCCTCATCTTTATCAATTTATCCCATCCCTGGGGTGCCCAAGGCCAGGCTGGATGGGGCTTGGAGCACCCTGGGACAGTGGGAGTTTTCCCTGCCCATGGCAGGGGTGGCACTGGATGAGCTTTAAAGTCCCTTCCAACCCAAACCATTCAATTACACTATGATTTATTTATTATTTTTATTGGTGTTGTGAATCCTAAATTTAGGGACATTACAACAGTATTTTTTCCCTGGTTCTGCAGGAAACTGAAGCATTGGAAGAGGCAAGTACTGCTGGTGCTGTACAACTTGTCCCTGCCAGCTGATTCCCAAAGTCTTCTTCTGGGAGAGAGCAGGGCTTCAAGTGCTTTGCAGGCAGATTGTAAACTGGCAATCTAGGTCATTGTAAACGCAAAATAAACCAGCTGCCAATAAAACTGAAATATAATTCTCTATTCCCAGTACACGCGGGCAAGGAAACAAATCCAAGATATTGGCAGTGACAGCTGACATTCCCTCCTCTGTTTGTGGTGCTTCCACTCACTGAGCAGCCTCAGGTGTTGCAAGGACAAAGAGATGATGGGGATGAAGCCTGAGGAGAAAGTTCCACCCTGTGGCACTCACATTGTGAAGGACTTTACTTTGCAACTAAGCACTTGGCTTTGGGTTGATGTATTTGTGGGATGAGACACTGCCAGAGGTGGCTGAGGGCAGCAGGGTTAGACATTGGGTTTGTTCTGAAAGAGACCCAAGGTTTGTGGTGTCATTTGGCAGCTCAGAGTCCCAAACCCATCCTGGACTCCATTAGCCTGCAGGATGTAGAAATCAGGGAGGTGTTTAATTGCTTCCAAATTCCTCCCCAGCTGCCTTCCCTCCTGGTCATGTTATCCCCAGACAAAAATATAAACACAAGGGAGTTCTGAGAAGGTAATTAAAGGATTGTTGGTCCCACAGACTTCTTTTAATTTGTCAGTGTCACAAATTGCATCATTTGCTAGTGTTAGTGGGCTGGATGGTGCTTTCTACAGCCCCAGTGAATGGGTTCTTGGGCATATTTCCTAATAATCTTCTCCTAATTGCACCAAATCATGGACTTTGGTTCATCATGGTGATATTCAGCTGTCAGAGGAGGTGATACCAATTTTATTTACAGTTATAATTTATGGATTTTCTGAGTTGTGAGATGAGATACAAACTTTGGCATTTCTTCCTCTGATATTTTCATTTACCTGAACCTTGGTCTTGTTCTCATTAAAAATCCTGCATGAGGATAATTATTTTACAGTTTTAAGAAGAAGAATTGGCCTCACTAAATAAACCAAATCTATATCTTATTTTCAATGTAACACTGAGCTAAGAAGAACTAAAGATGTGTTCTGACAGATTTCTGACAACAAAAGAAATCTGCAGAGACGCCATGGACTCCACTGGAGTCAGTTCTAGCTGCTTTGTGCTGGGAGAAGACCCAAAAACATTCTGAGCAGAGTTCATTGTCTCTTAGACAGGTTTTAGTCATTTCATTTGCCAAGTTTCTCTCACAGCTGGATTAAGATTTAACAATTTCCTTTGCTCCTCTCGCTCGGATCAGTCACGAGCCTGTGGGAGATGAACACGGCTCTGGAGCAGAGCCCAAATCTGCTCAAACCCAGGCATGGCTCGTGGGGAGGCTGGTTTTGGTTGGAGGCGTGCTCAGGCATTTGTGAAACACTGGGAGGTGAACAGGCACAGCCTTGGAGGTTTTACAAAACAGAAATCCCAGAGCTTGGGAAGGGACATCACAGAACCAGCTTTGGTCAAATAATTGGTGGAATCTCAGTCTAAAGAAGTCTGGCATTACTTGCAGAAAACAGGAATTGTGAGGAAGCTCTGGAGGGAGGGGAAAAAACCCAACTAAACTCTTTTTTCTATAGAAAAAATTATTTTTATTGTGATTTCTTAAGGCAAACCCCCATTCTCCCCTTACCTTTCTTTCTCCAGAGGCATTGCTCGATGTTCCAGAGGCAAACTGGAAAAGAAAAGAATTATTAAAAACTGACTTCTCATGAAGACCAGGCAGCAAAAAGAGGTTGTTGTGCCTTTTCCACTGCCCCTCCTTCAGCACTGGATCCAGGCTGCACTGGGGAGAATGGAAGGATTTGGGTTGGCAGCAGTTCATTCTTGGGTGAGACAATTTACAAGCTGCAAAAGTTCAAATCCAATATTGTGTGTACAATTTATTCACAATAGAAATTTCATCCCCGAGTTCAGAGAGAGACCAGAACATTACCATAAAGAATTCCATATATTTCTGGTAACATTGATGCTCTCTCCACACGGTTTATTGCAATCAGCAAACTCCATTGTTGCCAGAGAAGCTCGGGAGATGCAGCTTATCTTAAATCCAGAGTTATCTGTGTGTCACACCAGGCCTTTTTGTAAGTTTGCTATGGTGATCTATCTATGTTTAAATTTAAAAAAAAAGAGAAAAAGCAATATAAAAGAGGGAGCAGAACACTGGGCTAGGGAATGAGATGTCTGGTTTCTCTTCCAAACTCTGCTGGTGTGACCTTGCACAGCCCCTTCTCCGAGTTCCAGCAACCACCACCATAAAATGTGAGTAATGAGGTTATAAATGTATCATTTTTATTGAGTAATGGCGTTGCTCAGTTGGGTTTTGTCCTTTATTTCTGTTTGCTGTGTAGTTTAATATTTGCCAGTAAAAAGCATGCGAGTGGCTAATTGCATTTCAGGGCCCTCGGTGCTCCGCTCGGTGCAGCCTACGTGTTTATTTGTTTCTGTGCAAAGGTGTTATTAATCACTGGCAAACTGCTGCAGCCAAGTTAACTAAACACAGAAAACCAAACGTGCAGGGCTTTTGTGGCTGCAGGTGCAAGGGAATCGGCTCTGAAGCACTGGAAAGTTTTCTAGCAATCACTCATCCCCTAAAACCCAATGTCAACCCCTTCCTGCCTCCAGTCCATGTAGCAAAATTCAATTTTTTTTCTCTTCAAGCAGTTTGCAAAGTCTTAAAAACATCCCTTATATCTTAATCTTTCTACATTCAAATTATAATCCCTGTTCACTTGTTTAATTTAATCTGTTCACCTTTCCCAATATAAGAAGTCACCACTAGAAGGTTTTCAGTGCACAAACTCTACAGGTCATTTTCTTTCTGTCTTTGAAGTGACACTTTTGAAGCTGCAAAAAAGTGATGATAAAAGGCCCCAATGTCAGTGAAATTATATTTGTCAATTTACAGTAAATTTCCTGATAATAGTACAGTAGTAAAGCTGTACAGGCTCTGCCCCTGTGGTGTAATTTTTCTTTGAAATTGTAGCAGAAAGGAAAATGGTAAAAAAACCTGTGGACTTAGAGATCTGCAGAAATATTTGCCATAGTTTTGTTTGATGCTGAGTGTGTTATTTATATGAAAACAGGATCTGCTGTGCCCATTGTAATAATTTATCACATGAGCACTTCCCCTGGAAATCTGAAGTGTCAAAATGTGCTTCAGAGTGGCTTTGTGGTGCAGTAATTAAGAAAAGAGGGTTTGTGTTTTCTTCCCATTAAAAACCTTCTCAGCACACTTGTCATCAAAGCATTTGTGACAGTAAATTTAGCTGCACTTTTGTACTTCAGATCACAAAATTATTTTTGAGCTACATTAGAAAGATTGAATAGAACTTTCACATGAAATTGCTTTAATGATATTTTTGCGACTTTCAGTGTTTCTCTGAAAATTCCCTTCATCTTCTCTCATTCTCTGCTTTCTCTATTTATTATTAGATACCTGTGGAGTTTAATAAAAATATACTTAATGTCAGCCTTGTTGTTAACAGTGAAAATTCTTTTTTTTTTTTTCAATCTCAGCACACCCTGTGAAATAAAACTCATTTTTTTCCCCAGGAAGAAAATCCATGGATTGTGTCTATAAACCAAGGGAGCTCCTGGTTGCTGGAGCAGCCTTTTGGAAGTGATGTTGGCTGTTGAAAGATCTCCTTGCTTTTGGTTTTTCACTCCCCAGCCCGTGGTGGTCCCGACCAAAATCATCATTAAAAGCTGCAAACCTGTCGGAGCTCTGGGTGGATCTCCATGGAAGACACCAGAGCAGCTCTGCTGAGCTTGTCTCAGCATATTTTATAACAATGATATTTCTAATTCTGTAAATTCTCAGCTTCAAGCTGCTCCCTCTCATCTATTTGAGTCATCCTTTAAGTAAAAGTCTTTGATTTTCATCATTTAATCCCAGTTTGCCCCAGGCAAGCCGTGTGTCTTCCTGTCCACGGCCATTTGTTTCTGCACTTCCAAAGAGCGTGGTAATAAGGAAGGTGGGGACTTTTAAAGATGTTAAAAGTTGTCTTTGTAAAGGTTCCCTGAGTGTGAAATTCCTTCATTTGTTTAAATTGGAATGTTCAGTTTTTGAGTTTTTTCCACTGAAGTGTGCTATCAATTAGTGGGTGGTAGGAGCTGCCAGTGCCATCATCAGGTACAAAGACACATTTTACCTTTTGGGGTAAAATACAATTTTTCTGAGGTCAATTGACTCATATCAGTGTGGCTGAGATCTGGAACTCTTTTCCCCCCAGGTTTATCAATTTATCTAAGATAACTTATTTCCTCTGTCCCTTTTTTTGTGCGTGTTCATCTCAAGGACATTAGTTTATCCAGATATTCTTACATGGATATTTGCTTTTATGATGATTTTTGCAGATTTTCAGGCTGGAAATTTAAGAGGAATGGAGAAATCAGTAAAGGTAAAACTGATAAGCAGAAATTACGGGTACTGTAAAAAATCCCAACAAACAAAGCCAAACCAGCTACCATTATTTTTATTACAGCAGGGCATAAAAAATCCAACAGAGACTGAAGATTTATAGTGCTGAAAACTTCACAGATAGTTACAGATAATTGTTGCTTCAAAGGAATTAAACACAGCAGGCAAAAAATGTCATTTTCTCCAAGTGGCACACTTGAGGCTGGTGGGAGGATGAGGAGTTGCCATGAAGTCTCCTGGCTATCAGCTGAGCAGTCAATACTCAATCAATAATTCACAGCACTGAACAGATTTACTTCTGGGGAAAAAAAACAAACAAACAAACCAGAATGTGGTTTAATATTTTAATTTTGCCTGCCTGTTTCTTGTTCTCAGCTTTTGCAACAGCAAGGGGCTCTCATTTTTTAATGATTGTGGCTTTAATTAAGCTAAATTATCACAGAATGCTTTCAGGTATTTTAAGCAGAAATTCTATCAGACAGGTGTGTATTTTGCAGGGAAAATAGCAAGAACGAATTTTCTGGCTGTGGTTTTTTGTAGAAAATGTTAAGAATTTGTGTGCTAGGTGAAAGGGAGGATCAGAGGCGCTGAGCACTCGTGGCATGTCCAGCAGCTGGGCACAGTTTCTGTGCCAGATCCACCAGGGAGTGACCCAGGAGTGCCACCGTGGGCTGGGAATGGTGACAGGTGACCAAGGATGGAGGAACAAGGCCAGGAGAATGGCCAACCTCATAAAAACCTCAAGAAGGGCTGAAAATTTTCCGCTTTCACCAGTTCCAGATGTTCCTGAACAAAAAGGGGGAGGAGAAGATGAAGGGAGCTCAAATTACCTCTGGTTTGAATTTCTGGCCATATCGAGAAACCGTTTCCAGTTGTTTCCAGCACGTTCTGGATTCCACTCATGATCTTAATGATGAAGGATGCCACATCCCATTTGCAAACTTCTGAGCCATGCAGCTCTCCTGAGAGCCTGTTTCATGGAGGTGGCTGGTGTTTCTGTGCGATGCATACAAAATGTATTTTACAATTAAAGTATTTTCTTCCATTCGTCGTCTAAATCAAATTACAAGGCACTTAAACGTTGAATAATTTATATTCCCCAAAAAGATGTTAGGCTATTAAATAGCAGGAATAATGTTAGGTTTATTAGATTGTTGTAGAGGACTCTATCTTTGGTAATGACTCAAACTCATGGTTCTTATCAAATAATTGTTTCCATCTCTGGCTTGATTGTAGGATTTTTTCAAGAGGGGTTTTTTGCTGTTTGTTTCTTTTTCATTTTAGTGTTTACTGGGCAAATCCTTTCAGTACAGGCATCCCCCAGCTGGTTCACTCAGTCACTGAATTCTGTAAAAGAAGGTTCTTTTGCCCATGTAGTCTCTTCTTTTGACACAAATGCCCAAATCCTTTCCAAGATCTCTATTTCCCTCCTGGCAAAGGGCTGTATGGTTCCTCAGATAATATATCAGCATATTTATAGGAACCAATGCATGTCTTCTGCTGAGAAGTTTTCAAAGAGATGCAGAGGCTTGTGGGGGACACTTGGTGGCATGTGGATCGCTGGAATGCTGATTAAGTGAGAATAACAGCAAAAAGTTACGGTTGGCTTTGCCCCTGGATTTCAGCAGGGTGGTTTCAGGACCCCCCAGACTGTTCCAAGGCTGAGGCAGGATGCATGGGAATGGGAATTTGCCCTTGAGAGAGTTGTATTTATGGGTGGAATTGTGCCGACACAGTTGTTGCAATCCCAGAAGAAAAGGGGGAAAGAAAATTTCACTGAGATTGGGTAAGTTAATGCCGTGTTTGAGGGAAGAACTAAATCCACAGTGCAGGGGACATTTATAACCCTTACCTGCTGCAGAACCACTGAGATGAAGAAAAGGCAGCACTCAGAGGATGATAACAAGGATATCATGATGGGCAACACGCCTTTTAAGTGCCAGTGGAATGGGCAATTCCAGAAGCCCTCAGGAAAACAAGTGTTGCTGGAACATGACAATTTATTGAACAGATTTCCTGCACCCTTGTTACCATATTTTTTTTCCCTGCAGTACCACAGTGAATTCTGTCCTGGCTTTTGGTACAAAAAACAAAGGGAAGAGGAAAGAATGTCAAGCAGGAGCAGGATGCCAAAGCCTGAGATATCTGTCTTCCCAGGTGAGGAAGATGAAGTTGCTTGGCTGTCACTGCAGAAGATGGAGAACTTCTCCACAGAAGATGGAAGGTCCAGACTGGCCAAGGAATTTACAGTAAGGTCTATCTTATCTCACTTAAAACATTTGGAACAGTAGTGGGAAGTTTATGTGTGAGATGGAAATATTATTTGCTGCCAATTTGGAGCAGGATAGTTTTTACATGGAGGAAAATGGAAGAGGGGGAAAAATCAAGGTAAGGAAACAAAATGGTTTGAATTGGAATGGTGACTTGTAAATTTTGATTACTAAAAATACAAACAAATACAAGCCAAATTGAAAAATGGTTTATTTTTGATCCTAACACCACCTGTTTTGTTTCATTACAAAATTCTATCAGTGGTTGCTGGATGTGAGGGCTGACATCTCTTGACTGGCTTGGACAGCTTTGGGAGCCATTCAGAGCTGTATTTGTAAGAAAGGCAGATCTCAGTCCATAAAAAATAGTGACCACATGAACCAGCTCTGTTCCTTATCCCAGGTAATGCCCTGCCCAGCATTACCTGCAGTAATTATTGTGTTTATTGAAATTAAGAGCAGTTCATCCATGGAAGTGCAGTCCCTATTTATGGTTATATTGGCTAGTTTGGCTGTGTCCAGAGGCATCAAAGTGCAGTTGGTGACCTCCCCAGACACTGTGAACTGAGGGGAAGGAAGTTTGGAAGCAAATGAAGCATTTTCAGGGGGGGAAATTTCTGGAGCTCATAAGTGGAAATTGTCTGTGCATCCTTCAGCACAAGAGAGGAAGCTGGAAATTGAGGGTTTCCATGTCTTTCACCAAAGCACTCCCAACTCCAGCCTTGGGGATTCATGTTAAACCTGGATTTTTGGGGCTGGAAAGTGAAAAATACACCCTTTAATCTCCAAGGTGTTTTGTTGTTTTCCCCCAAATTGTGTCTGAATCTGATCACTAAATATGGAATATGGTGTTTTCTTTGTAAAAGAGGTACGTGCAGTCCTTCCTGGCTGCAGTGGAAAGAAAGATCTTATCTAAACTATAACTGAGCTTTAAATCCTTTGGAAAAAATCTGGGATTAATCAATCCTTAGTGAAAACAAAATTGTTTTAAGTTTACAGATCAACATGCAGGGATATTGAGCTAACTCAGGTGTTCATGGTTGTAATGGTTTCCCTTAAAGTTCTGTTTGTACTTTTTCCAGTGAAAGGGAATCTTTTGAGGAAATAGTTGTTGGTGTGGGGGTTTTTTGGTTGGTTTTTTGTTGGGCTTTTTTCTTTTTGGGGACCAAAATGTTACAGAAAATACCTCAGTTCCAGCAAGATTCAGCCAAACCAGTTGTAATCTAACATAACAGCCTTTCCTGGGTGATACTACAGTGATTAATTTCAGTATTAATCTCTCCAGGTTTGGCTTTAGCCACTGCTGATTAATACTCCAGTGACATGGCTTAAACCAAGGCTGAAATACTTTGTGGCCAGTATGTGTGAACAGATCCAATTTCCTTCTCAGGCACTGGATGCAGTTACAGTCGCTTTTAGTGCTGGGTCCAGTCTTTTATGTGCTTTTAAATTACTGGGGAGCTGCTGGCTGGAGAGGAAGGGCTCAGTGAGAAAAAGGAGATGACCACAAAGAGGGACCTTGCGGGCATGACAGCAGAGAAATATTTGCTTGACCATGAGACAGTGAGCCAAGGCTGAGCCCCAGCGCTTCCCTCTTCCCAGCGAGTCACTTAACCTCTCCACATTGCAGGGCTTTTAAAACAAAATCCAGTTAATTGCCTGCCTTCTGGAGGAGTTGGGAGACTAATTAATGAGTGTTTGCAGAGTACTTGAACACTGTAAAGCGCAGCACTGACTGCTGAGCATTGTTGCCACCTTTTGGGGGCAGATCCAGCAGGAGCAGTGGCTGCTGCTGTGGGTTGGTGAGGAGGGCTCTGTGCTGGGTCAGGCTCTGCTCTGATTTCACTGATTGCCTCAGTAACCTCCAAAAGAAACAAACATAAAAGCACCTGAAAGCTGAGCCTGTGCCTGTTGTGCACGTTCCCAGTCTCAGGATGGTGTGACCCCAACTCCATCCTGCCCTGGAGCTGACTGGAAAAGAGAGTTTCCATTTACATTTAGCAACATTTCCTGGAGCGCGCAGAAGGTTTGCATGGAGGCACCATCATTGTGTGCCAGGCCTTGGCAGGAAGGAGCAGCAAAGACAACAAACGGTGCATTCATTTCTGAGAGCTTGGAGAAAGCCTCTCCTCCTCCCTTTATCATGTCCAGATCCTTTTTTGTGTTTGTTTTCCTGATGGATCATGGCCCATGCCCAAAGGGCCCAATGGATTTCCCATCCCACTTCCTCATGTCCTGTCAGTGGCCACCACCTCACTTATTTCTGTCATCTGGTATTCTGTGACAGCAGGTTTCTTCTTCAAAAATCACAGACAAAATAAGACAAATGTGTCAAAAAGAGTCCAGTTTCCATAGCAATTGTAAGAGATATTCATCCCTGGGTATGGAGTTTTGTTGTATCAGCTTTGGAATGGAAATGACCAGGTGCAGATTTCTGGAATTTCCACTGTTTTGATGTGATTTCATTCCATTTACATAATACAGCTCCAAAATGGGTATCTCAAGAAGGAAGGCTAAGGAAAGGAGTTAAGATCTTTAATTATTATTGCATATATAATTGTATATTGTAATATTCACACATATAGTATATATAGATTATGTACAGATTATAACATAGTAAATATAGATGTACACATAGGCAGAATATAATGTAAATATATATAATTATTCTATTTATTAATAATTACATTATATATTAATAAACATAATAATATTATATATAATTATTTCACTTATATATTATATAATGCATTATTATCATTATTATAATTATATCTTTGGAATACATGATAGATTACCTAGAAAAGTGATAGCTCACAACTAAAGGCTGCAGGGCTTCCTTTGGAAAAAGAAAACAATGTACAAGTTTTCCTGACATCTTTTTATGTTTATTTGCATGATAAACTCTTTATGACATCGATTCTGAAATTGTCTCCACAGACTTATCCTTGCATGCATCCATCTTCTGCCATGTGGCTGCTACATAAATAAAAATATTTAATAGGCAACAGTAGCAGCCTCTTTGCAGTAGCCAAGTCTGGGAGTAGATGAATTGTTAATTCAAGTTAAATTGCTTTTATGAACTTCTTGTTCATTTATATTAATTGCTTGTACTGACCTGACCTAACCTACTTAGGTGGAACTGCAGAAATTAGAGATGCTCCCATTTTGCATGCAGAAAGTGCACAGAGAGTTTCTTGCCTAAATGCACTCACATAGACTTCTTATATAAAAATGAATCAAACTCATTGGTGCTGTGGCCCCATCAGAGTTGATGTGCCTTTGACAGCCATCCTTGGAATCACAGAATTCCAGGTGGCATCACCTGAGCCAGCATTTTTGGCCAAAATGGTTTAGACATGATGGGCCAGCACCCTGTAGAGCTGGATCTTGAAAGTCTCCAATGTTGTAGAATCCCTCACTTCCCTGGGGAGATTATTCCAGTGGCTGATTGTTCCCATTGTGAGAAAAATTCCTTTTGTGTCTAATTGGAATCTCCCCATTTTCCGTCCTCTTTTCCATGTGACTCCTCATGAAAAGGGAGTCTCCATCCTTGTAGCCACCTTCAATACTGGAACAAAAAGGTGTATGTGAGGTTTCTTCCTGTCAGGATTGAGGTTGTGCTTCACACTGGGACAGGCTGAAATGGTTCTCCTGGGGTTTGGGTGTCCTGTGGATTCAGTAATGTTCCCGTTGTCCCAGTGCACTGGGAGGCAGAGCTCTGGAGATGTGGCTTGTCCAGGCTGCCCATTTCTGATCTCTCAGCAGGGAATGGTGCAGCAATAACTCCTGAAGGGTGCCTTGTCCTCCTTCCCCACCTCCTGCATTTACTGGGATGGTTCCATCATTGCTCGGGAGTGCTCTTTGTGCTGGCTGGTCTCGTGGAACCTCAGGAGGAGGTTCAGTTCTGGGGATGGATGGGGACAGGGAAGATGTGTGCTGGTGCCTTCAGAAACAATTCCATGGCTGAGGGGTGGGTGCCAATGACTTTAAAATGGGGCTTAATGTTTGCACTGACTTTGGGCAGCAGGTTTGGACAGAGCCAAGACACTTTTCAGCTCCTGACCCAGACAAGGAGGAGTTTCCAAACTTTGGGGTGAACCTCAAGCAGCAGGTTCCTCCTGACAGAGCCCAGACACTTCAGCTCCTGACCCAGACAAGAGGGAGTTTCTAAACTTTGGGGTGAACCTCAAGCAGCAGGTTCCTGACAGAGCCCAGATATTTCAGCTCCTGACCCAGACAAGGATCTGCACAGGCCTGAATTTGGGGCCAAATGCCAGGTTCAGGGGATATGGGGTAGGTGATTCAGAAGGCTGCATCTCCCTGGTGCCTCAGAGTGGGGAAAGGAGGAGGGCAACGAGTGTCCAGAGTTTGGGATAAAAGGAGGCTTTGCCCTCCAAAACCTCCAGAGAAAACCCAGTGGGCTCTGTCTCCTTTATTCCAATAAATGATTCTGTCTCCTTTATGGACACTGGCTTTTCCCAATGGGATTTCCCATACAACAGAACGAGGATGAATTGGCCAAAGGCAGAAGGAGAGCCCAAATGTGTTACAGAAACAACTAATCTGAGCTCAGCTCCTTGGAGGATTTTATCTCTTCTTCTCCATCTCACCTCATCTCAGGACTTCTCTTTTGGTAAGCACAAATGTAAACACTGGGAATCTGGGAATGGAGATTTTATTTCAAGTAATAACAACTCTCCACAGGACCAGAAGCTTTGGAATAGGTTGCCAAAGTCATTTCCAACATCAAGAGCTGGTGAAAGCTATATATCTATTATAATTTTGTTCAGTTATATAAACCAAAAAATGAAGAAGAATGCTCTAAGGTTCTCAAAGTAGGCACGAGAGGGAGCACATGTTGCAGCAAAGCCCAGCATCTTTAGGAATTCTGTATTTTCATGTCTGGAGCTGGAATGGTTCCTGCTTTGTACCATCCCTAAGTGTCCGTGTATTACTACATTAATTGTGATTCCAATCGATTCCACAACAACTTTAAGAGTGTAAGATTGAGTGGCTTCTGTAAATAGAGTAGAACTAAATAATGGATATTTTGTATTTCACTTTTGTGTTCTTTCTCCTTTGGATCTATATTAAAAAAAAAGATTAAAAAGAAAAGGAGATTGGAAAAAAAATGCTTGGCATTTCATCAGATATCTCTAAAACACTTTTCAAAGCTCAGAATACCTTTTTATATGCAGCATTTGAGGAGCGGAACTATTACTGCTACCTTCTTATTTAACCATATCCTGCGTGCTATTGGCTGTTCTCTCACAGTACCAGCCTGCAGAGCCCCATGAATACAGGCATGAAACAGTTTTATTTGATACTGAAGCACATTTTTAGTCATTTTGGCTTCAGAGTGACTGTGGCAGCCTTCATCCCTTGTGGGATCAAAAGCCAGAAAGCAAACACAATAAGACTGATAATAATATTTATGATTGTCAGGTTTAGAGCTGCTCTCTCCCTTTTTGTAAAGCAGGGGAATTCTCACTGGGAACCTGCTTGTTTAGCCCCTTGGGTATGGTTAAGGCTTCTAAAAGGTTTATAAAGCTCCCAAATAAATATTTGTAAAAGAACTACTAGCACTTGGAGAGAGAGCTGCTGAAAGCTGGTGATATGGCAACTTAACTCAATACACAGTAATTATAGATCTTATTTCCAAGACTTTTATTCCACAGATGGCTCCTTTGCAAGAGAAGGAATAAAAAAAAGACAACCGTTTCTTTTTCTTTTTTTCTCTTTTTTTTTTTCTTTTTTTAGGTACACAGAGTTGTTTTGTTCCAAGAAAGAGATTTTCCATTGAAAGGCATGGTAGTCTGTTAGTAAAACAAAATGAGCTGCAAATGAGGAGGCGATGAGGTGCAAAGAGAGCTGGGAGAGAACTGATGGGGGCTTTAGAAACCAAAGCTCACAGGTGTTATGGAGTCATGGAATTGTTTGGGTTGGAAGGGACCTTAAAGTCCATCCAGTTCCAATTCCTTCTGTGGGCAGGGACATTTCCACTCAGGTTCATCCTTTGAGTTTATGGGTGTTATTGATACACACATATATATATTTTATATATTTATATATATATATATTACAAATATTTATATTTATATTTATATTTATATTTATATTTATATTTATATTTATATTTATATTTATATTTATATTTATATTTATATGTTCATATATAGGTATAGATAGTTATATAAATATAAATATAATATACATTATATATAATATATATATAAATATAAGTATATATTATGTATTATATGTTATATAATATATAATATATGTAGAATATAATCTATAATATTTATAGATATATATTTAATATTTATTTTTATATTTATTTTATATATATATATGGGTTTATAGGAGCTCCCTGTAGATTTTCCTGGTGGCCATGGTGGGATTTGACTCCTGTAACAAAGGAACAATAATTGTGTCTGCATTTGGATAACAACTCTGCTGCCCTGTGCAGCTGGTGACTCCCACCCTGGAAATTTGGGCAATGAGCTGCTCTCCTGGAGTCACCCCCAGGGTGAGAAACATGGCTCCCAATTTAAAACAATTTTTAAATAAAAGTTTGAAAGTTTAATTTTTTAATAAAAGTTTAAAGGGATAGAAGGGGCAACAATGTTCTTATATAATTGTCAATTATATGGGTTAAATGCATATCAATGAGGGTTATACATATTCAAATTTTCCTGTGAGTTTAGATGTTCCAGAAATCCTTTTGCTTGGTTTTAACCTTTGACTTGTTCCCATGCCATCCTGTAGATTAAATCAATATATTTTATTTCTTCTAGAGGCTCCATTCTGCTTTAAACTTCCTGATAACTGGAGAGTCAGTAGTAAATTTTTCTCTTGGTGTCCTGGTTCTTGTCACTGTTACCTTATCATTCAACGTAGCTATTTCATATCATTATCTGAGTTAGTTACACAAATGAAAGTATTTTAGCAGTACATAGTCTCTGTTTTAATATTATGGGAAGGTCTGAGCTATAACATGTTTATCACACCACTATTTGTATAAGCTATATGATGTATGCATAAAGCTGACAGATTACACCATATCAAAAGGCAGTTAAAAGGGATTACAAATTGTACCATATCAGAATCTTTGTGATCAATAGCATCTTGCAAAAGCCAATACATAAATGTGAAAGTCAATAGCCATATTGCCATTTGCAGCACCCAGGGTGGCTGGGTGCAGAACCCAGATGTCACTCCCACCTTGGTACTGCAAATTCCTGGCCAGGATCTGCATCCTAAACCCCAAAGGAGCATCAGAGGGTGTCTCTCACTTCAGAGCCATGAATGATTTCCAGGTTTGGCAGCAGGGGGGAAGTGGGGAGCAGGGCTGTGCTGTGTAATTGATGCATTGGACGTGTTGGGTGCATGCTAATAATTTGATTTCTCCTTTCCATGGATTCTGGACACTGGTGATTAACCACAGCCCAGCCTTAAAGACTGCAGGAATCCAGGGGTGGGAGCTTTTCTTTCCCTCAGCCAGCAATATAGGGAAATAACAAGTAGATGGCATTCTACCTCTATTTTTAAATACAGGCACAGCTGCTTAGGATGTAGAGTGTGTTCCTTTCACTTGTTATGCTCCATTGTCAGGCTGAACAAAGAAACTTGCATTTATTTAATTTAGTGCTTGCAGCTTCTGCCTTTAAAAATAGAGCAATAAATATAAACATCGTGTTCAGATTAATTAAATTAGTTTGTGTTAATTAAACAACAGTCAATGAGAATTTTGAACTTTGCTCATCTCCTGCCTGCTGGAGGAAGAGGTGCTTCAGGAATGATGGTAAATGTGTTTCCCTTAGCTGGGTTTGTTTTTCTTTCCCCTGTCCTGAGCCTGATCCAGCCATCCCCAGCTCCAGCCGGATTCCCTGGGCTCATCACAAGGAAGGGCACAGAAAATGAAGATACTGATTCAAGTTACCCAGTTATTCCCAGCAGGATCTAGGGTCAACACCAATTTTCTCTTTAGGCTTTAAACGAGGCCTAAAGTACCTGACTTTCCTCTAGGGCTCTGCACCGATTAACTCATCCATGGCAGATTGAAATCTATGGACTTCTGGAGTAATTTATTTTTTTTTTCTGTGGGATCGTGCCTTTCCCAGCATTGCTGTCTGTAATGACAAAAAATAACTGTTAGAAAAAAGAACCTTACCTTAAAAAGGAAAAAAAAAATAAAGAAGGAAGAAGTGAAATGTCGCTTTTTCATGTCAAGATTTCCTTGATTTTCTCCCCTTTTTGGGCAGGTTTGTTTGCCAGGAGGAGGCTGCAGCTTGAGGGACTTGCTGTTCTTGCCTGAGGGCTCTCAAGAAACCACCTCACCTCTAAGTGAGGCTTTGGATAGAGGTTAAAAATGCAGTTTAAGCTTAATGAATAGTGGTGGAGTGTTAAAAGGCAAGGCGTCTAAATGAGAAACAAAAACGTATTTCAACTCTAGTCCCACAGATTCATTAAAGTCATATTGAAGTTCTCTCTCTAGGGAATGGCCAAGCTGCACCAGGGTTTGCAGCACTGATGGGCACGATTGGTAATTTGGTAAAGTGCGGATAAGTATTAATTTTATTAATCCATTTTTTGATATTATTAAGTGCAAGGCTTTTTTATGAACTTCATCAGCTTCCTCAGCTCTGAGGATCCAGATTTTTGCAGGATGTGGGGTTTGTCTGGACTGGAATTGCACAGCACTGCTGGAATCCACTGGCCAGAGCTTCAGCAGGGGTAAAATGGGGCAACTCTCCCCTAAGGGAAGAAATCAGTGTCAGTCTGGAAGATCTACGGCTTTCATTGCAGGGAAATAAAGAAACCATCAAAACCTACTTAATTAAATAAGTTAATAATGTGAAGGGGTTGTAAAATGCTATATAATTAGTAAACAAAGGGAGATATTTAAAGTCAATTCTGCAGCCTATGACTCTAAGCAAATTATACATAAATATATATATACTTGATATATATAAAAAATTTAAAAATATCTATAACATGTTTTCTAGGATAAATATGGTAAAATATTCAGTAGCTATCACAAACATGATAAATTTTGGATTAGGAAATGCATCTGGTTGGTGAGTGTCAGCATTCTGGAACGGTGGCCAATTTGTTTTAAACTTGTAAATCCTCAGTAGATTGTTCAATATTCTCTGTTAGAAACTCCAGGCAGAGAAATGGTGACAGCAATTTTATTAAAATAACACTCTTGTAGATTGCTTCAGTAAATCTAGGAGATCATCAAGATAAATGAGGGAATTAATTAAAAAAGCACAAAGGCTTCATCCCCAGTGATATGACCTGTTGTACAAAGAAGTGGTGGCACTTCAGCAAAAAAGTCCACAAGTTGAAGGATTCAGTGGAGTTCGTTGTGAAATATTCCCCTTTATTCAAATTCTTACTGCGGGGTTTATATTTTATGTGGTTCTAATATTTTTAAAGTCAAGAATCAGCAATTATTATAAAATGAACCTTTACCAACAGCTGCAGTCATTGGTATTTGAGACTGAAAAAAAAGCAACATATTTATTGAAAGGAAGAGTGAAACAGCTCAGAATAAAGATAGAAAAAACCTCAATCTTAGCAATAATGGCTGCACCCATTTAGCAGAGGTTGGTATTCCCTTTATTTGGGTAATTTTCCCATTTTATAATGGATTAGAACAATAGGTGCCGTCTGTGAGCTCCAATAACAAAATAAATGAATATAATAATCCTTGCTTGAGCACCAACCAGCCTGTGTCACCTTGATCGTTTTCCTGTACGTGCCTGGTAGGATTTTGCCAAAAATATGTGTATTTCTTCAAAGATGGGACTATAATATTTATCTATCAATTGATCAATCTTAATTTATCTTAATTAGTGTGCTCACTGGAGGGAAAGAAAAGATTTTAAGTAAGCCAATTGTCTACAGAGAAAATGTAATTCAAAAATTATTCAACAACAACAGCAACAAAAATATCTAGAAAGTTTATTTTAAATGCCCTGGAAGGAATGAGAATTATCCCAATTATAAATACATGACAACATACACCTGGTTTCTTTTCTGAGGATGTTGTTGACTCTGTTTTTCTCCACAAATGCACCTGGGATGATAACCTGGAACCAGTGGAAGGGATGCTGCAGGCATTTGATCTCCAGTTCTGAATCTGTAATGTAAACTTTGGAATGATTGTCATATTGCTGCAGGTTCATGCCATGAATATAAATGACTGTTCCTATTGGAAAGGCTTCCATTTAAGAAAACTGGCTGTTTTTAAAGGAAGGTTTCATAATTTACTCCGGATCTGAGGGTAATCTTTCCTAAATTTGGTAATTCAAATGTGGAACACCGGAATGTTCTTGGAGGAGCTTTGATTGGAGAGCATTATTATTGGAGAAATATTGCAGTGTGTTAAAAACACATCCATTAACTCAGAAATTTGGGTTGGGTTTAATGATTTTGTGGGGCAGTGCTGATGTCAGTTCCACACTGGGACCCTTAGGCAGCCATTTATCCACAACACGTGCCAAAAATTTGGGAAGCTCTGAAGGTCGGAGCAAAGACATAATTTAATGGATCTTTTCATACCTCACTAGATTATTTCCTGCCTTTTTTTTTTCTGATTGTATAATCTGGATTCAGATTACACATGTCCCACCTCCCCCTTTTATTTCTCTTTTAATAATATATATTTCAAGCTATGATATGTTTCTCCTTGGAAGATGTATCATGTTTTTCGGCTGTTCAATATTTATAGTTCTTAGCCTATATCCAGCAATGTGGGTGCAAGGTT
The DNA here is from genome assembly GCA_024865655.1 of Emberiza elegans. Classification (NCBI taxonomy): domain Eukaryota; kingdom Metazoa; phylum Chordata; class Aves; order Passeriformes; family Fringillidae; genus Emberiza; species Emberiza elegans. The sequence continues at coordinate 3,117,294 of JALJVW010000149.1, read as the reverse complement.
GAAACCCAAACGTTTTCCTTGGCCTGTATTGGTGATATAGAATGGCTTTTGCTAAAAGTTTAATTACAAACTAGTAATAAAATAATGCTATAAATGATGAGATCAAGCTAAGTTCAAAGCTCTATTGGGCTGTCAAACTCTTAATGCATTTGCCCTATAGGTTTTGTACAAATTGAAAATACAACTCGGTCCTTGATCTCCCTAATGTAATTTCCTCTGTGAGGATATAATATATATATATATATATTTTTTTTTTTTTGCCAAGGCTGTTCTCCTGCTTGTATTTTAAGCATATATACTGTCCCTGTTGCTGCTCCAGCTATTGTCACTTTGTAAAATCCTCCCTAATAGCACTTGTTCTCTTTCCGCTTGACAGGTGGCCTTCCCTTCCCTGTGCCCTCTGCGTGCCTGGAATGCTGATGGGAGGGATGGGATTTATCTGGAGCTCTCAGGTAGAGAAAAACCCCACTTACTCTTGCCATTTTTATTGATAATAAAGGCCACAAATGTCCCCAGCCCTTAAAGAGGAGGCTTCCCAAAGCTGTGCCCCAAGACCTGACCCTTTATTTAGAATCTCTCAGCAGAGCTTTGGGCTCGTGCTGTTATTCAGGGCAGACATTTTATGGCATTTTTGTGTCTCAGGAATGGAAAGGCAGAACTTCCTGCATTGGAGATGCGCAGGGTTTTATCTGCAGCTCCTTCTGGATTTGCTATTCTAAAGCATCTCACTGGCTTAGATATCTAAGTCCCAATGAAAGTCAGTGGAACTTAGATAAATGGATTTTAGGGACAGGGTTATAAGCATTTGCTATGAATTTCAGCACGCTGCTCTCCACGGAATCTTAATTACTAACTGGGGTTGCCACATGCCTCTGACTTTATTTTGAGCTGTAACAATTATCTTTGCGAGATAACAGTCTTGATAACAGCGAGCTGGGTGCCTGGGCTGCAGAGGTGAAAACCTCACTATTTATTTTTGACTCCCTCCTCTGCGGCTCTGGAAACCTCCTCGCTCCCTTTGGCTGCGTTCCCCTAATTTAATGGACTGTGCTTGTCCAGAGTGTAAATCAAACAGTGCAGACAATCAGGTAAGTCCTTGTCATCTGTCAAATAATGGGGTTTTAGGTGCACTGAGGAAAACTTGGCAAAGTAGGGTAGGTCGCGTTCTGAAGTTTAAACCGGAGCTCTGTTTGCTCATAACACAAAAGGAGCATTAAGAGATTGATAGTCTATTTGAAATTCCTTTGAAAATATATCCCAGGCCGGATCTTTTTTACTGCTTGTCTCTCGTGAGCCTCTTTTTGAGAAAAAGCCATTCTTTTAGATCCACACTGCCATAAAACCAGAGAGCTGTCAGAGCCCTGCTGATCCAATTACAACTTTAAAACTTTTAAGCTTTTGATTTACAGTAAGCTCATTGCAGTTAAATACAGAGGAATCTTTTTTCTTAATCTCTGCATTGTTTTGCAGTGGTTTTCGCAGTGTATTTCATCTCTTTTTCCCTTATTTATGGAAAATATAAATAACCACAGATTGACAGAGTGGTTTGGGTTGGGAGGGACCTTAAAGGTCATCCCATTCCACCCCTGCCATGGCAGGGACACCTCCCACTGTCCCAGGCTGCTCCAAGTCTTGTCCAACCTGGCCTTGGGCACTTCCAGGGTGGGAATTCTATTCCATGGAGGAATTCCTTCCCAATATCCCTTAACCCTGCCCCCTGGCAGTAGGAAATGTCATATATTCATATAATATCTAATACAAAATATTCCCTCTTTCATGTTGAGGCCATTCCCTGTGTCCTGTCACTCCATGTCCTTGTAGGAATTCCCTCTCCAGCTCCCTTGGAGCCCCCTTGAACACTGGTTTTGTGGATTTTTCGTGGTTTTATCTGGTTTTGTTTCTCTTTTTTTTTGTGTAAAACCATCAGGAAAGTGCTGGCAGAGCCGGTGCAGGGCTGTGGAGTGCAACAAACGAACTTTGCAGCAGTGATGTGAAGGTTTCCCAGGTTTCATTCACTTACAATGCAACCTTTAGACAGAATAGTTAAGGCAGTTTCGACCTGTGCTGCTCTAACTGAGCTGTGTCATTAATCTCTCTTTTTAGGCTGTCTGGGGCTCTCTTAAACAAGAGAATTCCTTGTCTCCCCAGCCGTGCATTCCGAATTTCTTGCTAAGATGTACATGAGGAGGCTGCTGGGAAATTTGGTTATTCCTGGTTTTTTAAATTTCCCCAACACTCCTCAGCCCACCAGGATCTACAGGGCTGTGGAGTGTGGAGAGTTTGTGAAATTATTTCTGGTGAAGCCTGCTGGAGATAGTTTGTGTGTAGGGTTAGCTCAGCTGCAGGGAGGCTGCATTTCTAAAGCAGGGAAATCTTGTTCCAAAAATCTAGGTACTTCAACTATTTCAGCCTCCAAATAACAAAATAACACTTTTTGGCAGTTTGCTGATAGAAGTAATTAGCATTTAATTCGATAATGATCCCTCTAAACCCCTGAATTTGCAAATCTATTTGCTTATCAATTAATAATAATTAAGTTTTCAGATGGAACATTGAAAAAATATTTTCAGAGGTTTTCTTTGATGAAAATCTCAGTCCATAATGCACCCAGAGCTGTATATTCCTAAGAATAAGAATGGTAAGTTCATCAACTACAGCATTACAGCAGATTTACTCTCTGTATTTACATTTAATTTCTGAAGATACTCCATTTTTTGATGCTGAAATACTTTTCACCTTAACAATGATGAAGATTATTTCCAATGTTTTAAAAGATGGACTCTGTGAGAATAAATTGCCTTGAAATCGATTCAGTACAAAGCAAATGAAATCAATAACTCTGCTTGTATGAGGTTCTTTACTCCTCTTTGTAAGTTTTTACCAGATCAAGGCTGATAAAACATCAATTCCCTTCTTCACTAAGCCCAGACTGTGGCAGTTGCTTGATCTGTGGAGATTCCTACCAAGGAAAGACAGTGCATGGTAAGGAACCCACAGCTTTGATTCCCAAATGAAAATAATAATTATAATAACAATAACTAAAATAGCTGGTTTAAATGAGAAGGTAAATATCCCTTCATTTTTTACCAAGGTTCAGGTTGGATCTCAGTAAATGCTCCTCACGACCCCTCAAATGTACTTTTTAAAATTCTGTGTGCAAAGTTCATGGCAGGAACTCACCCTGCTCTTTCTTTGTGAGCTAACAGCTCCAGCTGAGCACATCCATCCCATTCTTTCTGTAATTCAGTATTTAGTGTTCCTATTGTTTATTTCTTAAAATGTATTTTGAGTTTACAAAGAGTGTCTCTGCAGTGGAGGAGCATTCTCACAGAGTCTATACCTGCTGTATAAATATTTTAGGTTGAAACGTCAGCGTGGATTTTTTCCTTAATGTTCTGTAAAAGCGTCAGTTCTCTTAAATAATGATATTGTTCTGAAAAGAAACATTCAGAAAACACTAGATAAACTGTGGATAAACTTAGAGGATTTATCCCATGGAATGATGGTGGCTACCTGGGACATAAAGAGTGCCAGAAATTCCTGGTGACAGTGCTCAGTCAGAGGTGTCTGCAGTGACAATTCCCCTGAGAACTGTCAAAGGAGACCTTTGAGAGACCTGTTTGAGCTCATGAGCGTTGGGATCGCAAGGAACTTGCTGAATAATCCTCTCTGGATCTCCTGAGCAATTCTCAGGCGTGGTGCAAACGTTTCCAGGGCTGATGGTTTGTGTGGATCCTCCTCGGGGGCTGTTTCCAGAGCTCGTCCCACAGGGAACCCTTCCAAGGGCTCTCTTCTGTGGGGGCAGCCACACTCCAGGCACAGCTCCCACAGAGCCCAGAGGGTGGTGTGGAATGTTTGGAACAAAGTGCTGAAATTGACAAAATTCCTTCATGTTACAAGAAATTCTGCCGGTTTGGTGTCATCGGTCCTTCCGGTGTTTGTAGGACTAGGAATGCTCATCACGCAGTGGTGGGGAAGGTGGAGATCACTTTGGCAACTCCTGAATCTCCTTAATCTTCAAGAGATGTGACTTGTAAACCCTGCAGGTCCGTTTCTCTAGAGAGAATCTCCAGTTCTGTTAACAGATCTCTTCCACCTTGGGCTCAAACACTAACACAGAGGGATCATTCTCTTTTTCCCAATCCTCTTTCTCTTGGCTGTACAATTCTTTCAATGATGTTACTGTCACTCCTCACGTTTATTTTTTGACTATAATTCTTTCTTCTTAACTCCTTTCTTGTTTCTAACTTTCTTCTAACTTAATCCTTTTGTACCTGTGATCTGCTCCAGTCAATCTTGTAATGGCCATTATTGGCATTTCTGCCCTATTTTTTCATCCTCTATTGACTTGTCTCCTCTCTCGACAACTTTGACAACCATTTTTTCACTTTTCTGTCCCACAAAAGTGCCTTTGGTGCAAACCCCTGTTCCTCTAGAGGTCCTGCCATCTGGAATAACCTCTCTGAATCTCTCTGCCTCAGTGACTTGCTGTATCTTTTAAAATCTCATTGGAAAGCAGCTTTTCTCACTTGTCTGAGCCTCTTAATATTATATTTCATCGCTTCCATTATAAGCTATTTAATTTGGTGATTACAGTATTCTAATCTTTAAGTCACTCTAGAATACTATTTGGAAGAAAAATGTCTTGTGCTACAATGCTATATTATATTCTACACTTGCTTTACTGGAATAAAAATCACATTAGAATTTATTGATTATGATTTTTTAAAATACTTTCTTTGAGTATGTTTTATCTACTAGTAAAATTAAAAGTAAAAATTATTTTTTAGCATATTTTGAAGGTGTGTAGGACAAGAAACTTGAGAGGCTGAGTCAAGGACACCTTCCACTAGGCCAGGTTGCTCCATGTCCCATCCAACATCATGAACACCTCCAGGAAAGGGTTGATAGTAATTAGTTTTTAATCAAGGGGAACATTTTGGTGCATTTGGAGATGCCCAGGTCTGGTAGGAGGAAATTGTTCAGCCCAGCCCCAGCCACGTGGCAGGGGCACAGCAATATTCCTGGTGGATATTCCATGTACAAAGGTGCATCTCAAGAGAAACAAATGACTGAGGATTGGAGAGGGGGTGTCAAATGTGTGGCTGTCTCTTCCAAGAGCTGTCTCCCAGGAAGCTGAAGGGCAACCACAACATTCTCTTTGCCGGGAGATCCATCCATTGATGGTGTTAATGACTGTGGGTTGTGCTCAGTGTGATCGTTATCAGCAGCGATGATTGATCGTGACCACGCTGCACAGGGATACAGTCAGCAAAACCTCCCTGAGGGTCAGCTCTCCCCAAAAACATCCCAGCAGGATGCTCTGATGGCTGCTGCTCTTTTTGGATGCTGCACATGTTGCTGTTGTACATCAGGCAGGTTCTTCATTCTGTGTGAGGGGAATGTGGGACTGGAGGAAAGGGAAAGCGATTTTCACTCCAGCGCTGGTGGCTTTGCTGCCTCTCCAAAACTGGCTCTGTTCCCAACCTCAGGTCCCTGTGGGTGCCCTAAATGAGGTGGGAACTGGGCTGCTGGCACCCTCAAGGCTTCCAGAAGACCTGTTGCCACAAAGACTCCTAGGTCAGGAGAACCTGTGCCTGCGAATGAAGAAAGATGCACTCAAGCGTGGGTTTCGATTCCATCGTTTGTCTGGAGCATCTGCCTGGGCTGGGAAGCTTGGCTGAAGACCTACAGGACTCTGCTGCTCCTCTGGAATGGCAGAATGGAGCTAAGCAGGAAGCTCCATCGCAGTTACAGAGCTGGGAATTCATGTGTGTGAAGTCACCTGAGCCACTCGTCAGGTTTCTTTCTTGGGATTCTCTCCTCACCCCATTATCCCCGGTTAAATCTTGGAAGCCCTGCCTTGTCATGCTCAGCTCACGTAATCTAATTCACCATTAATGTAAAATCTCAATTTATCCCAAGTCCAGGGGGAGAAAAATGCATAGATCCTGGTTTGGCATATTGCACAGTGAGACACTTGAGGCCAAAATCTTGGATTTAGGTTGATTTCCATATCCAAACCTCCTTGAAGCTTCAGGTGTGGGATTGGGACCCATTATCCTAATGCATTATGTTAATGCTATAGATGAAACTCCAACTCAGTCTTCTTCATAAGGAAGGCTTTGACATGATCTATTAACCATCAGATCCAAAGTAGACTGACTAATTATCATTTAATGCAATTGAACACCAGGGTTGGTAATTTGCTGAACCTGGCTGGGTGGGGAATATAAATCTGTTAGCACGGATATGGTTAGGAACTTCAGATGGAAGGGAGATTAAAATGCCCTGGGTGCAATATTTATTCACAGCCATTACTCACAGAGTGACGTGCCACAATGTCATAAAAAGGCCAACACCCACCTTTTTCCATTCCCAGGTGATTTCAGGAGGAAGATGAATATGATCCTGATCACAGTTTATGTGCTCTTATTCTTTGAGAGTTCTCCATGGTTAAACAGCTCTGCACGTCCCTGTATTTACCTGGAAGAATCCTGTGGGTGGGCAGAGATTCCCTGGCTGAGGCATCAAAATGCCAAAGGAATAAATCCATGCTGCCGTGGGGAAATTCAGCCTGAACTCATCAGTCCACTCCTCTGTCTCTTTCAGATGGGCTCAGGCCACCCTCATTTTTTTGTGCTGATCCTCATCTGCACTGCTTTAACGAGTAATTTCCAGCATGGCCATTAATCAGGTTTTTACTGAAGTCCAGATAGATTAGATTGATCTCATTTTCCCTTCTAAGAAACTTAGTTCTTTTAGAGAAAAAAAAAACAAAACAAATATAAAAAGGAAAAACCAGTAGGTGAGTAACACTGATCTTTCCTTAGAAACCCAGTCTGTGTCTGAACACTTAAAATTTTCTATATTGTAAATTTCCATGTATTGTTCTTCAATGTATTTATGTCAAAGCAAATTCAAATAGTATCTGCAGATACCTAAATATGACCATAGGATCTTGTAGAAAACATTTTAAACAATCCAAATCAAAATTATTTTGCATTAACTTCTCAAAATAATTTCAAACCACTGTTTTGTATAATTTTATATCTCCTGAGAATTTCTTGAATTTTTTATGTACAGTGATAACCACTGAGTTTTTTAATTGTATTTTTTTCCTGTGCAGTTTTTTCATACTTTGCTTTAGTAATGATTTATTTATTTACTTTTACTGAAGGTTTTATTTTCTTCTCAGCTTAAGTCACACAGTTCTTCTGACCCTGTCTTCCCTTCACATCATTTTATGGATTGCAGATCCTATCAGCATGAGGTGAACAATGAAATGTGTTTTTTTTCTGGTAAAGTGTAGCCTCTGAAATGTGTCACTCTTAAACTGTACAAAGGGATATTATGTGGGTAGATCCTATCTTCATATCAAACATGCTCCTTTATTAAGTGATGTGAAAAGCCAAATGATATGTCACAGGTTTTTTCTTGCTTTTGCTGCCTGTTGTAACAAAAATAGAGAACTTAATTTAAAAAACCCATCAAAACAGTCACAAAAAGAGGGTTTAATACCTGAGGGCGCCTATCTTAGAACATTGAATGGATCCCAATTTTTTTAGCAAGGGAAAATTAAACAATGGGTATAGAAGGAGTCACCTAAAGCAGCTGATGACCCAGCCAGGAGCCTTTGGTCCTCATGAACAGAATGTACAATCCACAGCCAGAATTAGACACAAATCAGAAACCCTTTCAGTTTTCAGCTCTGCAAGAGTTTAAAACACAAATATTTTATAGCTGAGTCGGTGTTTTCCTTGGATCAATTTGTATCAACCTCTCTGGTGCTGATCTACATAAAATTCACATTAATATGTGCAACATTTAGTATAAAGGTGATATTTTCAGGATAATAATCCCTGGAAGTGTCCAAGGCCAGGTTGGAGCACCCTGGGACAGTGAAAGGTGTCCCTGCCATGGGACACCATGAATTTTAAAGTCCCTTCCTGCCCAAACCAGTCTGGATTGTGTGACAGGACTGTAATGTTATACAATATTTATGTGATGCCTCTCAAAGACTGTAAATCACATTCTGCTGTGGGCTCTGCATGTATGGATCTGCACAACCACACTTCCCTTTTGGAAAGGACATCAGCATTTTAAAGCCAGCTCCAAGCATTGCAACAAAACTCTCATTATTTGGGGAAATGTCTTGGGATTTTGAGGCAGTTCTAATGAATGATAAAGAGGCTTTGACAAATTTGCAGAAATTTAAGTTTAGAAGTTGCTGGATTTTTAACCTATGAAATATTTGCTGCAGAGAGGAGGGGAGGTTTCAGAATCTGATCTTCAGCTTCTAATGAGGTGTTAGATGGGGTTTTTCCCTGTTTTCTTGCGCTCCCTCATTTTGAATGAGCTCAGGGGTGTCAGCAGCTCTGACATCTTGCTGGCCTGGCAGCTGCCTCCAAATCTGGTGTGCTGGAGGGCATGAACGAGGTTCAGACAAACAGTTTGGGCTGTTTTCCAAATGACACCATCATAAAAAGGAACTTAACTAAATATGTTTGCCCCGGCTCAACAGAGACCCTTCCAGACCTGAATAACCTTCTCTGTCACCAGGGGAGTTACTGAAGTACAGCAGCAAGAATATGAAATGTGGTGGTGTGGGGATGTGCAAGGATGTACTTTCTGCCTGGTTAAGGGAGAAAAGTCTCTGAAAAAGGACTTTGAGGGCATAAGAGCCGAGGCTGTGAATTACAAGATCTCTCTAGTGTGATTCTCTAATCCATTCCTTCAGCAAACAAAATTACTGAGGGAAATAAAACTTGATTCCCACAGAAACAAAAGGCATACGATGCGATACAATCGATTTTATTGTTATTTATTTTGTTCCAAGGGTGTACTTGTTGGAAACTGGTGTTATCTATTCAGCATCTATCACTTTCTCCAGCATAAGAAATTCCCACTGTCATGGGCAACAGGACTGCCTTTGGATTGGGCATAATTACATGGTTTCTTTTATATTCTGTAGTGCCAGTGACAGTCCTGCTTCATGTATTAATGTTATTACCATGTAATTTTTAATGCAACTGTCCTTGCTGCCTTCTATGTTGTCAAACTAATATTTCTTTTGAGCCCAAGAGGGGGAAAAAGCAAGTTAAAAGCTTTACAGATCATAATTTACAAGTGTGCTCATAAATATCTTAAAATACCTATGAATTTGTGATTAAACCAATTTGTGCGTAAATACAAGAACTAAAATATCCCTTTCAAAAACGTTCCATAAAACAAAGTCTCTGGGTAATGAACACGCCACAGGCACTTTCAAGAGGTTATAGGGAAAAAAAAATCTAATTTTTATTTATGACAAAATCTTGCAAGCACTTTTCAATGAGGCTCATTTTTAGCAAATATATGTATTTCTGTCTCTAATCTCGTGTGCTGTAATACCACCCAGTGGATTAGATCCTGCCAGAAGGCAAAAGAAAGGCAAAAAAATCATTGTTCTCTGGCCCCACAGCCACTTATATTTTTTTGAGCCTTCCTCGAACAATTCAATTTCTGGTAATTAGAGTGGCTGCAATCTTTCAGGTTAGAAGGGTTTAGTGTTTATTAAGAGGTTGCCTTCTGTGTAGCAAGCTGGTTGTCAGCGTGGCTCCAGTCTGGCACTGCCACAGACATCACATCCAGGGAGATGTTTTCTGCCTCCTGCCTCTCCTAACCTGCAGGAACACATTAGATATGTAAGAGCTCCTCGTCTTATTCATGCTCTGCTGGTCGCAGATTTCCTCTACAACCTGAATCGGGAGGTAGGGATGTATTTTATGGAGACACAGAGCAGATCACCCCAAATCAGCGTTCTCCCTCCCTAATGAAACTCGGTGTGAGCTCTGGGAAATGCGCCAGCTGCGTGAGGGGATTGCACAAGCCAGGCTGGGGGGATTCAGCAAAAGACAAAAGGAGGTGGCAGGTCCCATGATGTAATCTCTTCTCATATCATTTTTGACAGAGTGGAAAAACCGGGTGTGTGAGCTCAAGGTGCCCTGAGGCATCTCGACTTGCCAGTGGTACTTACTCAGCCTTGGCGCTGCTTCAGGATGCTGTTTGCTCACAGATGAGCTGCTCCCAGGAGTTTATCCACACCCCAGGGCACTGGGGGGTTTATCCAGATCCCAGGAGTTTATCCACATCCCAGGGCACTGAGGGGTTTATCCACATCCCAGGGTACAGAGGGGTTTATCCACATCCCAGGGCACAGAAGTGTTTATCCAGACCCCAGGGTACAGAGGGATTTATCCAGACCCCAGGGCACAGAGGGATTTACCCACATCCCAGGGCACAGAGGGGTTTATCCACATCCCAGGGCACAGAGGGATTTACCCAGACCCCAGGGCACAGAGGGCTTTACCCAGACCCCAGGGCACAGAGGGGTTTATCCACATCCCAGGGGTTTACCCACATCCCAGGGCACAGAGGGGTTTATCCACATCCTAGGAGTTTATCCAGACCCCAGGGCACAGAGTGGTTTATTCACATAATAAACCCCTCTGTGCGGTACAGAGGGGGTTATCCACATCCCAGGGGTTTACCCACATCCCAGGGCACAGAGGGGTTTACCCACATCCCAGGGCACAGAGGGGTTTATCCACATCCCAGGGCACCTGGGTGCCTCCCCCTGCCTTCCTTTCACATCTGGGCAGAGCCCACAGTGTTCTGCAGAACATTTGGTTTTCAACAGACTGGTGTTTTGCTTTGGAAAGCCGGCAGGAAAGGAAGTTCCCATCAGTTCTAAACTTGGTGCCCAATGTTATCTGAGTTAAGCTGGATTTTGGTGTGTTGGAACCCTGGTGAATGGGAATTTTGGACTTTCTGTGCTGCCAGGCATCGGCACCCAAGAGAACACTGCATTGACCTGAGGCTGTGGAGAAGCTTCCAAAATGGAATGATGGAACTGGGATTGTGGGGGTGGAGTTTGGATAGAAGTGTGTGATAGCACAGGGTGATGTGTCACCTTTGAGTTTAAGGGTTTAGAGTATAGTAATATATATAAAGCAAGATGGAGGTTTTAGGGGGAGGCTGGTCCTTCTTCTTCACCTTCTTCTCCACGGGTTTGGGTGGTTTTGTGTAATTGGATAAAAACTCCACATTGCAGGCACAGGTGGTTGGCTGTTGGGTTAAAACTAAAAATATTTTAGGTGTCATTTCTTAATTGGACAGTTTATCCTTAAAAAGCCTTGCAGAGAGAGAAATAGGGCTCCATTTTTAGTTTGTTGGAATGAAGTGCTATAGGGTTTGTGAGACTGTGACATGGATAAGAACTAATAAACATCTGAGTCCAAACAAGAAATACCATCTCATACATTTAATCCCAACCCTGGTAAAAAAGAAGCAAAGCCTCTCAAGATTGGTGAGCAGAGAATTGAAGATTTAGGGTTGGCTCCTGGTCCATGGGATGTTTATTTTGATGTCTTCTCACAAAGTTTGGATGGTTGTTCAAAGTCACCACATTTCTGAGAAAGACATCTCTGGTTTTTGTCAAAAAAACCCCAAAACTTTTTGACAGAATATTGAAGTTATCTCTGGAAAAAAATACACATTACTTGGTGAGAGGCTGGGGAAAGTAATATGGTCCCTCCTATATATTACATGTCTCAGAAATGACAGCAGTACATTCATAGGTATCTTACTGCTGTTCAACTTAATAGCTGTAAATTTGATTTATTTTGGAATATTTGAATTTGTGGCTGTACAATCGGGTGGGATTCTAAGACACACTCAAATATCTATTTTTAAAAGTAGGATTGGTATTTTTCAAAGCCAGTTTTCTTTTTATATCTAAAGTGTTTTGAAACCTTGGCAGGTTACCTGATCACACTGCTGACAACTTCATTGCTGTGGAATTGTTACAAGATGTCTCTTTCTACGAGATTTAAAAAATACACGAGGGGAGTATTTTCTATCTCATGTCGTTAAAAGCAGAGCTTTGTCATTGCAGGTTTCAGAGGGTCCAAAACAAGTCAACATCCTAGAAACAGTTCTAGATTGTTCTTGCAGATTTATTTCCCAAGGTTTTTCTGATGGTAAATTATACTCTTCATTTTCTTTCTGCTAAAATTATTATTAATTTCCGATGACTGGTTATGATCTGAAAATACTCAACATGTAATATGTGGGACATTGATCTAAAAATATTTCTTACTAGAACACACCAAAGTAGAATATCAGTGGCAAAATTTTTCTTGGTGTTGGTGTAAAACTGTGTGCAAACACTAAATACTCCTTGCTGCAATTCAGATCTTGTCAGCAGAGTAAAAATATGTCCTGAACGCAAAGAAATCCAGGAAGAGAAGAAGGAGACGCTCATGGGTCACCCCTTGAGCAGTTCTTTGGTCCCAAAGGATGTCATGGATCTGTTGTGTCCTTCAGAGTGCCAGGAGCTCTGGGAGTGTCGTGGCTGTAAAATGCTCTGTGCCACCAAGGCTCCTCTTGTTCTTCCATCCTATTTTTCCAGGATTCCTGCAGCATCCTGCCCCTGGTTGCTGTTTCCCCCAGCTCTGCAGCAGCTCTGTATTCCCATTTCCCGTTCTCTGTTTTCTCTCGTCACAAACTCAGCCCAGTACTGGGTAATGTTAAGCATCTCATCAGCATTCCAGAGACTGCCAGAGGCTCACCTAGGGATTCAATTCCAGGCCAGGAGTCACTGACAAGACATTTCCTACAGTCTCCTTTCTTGCTGCTCCCTTTGTTTCCATTGGCAGCTCCGAACTTCTCACGTTCCTGTTCTTTGAATATTACTCCCGGCATCTCAAGCTCTTGCCGTGCATAATGCCATTCTCCACATCTCTGGTTTTTAGTATAAAGAGTGTTGCTCGTGTCACAGTGGGCTTTTTTAGCTCTGCAGTCAGTAAACTGCTTTTGTGGGGGGGAAAAAGGGTGTCAAGTTGAACCAGCTGAAATCAAAGACAGGAACGAGGCATTTCAAGGTAGGGTAGGGGAAATACATGTGGCCTTTGCAATAAAGGAAAGGAACAGCTCACAGAGGGCTGAGATGCTTTTGCTGGAACATCCACACTGCTGGAGAAGCGATTGCAAGGGATTGGTGTTTTGTTTTGGCTGAATTTGCTGCAGTGTTTGGATTTTTCCAATGGATCTTGGTCAGATAAATATCCTGCCTCTCCCTAGGCCAGCATCCTCAGCTGCAGCTTTAGGCTTCTGAAAAGTGCCTTTCTCCTTCTTAACCAGCTGGCCATGGATTCCTGCTTGAGCACCTGCCACTGTTTTCTGAAATTCCCTCAGTTTTACTTCTCCTTTGCCATCCATTTAGGTGTCAGCCCTGGAAGAGGTAGCAATGCCAGGAGTGCCAGTGCTGCTGGAGGTGCAGGGGTGCCAGGAGTGCCAGAGCTGCTGGAGGTGCAGGAATGCCAGGAGTGCCAGAGCTGCTGGATCCTGTCTGGAGGTGCAGGAATGCCAGGAGTGCCAGTGCTGCTGGATCCTGTCTGGAGGTGCAGGAATGCCAGGAGTGCCAGAGCTGCTGGATCCTGTCTGGAGGTGCAGGAGTGCCAGGAGTGCCAGTGCTGCTGGATCCTGTCTGGAGGTGCAGGAGTGCCAGGAGTGCCAGTGCTGCTGGAGGTGCAGGAGTGCCAGGAGTGCCAGTGCTGCTGGATCCTGTCTGGAGGTGCAGGAGTGCCAAGAGTGCCAGAGCTGCTGGATCCTGTCTGGAGGCACAGTCTGAGCCCAGGAGAGCCTGCTCAGACACTGGGAATCTGCCAGATCCCTCCCAGCTACACAACTGCATCATTAAACCCCGTGTGGACTCAGGTGAGTCTTCTCCAGCTTTTAATTACCAAACTGAGTGGGCAACTGAGCTGCCCTTACATAGCCACTTGGCTTTAATGATTTTTTATGCTTTATTTAATTTCAGCAACAATAAAGCCTTGTTTCCCCCCCCAGTTTTCCTCTGTGGAATTAATTTAGCTGTGGAATTTTTCTTGCTGGACTGTAGTTTTTATGCATGATAGGTGCCCAGGTGAATATGTTATTAAGTTAAATAATCTATACTCAATAACGAGGAAATCAATTTTTATTGAGATAATTGTCAGTTGATGGATTTCTGCATGGCATTAATTAGAAAATTTCCAATTCCCTTCGGAGTAGTGTCTTTGTGTACAGGTACTGTGCCTGCGTGTACTTGACTCCCCTTGAGAGCTATGTTTGCCAATGAATTAAGATTATAATTATAATTATAATTCCTGCTCATTGGAATGATGTGATTCAATGCACAAAGTCTGGCTGTGATAGGATCTGATCTCCCCCACTGTGTTGTGGAAGCTTTTTGTTTTCTAACCCTCTGTAGTATTTAATTCCTCTGGTTTTCTTTGACTATGCTGTGAGGTACCTGAAATACATCCATTGCTGGTGGGGCCTTTTCAGAATAAATTCAGAAAATTCTTCTCTATCACCAAATTCCTGAAAAATGTTGCAGATTAGCAGTATGGAAGTTGAGGACTTAAGATTTTATGTTTGCACAACTTGCAAGCTCTGAGTAAGGCTCGATGGTGTGAACAGAAAAATTAACAGATTTTCTCCTGTGGATCTGGCCATTGAATGTTTAAACAGCTGACAGAAATATTTATTCTTTTATTTTAGGGGTACATTCCAGCCCTAACCGTTACTGTTCATTTTCCTTCAAAAGTATAAAAAGATTTATTGCTATAATATCTCTTGCTAAGATGTTCAGGGGACTCAGTGCACTACAAAGAAAGCAGAAATTATTCCAAGGGACTGCATCACTGGAAGTTTTCTGTCTTTCCTATAAGCCTGAGGTTTTCAAAACTTGGTAATTACTCCACAGGAGTTCCTCACCTTGCCCATGGGAATTCCTTGCCTGTCTTGTTGGCCATATCTTATCCAAGAATTTCCATGATTACTGATGCAGCATCCCTAAGATTGAATAACAAGCAAAGGACATTATATTTTGGCACTCTTTGGCACCTGGGCTGGGTCAGGAAGTGCAGACACATTCTTCTCTTATGTATTTCTGTGTAGGGATTGGTGCATCAGACCGCCGCTGCACAGACTGCTGCAATGATCAATAACTGAGTCACTGAAACTGTTGTGAAAAGGTGAATTAGTGAGGCTGCTTGGGACAGCAAAGGGCCAGGTGAGGGCCTAAAGCAGACAGGAGCCCACCTGAGCCCTGGAACTGCTGGGAATGAGGGGGAGTAGCTGCCGAAATCCTGGCAATTCTGCCAGCTGTTGGACAAATCTAACCCTCTGCAGCACCACTGGAGAAAACTCCCCCGTTTGTCCCCATTTTTCACCCACATCAACTCTGGGATCTCCTCCAAGACTTCTCTCCAATCAAGGCTCTCACTTTTCACTCCTCTACCTTTAATTTTAGCGCCTTCATTGTCTTGACTTCTCCTTGTCTGGTCAGGACCACATCCTGCCCTGCATGGCTACAGAGACCACAGCTGGAACCTCTGTTTGACCCAAATTTTGTACCCAAACCAGGTAATTCTGATTTATTCTTCCCAGGGCTCTTGAGATTTTTGCTGTTGGCCATTTCTGACCACTTTGGCCCTTTCTCATTTTCTCATTTTGGTTGTAAGACAGAGTTTCACACTCTTGGGAATGAAAGCCAAGATCCTGGCTTGTCCTTTGACAGTGGAGATGGATAATGGGCACTTCAGTGCATTTTTTTCAATGCAAAACCAGCTGAGCTAACTGTTCCCATAAAAGTCCAATTGATTGCTGTAGGCATTATATTCACTCTGACAATGATAAAATGATTGCTTTAGTATCTGGCTGCGTAACCCACTTACAGCATGTGCACCAGGATTAGGAGAATGTTTCAATTGTAAAAATCATTGAGATGTAAATGTCATGATTATAATTTATCTTCATTAAAAATTCCGTCGGCGGAGGGGAAATTAATCCGTGTGCTGTACGGAGTACCAGCCACTAAAAAGTAATATGTTACAGTGAAAACAGGGATTTGGGAGTGGAGCTACATCAGAAAATGACTCAGGAGCACGTTCTGGTGATGTGACAGGTGGTTATCTCAAGGGCACTGCCAGGAATGTTTTATTGGCCGCCCGTTCCCGTGTGGATGGTGGAACATTTCATCTCCCCCTAATGGCAATCCCAGCACCTCCTCCCTCCCCAGCACAGACAGAAGGCACTGTCATCATTGGGCTTTAATGCCCGAAAATCACTGTATCACCTCAACCTGCCATCAGCTCCCAGCACAAAAAGCAGCCCTGGATTTTATTAATGGCACTGGAAACGCTTCCATTAAACTCATTGATCGTCAGCTCACATTATTGCTGTGGTTGTTCATGGTTCTTTTATATTTCATGTTTTCATTACTTTATTTACTTGGTGATTTATATGATGACAGTGAAGTTTCTGTTTTAAGTGCTGCATGTATTAGCTCAATCTGGTATTCCATTTCCACCACAGATCCAGAATTGTCTGACTAAATATTTGTTGGAAATTGCTTTTTTTTCTCCTCCTACCACAGATGAATTTAATCTATTACCTTCTCATAGATAAAGTTTTGGAGTGTTATTTTTCCTTTATTCATTAGTTGTATGGTGTTAATTTAAATTTTTTTAATCTAATCTAAACAAAAATTACAATTTCTGCTCCTTTTCATCTGTATCCTCTTTTTCAATAAAATAAATTGTGTTTGGTTGGTTTGAAATCAAATATTTTAATTGGAAAGTAGTGGGTGACCACTGAATATTTCTAGATTGATGTTGATTAAGTATAATATGTTTTATTGCTCTGAGATTTTTTAAAATTTTATCTTTTGAGATCATGTCAGCTCCTTGCCTGTGGCTCTCTTATAGATGGAATAATCCCAGGGAATTTCTTCTTAAAAGAAAATGAAATATTAGTTGTTTTTGTTATATGTTCTGTAATTGCCAAATATCTCTTTAAATGCAGAATAACCACTGAATTTATGGTATTATTTTCTTTTCTTTTATGTTTTAAAGAGTTTTAATGATTGTCCTAAAATGATTTTTTTTTAGGTTGTCTTTCTGCTTGTACCCCCACTGGCAGGGCACAGTCATGTGGCTAGAGCTGATACTAAAGCTTTGTGATGTGATAAAGATATTTTATGATTTGAGAAGTTAATTAATTGCCATACTCTAGCTATTAAGGAATTCAAAGGCATAATCTTTTCCTTGAGTACTTGATTCCATATCAGATATCCCAGGTTTTTGCCTGTCAGAGCTGTTTGCAAGCAGAGCGGTGAAAAATCAGTTGGAACAGGAGAGGGAGCCCTGAGCCTGGCGATGAGGGAGGGAAGGGCTGGGAGAGCAGGGGAGCTCTCCTTGGTCCTGAAAAGCACAGGGGAGAGGGGTCAGCTTCACCTGCCGCCCCTGCTTTAGCCATCATCATCATCCTTTAGCCATAATCATCATCCTTTAGCCATCACTATCATCCTTTAGCCATCACTATCATCCTTTAGCCATCATCATCATCCTTTAGCCATCATTATCATCCTTTAGCCATCACTATCATCCTTTAGCCATCATCATCATCCTTTAGCCATCATCATCATCCTTTAGCCATCACTATCATCCTTTAGCCATAATCACCATCCTTTAGCCATCACTATCATCCTTTAGCCATCGTTATCATCCTTTAGCCGTCACTATCATCCTTTAGCCATCACTATCATCCTTTAGCCATAATCATCATCCTTTAGCCATAATCATCATCCTTTAGCCATAATCATCATCCTTTAGCCATCATTATCATCCTTTAGCCATCACTATCATCCTTTAGCCATAATCATCATCCTTTAGCCATCATCATCATCCTTTAGCCATCACTATCATCCTTTAGCCATAATCATCATCCTTTAGCCATAATCATCATCCTTTAGCCATCACTATCATCCTTTAGCCATCATTATCATCCTTTAGCCATCATCATCATCCTTTAGCCATCATCATCATCCTTTAGCCATCATTACCATCCTTTAGCCATCACTATCATCCTTTAGCCATCATCATCATCCTTTAGCCATCACTATCATCCTTTAGCCATCACTAATTATCTTCCTTTGGCCACAGTTATCAGAAAGGATGGAGAGCAACTGACTTTGAAATGAAATAAAAACAAATAAAGAAGGCAGAGGGTGAATTAGAGTGAAAGGAATTCTTCCCAAAGGCGGATGATGGGGACAAAACCGACTCGGAGAGAATGTTAGAAAGAGCCTGTAAAGTTTTAATTACCAGAACTTTGTTCCTGTTCTGCTGTTGATGATGCAGATTTCACATTTACTGGCTGGAGCTGTTGCCTCCTCTTCCCTCCACATCCATATGCTCATGGGAATAGGTGCAGGAGCCCTTCTCACAGGCAGGAAACAAAATCTGGTGGCTGCTGGAAGAAATTGGCAGGACTTTTTTGGGCTGAATCTCCGCAGGAAAGCGTCAGCTGCTTCGTCAGGGCCTCTGAGCAAACACATTGTTAGAGGCAGTTTGTCTTCAGTCCTCATTGACTTTCGCTCAGAGACTCTGGAAATGCTTGTCTGAGTTGTTTGGCTTCCACTGATTGGGACTGAGTTATTTTGCAATTAAATTATTTGACTTTTGCTAAAGACTGTGGAGGTATTGAAGGCTCCCATAAAAATAGGAAAATGCACCGAATAAGCACAGAAAAGTGTTTCTAGCATAAATCAAAAGAAATATTTGTTCAAAATCAGATTTTTTATTCTTTTCGTATGCTGAGAGTGGAATTTTACCCTGAAGGAGAATTGACTTTGAACCAGGAGTGGTACTTTGCAACCTCATAGGATCTGTAATCTTCAGTGTAAACAAAAAACACCCCAAAACCCCCCAAACCCCCAAAACCCCCAACTATAAAGTACTGCTGCCTGCTCAGAAGGCTTCATTTGTGTTGCCTAACAATGTACAGTAAAAAGCCACAATACTGATGGGATATAAATTGGTGCACATTAACTTCCCACCACTAGAGCTGAAATTCCCCGTGGAACTGGGCACAATTCCTTGTGAATAGTGAATAATTAGGGTGTTCCACACCGTAGTGGTTCAGCTTGACCAACTCTTAGACAGCTATCCCAGATTTCAACTATCTGGCTTGTTAAAATGAGTGAGGCTTTTAAGCCACAAAAGAAAAAAAGAAAAAAAAAGCAATTTAATAGAATTACAATGAAAACATGGGTTTGATAATATGATGATAAGGACAAAGGTTTCAAGCCAATTGGAATTTTTTATTTAGATTTTCAGTTGTTTATTTGTTTCATTTGCACCTGTGTAGAGGAAAGGGAAGCCCACCAAAGCCAGCTGAGCTGGAAACCTCAGGTAAACATTCCTTCACTTTATTGAAAACCTTTCCAGAATGGGAAGTTTTGGGCAGAATGTTGAAAACCACTAAAGCACTCTGTAGCAAAGCTTATGAATGGAACATGTACTGGAGGTTTTGTCTGAGGGGCAGGTGAGGTAATGGTCATGTCTCAATTTTTATGGTGGCAAAGGTTTCAGAAATATTAACAAGCTTTGGATTTGTTCTCTGTTTCCATCTTAGCCTGTGGCTCACATTTATATCTGAAAATTGTGTGAGAGGAGGCTGTCAAATAAAGCAAACAAGAACATAAATGAAAGCTGCTGCTTCAGAAAACAAGAATGTCAATATAAAATGGTTTAGAGGGACTCCTAATGATCTGCTTGATCTTTAAGGAAAAGTCCTCAAGGATCCACTTGTGCAGAGTCAAAAATCCAACATCACTTTTCACAGTGTTGCTCCATTTGTTGGTGTGTTTTACCAAGGAATGAACAGTTCTTTTGCTGACATTCAGAGCGCTGAAGTACCATTTTTAACTTAGTATAAATGCATATTATTAAAGCTTTAACAGCATATGGCAGCAAGTAATAACATCTGTGCCTCTCAGCCTTCGTGCTTTCACAACATACTTGAGGCACATTTTCTTTTCAAAACTGTGTCAGAAGCAAATAAAAGTCTGTTTCAAAGGAAAACCAGTCAGGAATGTGAAGTGTCATCAGCAGTGACACCAAATCTGGGCCCTGCCTGTCCTTGAATGGTGCCTCAATAGAACCTCAAACAAAGGTTTGCAGCAAAGTGAAGGAATATTTACCTGAAGTTTCCAGCTCAGCTGGCCTTGGTGGATTTCCTTCTCCTCTGCATGGGTGCAAATAAAACAAACAAAATCTAAATTCAAATCCCAATAGACTTGAAACCCTTATTCTTTTTGTCATATTATTAAACCCATGTTCTCAATGTCATTCTATTCATCCACCTCTTCTCTTTTTTTGTGGCAAAGGCAAACCTTCATCCATTTCAATAGACAGGAAGCTGAAACTGATTCAAGTTTTGAGAGCCAAACTAAGCTCCTGGATCAAACCAATTTAAATTCCCAAGTTTAGACCCTTTTTGGGCATCCCTGACCCACGGGGTGTTCCACTTTTTGGGAAAAGTTGGCTTTCATCTCCTTGTGTGTTTGGTTGGATTCATCATCTGGACTCTGAGTTTTGTAGGAGGTTTTAAAGATCTGGCTTTGATATCACCTGATGTGTTGAATGTGTCCTGTGCCAGTCACGAGGGAATTATTTAGGAGAGGGTGAGGTTTTAGATATTCTTCTCAAATAAAGGAGCTTATGCTTGTCAAGTACTTGTCAAGTGCATTAAAATGCGCTTAAACAGTTTTTTTGTTGTTACTATTATTATTAATTAATTTTCCACTGATGTACAATGTGCAACAAGAAGCACAAATCAGGATTATTATCCAAATATAAAATAATGCAATTTTGAAGCAAAATTTTTTATGACAAAGTTGAAGTTGCAGAATGTTTTAATTTTTTTTCCTCTGTGAAGTGAGGTCCCTGCTTGTGCCAGCTGTTACAACACCTTGCAATGAGATCACACTACTCTGCCATACAAATTCCAATTTTATGTGTGCCTGCCTTGGTTAAGGTTTAATTACCCCTTAAGGGGAATGATCCTAATTGACCCCTTCTGTAAATGTGCGCAGTTCCTTAGGACAGCAGTAGAAACTGACCCCATTTTTCTGCCTACACTTTGTCTCCTTTCTGTTAAACACCTGCCTTTTGGTACTTTTTTGTCTCTTATATTCTCCTAGAAGAAAAATGAATTGCTGGCAAAATTCTCACCTCACTCTGCAGAAATTTAACCTCTTAGAGTGCAACCTATAATTGCCTTTTTTATCATCATTTTTTGGTCATAAAGCCAATGGTTGTCCTTGAATATGGAAAAATGTAGATTTTGGAATTACTGGCCAACACTGGTAAGTGAATTATCTTCAAGTTCATTTATTGAAAAATAGGTTTTGAAGACTGCATCATTATTTTCTTAAATTGTAGTTTTTGGCAATGATCAGTCCATAGCTGTTGCCACCATGAAAAGCCAAGCTTTTATGACTTTTGGGTCAGTAACATAGTGGGATGCTGTCAGTACTTGAAAAAGGATATTTTTATCAGTTTTAAGGCCTCAACCTCACTTTCAGGTAATTTGTGGATTAAGAAGGATCCAATTGTAAAGAATTGATTGAGTAGTATTTTGTACTGTGACTCATGGTGAATATAAAATAACTTGGTTTATGCAAGTATCCTGTAAGAAGTTAGAAATTTCCCTGGTGCCCTTTTGTATTTTAAAATACCAAATAAATAGAAAACAGCTTTAATGGGTAAAGGACCCAGGAGCTTTTCCCTGTATACTTTGCAGGACATATTTTTAATGCATATAGAAATTATTCTTGCTGTCTGAAAGAACTAATTTACATGTGGATTTATTTGAACAAGCATATTTTAAGTTATCATACTGCTGCCCTCTGTAATAATTACCACAATACTGAATTTTAGAGGTTGCTCTGATTGAGAACTACTTGAAATTTTGTATTAATATTAAGGATGGGGTCATTAAGAATGTGATTGTGTTGGAAGCCATGGCCTGCATTAATCCTGAGAAGTGTTTGCACAGTAAATATCAGAACTGTGTGCGTGCTAGAGGCAGATGGAGAACAGGGAGAAAGCAAAATTGATGTCTTCCTCAGAAAGGCAAAATGCAGGAGCTCTGATTTGCAGAGCAGTTGGCTTTATTTCACTTCTCTAACACACCAACAAGAGCCAGCAGATTTTTTTTTTTTTAAATAATGATTCATCTCAGACCAGTCTGATTTCTTTATGTAACAGAAGGCTTTGTGGGGGAGTACAAGCTTTGTTATGTGTCTTTTGGTGCAGTTAATATTAGCTATTAAAAAATCCTGAAGAAACATTGATTAGGAAATTACACTGGATGAGTGGATAAGGATAAAGACTGATCCTACCCAGACATAAAAACAACCAGCACTGAGCAAGGCAGGGGTGGCTGGGGAGAACAAATGGGGTGAGGAAAACACCTCAGCTCTGCCACAGCCTCTGCAGGATGGAAATTATTTGGTGTGGGGCAGAAAAATTCCAGACAGCTGCGTTAAGGGGCCAGCACAGTGTCCTCAGAATGTCATAACCTCATCTGGGAGGAGCTGTAGGTGAGCACAGATTTGTGCTCAAGCTCCTTGTTCTGCTCAGACCATGCCCAGCTTTGAGCACTTCAGGCAGATGAATCCATCAGGTTGTGCAGCGTGGAGAAGGAAGAGTACCAGGCTCTGGAAATTATTTACTGTTTTACATTTGGTTTGTTTGTTTCCAGTCCTGGGAGGCACAGCAAGACTTCTCAAGTGTGCGGAACAGTCAGGGAGGAAAGAGGAGCGTAAAAATCTACTTGGATAGACAGGGTGTGAAGGGCTTAGGCTGCAGACAGGAAGGTTTGGATCAAACCTGGAGGCAAAGGGCAGACAGACAACGCACCATCTTGCTCAGGGTGCTTGTAAAGGCACCAGCAGAAGGTCAGAGCAGGGTGGAGGGGCAGCAAGTGTCTGTCAGCACGGATGAGGTTCAAGCAGCCCTTCCTTTGGGCACGGGGAGGGAGCGGGTGGCCTCGGAGTGCCTCCCTCCTCGAGCTCCATGGGAAACGTGTCTGAGACCTTCAGACAGCAGCCCCTGGATGCTGATTAGCATGACAGGGCTTGTTAGCATTAACTGACTTAATCAGGCCTGCTGTCCCTTCCTGCAGGACAATCACGGAGCGAGGGCAGCAGAGGGATGAACCTGCCAGCCACAGGCAGGCTGGTTCCAGGAGAAAATGAAGTTTTTCATGAAGGCCAGGCAGCAAACTGGTGTTTAATTTTCAATTAACAATCCTCCTGAGCCAAGTGTGATGGAGTTTTGGGCGATGAGCAGGAATGGTGAAGGTCGAAGGTTGGGTTTTATGGCTTGGATGATGGAATGAGACTGGAGCTGAGGGAGCACTTGGGTGATGTGATGTGTCTTAATCACAAAATCCCACTGGTTTGGGCTGGGAGGGACCTTAAATCTCATCCCATTCCACCCCTGCCATGGTGACACCTTCCCCTGTTCCATATTGCTCCAAGCCCCAGTGTCCAGCCTGGCCTTGGGCACTGCCAGGGATCCAGGGGCTGCTCTGGGAATTCCATTCCAGCACCTCCCCACCCTCCCAGGGGACAATTCCTGCCCAAAATCCCACCCAGCCCTGTCCTCTGGCAGCAGGACACAGCACCACCAGGTCCAACCCCACGCCTTAGCATTGGTTCACTCATTTCTTTGGATTTACTCTTTGGGTTTACTTTATTGTCCTTAAAAGAGAATTCCACAACAGTGAGACAGCACCACGCTTGGCTTGCTGGGGCTGTGCCTTCAAAGCCATGCAAAGCAAATGGGCTAAAGCAGATTTGAGAGACTGTCTCTTGTCTAGATGATAATCTTGATTTTTTCATAGATTTTTTTTTAAAGAAAAGATTTTCCAGGCACCATCCATGCCAGGAATGAAAGGATATCTCTCTGTGCAGAGCCCATTGTCTGGGCTTCATTCTCATTGTTGCAGGCTTGACATAATACATGAGAATTAAGAAATTTTAAGACACCAGAGCACTCCTGGCCTTTATTCAAACAGCAAATCCACTCAAAGTAAAACATCTGTCTATAGATGAAGATAGAACTCTTTCAATGTCTCCACACAAAACCTTTTTTAAAAAAGTTTCTTTTAATTTGCTACTGTGAACACTCACAAAAGGAGTTTCCTAAGAAAGTGTTTGCTTTCCCTTTTCATAGACAATATTAGGCAAATTTTTATTTCATGATTTCATTTATAATTGCAAAAATGGTCTTGTATGGAATTCATCAAGTGACATTCCAAAAGTATGAAGTTGATCCTCAAGAAAACATTGGGGTTTAATAAAAAATAGACTTTGTTAAATATTTAAATCATCCCTTCAAATTCTATGACAGAAATCCAGCTCTCATTTATTCCAGAAGTCTAAAATTATTGCTTATTGTGATAATATAATATTATATAATAACATAATGACCCCTTTATCTCACACCGGGAAATATTTTTCTGATCCTTATTAGAATTTCAGAAAAATATGGAATTTTCTGATTTTGCTTTTCAGTTTGCTCATGGTGCTCCGCAAATACAAATTGTGTGTAGATATGAGGTGGACTCAGCCTTCTCTCTCCCTCAGATTTACCTTTCCCACAAATACAGTGAACCCCCAAATATTCCGAAGGCAGCCTGAAACTGAGGCTCAGTTTTGCTTTCTGTATCTCATTTTGCCAGCTTGACCATGATATTTGTGCTCTCTGTAAAGCACTTTTAGCCTGATGCGGAAAAATGCTACTGAAAAAGCTCAATTTTTTTCATGTTAATCTTTCACAGTTAGATTATCACTGAAATAGTTTCTTCCTATGTAAACATCGTATTTACATGATAAGGATTTTTCTTCTGTAAGTGTTCTCTGTTTCTGCCCATATACACCAAATACGAATATACTTTAGTCCGAATTTTCCATGTTTCAGAAATTTCTTGTGCTTACCTTAAAAACCAGCAGCAAGGAACTCTTAAGTTGCTCAAATTATAATTATTATATTTCTCTGAGACAGACAGTGACTGTTACTTTTGCTCTTTCTGTGGTTGCAGCTGCTGAGGATAACCGTGACACAGCACATTCTACCTGCTTTGGGGAAAACGAAACCATGTAATGCATCCACTCTGCTGAAGGAACAGCATCCTCCACGAGCAAATTTATAAATTCTCCTTTTATACTTCCAGAGCAAGGTGGGATGTCTTCTCTCTTAAAAAAACTTAATTTGCCTGAAAAGAGACAGCCCACGAGTCACACAATACCAGAATTTCATGGAGAAATGGTAAAAAATGTGTCCTTGAATCCACTTAGTGTGAGACCTCGAGCCTTTAAAGTCCCTTTACATTGGCACAAAGGGGCCTTAACACAGCTGAGAGCAGGGCTTTGATCTCTCTGAGCTCACACTCGCCTAATAAGAACTTGTTCCTTACACAATCCCAAAGAATGAAGAGTGCAGCAGAACAGGGGAACCCACCTGGATTTTGTGAGGGGCAGAAAAAGCCAACATTTCCCTGGGGTGAAATGTGTGGGACAGAAATGTTTCAGCGGGGCAGCACAGGAGGAGCCTCCCTGAGCCTGCATGATCCACAAAAGGGCTCTAGGGAGAGGTGAGATGGAAAAGTGTCCAGTTTATCGTGGGCCCTGGGTCTTCAAAGAGACAGGAGCAGTTCTTGGGTGCTGCAAAGTTGTTTATTGCATGGATACATCAGTCTGGAAGGGAAGAGTTCAGAGTATTAAAGTTTGTGCTAAAGCATAAAAGTCTGTGCTAAAAACTCCCTGGCAGAGTCCTGAGCAGAAACAGCAGCAGCAGCAGCAGCTCCCTCACCTTCTTCTTCTTCTTCTCCTTCCTGCACCCCAACACAGGGATTTCATTCATAAATCATCCAATCAGCTAAAAACACAATTCTAAAACATTCTTTCTACACCAATCTGAACTTAATTCTCATGAGTGAAAAGTAGTGTCAGTTCTTACATAAAATCTGTGTGCATCATTTAATCTATTTACACAAGTGGTACTGTCTCTTTTCTTAATTAAATTTTACATATATAATTTTATCTATTTACATGAATATTCTATCCATTCTATCTAGAAACACAAGCAATGTTCTGCTAAGTTTTGTTATGTCTGGAGCTAAGCTGAACTAGGCTTTAGGGCTTTACTAGCTAGCACAATCTCTTAAGGCACTTAAGATATATTTCTGATTAGTTAAAACTAAAACTTCTGTTTCATATCTGTGTGGCTTAATATATTTCAGCTTCTCTAGAGGTTCTAATTCAAAGCCAGCATTCTTTCCCTTTCTGAGGGACTCTATTTCATGCATTCCAACAGCAAAGTCTTTTAGAAATGATGGAAAGAGAGCAATGATGTCCTGACAATTTAGGCCAGAATGTTACGGAGAGTCTTTTAGGAGGGATTCTTGTGGTCGTTCACAATTTAAAAGCCCAATGATGCCCAAAATGCAAAAAAAATATAAAAAATAGAGATTAAACAATAACAACAAAAGGACCCTGTTGCATGGCAGAGAAGGATTAATGAAATAACAGATAATTCAGATAATCAGGAATAAACAGTTCATCTGAGTGGTGCAAAATCTCATAATCAGGAATAAACAGCACTGGTGGTGCTTGCACTGTAAAAATCACCCAGTCCCCAAAAGAACAACAAAAGAATCCAGGCAGGTTTTCCTGCTGAGAGAGTTATTATTGCTGCCCAGGTGACAATAAGAGAATGAAATTCAATTAAAACAGTGAACAAAAGTTGGGATGAGGATAAATTTGTGCCACATCATAGTGGGAGAGAGGAGGAGTTTACTTCAGAGTTGATGAATGGAAATGCACCAAGACCCCCAAATTCCCTTTAAGGATTCACTGGCATCACTGCCAGGCACAAAAAACTCTTCTGAATTTGGTGTCTGTGTCCTTGGGAAAGAAGGAAAGTTCTTTGTCTCGTTCCTGCCACTAATGGGATGTGTGGTTTTTGTGAAATTGTGGCATCTTCCTCCCACATATTTCAGGTTTACAGCAGACAATCATTCACAGGATGTTTCTTCCTATACATTTACAAAATACTTAGGAAAATAATAGGTTTTGTCATGTCATTATAATAATAATCACTCACAGACTGTTCTCATAAGCTTAAATCCTAAATAAGCACTATAGGATTTGGCCTAATTACCCAATTTTCCCTCTGCTGTAGTCAGCAAAGTCTTTTTCTCTGACTCAGTGCAATGCATGGGTTTCCCTGTGCAGATAGAATTTATCTGATTTTTGTTTTGTGTTTCACTGGCAACTGAACTGATTTTTTTGTCCTACTAAAAATAGATTCAACTGAAATTAGCTCAAGATTTGTCAAAAAATTGTCAATTCCACCCTCTAAAAGTTTGCACTTCAGTTATTTTGAATTGACAAAAAGCTGAAGAGAAATCACACTTAATGTGTGATTTCACACATCACACATTGACTTCACACTTGTGTGCACAATGCCTCATTTATTATTTATTAATAATGCATCATCTCCATGAATAAGGGATGACATCATTGAGTTCAGGTGTAGTTGTAGAAACACTGATTTGGATCCATTTTTGTGGTTTAACACAGCTTGGTTTTCAGTTAAAAAGAAAACTCACTACAATTCTAAATCATATTTTTTTTTCATTGCTCAGTGCATTCTCTTTGGTTGATTCCTGAGTGATTATATTTTATTCAAATTATGCTGTGTCTTCTCTTCAGAGCCACTCAAAGGGCTGCTTTGCCAGTGTCCCACCAGTGCATGTCCCAAAGTGTGATTTGGTTTGGAAGCAGTTAATACATTTTATTTCTTTCAACAACTTTGGCTTTAATTTTGGAGACTTTGAACATAGATCAAAATAAGGTGGTTTTAAGTCAATGTATATCAAAGCATGCTCTGAAATGTTAATTCACTGTCTCTGTCACTGGGAACAATTCTGTCAGAAATTCCCTCAGTTATTAAAAGAAGAAAAAAAAGTTCTTGAAAAGGTTTCTGATGAAACATAAATTTAATGCAAATTCCTCTCTGTATATCAAGATCATGCAGTTCATGATAAAGTTGAAATGAAAGTTTGGTCCTGGAGTTGTACAGACTCCCAGTGAATCAGTTATTGCTTTTAGAACAACAGGGATGTGGGTTTCAACAAATGGATCCCTTCTTATGGGATAATGGGAAAAATCTGTGATGAGCATAGAGATTGATTGGTCAGTTAAGTTATTAATTAATTTCTTAAGGAAGATATGTGTTGGAGCCATAAAATATGTTTATTTGCAATGGCACTTAGTACCTTGGCCACTCTTTGTATTTGGTGCAATGCAAAAGAAACACAGTTACACAGCTGGGAAAATAAAAAGGGGGAGGAAAAAGCAAGTCAAATAAACAGTAAGAATGTAGAAGGCTTTTCCCAAAGCATGTCCTAAGACTCAGAAATTGTCTTTTCAAAGAGCATTTAGGAAAAAGTACTTCCATGGAATGATTTGTATTAATTCTTGCACACTGTTATTTGAGCAGAATAGTTCTGGAATTTGAGCTGGTTTTATTGGTTTTGGCAGATTTTTGTTTGAATGATTTTTTTTTTTCCATGCAAATTGTACAAGAGCCTTACATGGGTTTTAAACTTACTATGGACTTATATTTCTTTAGCTATTTCAGTCTTATCAGGAATGAATTTGGATTCTTGTACTTTTTCCTCCTTGAAATCTTTTGGTCTTTCTTGGATGACAGCCTCTTATGTGTCCATCCATAAAATGTTAAAATTGACATGTTAAAAATATCATCTTGCAGAACAATTTCAAGATCTGCAAGAATAGTTTCAGCTATGGAAGTGTAGCACTAAAATATCCACCCTGTTTATTCCAGGCATGAACATTTTTAGAGATGTTTGATTTTGGAGAGTTCTGCTGGCACAGAGCACAAGATTTTTGGAAATCCCATTGGATTTCCATGGAGTCATGGGCTGCCTATGGCAGGGTAGATAATTCATCTTTGAGTTTACAATCAAGGATCCAGGATTATTTATTCTATTTATATTATTTATTCTATTTATTTATAATTTATTGTCTAAAAGAATTGGGAGCTGGACTTGTATACAGAGCTTGGCTTTATTGCAGTTGTTTCTCCAACTCTACAATGTAAAAATAAATACCCACCATATGGGGACACAGGGGAGGTTAATTCATTAATATTTATAGAGCACTTTTAGACATTTTTATGGAAGTGGCTATAAAAATGCTTATACAGATGAGGCTATAAAAATGGGAAATTGTATACCTGCTACTTGTAAATTTTTTGGCAGTAATGGCACGCACCTTGTTTTCAGTATTGGCTCTGTTCTTTTCTGCAAAGCCTTCATTTAGAAGGGGACAATTTAAATCTAGTTTTAGTAACCTAAAATTTAGCTGTGTAGTCTAAGGCAGTAATTAGTATTCCTGCCAGAGCTAGAGGAGAGAATTCTGCAAATCTAAGAGGCCAACTTGAGGTTAATTTTTATGTTCTGGACATTTCTTGAGATGAATTCCATCTCTGTAGGAGAAATGTCCGGTACCCATCACACCCTCCTGGCTCTGACACCTTTCTGGAGTTTAGCAGGTTGCTGATGTTTCTGGGCTGGAACTGCTCTGTCCAACAGTTTGGCATCAAATCCCTTCAGATATTCTCTTTATTTACTCGTAAGCCAGTGCTAATTCCCAGAAACACAGCTAAAAATGCCTGTACTATGTAGATAATGGGAATATGTATTATTTCTCATAATTCATTTAAGGAATACACGAGTGGGTGCCTGTTTATCCTTTACATTTTTCAAAAACAGTTGTGCTTTTTGCCACCTGGAAATTACAGGCTGGAGCTTGCCTGCGCAGGAATGGGAGGACACAGTTTCTTCCATGAAACCTGAGGAAATTTCACTACAAGTCTGAGTGTGCTAAAAATAATAAACTCTTAACTGTCACACTGATCACTGAAATACTTTACAGTGCAGCCTTTTGCATGAGCATTAACTAAAAGCCTGGTTCTAAATCTCTGAATCAGGACAGAGAGTCAGGGGAATTCTATCCATGGCTTAGATGACAAGCATTTTCAATAGTTTGCACTTGGCAATACAGAAGAATTTGAGAAATTGCATTTTCAGATGGTTCCAAAGGAATTTTTCTTCTGTTCATTCACAAAATAACTCATCTCTGTCACAGAACTGAAGATTAGCATGGAGTAGAATAGAAGAGATGAATACGAGTTATAATCACCCCAAAAGAAAAACAAACTCTTTCATTTTTTTTCATCTGGCATTTAAGACTCGACTGGAATCTCTCTCATAAATGAGGTGCACACTCCCACTTTCCCACAGCAGGATGAACCCCCTCAAGTGTGAGCTAGGGCTGGTTGAAACCTGAGAACTGTAAGAAATTCGAAGCTGTAATAAACAATGATTTCCTTCTTGGAGGATCCAGTTTTCCAGCAGGATAATGATCTGACTGTAATGAACCATGTCTGCTTGTTGTGAAAAAGAAGCAGCCACAGTTGTTGCTCAGCCCTCCTGTGTATCCTGTCTGACAGCTCAACTTGTTTTTCCCCAGATGTCTGGATTTGCTTGTAGGGAAATGGCAGAGCTTATCTCCAGCCTCAGTGCTGTAATGTGATAAACATGTTTTCCTTTGTGCACAGCAGACAGAAATGCAGCCCTGCTTTTCGTTTATTCCAAAAGAAATCTGAGCTTTGCAGTAATCCTTTAAAAACCAAGAAACCTTTCCCATGAAAAGAGCCAACCCTCCCCCTGTTCTGCTGCACCCTGCACCTGTGCTAGGTGAACACACGGTGGGTAAATCACATTTCCAGTGAGTTCATGATAGAGATTTCCATATTTCAAATTTTTTTTGAGAAATATTGTGCATAGAATGGATGATATTCATTTGCAATGACTGTAAACACAGAGAAAAGCAGAAAAGAACCAAAAAGAGAGATGCATTTCTTCTGATATCCCGGAGACTCTGGCACAGAATCTGATATCAGCACTGAGTTCAGGTAAGTCTTTCATGAATGCACTGTAATTGAAGCAATAAACTGTTATTTTTAAGCTCTATTTCTCACCTTTTCCCAGCAGTTTTTCTCCATAACGAGTTTATGAATATGTCTGTATTTTAGTAGCTCGAATTGAGGGAGGCAGCAATTTAATATTGATTTCCAAACATAGAAGCCAGTCAAACAACTAATTCCCCATTTTTCAGTATTAACAGAAAAGTTGTTGTCAGTAGCAGCCAGCTCACAGAAACAACTCTGGAACAAAAGCAAATATCCTGGCCTGAGATGGAGAGAGAAGAGAACTCAACAGCATGAAAGCATTGATGCCACACCTGTGGTGGGGACATTTGTAAATAAGGAGGGGCAGGAAGGGAAATAAAAGGGAAAAGAGCTGGTATGCAAGCATTTTCTAAGAAAAAGGAAGAATGGGATGGCTGGCAGGACCTAAATTCAAGACAGGCTTAAGATGGTGCCTTTTAGCTCAAGATTTGGGATTTAGGAAATCCAGGGAGGTGTGGGCTGTGTGAGAAATCATTTACATCTCTAAAGGGAGCACATAAGGAATTTCCCCAAGTCCCACTCTGGTTTTCCACATGTAAGAAATTGAAAATAAACAATGATTTCCTTCTTGGAGGATCAGTTTTCCAGCAGGATAATGATCTGACTGTAATGAACCATGTCTGCTTGTTGTGAAAAAAGCAGCCACAGTTGTAGCCCTCCTGTGTATCCTGTCTGACAGCTCAACTTGTTTTTCCCCAGATGTCTGGATTTGCTTGTAGGGAAATGGCAGAGCTTATCTCCAGCCTCAGTGCTGTAATGTGATAAACATGTTTTCCTTTGTGCACAGCAGACAGAAATGCAGCCCTGCTTTTCGTTTATTCCAAAAGAAATCTGAGCTTTGCAGTAATCCTTTAAAAACCAAGAAACCTTTCCCATGAAAAGAGCCAACCCTCCCCCTGTTCTGCTGCACCCTGCACCTGTGCTAGGTGAACACACGGTGGGTAAATCACATTTCCAGTGAGTTCATGATAGAGATTTCCATATTTCAAATTTTTTTTTGAGAAATATTGTGCATAGAATGGATGATATTCATTTGCAACGACTGTAAACACAGAGAAAAGCAGAAAAGAACCAAAAAGAGAGATGCATTTCTTCTGATATCCCGGAGACTCTGGCTCAGAATCTGATATCAGCACTGGGTTCAGGTAACTCTTTTATGGATGCACTGTAATTGAAGCAATAAACTGTTATTTTTAAGCTCTATTTCTCACCTTTTCCCAGCAGTTTTTCCTCCATAACGAGTTTATGAATATGTCTGTATTTTTAGTAGCTCGAATTGATGGAGGCAGCAATTTAATATTGATTTCCAAACATAGAAGCCAGTCAAACAACTAATTCCCCATTTTTCAGTATTAACAGAAAAGTTGTTGTCAGTAGCAGCCAGCTCACAGAAACAACTCTGGAACAAAAGCAAATATCCTGGCCTGAGATGGAGAGAGAAGAGAACTCAACAGCATGAAAGCATTGATGCCACACCTGTGGTGGGGACATTTGTAAATAAGGAGGGGCAGGAAGGCAAATAAAAGAGAAAAGAGTTGGTATGCAAGTATTTTCTAAGAAAAGGGAAGAATGGGATGGCTGGCAGGGCCTAAATTCAAGACAGGCTTAAGATGGTGCCTTTTAGCTCAAGATTTGGGATTTAGGAAATCCAGGGAGGTGTGGGCTGTGTGAGAAATCATTTACATCTCTAAAGGGAGCACATAAGGGAATTTCCCCAAGTCCCACTCTGGTTTTCCACCCAAAAATCTCTGTGAGGGCAGCCAGGCTTTATCTTGTAAATGCTCAAAATCCCAGATTTAGCCCCAAATCAGTCCCTAGAAATGGTGTGAGGGGTGCCAAACTGGTGCCTGATCAATGGGACTCTTTCAGGCAGAATTATCTGCCCTGGATCATATGAAGGACGTGTCTCATGTCAAATTAAGCAAAAAAGGATTGAGAGAGGCCACAAAGACCTGGGAGTGCTTTGGAGCTTTCTGACTGGGCTGGTAAATACAATCAAAGACAAACTGGAGATGCCCCCATTTTGAAGAACACTGGGCAGCTGAGGACGAGAGAGAAGATTCTGATGAGGAAACAGAAGGAAAACCAAAAAATTTCTATATATCATCCAAATGAGGCCTTCAGTTTTCTAGAAGGTAAATTTTTCATCTAGAAACTTAAATTTTTAGGAAAAGAAAATGTGTGCTTTCTTTCTGTCACAAAGTTTTGAAATTTGATTAACTTTCTCCAAAGGGCTGAAGCCTTCGAGACCAGAGAGAAAGCTTTTAATAAGTGTACAATGGCCAATGGCACACCTGCCATCTGATGGAATCTTTCCATCTACACCCAAAAAGATTTATGTTCTAATGAATAAATATTATTTGGTTGCTAAATGAAAAATGGGAGCAAAGTTGAAAAATGGGAGCAAAGTTGAAAAATGTAACTCACTGTTGTTCACCTAAAGAAAGTCCTGCAGAAAATATGTTTCTGGATTATTCTAAAAGTTAATTTAGTTGTCCAAAAACTGATGCTATTTTCTGTTAGAAAACACAATATCCTGCCAAATGATTTAGACCTCTATATAGAGGGGTTAATTTAGTTTTATTCTCATGCAGAAGTTATAGACCTCCAGTATGAAAATAATAAATAAATAGGAGTGGGTCCAACACTACAAATTATATTGAAGTCAAGAGAAAATATAAATTAACTAATGCTAAAAGGAGGATTGGTGTGCTGGCTGAATCATCAAAAACTGGTGGGAAAATATATAGAGAAAATTACTTTCCTTCAACTGAATTCAAGGTAGCAGAACAATTTAAGAGACTGAAAAACCATATAGACATTGAGCCAAGACATGCCTTAAGTGCTGACCTTCTCTAAAATTCTGAAGATATTTCCTTCAGTCTTGTGGGAAGGTGAATTTTCTAGAGCACGAAATGTGAATCAAGATCAGATCAAATTTGGTCTGAATCCAGACTTCCTTCAAATTAAAAGATGTATTTTCTATTAGGTAAAAATCAGGACAAATAGCAAAGAGCCACTGAGCAGTGTAGGATAAGATTATCAGGAATTCCACATTCCCGTACTTTTCCTCTCTTTACTGGAGTGTGTGCATTAGGCCAGGCCTGGCTGTGTCCTGTCTAAGTTTGGGGTAATTTTGTCATGAATTTGACTGAATCAATGACTTTCGGTGATCGTGTTGATAAATATGGGGTCAGCTGGCAAAGGGATGGGCTAAAAGAACAGCTTTGGAGTGCTGTCACTATGCATTTCCAGAACATATTTCAGATATCTAACAGAGGCTTTGTTGTGGATATTTGATTCAAAGTGTTGAGAATAACCCATCTTGTGTGGTTTGTGTCTGATAGCATTGATTTAACACTTTGGAGGACATTTCATACCACAGTGTTATTAAATAATTTTAATGGATTGATCCATATAGCTGATGGGCCAAGAATTATTTAGTTCTCAATGAAAAAATACTGAAAGTGAACACATTTTAGATGATCAAGTCTGATCATTTAATTCCAATTTTACCATCGATCATGATTGATCAGTCCATGAACTGCAAACAATGTGATGACATTTTACTCAAATACATTATCCCTGTAGATTTTTTTTTCCTATATGCCACAAATAATAATAATTGCTGCTTCATTTTGTCCAAAATTAAAACATGTATTGCTGAGAAATAATGAGCACATTAGTTACGTGCTGACAAAAGCCAAGTCCTCTGGGGTGGCAGAAGTGGAGTCTCTCTCTCATTGCTGATTGCAACTATTCACACATCTTAATGCAGGCACCAACAAAAGTTGCCAAGAGCACTTGAATTAACCTTTTATATTGAGAAATACAGCAAAAGAGACTCTTGCATATGAAAATGTTCACCAGGTGGCACAGCAGCTTTGCTTATATTAGCAGAAAACTTTGGGAGTTGTTTGTGGCTAATTGAACTTCTGTGTGCCCAAGGTCTCACTTTGAAATTTGATTTCAGAGCTTGTGTGAGCTTCTAGCATTCCATAGGCTTTTTTTATTTATTTCTCTGCTGGATTTTGCTGAACAGTGATGCATTTTTTGACATTTTCTAACCTGCAAGTTCAGGGCTGTCTGCACTCTAGGATGAGCAATGAGCTGGAAATTTAGGAGTTCTTGGAATATTGAGTCATCTTCTCCTTTGTTTCTTCACATTCAGCAATCACCCCTGCTCCTTTCACATCTACATCTCTATTTATCTATGTATAAACCCACCCTTCTGTACATACATGTATAGAAAAGGCAGTAGAAATGCATTTAAAACATCTAAACTAAATTTGTGACCAATTTTTTGAGGAAAAGGCCATCATTGTAGTGACACTGAGGCACTGTTGCCAGAGATATTTAGCAGCTTTTAGCAGCTCTTGAAACCACCTGTCCCATTTTGGTGTCAGACTTTTAGATGAAAAGAATATTAATTATTGTGGCAATTCAAAGGAAAGCTGACAGGCTGCAAGTGGGACTTGGCTTTGCCTCTCAGAGGAAATCCAAAGGAGGGCCCTGCAACTCTTCTGACATAATTAACTTCTTCTTGAAGCCCTCCTAAATGCAGGTGTTTACATTATGCAAAATACACACCAGCCCAGGCATCTTCTTGCAGAGAATTCTGCAGTGAAACTTAAGGGGAAATGAAAAGATTTCTCAGTGAAGTGTTGTTTTGGAATCCATTATGTGTGGAAAGGCTGGGGACAAAGGTTTCAGAAGTTGTGGAGTCGCTGTAAATCTGTAAAGAATTCCATCACATCATAGGAAATGTTAGAGTGTGCTGATGAGCCAGCTCAGGGATCCTCTATTATTGATCTCTTTTTCTCTGGGGCATTTTGTGATGATATTTCTCCCACCCTGCCATGTGAATATCACACAGCACCGTGCCTGTGTGATAAATATCCACACATATGTGTGAGTTTTTAGATGCCTAGACGTTATTTTAAAAAATAAATAACTTGAATTCACACGGTGGCACTGATTTACCCCAGATTTTTTCGAGTTTAGTCCAAACTGGAGTACTAAATATCAAAAAGTGCATGCCCAGAACAACCGAAACGTTTTGATCCAACACATTTTTGAAGGATGATTGGAGTTTCAGAGCAATTTCTTTGTGTCCCGAGCCCACAGCCTCAGGTGAAATGTTGATTAATGTTGTACTGCTCCATTTTCTCAAGGACAGCCTTGTAAAAGTGACTGTAAGGGCTGATTGTAAATACCCAGACTACAGATGTCTGGAATCAGCCTGTTCCCATCTGACTGGAATCATTTTGTTTGGTTTCATATTCATCAGTGCTTCATATGTAAAGTTCAGTGTTCTAATCTCTGGAAATGCAGTGTCTGGAAAGTTTAATTACAAGTTTTTACCTGCAAATGAACATCTGGAGCTTTTTGGAGTTGTATCAAGTTCTCTGTTAGAGTTTCTCTCCCATTTGTTGCTCCTGTGACTTCAGCATTAATTTTGCTTTGGAGAAAGGCTCATATCTTATGATTATCTGGTTTTGATTAACGTTATTGAATTGCTGAGCCAGGGCTCCTTTTCCATCTGTGGCAGAGAATCTGTAACAGGTAATGCTGCAGCATGACCTACTTCCAATTTTCAGCCACAGAAGCAGAAGAAAAGGATTAAAAATGTCAGCAGCAAGGGTAACACTCATTTTGGTTGGTTTCAAAATGGAATTTTTCTTAGCACAGGAACTCTGCTCCATTAGGAACTCTCAGAAAGTGCCAATTCACAAACTTCCTTCTGAATCATGGTGAGTTTTTTCTCCTGGAGGTCTCTGTGTTTCATTCTTACTGTCTAATAAGTATTTAAGGACTAATCTATGCTTGTGTGTAAATAACAGTAACAGAAATGAATATATGTTGAGAAAATTAAACTGAAAACAGGAGTCCTACACTTTCAGCTAAGAATATCCTTTTTCTCCATTCATTTTAATCAAACCTCCCTTCCCTCAACCATTTACTCAGTTAAAAGAGTCATTCTCCAACCTCTCTTGGACTTAAACATGTGTGAGTTGGGACACATGCCAAAGTTTATCTTAAAGAGTGTAAAAATAAATAAAGGGTAGAGTAGGATTGACTAGATTAAGACAATTGTAATGGGATAGGAATGAAATATGGAATAGGAATGAAATATGGAATAGGAATGAAATATGAAATAGAATGAAATGGAATGAAATATGGAGTGAAATGGAATGGAATGGAATGGAATGGAACAGAATAGAATAGAATAGAATAGAATAGAATAGAATAGAATAGAATAGAATAGAATAGAATAGAATAGAATAGAATAGAATAGAATAGAATAAATATTCTTTGCTTCTGTCCTGGAGCATCAATGACAGCAATGAGAGTTGAAGTCCTGTCTTCCCCCCCAGTTATACTCTCAGATATAATGTGGGATGGTGGAAATAGTTCAGATGGCTCAAGAGTGCTGAGCTGGCTTTTTGAAGTGATGAATTGCTCCCAGCTACAGGCACAAAGCCAGCAGCTGTTTGAAATGGCAGCTCTGGAGAGCACACGGAGGATGAGGGAAAGGAGGAAACCTTTCCAAGGGAAAAATTGTTCAGCACCTGTGTGCTGCAGTGTGTTTTGTACCTCTGCCCAGAATGCCA
Organism: Emberiza elegans; assembly: GCA_024865655.1. Classification (NCBI taxonomy): domain Eukaryota; kingdom Metazoa; phylum Chordata; class Aves; order Passeriformes; family Fringillidae; genus Emberiza; species Emberiza elegans. Next base: position 3,079,667 of record JALJVW010000149.1, on the reverse strand, counting down.
AGGACTGGCCATTCCAATAAAATAAGATGCTGAGCAAATGAACCATTCATCTCATCACTTTGTTAGCTCATGCATTTCTGTGCTCCTCTTCAGGCAGGAAAAAAAGTGCTGGCTGGGATAATTGTGTAATTAAGTAAAATTGTTTTCCATGGATCTAAAAGGAAAACATGGTTGGCTTCCCACCTGTTCCTTCTGAGGAGCTGTGCCTGTCTTAATAAACTCTCTCTCATTTACATGAAAATATGATGGAGTACAAGATGCTGAGTGGTTTTGCTCTTGAACAATCAAAATCCTTTATTCTAACCTGTGAATTGGGCTCAAGAACACAGGAACTCCAGGGCTGCAATCAGGATTCCAAAGGCATTCAAGTACACAAATAGCTTCTGTTACTCAACACCATTCCATATTAGTGTTTTATTTTCTTTATTTGGTCTTGGCTTTGTTTTGGTTTATCCATGGTGGTTGTTTTTAATTTCTTCAAATGAAAAAAACAAAACAAACAAAAAAAACCCCAAGAAAACCCTCCCAGTTGGTTTATTGAGTTGACATTACCTTATTGGAAATTACAGTCTGAACACTCAGTAGCTCCAAGGTAAGACTGACACTGATTTTTCTGTCAGGTGCCACACCCAGATTGTACCAGTGGCTTCAGAGCAGTGGTAAAAGTCAATTAAGTGACTGGTTGCTAATTACCTCAGATGACTGCTAGTAATTCTCTACATTTATTATTAAGATAGAACTTGCAGCAGTGTATTATTGCCACGGCTTAGGATCCATTCCCATGTTTAGCTTCCAGATTCCAGTCACCCTATTTGTGCTTTCTGTAATACCTTAATATTAATAGCAGAGCTTTGGTGTTTAAGCTAATCCTTCCTTTTCTTTGAAAGGGATGAAGCAGAAAAAATAGAGTGGCACAAGTAAAAAAAATTTTTTTTTTTTACTGATACCTCTTACTCTCAAAATCATCCCATCTGTTGTGATAATGAATGTAATGGGAAAGAGTTTTAATTATGACTGGCATAACCATCAGCCACAGACTTGCTGTCAGAGCTGACTAAAATGAGTATATAAAAAATCTGCTACCCCACATAAACAGGGATGTTTAGGTATTACAGCTTGTTAATTACCTCTTTATTAAATCCCATCCTACTTTATCACTGTAAAAATATTTCAAAGAATGATATTGTCATTACAGAAGTGCCAGCTCTGATGGTGCTGTAAGAGAAATTTAAGTGTCTGGAGGAATGCTTCATATTTACATGTATTTTATACTTACCCATGTGAAGAAAATCTATTATCTTCACATAAATTGCATTTATCAGCTTATCTTTGTATTGTATTATGAAGTTATTTACATATATATTTATCACACACAGATTTTCTCACACATCCATTATGTCTTGTGCTCTAATCACACAAATCAGTTGGTCTCCAGCCAAATATGACACCAAATACTGTTCAAATGCATTGAATATACCAAAAAAAGTTCACAGATAAGAAGAAAATTGTAGTAACTAACTGAATTCTGAGATATTTTTCATTGTACCACTTTAATTACAATGCGCTGTTCCTGTGTGTCTTGCAGTTTTTATGTACACACATAACATATTGTAATGATCCCATGGAAAGAATTATATCACATGTTAATTGGACAAAGGGCCATATTTGCAAAACTTGATTTCCCAGCATGTTTTTTTTAGTGAAAATCTCTACTCCATTTAATAAAGCAGCAAGTCTCTATTCCTCTGAATGATCCTAAACAGATCTTTACTACATTTGAGTGTGTAGACTCAGCTGGAGGGTTTTTCATTTACTTTTCTTGCAAAGCAGACCTGGCAGAGCCCCCAAATCTGGGACATCTCACTGGGAGCAGGAAAAAGAACATTTAAAAAATAATTTCATTTACTTTAAGAAGAGGTGATCCCTTAAAAGGTGAGTTGAAATAAGTCACAATGGAATTCACAGTGCACCTTTCTTTTTGATCTCTATTTCCTTCTTTCTCTTCAGTTACACCCAGAATCAACAAAAAAAATCTTCTGTTCAGAGCCTCATCCAGTTCACAGTGAGTGAGAATATCTCCCTCTTGTTAAGGCTGCACCAGTAAAATCAGAAATGCAAATATTCCAGGTGCTTAAAATGTATGAAGAGATCACAGGGAATTTGTAATGAAGCTATTGTGAGTTTGTCCTGTGAACCTTAAACTGCAGCAGGAATTTATAATTATGATGTCTACTTCTTCAAATGAAGAGCTGAGAGTGTTCTGCATTTTTAACTTGCTTCAGCCCAGAGTGGACAAGAAGAAAATGGTTTTGAAATGGCTTTTTTTTTTCTCCTAGCAGAAATTCATTTGGCCAAGTTAAACTTAAAAGTGGAGGAGTACTCTGATATATACGGTATATTTCAGAGATACCATCTCAAAAAGAAAACACAGATAATTAAATGATCACAAACTGTAGTGCAATTAGAAGACTTTGATGAAAGATGTGATTTAAGTAATACAAGTTTTAATGGCAAAAAGAGCAGTTCTCCACTCAAACGCATATTAATCATCACAGTATGTGTGCTTTGTGGGCTGCTGATAAACTGATTATTTCTTTCTGTCTTCAGTTCACTCTGAATAAACATCTATTCCCAAATGCCAGCCATGGCATGGAGTGGAAAGAATGAGTCCTTCTAGAGCCTGCCTGTGCTCAGCACAGGGTGCAGGATCAGCACCACACCAGCACCATCTTTGCCTTAAAAACAGTGGCTTTTTAAAATTCTTCACAGAGAAAATGTTTGGGACCAGCAAACAAAGTTGGCTCATTTTCCCAGCACTTTCCATGGCCTTTCCTGAGGCAGAAATTCCAGAGAGCCCCCAGGGGTGCCCTGGTTCTTGCTGGGAAATGTTTGGGAGGCAAACCGAAAAAGTAACTGCCCCTGAAGGCCCCCCTTTTCTATTTCCCCTGTTTCCAGGATCACTGAGGTGGTGCAGGGCATTCCCCTTTCCCCAGGATCCAACATTTCTCTATTAATTTCCCCATGAAATGTGCTAAATGAAGAAGGACTTTGTTATTTCTGGAGGCACCATCGGGGCAGGTTGGCTCTGTGAGCAGGAACATCCTCCCTGGGAAGGGCTCAGCAGCTGGGGTGGGGTTGGGGGCTCTCCAGGGCCCTTTGCAGGAGAATTCATCTGAAACTGATGCTGTTTGGGGTTTTTTTTTGCCTTTTTATTCTTTTATTTTTCTCTGTATTCTTCACAGAGAAGAATGTTTTAGCCCAACCATCAAAAGAAAAGGGATTAAAGCCAGCACACAGCATCATTTCTGTTGCTGTTACAAACATCCATTTGTAACTCTATTGTATTGTGGCTCATTTTCCCAGCACTTTTCCATGGCCTTTCCTGAGGCAGAAAGAGAAAAAATTCCAGAGCTCCAAGCCCCCAGGGGTGCCCTGGTTCTTGCTGGGATCCAAGGCTGAGAACGACCCTTGGGGATCCTGTATTGAAAAACCTGTGCCATGGACAGAGCCCAGCCAGTGCCCAGGGGGCTCCAGAGAAGGGGCCTGACCTGGGGGGAATTGCATCAACGCTTGTGCCCCGAATTGATGCTTTTCATCAATTATGCTCCTTTCCTAAAACCTATAAAATGTACTCACTCCTGAACATCTCTTGTGGACATCTTTCCGTAACTGCCCCTGAAGGCCTTCAAATGAAGATCCCCTTTTCTATCACCTCCTTACTAAAATTGTCTCCAGTTTCGTTTCCAGGTTGGGGAAAAGGCAGCAAAACCACCGAGGTGGCCCAGGAGCAGCGCAGCCCTGACCTGCAGGTCTGCTCCTCCCAAATCCCCAGGGTTTGGCTGCCCTGTTTTCCATTAGCACAGCAGTGAGGTTCGGCTCTGTCCAACATCCCCACGTGTCTGGGAGGTGAATTTCAAAGTTATCCGCAGACAACTCTCTAAAAATGATATTTTTCCCCCCCCCTGCACAGTTTTACACATTTTCTGAAATTGGATTTCCCTTCTCATTTTCTTACTAGCTGTTCAAAGGCCTGTTTTGAATTAACACCTCAGTCGCTAGGATGTGTTTGAAAGTAAATGTTCCATAAAAATGTAGGAAGGAAAAATTATTAACCTCCCATAACAAGTGAATTGTCCTGGATCTGGGGGTTATATTGTAGCCATTACATTATATGAGAGAACAGTCTTAGCTGTGGGGAAAAGGCACAGACATCTGCAGCCTCATGCAAGTAACAGAATTAAACACAAAGGGAACATAGAGAAACTGGTAAAAATTATGCTGTTGGATGGCTCAGTGAAACCAAATGTTGCATAACACGTTTTTTGTTTTTGCAGTGCTTCAGCATTCAAATTAATTAAAGAATCTTCCAGAATGAGGTGCAATGTTGCTTTGGAAGTACATTGCTTTAGCGAGCTGAAATGGGCAACTCAGCATCCCTCTGTACAATCAGTCTGTAACTTGTACCAATTAGAGTTGCTATGCTGTAAATGAATTTTTTTTTTAAGATCCTTCTTTCAGAAAGCCTTTTTTAAATCACAGACTCGTTAATGCTTTTGCAGGCAGTTCTAGTGCACACCGCTGAAGCACATTTCAGTTGGTTATCAGAGGTTAATAAAGAGATGATGAAATTTCACACTGATTTTCTTTTTCAATTCACAGTGGAGAGGAGCTCTCTTGTTTTAGTCCAGCCATCAAAAGAAAAGGGACTAAAGCCAGCACACAGCATCATTTCTGTTGCTGTTGCAAACATCCATTTAATGGGAGACAGAGCTAAAGATTGGACTCCAAGCTTAAAGGTGGGTTGGTTTCTAAGAATTAGAAATTATGTATATTTAGATAATGGAGACAGAGTTGGAATTAAGAAAATAACAAGAAAACAGGTCTAGTTGCAGCAGCCATTTGGAACCTCTTTAGGGCACTCAAAAAAGGCAAAGAAGAGGAACACCTCCCTTCAATTTTACCTGACCTGTGATCAACAATGCCATCTCCCCTCAATTTGGCCCAATGAGAAAAACAATTCACAAATTAAAATGAGAAAAATAATTTACAAATTCAAACAGCCTTCACCATTTTCTTGGCTGATTTAGATCCTTCAATTTGCTGAAATAAGAACATTTCCCATCAACTGAACATCAACTGCTGGGGCCTTGTGTTGTCCTTTCCCCACTCAAGGTAGAGCATGTGCAGGGGAGAATGTGATGGACAAGTGCTGCAGTTGAGGTCTGGGTCCACAGATGGCTGCTTGCCTCAGGTAATTGCAATATCCCAGTAAAGAGGCTCATCCCATAAAAAACCAAGAGGAAAAGTGATGTTCAAATTAAATGAGAAAAATAATTTACAAATAAGCATTCCAGCATGATTCATCCGAGCTCTGTGGACAAGTGCTGCAGTTGAGGTCTGGGTCCAGATGGCTGGCTGCTTGCCTCAGGCTGACTACCCTGTTAAGTGAAATGCTGTGCAGGGAAGCAGAAAAGGAAGGTCTGAAATATGCCCAGAGGAATCTGTGAGCATGAAGGATGTGCACTGCCTTGGAACTAAGGGAATTTTTGATTGCTTAAATGCTGCTTTTTTTTTTTTTTTTTTTTTTTTTTTTATGACATGGGTAGAATATCTTACAGCACATTCTTGGTGGTAACTCTGGGGTGGGTTTTTTTTGCATTTAAGACATTAAGAACAAATTAGAAACTCTCAAATGTGATACGGTGGCCACTACTGAGCCTGGAGCCTCTCTTGGTCTTCAAACCACCATGGCACTGCCAAAGCTGAGCTGAAAGACCAAATGATGAATTTTAAAGAGCACTGTTGGGCTTTCATTCACAAAAAGGAGATTTCACTTGGCATTTAGGATGCTTTTAATCAATTTCTCCCTAGCAATAGTGTGTGCTCCATGCAGGGCCTCTTTCAAGGAGGTCTCTGCCTGCAGGAGCAGGGGCTGAGCTCCATGTTCAGACTGTTGGAAAGGTGACTTTAACTCACTGCCCAGGCTCTTCTTACCGAGATTTTTGTAAAGGTTAAGCTGAGAATTGCCTCACTTGAGTGGCAGAGCCCTTATGGAAAATTTCTCTCTCTAGACATTTAAAAGTTGGATATTTACATCTAAACTGTTCTTCATTAGCTGCCTTCATTGGCTGACAGACAGGCTCATCAACATAAAATTTATGTTTATTTTCCTCTACTGACTATGTAGGCACCTAAGCGGAATCAGACCTTCAACCTCTTTTAAACTCAGCACCTACTTTACAAAACTTTGAATTTATTTTTTGTTTTAATCTGAATTTTTACATTGTTTTTATTCATTGTTCAAATAATTCTTTGCTAAAACACTGTCCTTATCCATTTCTGATAATTTCGGTAGAATTATGGTTTTATACAATCCTGTATTTCTTTTTTACTGCTCTGGATATGCTACCTGAAAGACATTAACGAATTCTTCATCTGCTGGAAGCTCATTAGCATGAAAAATACAACAACAAGAAACCTTGCCATGGTGTCACAGAGGAATGCAGCTTTTGATTGTTTCTGAGTAGTTTCAAGCACTTCTATATTTCCAGGATGAGGGAAGTAAGAACTGGCTCCTCAGCACCTCTCAGACCTTTTGTGTGGAATCTTTCCCTATCTCCACTTGTTGATTTGAAGATGAGATCTGGTTTAAAATTTGGAATAATTTACATTGATTCTACTGCTTGCAATGGAGCATCAAGTAAATCTCAGCTCAAGCAAAGGGCTTAATTTTGCTCTTCTGAGAAAAACCAGACCTCTGAGTCTTCCTGACCAAAGGAATTATTTCATCTTTCTGTCTCTCAATGCCTCTGACTCCTAGTGTGCCATTCAGGAGTGATGATGCACACCTCTCAGCCCAGCAGCTGCTGTGATCCCTCCTGCTTCATCTCCTCTGAGTAAATATTTATTTCAGCTCATTATTTAGGAATTTGGTTGTGAGTGTTCCAAAGGTGCTTGAGCTCTGTCACACCTCGTGTTTACACAGAGAGATGAGCTCCTCTTCCTGTGTCACTGTCACTGCTGTCCTGGGTGCCCCAAACATGGAAATATGAAGAGTTTAGGACTTGGAAAACTTTGTGCTCTGCTCAGGACTCAGAGCCAGCACAGGGCTCGCTCCTTCTGAGCTGTAATTTCATTTGATCACCAGCTATGGAGTTTGTGAGTTTCCTGAAAGCCATGCCAGGCTCCCAGCACTGGTGTGCAATGCTCCTCAAGGCCGTGGAATAATCCTCCTCAGGGCTGATGTGCCAGGCTGGAGGAGCCAGTGTGCATCAAAGCAGGCAGGACTTTGTGAATCATCCCCTTGTAATCTCTGCTGTGCACACACCAGCCCAGCACCAGCCTTAACAGGATTCCACTTCCATCAAAACAAGTTCAGCTTTCCTGCATTGCTTGGGCAACAATTCAGAGACCATCCCTAGCACAGAATGAGTTACATAAACTTCAGGGAGTGTTTGCTGTTTGTATTCCACAGCCATCACTCTCAGAGCTGCAGTTGTTAGTTTTAACAGGTACAGTTTCTAAAATTTTTCATTGAAAGCCCTGACTAAACCCTTCCTCATGCAACACTTTTGAAAACAAAACTCAACCCATGGAATCCATGAGGGCACCACAGAGTTGTTGTTTTTCTAATGAATCAGAATGACAAATCTTCAGGGGCAGAAAATGAGCACAAAATGTCTTGAAAGGAGAGGCCGTGTGGGTGAAATAGAAAATAATTTATTTATGTGTGAATATGCACTATGTTGTGCTGGGGTTGTTGTAATCCCAAGGTTACAGCACAAATGTATGAGGAAAAGCTGAAGTGTATAGCCATGCTGTTCTGTATGGTACTTGTAAAAAAGTCTAAAAATTCAGTTTTTAAGAACATCTTACCCATGTTTTGTCCATTTCTCTCTTATCAGTGTCCAGTGTCATTTATCTTCATTTACTGAAATTGGCTGAGCAACAGGACATTGCTCATCCCTATCTTTTTGGCAATCTCTGACAATGTTCATTATTGTCTGCCTTTCATCGTGTCACCACTTTGAGCTGACACTGTTTATCTTTGCTCACCCTGCCTTTATCTGGTGGTTGTTGGGTAAAATCATCACTCTTGGGTCACTCCTGCCCCTTTGGCCATCACCAGCTGACAGGGTTCACTTCTGCTGGGCCAGCTGGCATCAGTCAGTGCTGAAAGGAGTGAGAAAATCTTTCTTGGATGGTCCAGAAATTTAAATGGGAAAGTCAGACTCACCAAAGTCCTCATTGTTCTGTCCCAAAGAGAAAAGCTGAGCTAAGGTTTGAGGTTTCAAAGAGCTCATTAATTTGTTAATTGAGGACTGTGGAAAAACCAAATCAAACCAAAACCCCCTGTACCTTATATGAAACAAACACAGGGATGTGTTTTCTTCTCTCTGGACTTTCAATGTGTTGTATAATTTTCATGATGTGACTACATCTATTAGTGGGACCTTATTTTAAACTAATTTTAAAAATTCAAGTTTGTTCCTCAAGAATCTACAGTCTAGAAAGCAATTTTGTTTATTTTTAAGTCTTAGCATTGCTTTTGTCTTCTTGTTTCAAGTTCTTTTGTCAGCTGCTTTGGTTTTCCCACCTTAAAGATTGAATGTTGCTAATACCTTGGAAAAAGCCTTGATTTAGGAGTGCTCAGACAGGGTTTTATGTCTTCAAAGTACTTTGGAATTGCTTTGTCTTGGTTGCAGTGATGGTTGCTGTCAGATGAAAAAGACCTGGAGGTTGATGCACTCGAGAAACGTCCTTGTTTTGTTATATAAGTAAAAATTATATATAGCTGATCATATGGAGCTTAAACAAATTGCATATGCAAGTGGAAAACACCTGCTGCCAGTCTTCCTTGGAAAAGATTCCGAGCCCAAACCCAAGCCAGAGCCCTGGCACATTTAACTACAACCAAAAAAGTGCTGAATATGGGTAAATCCACCGTGTGAGGGTTGAGCTGTGCCTTGGCAAGGTGACAACGACACCGTCGTTAAAAACCCCGCGATTCAAATACAGAAAACTGAAAGTTCCTGGTTGGCAGCCAGGTTCCCCCCTCTCAGAATCGTCAGAGAAGTGCTAAGTGAAGAGGCTCCAAAATCTTGGAGCTCCGAATTGTGCCTTGCCCGTGTGGAACAAAGCCTGGCTGACCTCCATTTCTTGGGGGCTGTTCCGAAGAAGAAGCCGATGACAAGCCACAAAGCCGGAGCTGAGCTCCGCTAACAGCTTGGTGCGTTTGAAACCATGACAAACGGTGTCAGCAACTTCATCTCTGCTGCTCTGGGATGTAAAATAGCTCCCCTCATGCTTGGTGTGGAATAAAACAGAGCACAAAGTCAGCTATTGTTGGGGAGCTTTTGAGTGCCGCCCTTTTAAAAGGTGATATGTGACAATTTGAGCATTGTTATTATTTGCTTGAGCATTATTTAACACAAAATAATGCAAGTATCATGACTTGAGCTGTCTGTACAGTTTTTGTTGTGGTGTTTTTTATGTAGCATCTCAGAAATATAGGACAAAATTTCATCTCCAGAAATAAAAGAGCTTTTGGGGGAGATTTATGGGTACTTTCTACAGACTTTGTATTCTTTTCACACCATTCTAAATATAACTAAGCAGACTTGGAAGAGGGGGAAATGATGACTAGACTTGATGGTGTTTCAAATATCAGATGCCTTTTCTTATCTAGTTAGATACTGTTCATGTTGTTGGTTTGCTCTTTAACAGAACAGTTGGTAGACAATTTAGAGTGTTTGAGATACCAAAAACATTTATTTTCTTAAGAGAAAAAAAATTGTAAATGTAAAATTGTAAAAAACACAAATCTACAAATGCATATACAAATATATAGCCAGCCTCTAGTTTAATTCAAGAGAACAAGTTCTTTATTGAAAGTAGGAATGGATTTTCTGTAATAGAAATTCTTTGTTTTAACTTTTGTTTGTGTTGGAACAGCAATTTTAGAGACTGAATCCAAATTCATGCAAATGGTGAAAAATGAATCAATTTGCTTCATTAATGCACACTTCAAGGTAGGCGTCATATCTCTTGAGCCATTCTGTCATTTTTTAGAAGAATTGAAGCCCCTGACTTTGCTGAATGATGCAGACACTACTCCTGCCTGTGCTCGAGCAGCATCAGCTAAATCGTAATTTTAATTCCTGCAATAACTGGAGATACCACTTTAATTGTATTTTTACATAGTAATGAATATACTGTCATGTTCTGCAAGCAGCAAGTGTATAGAAAGTAAAAGAAAAAAATATTTAAATATCAGGAAATGATCTCAAAGTTGAACAGAATTTTGTGGAATTTCTTTGGAGAGCATTAATCAGTAAGTTGGTCTTTGTGACAGATGCAGTCATATGAGATAAAAAAAAAAATTTGGCTTGGATGATATTTTATGTCCTTTACACCATAATGTGCACTAAAGGTTACTGAATAGCAAATACCTCAATATCCAGAGTACAGTGTCAGGAACTCTGGGTTCATCCAGAGGAAACTTCATACTTTTATCAAGTATTCATTCAGTCCCCATTTAGAAAACTTCTCTCTAGCACAGATTAAGTTCACAGCTGTAAATGGTTGGAGATTTTCTGAAGTGCAGGACGAGGCTGTCTGGGTGTCCTGGTCCTAAAGATCTTTACAGGAGAGAATGTTTGGAGAAGAGGCCCCCACTGGGAGTTGGGATATCTGTGTGCGTGTGCCCACCTGCCTGGCCATGGCCTTCTGTTCTTTAAGAGATCATATTTTGCTCACCAGTTTCTCTGAAAAGTCTGGATTACCTGAGCCCTGTCACCGTGTCCCCTCGTGCCACCTCAGGACACTTGGTGGGACTTGGAGGTCCCCACGGAATCAGGTGCAGCTCCTACAGGACTGTGTTTCCCCCTCAGCCTCAATACTTGTGGTCAATGTTTTCCCCTACACCCCAGCAATATTTTATATTATTTTCTCTGTGTTTTAACCCCCTCTGAGAGCTCAGCTGTGCCACTACAGCTCAGGACTTTTGTCCCTGGGTGGCCCCAGCTGTGGTGTGTCCTGGAAGGGAGGTGCACAGGTGGCTGGCACCTCAGGCCATGGCGTTCACGGTCTCTCAGGGCAGGGGGAGGCAGAACTCAGAACTCAGCAGGACACCCAAAGCAGGTCAGAGCGCTGCTTTCGCTTTGTGTCACCTCAGCTCCTCCCTCGCTGCTGCACTTCGCGTTCCTTGAACAGGCATCTTCAAGTGTGAACTGCAGCAACTCTTGGAAGGATTCTTTCCTCCACTTGGATGAAGGTCACTTCAATTTTGTCAATGTAAAAGTCGCTGACATTCACATAAGACCTTTTATTTTTAATTTACCGATTTGGGGGTGCTGAGTGCCCCAACAGGCCCTGAATTCTCATATCCAGTGTTGGCTTCTGCTGACAATCCCATGGTCCTGCCTGTGAAGGGCAGGGTAGAAAACATAACCAAAGGGACAACAACAACCATTATTTATACAGCTTGGAGCCTCTGAATTTATTTCAGAGATTTATTTATTTCAGGATTTATTTCTCTCACCACCATTCACACCTGGGCTAGAGGAAGGTGCCCATGGGAGGGGATGGAATGAGATGATCCTTAAAGTCCCCTCCAACCCAATCCATTCCATGATTCTGTAGTGCTAAGAGTGGTATCCCTTAATACCAATCATAATTTTTGCTCCACATACTTGTGCTGACGCTGATATGTCAATGAAGTGAGGTGACTTGTACTTGATAGTGAAATAGGATTGATTCTTCCCCTGCTGTCTGTAAATTAGTATTTGATCCCAAACCTCTTGGAGTCAGTGAGGACTTTTCTTTTCTTTTGGCCTTTCTTTTCCTTTCTTTGCCTGAAATTACACCCACCTAAAAAAGCCTTTAATTTATGAAAAAAAATAATTAAATGCCAATTTTTGAAATGCACAGGTGATAGCAGAGTAAAAAGTAAAAGTTGTGGCAGTATGTAAACAAATTAGACCCGTTTTCCCATTATTTCTTCCAACTCTGTTTTGTTGGAATAATTCTTTGCCATCTGGTTCTTTTCAGTAACATTTTTTCCCCTTTTTTCTCCCTTTTTCCTTACTACTCCAGCATCTGCATGACTATGGGATATTGTTGCCATAGTGAATGTTCCCTGACATCAAGGGGCTGACAGTCAGGAGGAGTTATGAAACTAAATGGTGTTCTGTTCAGATCATTCATCACAACAATTATTAGCAGGGAAACGTGATGGGATGTGCTGGAATTCTGCTCCTGAAGTGAAAATAACTCCGTCCCTTTGTTTTAAGTTTGTGCTATAAATGCCTATACATGTATTTAATGAAGAAAAGCAGATTTTTTAGCATTTCTTTGGCTGCGTTCTCAGGATCCTTTCCTCATGCTGTCACACTGCTCCAGTTAAAGTGTGTGAGGGAGGCTCTAATTAGCAAACAGCACCAGACCACTTGTGGCAATTGGTATTTATTAGCAGGAGACACAGAGAAGGCTTTCATCCCTCTGGGGACTCAGTCCAGCTCTTATCTAGGAAAACTGACTGAAAATGTGGTGCTTCATTTTGATTCCCTTACCCGGACTGCTCCAGCTACCTGTGGGTTTAATATTGAAGCCCAGGAAGAATTTCATTTTTGTTTTACTCCTGAAGAACAAGACTGATTCTGGAGGACTGAAAAGGGATAAACTATTCCTTAAAAATTAATCTTGTGAAGGGATGGGTAGGGAGGCATTCCAGGATCTCAGGCTCTTTTCTGGAAGGGGGAAATCTCATCGTTTTCATTCAACATTGCAGCTTACTGTACCTCCCCTTTATTCCTGTATTTAGGAGGGTTATAGGCAGCTATTTCTGTAAAGAAACCTGATTCTAGTCCCACTTCTCATCTTCTGTGATTATTCAGTACATAAAAGAAATCAGCAGGTATGGTTTGCATCAGTATTAGTCATTTAGGCAGAAGGAACACAAAGAATGCAGGAAGAAAACAGAAAAAAGGAGTTATTTTCTTTCTGCCTTCCCTCAAAATAATAGACCTGCAACCTTCACAGCCTTTGAAGTTTATATTTTATGATGCTCCTGCAGCTAATTCACTGGAACATTATGCAGATCCCATGATTACAAACGTTAGTAGGGCTCCACTCTCTCCTTGAGTTACTGATGAGTTGTTAATTTTTGGGTAAAGTGGAAATATTAACCTGGGATGTTGACAGATCTTGGCCCTCAGTTTGCCTGTGCATACAGTAAAATCTCCTCAGGTTGTGTTTGATCAGTTCCCATTAATGCCTCAAAACAATCAATATCCCACTGTGTTTAAAATCATCTTTTGCTTGATAGTGAAATAGGATTGATTTCTCCCCTGCTGTCTGTAAATTAGTATTTGATCCCAAACCTCTTGGAGTCAGTGATGACTTTTCTTTTCCTTTGCTTTGCCTGGAATTACACTCAGCTAAAAAAGCCTTTAATTTATGAAAAAAAAATAAAATTAAATGCTAATTTTTGAAATGCACAGGTGATAGCAGAGTAAAAGTTGTGGCAGTATGTAAACAAATTGGACCAGTTTTCCCATTATTTCTTCCAACTCTGTTTTGTTGGAATAATTCTTTGCCATCTGGTTCTTTTCAGTAACATTTTTTCCCCTTTTTTCTCCCTTTTTCCTTACTACTCCAGCATCTGCATGACTATGGGATATTGTTGCCATAGTGAATGTTCCCTGACATCAAGGGGCTGACAGTCAGGAGGAGTTATGAAACTAAATGGTGTTCTGTTCAGATCATTCATCACAACAATTATTAGCAGGGAAACGTGATGGGATGTGCTGGAATTCTGCTCCTGAAGTGAAAATAACTCCGTCCCTTTGTTTTAAGCTAGTGCTATAAATGCCTATACATGTATTTAATGAAGAAAAGCAGATTTTTTAGCATTTCTTTGGCTGCGTTCTCAGGATCCTTTCCTCATGCTGTCACACTGCTCCAGTTAAAGTGTGTGAGGGAGGCTCTAATTAGCAAACAGCACCAGACCACTTGTGGCAATTGGTATTTATTAGCAGGAGACACAGAGAAGGCTTTCATCCCTCTGGGGACTCAGTCCAGCTCTTATCTAGGAAAACTGACTGAAAATGTGGTGCTTCATTTTGATTCCCTTACCTGGACTGCTCCAGCTACCTGTGGGTTTAATATTGAAGCCCAGGAAGAATTTCATTTTTGCTTTATTCCTGAAGAACAAGAGTGATTCTGGAGGACTGAAAAGGGATAAACTATTCCTTAAAAATTCATCTCGTGAAGGGATGGGTAGGGAGGCATTCCAGGATCTCAGGCTCTTTTCTGGAAGGGGGAAATCTCATCGTTTTCATTCAACATTGCAGCTTACTGTACCTCCCCTTTAGTCCTGTATTTAGGAGGGTAATAGGCAGCTATTTCTGTAAAGAAACCTGATTCTAGTCCCACTTCTCATCTTCTGTGATTATTCAGTACATAAAAGAAATCAGCAGGTATGGTTTGCATCAGTATTAGTCATTTAGGCAGAAGGAACACAAAGAATGCAGGAAGAAAACAGAAAAAAGGAGTTATTTTCTTTCTGCCTTCCCTCAAAATAATAGACCTGCAACCTTCACAGCCTTTGAAGTTTATATTTTATGATGCTCCTGCAGCTAATTCACTGGAACATTATGCAGATCCCATGATTACAAACGTTAGTAGGGCTCCACTCTCTCCTTGAGTTACTGATGAGTTGTTAATTTTTGGGTAAAGTGGAAATATTAACCTGGGATGTTGACAGATCTTGGCCCTCAGTTTGCCTGTGCATACAGTAAAATCTCCTCAGGTTGTGTTTGATCAGTTCCCATTAATGCCTCAAAACAATCAATATCCCACTGTGTTTAAAATCATCTTTTAAGGGACACAGAGTATTCAGGTGGAAAAAAAAAATATCTCGAGAGACCAGCGTGAAACTAATAAGATTTACTAATAGCTTTTGCTTTCATAATTTGCAGGGAAAGCAAAGAGTAGATTCTGACTAGCTGGATTCTTAATTGGATATTGATCTAAACAAATATTCTCTTTCTAAGTAGCTGTTAAAATCAGTTACTGCTATTTGGGAGGACACATTATATTTATCCTGATTTCTGCAGAAGTGCTGCTGCTGTTCTGACTTGTATAAAGATGCATTAGCAGAGCACTTTTAATAGACCTATTAAATTCACTTTGCTTTGATTTACTCAGTGTTCGAGTGGAGGCTGAGTATTGTATACAGCTGCAGGAAGAGGAGAACTGAAAATAATGTAATTATCACCATTTCTGCTACTGTTTATTTGCTTAATTTGCAGGGAGATGCACTTTATGGAGCATTTGTGCTGTATCTACTTTTAAACATGCCATATATGTGGCTTAATGCTATTTACAACCCACTTTTGGTAAAAGATCCTGCTTTCAATGGCTTTTCCTGGGTTGGATTTTGTTTGCTTGCTCTCTTGTTTTTCCCTGTTGAAGTGAGACAGCACAGCATTATTCCAGAGGTTGTAGATCATTCTTTTTCCAGACAGACCCTCTTCAGGTTAAAATGGTGTAACCATACAGGCAGAGCTGTGAAAAGCACGCAGAATGGACCAATGGCTTTTCATTTTTTTCACTTTGCTAAGTTTCTTCACATTAAAAGCAAGAAAACCCCCCAAAACCCCAACCCAAACCCACAAAACCACTGAATTAAATCAATTATTTACTGTAAAGGTTAAAGGAATATTATGATAAATGCAAATATTTGTGGATTTGGCTTTGCCTCTCTACAGTGTAAATCAAGGCGGCAAATTTCAAAACAAACCTAATTAATAATTTAGAGAATTGTGATTAATTCTTATTCCGTCCTATTCACACCTGATTTTATTTTTCTCTAAAAATGGTTCGAATAGAAATATGATATAGGAGATAAAAGAGCATAGCAGGGCAGTGGGTGCAGTTATATCTCTTTTAAGCAGATTTCTACATTCCTTTCCTTGCAGTTACACCATTATAAAACTCTTTTAAAAGTGTAGCTCAGCCCCCAGACAGTATTTTTGTTATTTTTTTTAAAGGCACTAAAATGGATAGCTTGATTTTACTTCGTTAGAAAATTAGACAAATTAATAGTGATTGTATCAGTCAAGGAAACTGAGATCTGGCTGCCCCCTCCCTGAGCCTCAAACTCTGCAGCTATTGACCCCAGATTAATTTGGCAATAACAGATTTGGCTGCTATGGTTGAAAAAAATGCCCAAAGAAAGCAAAAGTTTTGGCTAAACTTGGAAATATTCAATGTCCTCTGACTGTTCTTCTCAAGCACCTCTTTTTATTAAACTTGAAGCAACTTAATCATGTTTAAATCTCTTATTTTCTATGGAATTTTTGAAGTCTGCCAGTGGGTTTGAAAGTGGCAGGGGGTTAGGAGGAGTCACAAACGCTAGCATGGAATGAGACTGAATAAATCAGCTCCCACAAGAGAGCCAATAAAAGAAATATTGTTAATTTTTCCTGTGCAATCCCCAGCACGGTGAGAACAGACAGGGCCTGGCACGGGGTTGCTCCTGCCAAATGCTGAAGGCAGAGAAGGATAAAATCATCTCTGTTAGGAGGAAAAATCCTGCTTGGAACAGGAGCTGACCACACCAGGGGACTCCAGAGAGAATTTCTGGGGAGCCCTTTAGTGGGTAAAGCTCCTGGTGTGGAAGAGGAGGCTTGGGATAGGAGATGCTCAAAGCAATCCTGTTTGAGCTGTTGGTGTCCATCTGCAGGAACCCCACCCTGCAGGAATCCCACACTGCAGGAATCACATCCTGCAGGAACCCCACCCTGCAGGAATCCCACCCTGCAGCAATCCCACCCTGCAGGAATCCCACCCTGCAGGAATCACATCCTGCAGGAATCCCACCCTGCAGAAATCACACCCTGCAGAAATCGCATCCTGCAGGAATCCCACCCTGCAGAAATTACACCCTGCAGGAATCCCACCCTGCAGGAATCCCACCCTGCAGAAATCCCACCCTGCAGAAATTACACCCTGCAAGAATCCCACCCTGCAGGAATCCCACCCTGCAGAAATCCCACCCTGCAGAAATTACACCCTGCAGGAATTCCACACTGCAGGAATCACACCCTGCAGGAATCACACCCTGCAGAAATCACACCCTTAAAGGAATAATTCTGAAGATATCATCCTGCAGAAATCCCATCCTGCAGAAATTCCACCCTGCAGGAATCCCACCTTGCCCAAATTCCACCCTGCATAAATCACACCCTACAAAAATCATATCCTGTAGAAATTATCCTCCAGAAATCCCACTCTACAGGAATCCCATCCTGCAAGAATCCCACCCTGCAGAAATACCACGTTGCAGGAATCATGTCCTGCAGAATGGCCATCCTGCAGAAATCACACCCTGCAGGAATCATCCTCCAGAAATCCCACCCTGCAGGAATCACACCCTACAGAAATCCTGCTCTGCAGAACTCCCATCCTGCAGAAATCACACTCTACAGAAATCCCATCCTGCAAGAATCATCCTGCAGGAATCAGGCTCCAGAAATCCCGTCCTTTAGAAATCCCACCCTGTAGGTAATCCCACCCTGCAGGAAATCCCACCCTGCAGGAATCATCCTGTAGAAATTATCCTGCATAAATCATCCTGCAGAAATCATATCCTATAGGAATCATCCTCCAGAAATCCCATCCTTCAGGAATCCCACCCTGCAGAAATCATCCTGCAGAAAAATAATCCTGCAGAAATCATCCTGCAGGAATCATCCTCTAGAAATCCTGTCCTTCAGAAATCCCACCCTGCAGAAATCCCATCCTGCAGAAATCCCATCCTGCAGAAATCCCACCCTGCAGGAATCATCCTGCAGAAATCCCACCCTACAGGAATCCCACCCTACAGAAATCCCACCCTGCATCCTGCCAGCACCTGCCCTGTTCCATCCCCATCTCCAGAAAAAGCTGGGAATGTGTTCCCATCTCCCATCTCCCACTCTGAGCAGGCATTTTTGGCTTCTGGTGCCATCCCAGTTTGGCAGGAGGCAAAATCCAATGGATTTTCACAAAGGCAGCATCACACCAGTGCAGCTGGTTGAAAACATCTCAGTGGTTTTCTGTCATGCTCAGATTTTAGAGCAAATACATGGGAGGAGGACAGAGCTGTGTTTTGAGGTTGTTGTGGGCTGGTTTTGGCTTTTTTTCTGCAATTTATTATTCTGTTTGTGACTAAGATGAAGAAATACCTTTGTCTCTGTTCCAGCAATGCTATTCTGTGGGGATTTTTTGTTCCAATCACAGGGTTTTTTTACATGATATTTATATTTAGCCTAAAATATTGAGACTTGAACAGACTGTACAGCCTTCAGAACTATGTCTATATCTGTCTTATTTATTTGTCCTTTGAACAAATGTTTTCATAAAAAACCACCACACTTGAAAATACCAGCAGTGACAGTGACTGGGATTAGACTGACAAGTTTGAAAAGACCTGAAGAGATCATTTGTTCTGTCTCCCCATTTTCTGCATAATTATCCTTTTCTGTATGGTTTTCTTTTTTCTTTTGTCCTAACTATTTCTTAAGGAAATGTCCCATATTTTTTTTTTTTTTTTTTTTCAGTTTAAAAAACCTTAAACTTTTTTTTTTACTATTTTTTACTATTTTAAAATATCACTACATATTTTTAATTTTTTAAAAAAATTTAAAGCATTCCTGTATTTTTTACTATTATGACATCTCTATTGGGTCTTCTCCAACCAACAACTGCAACTGGAGAGCCTTTGGAAATCACAAACACTGATTTAAATAGCAATTTTTTTTAGTAATTTAGCTTTAGATTTATGTGGTTAATTATTCCTCTCTGAGTTCTGCTCGCAGATTTATCTGACCCCATCTCAGATTTGCTTCAGTAACTCTGACTTCTCTGTTGTCCAGAGTGGGCTTTCTTCCCATTTTTAAATGCACATATTTGAGTTGCTGCATCAATCCATGCACAATCTCGTATAAAATTATATTAATTTATATTAAACTTGCACAGTTTATAACATTTTGAGGGTGGGGAGGGCTGGGATGGAATTCCCAGAGCAGCTGTGGCTGCCCCTGGATCCCTGGCAGTGCCCAAGGCCAGGTTGGACATTGGGGCTGGAGCCCCTGGGACAGTGGGAGGTGTCCCTGCCATGGCAGGGGTGGCCCTGGGTGGGACTTTCAGGTCCTTTTTCAACCCAAACCTTTCCATGATTCCCTGTCTTCAGGTACAGAAAATATCGACCCTACCTGACACATCTTTAGAAATTTTAGAGAGAACAACTAAAATTCAGGTAAGGTGAAAGTTTAAAAGAATGATTTGCTCATTTATGCATTAAGTTCTTTCCAAGCCTGTCTCTTAGCTGTTCTAAGTCATTATCTGACCGAGTGTCTCTGTCACATATAAATAATTTCACTCAAACACCATTGCCCAGCACCCTCAGGTCTTGCTGCCATTATTTAAATGACCCTGGCCAAGGCATCACCACTGATTGTTGTGACTAATTTTTGATTTCATCATCGAAACTGTCATCATAACTCAACAAGACCTTGCAGCACAGCTCATGTCCATTTCAGTTAAAAGGCAAATAAAAATTAGAAAGATCTTGTAACTTTAGAGAGGAATTAATTTTTAAAAGTCAGTTTGAGGTACCACAGAGAGGAAAGCTGAGCTGGAGGACCCGTGTCTCTGCAGAGCTGGATCAGGGCACCCAAGGGATTTCCATGCTTCTATTTAATAATGAAAAATGTTCCTCAAGGGAAGGGGCTGTGCTTTCCAAACATCTGTACATGGTTTGATGATCTTCATGATTGGATGGCCACAGTTACCGGATCTGGGAGCAGAAGCAAACAGAAAACACAACACAGCCCCCTGCTCCTTCTGTCTCTGTACTCACTGCTGGAACTGAAGTGCTTGAGACAAAGGAAGTCATAGAGGAAGAGGAAATGTAGCTCAGGAGAAAACTCGGGCATGGGCCACAAGTTTAGAAGGAAATTCTCGCAAGATTAAATGGATTTTTTTGTCTTCTTCAACAAGTGATGGAAGCATTCCTGGGAATAACCACATCCAAATAGTGTTAAACCATGGCTTCTATGGGTTTCCTTTGGAAAATATCTTGACTACTGTGTGGAGGTGTTTTCTTGGGTTTGTTTAATCCTGTCCCTATGTAACTATGTCACTTTTGGGCAATCAAATTTCAGACATAGCTGCTGTGATCTGTTCTCAAATGTACCCAAAGCTGGAGAAGCTGAAAACTTTTTTCTTCCTTTTTTTTTTCTCTCTAGAACACTCTGCATTTTTACAAACTGCACCTTGGAGTAAGTATGGTAATCTCAACCTTGGGAGTGGTGAGTAATGTGCCAAACAGCAGAGGCACGAGATAAATCTGTTTATAAATCAGCAGAAATTTACTGAAGTGGATATAAATCCCAGCGAGATCTAGCAAATATTGTGTGTTATCAGGAAGGCAGGTTAGATTAAATTCTCAGGCGCACTCCCTCAGCAGCCTCATCAGTGCCAAAGGTTGGACAAAGAATTGCAGTGGCCTGAGTTAGGAGCTTTAAAGCAGAATTCAGTTGTGAATTCTCAAGTTTTTTGCTTATAATGTTAAGAATTTTAAATAATCAACACTGACAAGCAATTAAACAACTTCATAATCTTAGCCATATTTATATCTCAATGAATTATTAATTGCTTGATAATAATTTGGGCTAAAAATACCAGGGTTTTGTTTAGAAGTGACAAAACCACTGAAATGGAAATAAAGATGAGAAACATGACAGAATTTAGCGCTTAGGAACATGGTGATTTAAACAAGAAATTCATCATTTTGGAAAAGGCTCTGAATGAAACATAACCATCCCTTACTGGAATATTTTTTTAAAATACAGAAAATATAGAGATTCCTTTAGCTCCGTGGCATGGATCTGGTGTAATCAATCTGCTTGAAGAGATAACTTGAATTTTCCAAGCTTCTCCATGGGTGAAAAAAAAGTCAAGTGAAAAAGCTTTTGTATTCTTACATAATGAGATATTTTGTCTTGTTTACCCCAGAGTTGGGGGGACTTCTGATCTGATCATTTTCCAAATGTCCAAAATAATCTTGTGGGATAAGAAGGAAAGCATTGCAAACACCACCTAAGCCAGCAATTTATTAAAGAGCTGCCCCTTCCTGGTTTTTTACAGATTACAGTTCCCTCCAGTTCTTTCACAAAGAACCTATCAGAAAAGAGCAATGTGCACAGGTTTTGGGACAGTTTAGCCTGAAAATCCCTTTCTTTCCAAAAAGAGACTGACCCTGCCTGGCCTATGGTTAATGAAGCCATAATGAAAATTGTTGTTCCTGTTATGTTTGTTAAATGAGGCTGGTCTCATTCTTTGGAAAGTGGAGACTGTGAATTTCCTTGTATAAAAAGGAGTAGCTGAGCATATCCAACACTTCCAGGAGAAATCAGAATTCTGTCTCCATTATCTGTTATTTCACATCATTTAGAGAAGCTCAGGCTGGTCCACGACCAATCCTGTGTTTTGCAGGGACTCAGTGCAGACCTGGTTAAAAGAAATTCTTGTGCCAGACAAAAGAGCAGGCTCTGTGCATTGTCAGGAAAATGTCACTTCAGGCAAGTTTGGATATTTCTGGAAAATCCCTCTCTCTTTTTCCCGTCATATTTGGTGACCCCTGTCACAAGTGATGGGTGACTACAATATAATTATGTAGATTCAATGGCACCATGTACAAACCCAGTGTCTACAGAAGCCCTGCAGAACCATCTTGTTCCCCATGTTAATGCTCATTATTCTCATCTCTTCACATTTTTGGGTGGGTAATTTGAATTACCACTCTGTTCAAAAAGACCTTTATTTTTTCACCTCCTTTTTCCAATTTTTTTCAATAGATAATTATAAAGAAATGGAACTCTTGCCTCAGTCTTCTACACTGAAGTATTTCCTGATCACCCCAAGGATGCTGGGATCTGTCTTTTAGGTTTCCCAAACCTGATGGAGGACTTTGAGCACGTCTTCCTCTCTTGCAAGTGACATTTGGGCTGCCCCACCTGCAAAAAACCTGATGACATCACAAGCTGCTGTAGGAAACCTCTGGTCTTGAGGTAATTATATTTACTTTGGTTACCTCCTCTTCATGCATGTCCATTTTAGCATTAGTTGAAAGAAATTCGTGAACTTAATTTTTTTTTTTTTTTTTTTTTTACTTGGGATGTTCAACTTCTCTGGAGCAAAACCAAATCAGATCCAGCCTTCTTGAAAAAGACTGAACACACCTTTTCATTGTGCTCCCCATCCTGATCAGTAGGAGGAAAAACTGCCCTTTAGTATAATTAATGGAATATAATCCAAGTTTTTTACTCCTGATTTTAGTTCTAAACCAGATGCTTGGGGCTGAAGTTCAAAACTCACTTATATCTCAGTATTTTAGGTACTTTGGTTCAGAGCATATAAATAATTTGCATTAACTTTAAAAATTATAACACTGAAGTAGAATTGGAAGCTATGATGACAATTGTGTTTTGAAAGAGGAATTAAAAAAATAAACTTCTAAAGCTCTTCTTCCTGTAAATACCCAGCATGAACTCAGATGAAGAATTAAATGGTACTCTGAACAAAAGAATTAATTGATGCTGCCATGAAATTTTAGTGCATCTATGATCTGTATTATTCCCATTTTTTATTTCACGTTTTCAATTTATTTGTTATTCTGATAAGTTGTGATTATTAAAATTCTTCTAAAGCTTTTTAAAGCTTAAATGCATCTCTGAATTTTATAGAAAGGCTTTGTGGCAAATCCTGAGTTCGTTGCTTACTATACCAGTATTAGATTGGGGCAGACTCTTGGTTGTCTCATTTCACAAAATAATGCAAACTAAATATTCATATCATCGAGGGCTGTCTGTGGGAAATCTTGCCATATTAAATGTGCTTTTTGGTTTAATTCCTTCTAGTGTTGCATTAAAATTCATGAACATCTATGTAAACAGAAAGTTTCCTTTCATCATTCATTAAAAATAACAAAATGCACCCAAACAGCTGAAATTCTAACATCGCATGAAAATTTTTAATGCATATATCCACATAATTACAGATACGTTCCAAGAGTGGTTTTGGGTAGGACCTATTCAGAAATATGTTTGCTTTTATCAAATTCATTTGAATACTGAAGTGCAGTGAAACAAAGTGCTCGGTAAAGACAAATGAGAGGATAAATTATTTAATGAAGTGAGCTTGACAGCTTAATTAATGAACAGGTTTTCTTTACACGAGTTAAGTCTTCCATGCTCTGTCTTGAACTGCTTGAAAAAGTTTTCCTGGCAGGCTCCAATGCTGATTCCTTCTGCCCTTGATAAGAGACACATAATGCAGTTTATTCTGGTCCCAAACTTCATCCAGGACATAAGTTTGCCAAACAAACAGAGTTCCTACAAATAACTCCTGGCTGACATTTGCTTTAGGAGCACACAAAACAAAGGCAGGAGGATTAAAATACCACCAGCAGGAGCCTGAAGAGTGTTTTCTCTCCAAGGGTTTGTAGGAGGTGCAGATTTTGTTGTAGCTGCTGTCGTTGGCACTGGATGCTTCTGTCTCCAAGGGTTTGTGGGGCTGGAGCTCCGTGGTGAGCTCATGTGAATTTTACTGAGATGTCAGAGTGGATGAACGTCAATAAACCCTGTCTGGATGCTCCCACCCAGGGAACAGGAAGGGAGAACCCAGGTGCGAAATCTAATTTGACTTTTGAGGGAAGCTTGTGCTTTGAATTTTCTCTTTCAAGTGCTCTAACCTATTCCTGCTCTGACAGGGAGGTGTGGGGCTTCATGCAGCAAGCAGGAGTCATCTGGGGAACCGTGACCAGATGGAAAAAGTCACATGAGAAAGAGAAAGTTCTGTATTTCTCTCATGGCCAAGGCAGCATCAAATTGCCTTTAATAACAGCCAACAGCAGGGAGTGTAGGAAGAGATGGTCTGACCAACTGAGTGGGGATTTTATCTGACCCTGCGGGAACATGAGGGAGCGTTGAGTGCTTTTTTGAAGATCCCATCCCTAAGGAGTCAAGGTTGGCCTCAGCAGGATGAGTAAATGGTTGTATTTAACTTCTCTCTCTGCTACTAAATTACACTTTTCCCTAAAACTCCAGTTATAGTGCCAATTTCCTCTGAATCCAGGCCAGAATTCGAATTTATAAATAAAAATAATGAGGTGTAACTGGTATTTAAGGCTCCTCTAAGGAAACATTTCATAGCTCAGTATGTCAGCAACATGTTTTACAAATTCTTTGAATTTTCCACAGCCCAGAACACACCACTAAACTTATTTCAGGATAATTCTGATGTTAAACCCTCTGTCCGGAATCCATCACTGGTTTATGTTTATCCTTAAAAATCTCCTTCTTTTGAGGGGCTTTACCATGCAGCTGGTGTGGTTGTGCTGGAGGGAAGGGAAACATTCCCAAATCCCTGCCTCTCCCAGCTCAGAGCCTTCCACACACCTAAGAGCACACAGAGCCCACTGTGTGCAAGGACTGTAGTCATAAAATGCATCACTGGGGCTTTTAAATCCTCTGAAAGAAATTGAATGAATTCCCAGGGAATGCAGTCTTGCAGCACGAGGACTTTGATGTCACCTTGTGAAGCTGCAGCGTCCCAGGCCATGGTGGGATGAGCTTTGTGCACAAACATGGCACAAAAAGCTTGGCTTAAGAGGAGAGTCTGTGATTCCTCAGGCAGGAGTGGAGCTTGGTGTAAAGACAGAGTGTGAGGGCTCCAAGCTCATTCACTGACCAGAAACACCTCAGCTCCCACCACATCCTGTTCCTTGGGAAAATCTGGCAGAACTTCCATCTTCCATCTTCCATCCTTCATCTTCCATCCTCCATCTTCCATCCTTCATCTTCCATCCTCCATTTTCCATCTTCCATTCTTCATCTTCCATCCTCCATTTTCCATCTTTCATCTTCCATCTTCCATTTTTCATCTTCCATTTCCCATCTTCCATTTCCCATCTTCATCTTCCATCTTCCATCCTCCATCCTCCGTCTTCCGTCTTCCATTTTTCATTTTCCATCCTCCATTTTCCATCTTCCATCTTCCATTTTCATCTTCCATCATCTTCTATCTTCCATTTTCCATCTTCCATTTTCCATCTTCCGTCCTCCATCTTCCATCCTTCATCTTCCATCTTCCATCTTCCATCATCTTCTTTCTTCCATTTTCCATCTTCCATCCTTCATCTTCCATCTTCCATTTTTCATCTTCCAACATCTTCCATCTTCCATCTTCCATCCTCCATCCTCCATCTTCCATTTTTCATCTTCCATCATCTTCTATCTTCCATCTTCCATCCTCCACCTTCCATCTTCCATCTTCCATTATCTTCCATCTTCCATCTTCCATCATCTTCCATCCTCCATCTTCCATCATCTTCCATTTTCCATCCTCCATTCATTTCAGGCTCTTTCCTTGTGATTTCAAGCATCCAAATGCACATGTTTTCATCAGAAATATCTTGTTTTACACCAAATTATTTCTTTTAATTCTCACATAACTGCTCTCTGATTCTGTGGTTTCAATCCATTGCTTCTGCACCTGCACAAAACACAAAAATCACAGGGAATTATTCACCTAAAGGATGTCCATGACTTTGAAACCTTGTTGAAATAGGACCGAAAAACAAAGCAGTTCAAGTTCACTGTATTTTAGACAATTTCATAAGAATCTAATCTGTAATCACTTTGTTTGGGATAAAAATTACAGATTTATTATGAAGCAAAATGCTTATTACAACTAAGGAATTGTAATTGTTAGTACAAGTGAGAAAATACATTTAATTGAGAGAAGAAAGAAGGAAGCAACAACAAAGTAAGAAAGAAAGGAAAGCAAATTTGTTTTAACAGAGGAGAAGTAAAATATTTTAGACATTTAAATAAACAGAGCTCTCTAAGGCAACTTCCAAGCTTTTCTATTGAATGTATTAAACCCCTCCAGCAACAGTTTTAGTTTCAACATGGGAAGAAGGAAGGAGAGACAAAAAGCTCCCGAGTGCTTTATTAGCTGCCAGCTCTTCTTGGAGTGATTATAAATAAAGGATATTTCTCATGAAATAACTTCAATATTTCACCAGGAAATAGTGATTCTAATTTTTTTTTCTCACGACTGACCTTAAAGACTCTCAAATTTTGAAGGCTCTTGTGAGCTATGAAAGCTTTTATACTCATGAAAGAAATACAGTAATTTTAATTTTGTATTCCTAAAACCTTGAGGTGGAGATTGAATCAGATGTTCAAGAAGTGCCTTCTAACAACAATTAAAATGTCTTCCTCTGGAAACCTGATAAAAAAGTGACACATGATAAAACAAACAAACAAACAAACAATCTATTTATTTATTTATTTTAAGCAAGGCTCAGCCACTGCCATCAACTCCTTACATACATTGTATTTTAATATTTTCCTCTGTTAGGAATGGGAATTCCTCGAATACACTTCCCATCCAAATCCTTCTGCTGGGTTCATGCTCTCCACTTCCAAAGTCTCAGTTTATAATTATAATTTCAAACGTGTTCCTTTGAATCCACATGGTGTATTAGAGACTGGATTAAAAAATAATTTATACATATAAATTAGTGGAGCATAATTTACTTAAAGTCTAGCTAAAAGAACTGGTCCCAGTTGTTTTAGGTTTTCAGCTAGACCTCAGTTTAAGTCACTAGTATTATTATAAAAGGCAAGGAAGAAGCTAATGAAAAAGAAATGGAACAAATCAGAATAAGAATGAATGTTTTTTTTTTTTTTTGGTTTAAAGAAACCTTCCCAGTGTCTTTAGGGCAAATCAGGTTAAAACAAATCTTCTGCAGTCGAGTACGAATCATTTGGAACTTTTTCTTGGAGTGGTCAAGAATCATTTTCTCAGGATTATGTGATTAAAGAGATCAAAGAGTTCATCAGTGCTTTAAATAAATGCCAGCAAAGCTCCATTATTCTAAATGCCAGCAGAATGGGTCTGCAGCTCTCCTCCCCCAGCCCAGGCCTCACCCCAGAACTGCCCTGTGCTCTTTAATTAGGGAGGAAATAATAATTTTTTCTCTAGGAGCAAAAATAGGCAAAGTGGCCCCTTTGCTCTCAGCTCTTCCCATGAGGATTTAGGGGAATTGTGGGGACAGAACTGGCACCAGGAGGAGCTTCCTGGCTCTCCAGGGGTGCTCTTTTGCTGCTTTCCAGCATCAATAACCCACAGAAATGGGGATTTCCCCCTTACCCTTCCAGCTGGACAAAACCTCTCCGAACTGTGCTCTCCAAGATGATTTTTGTTGGGATCAGAAATGTCTATTCCAAGCTGTCACAGGAAAAAGAACTGGAAATACTTTCATAACCTAAATTTATTCAATTTTTAATGAATCTTAGAGACAAAATTAAAATAAAATCAAGAGGAAATTATTGTTAGTCTTATTCCCACATTCTCCCTATATGTTGTAGGGAGTATTTTTATTATTTACATTTAGAGAATGTAGATTCCTGAATTAATACCTTTTACTGGTGGTGCTTTTTCTACAGAGTTTATGTGACAGCTCTTCGCTTTCAGTGTGAATCCTCCTGATAATATTTACGGGAGTCTTGGAGCCATTATTTTGAACACATGCGGAGGAAATGGGGAGTTGATCAGATGTTTTTGCAGAAAGCAGCCTGACAATTCCCAGTTGCCAGGACTTTATCACCCTGGCTGCCACAATCGGAGCTCTGCACTGCTGAAACAGTCAGATAAAATAACCAGCAGAGAAAGGGAACCATCTCCAGGAGCTGAGCTGCAGATCAAATCTGACTTTTATAGAGGTACATGACAGATCTGAAATGAATATTATTCCAATCCATTATAAAAGTGAGAAAGAGAAGTTGAATGGAAAATGGAGTGAAAACCAATTTTTAAATGCAGCTGGAGAGTTGTACTTGAAAAGCGTCTGGATGATTTTGGAGCTCAAGTCTCAGTTTATAATTATAATTTCAAACGTGTTCCTTTGAATCCACATGGTGTATTAGAGACTGGATTAAAAAATAATTTATACATATAAATTAGTGGAGCATAATTTACTTAAAGTCTAGCTAAAAGAACTGGTCCCAGTTGTTTTAGGTTTTCAGCTAGAGCTCAGTTTAAGTCACTAGTATTATTATAAAAGGCAAGGAAGAAGCTAATGAAAAAGAAATGGAACAAATCAGAATAAGAATGAATGTAATTTTTTTTTTTTTTTTGGTTTAAAGAAACCTTCCCAGTGTCTTTAGGGCAAATCAGGTTAAAACAAATCTTCTGCAGTCGAGTACGAATCATTTGGAACTTTTTCTTGGAGTGGTCAAGAATCATTTTCTCAGGATTATGTGATTAAAGAGATCAAAGAGTTCATCACTGCTTTAAATAAATGCCAGCAAAGCTCCATTATTCCAAATGCCAGCAGAACAGGTCTGCAGCTCTCCTCCCCCAGCCCAGGACTCGCCCCAGAAGTGCCCTGTACTTTTTAATTAGGGAGGAAATAATAATTTTTTCTCTAGGAGCAAAAAAAGGCCAAGGGGCCCCTTTGCTCTCAGCTCTTCCCATGAGGATTTAGGGGAATTGTGGGGACAGAACTGGCACCAGGAGGAGCTTCCTGGCTCTCCAGGGGTGCTCTTTTGCTGCTGTCCAGCATCAATAACCCACAGAAATGGGGATTTCCCCCTTACCCTTCCAGCTGGACAAAACCTCTCCAAACTGTGTTCTCCAAGATGATTTTTGTTGGGATCAGAAATGTTTATTCCAAGCTGTCACAGGAAAAAGAACTGGAAATACTTTCATAACCTAAATTTATTCAATTTTTAATGAATCTTAGAGCCAAAATTAAAATAAAATCAAGAGGAAATTATTGTTAGTCTTATTCCCACATTCTCCCTATATGTTGTAGGGAGTATTTTTATTATTTACATTTAGAGAATGTAGATTCCTGAATTAATACCTTTTACTGGTGGTGCTTTTCTACAGAGTTTATGTGACAGCTCTTCGCTTTTCAGTGTGAATCCTCCTGATAATATTTACGGGAGTCTTGGAGCCATTATTTTGAACACATGCGGAGGAAATGGGGAGTTGATCAGATGTTTTTGCAGAAAGCAGCCTGACAATTCCCAGTTGCCAGGACTTTATCACCCTGGCTGCCACAATCGGAGCTCTGCACTGCTGAAACAGTCAGATAAAATAACCAGCAGAGAAAGGGAACCATCTCCAGGAGCTGAGCTGCAGATCAAATCTGACTTTTTATAGAGGTACATGACAGATCTGAAATGAATATTATTCCAATCCATTATAAAAGTGAGAAAGAGAAGTTGAATGGAAAATGGAGTGAAAACCAATTTTTTAAATGCAGCTGGAGAGTTGTACTTGAAAAGCGTCTGGATGATTTTGGAGCTCAGGTTTTAAAAGTATTTATGGCTTAATTTCTTATTACAGCACTTCATGTTAATGATACTGTAATGACTTCTTAGTCCTGGAGAGAAGAAAAATGGAGACACCAGGGCATGAAATTCAGTGTGTTTTAGTGGATCACACTTTGTGGACAGTCCTCCCCTTAGTATTTATGTCTGAACTTATAATATTTAATTTTAAAAATCCAGAAAAATAATTAAAAAAGCAAAAAAAAGCTTACTATTTTGTTTCACTGAGGTTTTTGACTGATCTAAATAGCTTGATAAAAGGATGTCTTTATTTAATTTCTTTTTCAAAAACAGGTTGTAAATGAACATCCAGGTTCTGCAATACAAATTGAAAAGCCAACTCATCACATTCACAAGGTAAGAAAATATCCAACCAATGTTACTGTCACTTCAAATGGGCTTTAAAATTTATATTTTCTTCTGAGTTAAAACCTTATATCTTCTTGTTACTATCACATTTTTTATTTTTCCATAAGGTGAAGTTGAAAAAAAGGAAGAACACTTTTAAACTCTGAATTTTTCTTTGTTTTTTGGGGTTTTTAGGTTTTTTTTTTTTTTTCCATTGAAAACTTTAAAAATCCAGACTGTCTGAGTACATTAGGAATAAAGTAGAATTTTAGGGGTTTTTTTCAGTCATTTACATTTTTCAACCAATGTAAAATTATTTAGATATCTATATCTATATCTATCTATATTTATCATCTATATCTATATCATATATATCTATATCTATATCTATATCATCTAGATCTAGGTCTAGATCTATCTATATCTAGATCTATCTATATCATCTAATATATAGTACAATATTATATATAATAAGATATATTTATATGTATTATTTATAACATATAATATAGATAATAGAGATAATATAGATATATAAAATAACAGATATTATAGATATATATCAATAATAGATATTATAATATATGTATTTAGATATATTATTTAGTTTAAATTACTTAAGCCAAGGCTATCAGTTCTTGCACCTGCATTTTCTGACACTGGCTAGAGAACAGAGTAATGGAGAAATTGATTTTACTGAACTTTCCAGATGGAAGATGGTCCTTGCACAAGGATGAGGAATTCATTTAACAGCTAAAGTTATTTTATTAAAATCAAATTCCTTCCCCA
Organism: Emberiza elegans; assembly: GCA_024865655.1. Taxonomy (NCBI): domain Eukaryota; kingdom Metazoa; phylum Chordata; class Aves; order Passeriformes; family Fringillidae; genus Emberiza; species Emberiza elegans. The sequence goes on along the minus strand of JALJVW010000149.1, from coordinate 3,049,068 downwards.
ACCCCAGTTTTAATTTTCTGTTTAATCCATGACTTTGGTTTACAGTCTTGTGATCTTGTCTTATTTGTTTGATTTCTTTCTCTCAGCCTTGAGCTGGAAGCTTTTGTTAAATGAGGAATTGAAAAGACTCAGACAAAGGGACCTTCCTGTGACTCAAAATATGAAATACAACACCACTTCCTGTGTTAAAGAGAACATTTTCCTACAAAACCATTGTGTGCATTATTAAAAGAAGATCCACTGTCCTGGGCAAGGGAGATACAGAAATTCCTGTCAGTTATGGCAATGCAGAGTAACCCAAAAGAAAAATAAACCCATTGAGATCATAATTCATTGTGGATTCCGGGCTGCAGAACAATAGAAATTTAATTACTTGCATTTCACAGGCTGAGCAGAGGGAATCCAGAAAAATTATGGCTCAAGGATGTGGTTTGTCTCTTTAAAAAATCACCTTTGTGATGTGCAGTGTCTACAGCAGAGCTGTGGGCTCCAAATGACTTTTCCCTCTGCATTAGGCAGCGCTGCCCACCCAAATTGTTTTGGGTTTTAGGGAAGTTCCAGCTGTACCCCAAACACTCTCCCTTTCCTTTTAGACTCCTTTTCATCTCTTAAGGACCAATTATGCCCATGTGTTAATTAAGCTCATGGAAGTGGCTGGTGAAGGCATCTTCCCTCTCTCAGGCACCCAGCAGCTCTGCAAAATGAACAATCCCTTGTCTGAAGGAAAAAGGAACTCAAGGGCCCAGGGATTTTGTGGCAAAGCCTTTTAAATAGCTTTGTTGTAATTATATAATAGCTTCATTATAAATAGCTTTATTTATTATTCACAAATAATATTTATTATAATTAACTTTATTATAACTACAGTTAACTCTTACAGGATACATTCAATCCAACTTAAACACAACCCAATGACCTCACAAAAATCCCTTTTTACTCCATCAAGCTTGATTTTTTTTTAATAACACTTTGGAAATATGAAAAAATTTTGCTCTTTTCTCAAAATGAACTCCCTCTTGTAATTTTTAGAAATAAATAATTGATGTGTCTCTCTAGTCACTTATGAACTTTTTTCCCAAATAAGTACAAACTCCAAAATTTCATTTCTTTTTATTCTTTACCCATCACAATGCTTGGGATATTAAAAGTATTGCAAAGTTGGTGCATGTCTAATCATTCTATTCTCAAGGTCATTGCTCAGATCTGTGTCTTTACAGATATTTGTAATTAAGAAAGAGAGAAACCAAGGAAAAATGCATGGCCAGAGTAGGCTGGATTTCCTTAAATTCTCCTACATTTGGGTGGATATAGTAAAAATTATAGTAAAAAATCTTAGCTGCCTTGTCAGCTATTTCTCATGAAGAGAAGTGATTCCCGTTCCACTTAAGTCAGTCTTTAGAGATCTCACCATCATTTTTCACATCTCAAGCATTTGATCAGAACAGGAAGGATTTTCCAAACCCCTCCTGCAGCACAACGTGGTTTTTCCTGCAGGTTGGCTCAGGTACAGGACTCAGTGCTTTAATCAGCTTTTTTCTCCTGCAGTGGCAGCCTTGACTGAAGATTTGGTGATCATCCTCGAGGAGCCCTGGGCTGCTCAGAGGTCCCTTTTTCCAGGAATTCAATGGGAAAACAGAAGGAAATGGGGCTGGCAGTGCCAGAGATTGGGGGCAGGCTGTGCAGGATGTGGGTGAAATCCACCTTTTGTTCCCTGAGATGTTTCTGCCTGATCCCCCCCTCACAGCAGCCTCAGCATTTCTTAAAAAATTATTTATTTATTCGAAAATGCTGTTCTTCAGACCAAGAACCAAAGAGAAGGAAAAAACCCTCAAACCCTGAATAAATTATACCAAATCCTCCTTGCCTAAATATGGACCTGTATAATCTTCCATTTCAACTAAATTTACCTTTTTTACCATTTCAAAACCTGTCTAAAGAGGTCCAAGGCACATTTGTAGTTCAGTGTCAGAAACCAGTACAGTGAAACAAAGAGAATATTGTGTAAATACATCCTGAGATTATGTACTTCCTGCAAGCTTGATTGCATATTTTAATTGCAGCACGATCATTAAACACATCTGCTTAGAATAATTCTATTTTTTTTAATTAAATCCAAATTCTCGGTGTCAGACGAGAATTCTGATGTCACATTTACAATTCATTAGAGTTGTAATTAAAAGGTGCAACCAGACTGGAGAATTAGAGAATATTGAATTTGAGAAGGCATTTTGTTGCATTGCTTCTGTAACAAGCTAGTCCAGGTTTCTACAAATAAACTGTAGATTTAACAACTGCAAAAGGCTCTGGGGACAGGAGGATCTAATTCCTTTACTACCAAGCCCATGGATATTAGAATGATACATAAATAATTCTAAAAATCCATATGGTGTGAATGATTCCACCTCAGTCTCACAGGTTTTTCTTGTTTCTTTTTGAATTCCAGGCAGTCACTCTGGAAAGTTATTCACTGAGTGCACACAAATAATAATTTGTATGAGCCAAACAATAATATCTGGAGTAGCTGTTTAAAACTTTCTTCTCAGGTGATGAACTGTCAAGCCAACACTGATTTTTTTTTTGCTTCTAGAATGTGAAGTTGCTCCTGGACCTGTGTCCAGAGAGTTTGGTGGTTGGTGGTTTTTGGATGCATTACTCCACTTTTCTCTTAGTGTTGATCCCCAAAATTCCATTTAAATGAGTGTGCAAGCAGTGGTGAATGAAAGGAGATGAGGGGGGGCTACAAGCAGCAGTAAAAATTCAACACTTCAGGAATTGTAAGTGCAGCAAAACCTTTACAAAGGCAACAAAAATAAGAATAATTATCTTTTGTCTGAGTGGAAGAAAAGCTGGAGAAAAGTTTCACAACTGGATGGTGAAGGAGACGTTTTTATAGATTTAAATACTACCAAGGCATGAAAACCAATTTATCTCCTGACAGGGAAATTGTCTGGATTTCAACATGGGACTCTTTCATTGATGCCAATAAAATATTGTCTCTAATAACATCCATGCTATTGAAATCCTATGCTTTGTCTCCATGCTCTGTGAATGACTAATTAAGAAGTTAATATATATGATAATTATATTTTTTCAGACATCTTTCTATACATTTGAATTAAAAGTTAAGTCATTTTTCCGCATAAAGGATGTATATTGAAAAGAGATCATTTCAGTAATGAGATCATTCCACTGGAAACCAAGGTTTGAACAGAAATTCTTCCTTTTCAAACACAACTCATAATTCAGCAAGTTTGTAAGTTCTGTTTCATTCTTTTATTAATAGAATCTCTAAGTGATAAAGTCATAAAATGATTATATTCAAAGCTTTTACTGGAGAGAAAGGAATGAAAATCCTCTCGTTAAAACAAAGTTCCTGTGTGTGGTTTCTCTGGTGGAACATTTTGCTTGACACCACTGAGACAGAAACTCTCCAGCCCATTTTTTTCCTCAAACATTGTCTTTTAAATCTTTTATCTCTCAGTTCCAGCTACAAGTTATCAATTCCTTCTAGGCTCAGTTAAATTTCTTATATATAATTCTTTTTTTTTTACTTTCTGAGACAGGTGATGCCTCAGAACTTTCTCTTTGTGGAAAATTAGTTTGGTTTTGTTTGTTTGGATTTTTTTTATAATTTCAGCCTGGAGTTGAAACCATAAATTCAGATATTTTTAATAAAATAGATGTGTGTATTTTAATAGAATAGATGCCCCACTTTGAGTTTTATTCCGCTCCAGTCTATCTTTGGGCCTCTTTGAGCCCCTCTTTGGACCCTGTGCCACCAATATTTGCAGCCCCAGTGAATGTTTCTCTGCTGTGCTGCAGAAATACAGCAAATATCTGATACTCCCTGCATTTATTAAATGAATTACCTCTCTCATTTCTCACTGGCAGCTCATAAATATTTTGTTCTATTTCTACATCAGTCAATAATTTAAAATAAATCAGACAGAATCACAAGCTCTACCTGGACATCAACTTACGCAGGAGCACTTAGAGGAGAAAATAATTTATTGGATGTGATTGAAATAACCAGTTTATTATTTCAGATAATAATCGAAATTATTGTTTCAGTGGGGTGGAGATGACTCAGGCCAATAATTCAGGTAACCTTAAGGAGGCTGCTCTGGTTTGGTGGATCTGGAGTGAGTCCAGGGCTCTCCCACCTGAGGATGTGTCAGTGGCACTTTGATTTTTCCGCCTTGTTTGCAGAGCTCTCCTCTCTGAGTCGATAAAATAACCCCAAACTACAAAAGGAGACAAAATGTCAAGGGAATTTCATTAAATATTGCTACATTTGTCACAGTAATAAACAGATAAAAACCATCCTTGCTGTGAAAGTGACACTGCACATGAAAATCCTTTGATGAGTAGGGTGATAATTAAGTTTTCTCAGTTATCTGTCAGGGTTTTTGCAAAGGTGTAACAAAAATTGTGTAGAATTTGTTTGATTAATCCATGTCTTTATCACTAGAGAAGCAGTAATATTTCCTGTCTGTTTTTTGAATTATTTTCAGCTTTTTTTCTGCAATGACTGTGTAGAAACATGAAATAACTTCAGGAACTTCTCCTGGTTTACTCTGGATTGATTCAGAATTTTTAAAGATAAGTAAACTTTGTCTTCTTTTAAAATTTATACCTAGTTAAAGTGTGTTTCTAATAATAAAATGATTTTTTAAAAAGTCGATTACCCTTTTTTGTACAGTGTTATATTGCACGTGTACTCATGTCTCATTGAATTAATTGTACCAGAATGGTCTTTCAAAGTTTAAATGTATTTTCCTCTTCTTGAAACAAGGATTAAATTGCAGTGGCCCAGGTGGTTAAGATTTTCCTTTTCATGGGTTTTAAACACTGAATTATAATTAACATTTCTTTACATTCTTCTAGGACAGGAGAAAAAATACTTACTAAGTCTAAATATGATTTAAGATATTGTTTTATATTTTCAGCTGGGATTTTTTTCAGTGTAAAGTAATTCTATTTTTCTGATGAGGTCCCTGGGCTGACAGTGAGAATTTCATAAAGACTCACCTGCATTTTTACAGCAATTTTTGGGGTCCACCAAGCTCTGGTTTCACAAACCTTTCCAAGAGAGTCACAGATTGGAAATGGATCAAAACCCTTTTGGAGCCTTACTGAACGCACTGCTAGAATGGTAGATTTGAAAAGTACAATTTTGCCTTCTTCTGGGAGTTTTTTGGAATATAATTTTGAATTAGAACACCACAAATAAAAACACAAATTATATTTATTATTGATAAAACATTGGCTGTCCAAATGAGTGAAAGGAAAAATGAATGGTTTTGGATTAAGATGGACATCCTGGGAAATGGTGAAACTGTCAGCAGGAAAGTTTCTCCTCCTTCAAGAGCAAATTTAATTTTGTTTTTTGAGATGGGGTTGATCAACAGCGTTTTTCAAGCCCGTGGTGTTCGTGAGATGTGAAGTTTAATAGCACAAATTAAAAATAAGATTATTTGAGAGCTCTGAGTCAAAGCCATGCCCCAATTATTGTCAAACCACTGAGTCCCCATCCTGCCAGGGGTCCCCACGTGGTGACAGAATTGGTCATTTATTGATCATCCCCTCCTGCTGGTGCTGGGGAATTTCACAGGCCAGGGAGATGCTGATTAATTCCCAGCAAGGTAACAGAGGGATTCCCACAGGAATCTGCTGGAACATCCATCCAATCACCAGCAGCAAGGGAAAAAAATGAAGAAAAAAATTTGTGGTATTGAATTTGTATTTAAAGAATTTATAGTTTAGGTGTTCTAAACACAACCACGTTTTAAACTGCATTAGCATTTAAAGAAAGGTATAGATTTTGAACAAAGTAGTTTCAAATAAATAAATACATAATATATAAATAAAATAAAATAAAATAAAATGAAATAAATTTTAAAATTGAATAAATAAAATGGCATAAATAAATATATAAATTAAAACTACATTAAATCTCCACACTGTAGTCAGGAGATCTATTGAGCACTAAAAGGCCGCTCAGGGCATGGACAGAATGTGACTTTCTGGGCTCTCTTGTCCCTGACATGGTGCAAATCCACCCCAGACCCAGCTAAATCCCAGACAAGGTTGTTATACAAAGAGAAAAAGTTCATTGTGCGGAGCACAGAGCCCGGGGTGAATTGCCTTCTGCTTTGTTTGGAGAATGGGCTGGAGGGTGCAGGAACAAACTGATTTCAGTCCCTGTGGCTCCAGCCCCAGCTTTAATTGAGCTCTGGGGACGTGGGGACTCAAAGTTCTGATTTACTCTGGCATTCAGTAGAAGGGAATGCAAAATCTCAGATATCTGCTGTGTTTGGGTGCTGTGAGATAAATAATGTGAGATAAATTGCATGAGATAAATTGTGAGATAAATTATCTCTTACTTCTCCAGACAGGGGCTCAGGTATCGACTCACAAATACACACACATTACATTATGTATATATTTTATATTTCTTTATATATCTATCTATATCAATATAAATCTCAATATCTATATCTATATATCTATATCTATATCTATATAATCTATATCTATATAATCTATATATTTGTATCTCTATCTATCTATATATATCTTTATATGTGTATATATGTATTTTTTTCTAAAGGATGTGCCATAAAGCAGAGTTCTTTCCACTCTTTCCACAGTTAATTTATACAGAAGTTACAGAAGTTCATTAAGAACAAATTATGAAAGGCCATACATGGAAAATGGAGATTTCCAAACTCTGCAGGCCTTTCTTTGGTGGAATTCAATGGTATTAATTTATAATATATTTATATTAATTTTGCAGTTACATCTGAAGCAATTATCAGTGTTCAGTTTTCCTTCCTGTTGGTGGGTGTTTGGGTTTGGGTTTTGAAATTACTAATTTTGCTGTTAAAATTATTTACTATTAAAATTTTTGTGCTATTAAAATTACTATTTTAAATTGACAGAAGCGTGTAGGTTTTCATTAAACTTTTAATTACATAAAAAATTATTAAAAAACCCTGTAGTATCAGGAATTTCTTCAGAGGAAAACAGATGGACTTAATATTTCAATTTGCAACAAAAATACTAATTCAGCTCTTCAACTACCAGCTATTAAGGTTATTCAGTTGACTTTAATTATTTTTCTTAATTTAACCACATTGAAAACACATTAAGTGTGAAATCCAAGGCATAATGGCATATGTTCATAAGTTTTTACAAATTAAATCTGGTTTTACATTCTTGAAATACTGATCACTGAATTAACCCCTACTTTTTTCTTCACTGGACTCCCATTTAAGAAGCTTCTGGAGATCATGTGGCATAAATTTCCAAAATTGTAATAAAAAAGGGATTTAAGACAAAATGGGGTTTCGTGGCCATGGTGGTTGAAGGTTGGACTTGGTGATTTTGGAGCTCTTTTCTTGCCTTGGTGATTCTCTGATTTATTCTGGGTTGGTGAACAAAGAGGGGGAAATTGGAACTTGTAGATTTTGTGGCAATTTTCCTCAGTCCACAATATGAACAACCACATCCATTGAAAGGTAAGAATCAAGAAACATTTATTGCTTCAATCCCCAAAACGGTGGGGTTTACATTATTTTCATTGCTGTAATTCCTTAAATTCTGTGATTTACACAAGTTGCATGGCTGGAATTCCTAAATTATGGCGTGTACACAATTTGCATTTCTGTAATCTCTTAAATTCTGTGATTTACACAATTCACATTGCTGTAATTCCTTAAATTGTGGGATTTACACAAGTTGCATGGCTGGAACTCCTAAATTATGAGATTTACACAAATTACATTGCTGTAATCCCTTAAATTCTGTGATTTACACAATTTACATTGCTGCAATCCCTTAAATTGTGGCATTTACACCATTTACATTGCTGTAATTCCTTAAAATCATCTGCAGGCTGCACAAGTAACCTGCTATAAAAACAACCCAATTAATTAATTAGTTAAACTTTGCATCTGCCCTTTCAAAACCATTATTCACCCCCTAAATCACCTTTAAATGCTCAGCTTAGATGGTTTCGTTTGGAACTAAAGCCAATATTTGGACCTGAGTGCCTTAAAATGAAGTGTTTAAAGGAATATTTAGCACAGGTGCCTGTGCTTGGGGTTTTCTGTGCTCCTGGGTTGCTTTGGAATTTGAATAATCTGAATTCAGATCAATTACAGCACCTTGGACAGCTCCTAAAATGCAGGGAGAAAAAGCAGCATTTAAACCTTTTCCTGGAATGTTTTTAACCTAAAGAAAGATCTTTAAATACTATTTAAAAACTGCTCTTTTGAGGCATTTTGCAAACCTTAAGGCAAGTGAAGCAGCAGCCACACATCTGGGAGGAGAAAGGGAATGAAGGAATTAAGGATCTGTGTGGAGAAATGTTTAAAAATACAGAAAAAATAAATTCTCACACTGCTCTGAGCAGAAACTGAATAGAAATAACTTTCCCATCTCTTCTTCTGAGCAATTTTAGTCACATTTGTGATGATGTTTCTACTTGGTATTAGCAGCACTATATGAAGGATTTTTTTTTCATTTTACAAAAATTTTATTAAATTCCAACCTGCTTTAAAAGGTGCTCAGTCAAAGGGGTTCAAGATCCATAATGAATTCCTAAAAGTACCTTCAGGGGTGACAGGATTATTTGTGAGTGTTGTGGGATGTTGGAATTGGGTAAAGAAACTTTGACCACCCTTTGAAAACTTCCTAAAAGTTCAAATTTCCATCTTCACAGCAGAATGTGTTTCCTGCAGGTTTTGGTTTTACTCTCTTGGATACCTGGGAGCAGAATTTAACCTGGAAATGTTTTCACTGTGTTTTTTGCAAGGAGATCTCCTCACAATGAGCTGGCCCATCCCAACTCCAGCCATGCTGGGATTCTGTGGGAGTGAAAGTGGAATCCCAGGGGATATCAGTGGGGTTTTAGCATTCACCTCTGCCTTCACTGCCATAAAAATGCACCACAAACCCCTCAGGGGCTCACATTCCCCGGCACTGTAAAGGATCTTTATTAAATGCAGAATTAACAAAAAGCCAAACAGAAGAAGAAACCTCTCAAAGTCCCATGAAAACGCATTTTGTTGATTTTTTTTTTTCATGTGAACGATCAATCCCACTTATCTCTCAGAATCTGGCTTCACTGGATAATGATTCTTTGCTGGTGTTTTCTCTCCATCCCTGTATTCCAAAGGAGTTTGTTTGAACACTTCAGGTTTTCTAGGATTTACAAATTTTAATTTTAATTTCCCCTTTTGCTGATGCTTTGTCTCTCCATTGAGCTGAGTTCTTTTAACATGCAATTATCACCATGAAATATTATCACCCTTCACCACTCCCCAGCCTTAAACCACTTTTTCCAATCAGTCCTTTCCTCCCCACTGTTGCCTTGTTTTTTTAAGTTCCTGTAAGCTTTCTGATGTTTATATTCTTGTAATGAACTTACTTACACACTTTAGATTAAAAAAATTATTGTTTTCACTTTATATAACTTATATAAAACTTATTGGTTTACATTCTTTTATGGAGGAGAAGAAATTTGATGGACTGTTGGTTTGTCCAGTGTCATTGGAAAGGTGGCACTGCCACCCTCCAATCCACTGCCACTTTTAAAAACCTATAAATATTAAAATCAAAAATTAAACACCCTCTTTTTTGACCTTAGAGAATCCAGTGTCTGTGTTGTTTTATTTTGCTTCCTAAAGTGAAACCCCACTTTTGCATTCTTCTGCTCACCCCAGAGGCCACTGCCTCCACCTCGCCATTGTTGTATGATGGATGCATTTTCTGGGGCTCTCTGTGGCGTTTGACCATTGATCACTTCTCCCCTCTCTTCACAATGGACGTGCCAATACCAATTAATCTTGATCCACTTGTTATTTTGTGACCTTTAAAAAGGCCACGTCTCATGATTTATTTGCTTCTGCTGGGCGCATTCACAGATTGTTTTGCTGCTGGAGAACCAGGCGCTTTCTGTGGTTTTTTAAACTCATTTCCTGTGCTCCAAATGAACCCCCATCAAGCCATATTGACATTCTCACTCTGCTGGAGACTGGTAAATGTTATCTGGAGAGCTGTTCTGTTTCATTTCCTAATTTTAATTGCTCCAGGCCGTTCCTCCAGCACTTAAATGAATTTTGGAGCAGGAGGCTTGTGGGCACTGCAGAGGGAAGGTGCTCCTGCTGTGGAGGGAGAGCAGCAGGATGGAGCTGGCCATGGGCTGGAGCAGGCAGGACCCAGATGCTGGGGATGGGCAGGTGGAAGAGAAGCAGCAGAAAGGGAGGAGCTTGTGGATATCTTCATGTGGAGAGGTCGGGCTCTGTTTTTTAAAGGTAAGAACTTGTTGAGTTTTTTTTTCCTAATTTTATTCTCTGTCTGGTTACAAGCGATTGATTTGTTGTTGGTGTTTTGAAATTCACAACTTAATAGTTTTTTAATATTTTTTTTTTCAAATAGATGAATTAATTGTGACATTTCAAAACTAAGTTGCACTTATAGGTCATTTTTTAAGAAAAAGACCATTATCCCCTCTCCTGGTTGAGTACAGCTATTCGTGATTTTATGTTAATCTGCTTCTCCAGATTGTAATAATCATGTTCTTTTTCTGTGTAATTCAAATAGACTTCACTGGAGAGATCTTTGCCTGGAGGAGCTGGAGAGGGCAAATATTAATATAAATTTTACTATTGGCAACTATTGCTATTTGACCCTCTCATAAGTTCTTGTCTGCCCCCTCCGTGGGATCTGGAGTCCATAGTTTTGACTGACTTGCAGAAAATTAAAGTTAAATGTCAGCCCACCTGAGTATGGCTTTGAAAGTCAGAGTTTTCATTTCTTTCAGACCTCATATACTCATCTCAGTATATGGCATCTTGCTTTAAGGAACACTTATACAATTTATTTATGTAAAATGCTGGAATCAAATCCATTTCTATATAGTAAGAGAAGTACCATGGGCCATAGTTCGAAATCCTGTCTCAAAAGAGAAATTATAAATGAAAATAAAATCACTTATCTATGAACATTGATCAAATCCACAGCAGGTGTGGATCTGTTGTATTCAATGTATTCAAACCTCACATTGAATTCTTTAATCCCAAACCACAAGATTTTGCTGTTCACACAGAAGAAAACTTATCTAAAGGTTGTTGTACTGGCTGGGATTTCGCCCAGATCAAAGAACTCCAGGTTCAGGCAGTGCCTCAGCGACTGACAGCCAGGAGCCCCTGAGGAAAATGAGATGCACCCAGGCAGAGATGCAATCCTTGCTCCTGGGGATGCCCATGAAGAGCTCTGTCTGTGGGGTTACAGCATCAAACCAGCCTGAGCTGAGCTGAGACCTCCAGGGATTTAACAGATCCTTGCAGCTTTCTCCACAGAAAGGTGAGGATGAAAATCATTGGTTCATACCCGTTCTCCTGGATGCAAAAGCTGAAAATCTTAAGTATAAAAAGAGTGTACAAAGCCCAGTTTGTAATCATCCTTTTCTCTCTTTCAATGTCCAAATGGAAAATCTGCAGCTGCTTTTGCTACCTGGCCAGGTGAGGATGGACTTCCCCCCTTGCCTTGTTTATTTTCTTAAGGGCCAGGCAAAATTTGCTGAGCTGTGGAAAACCTTGACCTGAGCAGGGGAAAACAGATAAAATTCTGAGTGTCCCTGGCTCTGTGCACAGTTTGGTGGCATTGTTGGCATCGGGGTTGGATGGGCATGAGGCGATGCTGGGCGCTCTGAGCAGGTAAAGCACAGCTCAGGTGTCCAGCACCAGCTCACCTGCACGTTCCTGCTCCACCAAGGTTCCTGCAGCCCAGCCTGAAGCCTTGGTTTTAAATTAAACCCAATTCCCTCACACTCCCTGTGAGCTGAGAGCACACCCAGGGACCAAATGGGCTGATTGGTCAGTGTAATTAGTGAGACAGATAATTGGGCTGTGGGAGGAGCTCTCACAGCTTTTTGTGAGGAAGAGAAGAGGAAAATATGGAGAAAAGCACCTGAGGAATGTCTGTCACATCTGATGGGCTGGAAGGAGTAAGGCAGGAGAGGAATGTCAGAAATTTACTCTCTTTCTGAGAAAAGAGCCTGGCACTTTCACAGATCCTCTCCGACTCCATGAGACGGTTTAGACCTCTAATACCAGATTTCCAGGAAAGAGAATTCTAATGGCACAATCCTAGAAAGTAGGAAGCATAAAGCCCAGAGTGGGAATTAATTCCAGTTATGTTAAATACTGCCTTCAGTGTTCACATTTTGTTGCACTTGCAAGGACTGGGGATAATTAAGTGAATTAAGAGCATGGTGCTGAACACGCACTGGGTAAATCTTTGTACCATAAAAAGCAAACAAGAATTCCTTAAAGGAAGGTGACAGGTCATCCTAGATATCCAGATTTACAGACCTGCCATTATTCTCAGCACAAACTGTCCTTAGGTGTCCAAATCCACCTCTGGAGGAAATGCCACTGATCTTCCAAAAACCATTACAGGCACTGGGAACTTGCAACTGGTTAATTTTCTGAGGTAAAATTGATTTACCCCATATCTTACACAGTCTGCCAATCCAGGATGTCCTGAAAGGGAAGACTCTAGGTTTTGCAAGTTAGTGGAATGAAGCTTAAAAAGAAAATTTATTACAGAAAAGAAATGATTACGAAAGTAAATGAAAGGAAATATATAAAAGGGAAAAAATATATAAATACATATAAATGTTTTATAAATATATTTAAATTATATTTATAAAAATATATATAAATGAAAAGAAATGGTTATAAATGGGGTGTTTGACCCTTTCCAGACCTTTCCACAGCTCTGTCATGCCTGGTGCTCGTGGATGGACCTTCCCTGGAGCTGCAGGTGCTGCTGGGCTAAAGAGGAGCTCCTGCAAAGGGAAGATCTCAGTTCAGAGCAGCAAAAACTCCTCTTTTCTTCCTTCCCATTGAAGCTGGAGGCATTTTTGTGCCACTGAAGAACATGGAAGGATCTCCTGAGGTACTCATGTCATCAAGGCATGCTTGGATCCCACCCAGGCATCTCACTTACAGGCTGATCCTAGAGTGGGTTGTGGACCCCAAAACCCTGGAGAAACCTGCTCCTCTCTGAGCTGACAGGGACAGCTCATCTGTGTCACCTCCTCTTTGTCATCTCAGGGAATAATGAATTCACGGCCTCCACAAGGACAGGAGCCTATTTCAGCTCTGGCTTTCTTTATTCCCTGTTAAAACTCCTCTCCCTCTCTCATTCATCTCTGACAAGTGCAACGTTTAGGAGCCAGAGGCTCGTGCAGCTCTGCAGCGGGTGAGATTTTGGATCAGTGGTGTCCTTCCAGTGCACCAACCCAACCCATCCTGCCTGGGAGCTTTTCCTGGGTCAGGAATGTGGCATTTTCCTGCATGTGGCATTCCAAGAACGTGGCACTTGGCTGCCTGTGCTAGTTCATCCTGCGTTTCCATCTCTTTTCTTCCTTTGGTGGTTCAGTCCTGTTCATATCACTCCACAGCAAACCCTTGTTCTTCTGGCAACGTGCCCGGGCTCTGGGGAAAAAAAATAAAAATAAAAACAAGACAAAATTCTGAAATTCCCAGCCCTTCAACACGCAAGTTAAAAAACTTCCAAATTATTGCTGTCATTTTAAAAGCAGAAGAGTTTTCACCTTTCTGAAAACAGACAGCTCTGTACTCCTATAGAGTTTGACATTTTCTGTGCAGCAGATATTGACTCCAACACTCCCCTGACAGAGCACAAAAATTCATTTTGTGAATTGTATTGACAGCCTAAGTAGGCTCTTTCTTCTCCCTTGAATAAGCTTCTCTAACTTATTAACTCAGCCTTGAGGGGTTTGAATATTTACATCCAAAACTGAGATCTGTTTACAGCCCAACATGTATTTTGATATTCAGGAGACATGGGATGAAAGTTCCCATGAAATCAAACTGCTGCAAACCTTCCCAGAACTCCCCAGTGATCAGGAGGTGTCCTTGTACATCAGGCCCTACACCATCATATGGATAATCAGCTTCAGGCACGCTCCAAAGTGACATTTTCCTCATTTGTCATGATTCTCAATCCCCAGAACAAGTCTGCCTTGTGATGCTGAGGTAAAAAATGGGAATTTTAGAAATTCACTTCAGGTAATTTTATCTGATGAAAAAGGAACTTTGATTTAATTAAAATAAACCCCATTTTCTACCAGAAAACCTAGCAATACTGCAAATACCCCCCACAGCCATGCCTCTCTAATTTTGATGACAAACAAGAAAAAAAGTCTCCAGGATTATTATTTAAAAAATCAAAATGTGATTAAAACTTCTGCATCCTGCCTTTAACAGCACACCTGGAATATATCAGCTCTCCCAAGATGACAAGTTCTCCAAAGAATAAAAACTCAGGTTTCATAAGTGATGAGCCAGATTTCAGAGGAATCTATCTCAGCTCATTTGGATCTCAGACCCTAAAGAGACCAAGATAAGTTGTTTTTTTTGGGTTTTTTTTTTGCTTATGGAACCATCCATATGTGCCTGGATAAATGAAGATGAAAATTGGCTGCCTTTTGAAAGGCTAATTCAAGAAACTTCCAAAGTCTTCTGTTCTTTCTACTGATCCATCAACATTTTCATAAACCAACTGTTTTCTTTTCAAGCTGTGGTGGGTTCAGTCAAATTGGATAAATCTGTTCAGATTCTTTTTAATTGGGAGAAAGTGAGGGAACAGCCACTCTTCCTTAAAATCCCTTTGGTGAAGTGCAGCTGTGGCAGCCAGGGGAGCTCATTAAACCCCATCCAGAGTTTTCCAGACATAGCCCAAGTGCTTGTCTTCCAACTGCTGCTTCCTGTGAAAATTCCTGCTTTTTTCACGGCATTCTCTGCAATAGAAATGGAGATTTTGGTGTGTCCCTTTTCCCTGATCACGTCTTTGAGCTGTGCTCCAAGTTAGGCTGGTCCTGGAGTGGGTTTTTAGGAGAGCTCTTTCTCTTTCCCTTTCTCTTTCTCTTTCTCTTTCTCTTTCTCTTTCTCTTTCTCTTTCTCTTTCTCTTTCTCTTTCTCTTTCTCTTTCTCTTTCTCTTTCTCTTTCTCTTTCTCTTTCTCTTTCTCTCTCTTTCCTCTTTTTTCTCTTCTATTTTCTCTTTCTCTTTTCTCTTTCTCTTTTCTCTTTCACTTTTGTCTTCCTTTTTTTCTCTTCTCTTTTTTCTCTTCACTTTCTCTTTTCTCTTTCTCTTCTCTTTTTTCTCTTCTCTTTTTTCTTTCTCTTTTCTCTTTCTCCCTTCTCTTTTTTTCTTTTCTCTTCTTTCTCTTTTCTCCTTTTCTATTTTCTATTTCTCTCTTCTCTTCTCTTCTCTTCTCTTCTCTTCTCTTCTCTTCTCTTCTCTTCTCTTCTCTTCTCTTCTCTTCTCTTCTCTTCTCTTCTCTTCTCTTCTCTTCTCTTCTCTTCTCTTTTTTTCTCCCTCCTCTCCCTGAAGGCAGGAACTGCAGGTGTAGCAGTGGAGTGCCCTGAGTTTCCTGACTGGCGTCAAAAATTGCAAAAATTACAAACGCTCCTCACTCACTTGAAAGGGTTGCTCCTGCCATATTTCCATATGGCAATAAATAAATATTTTCATACCTATTTATTGCCATAAAATCAGAGTTTGGGACGAAGTTCACACATTTCTAATAATAATAGGGTAGAGTTATAATAATAACTCTATCCTATTATTATTAGAATAATAAAAGGATAGAGTTAAGGCTGTGGAGTGGCTGCTGTGGAATATTCTGATCCCTGCAGAGTCCTTTGAGGAAAGTAAAGGGAAATCCAAACCAGCAGCAACAGCTAAGAGATATTTCTATTCTACAGAATTTACACTGTTAAATACATCTGTGGATAGTGAAAATGAAAAAATGCTGACTTTTTAATTTATAACCACTTCTGGTGTAAATAGCACCCACAGGCAGAGGCAGTATATTGGGAATTGTGGGGGAGTGCAGTGTTTGCTGCACAAGTTCCCAGGAACCCAAACAAGCAGTGAGGAAATGAAAGCTCCTGTGCCAAAGGCAGACAGGGAGTAACCAGAGAGATCACAGCAAACACTGCAGGGAGGTTTAAATATGTGTGGGGCTGAAATCCTGCCACCAGCACCCAGGAAAAGCCAAGAACGAATCCAGTGGAGCAGATACTCCAGCCCAGAGTGGAGGATCAGCAAATTCTGAGTTTACAAACAAATCCTGTGTGGATGTTGGAGTTCCATCCCAAATATCCCATCCAATGGTCGGCAAAAAACTCCTCAAAATAACCCAGGAGGTCACAGAAGAAGGTTGGGAAGATCAAGGTTGGAATTTGCTGCTTTGCCTGTGGAAAACTCTGGGAGAGCATTTCTGTGATCCCAGGAAGGTTTAATCTTTTATTTGAAGTTTCCAGTGCCATGTTGCTTAGGAAACATTTGCAGCATAATTAAGGAGGAATAAAACATCTTACAGAGCTACACAATATCCCAGTGCTACAATGGCTTAAAAGCCATCACTAGTGTCAAGAACTGAAAATACAGCAGCATTCTCAATTAATTTTAAATTCCAGTGACTTTCATCTAGAATTTAATTTTTTTCTTTGTAAAACCGGAGAGTCTTTAGCTGGAAAAGCTCTGTGAAGACTCTATAATATCATCGGAAGATCAAAGACTTTGTTTTTAGTTAAAAAGGTGATCTGTGTGGAAAGCAGTCACAACTCTTACTATAGCAACATTTATTATTTACTGATAATGTTAACAGTAAATAGAAGTAGCAAATACTAATTTTCATGTTGTGAATCAAACTGAAGGTGAAATAATGCACTAGCTGAAGCAAAATAAATACGTACATGTTATATCCACTCAAATTAGAGAAAGTCAATCAACCCTTGGATTTCTAGGACGGTGAAGACAAGACAAAGGTAGAGATTGATCAGAAATATGAGACAAATGGATTAAGAGGATAATTGGATTTAAATGTTACTAAACTAATTGTGGGCTACTGAACTGGACCTTCAGATACTCTGGATTATGGTGAAAATAAATCTAGTTCCTATACATCCATCTACACCCATCTGAGCCTGTCAAATGAATCCTCCCCAGCTGAAAAGATGAGAAATGCCATCATATTTAAATGACTTCACAGCACCAGAAATAACAACACAAAGATCAGCAAACCTACATTGGCTAAGAAGAGCAGAAACTCAAAGTTTCCTGACAGTCCTCCTCCTTTCTTTTCAGCTTTATCTGGACAAAAACCATTTGGTGACATCAATTTGCTCTCCTGGTTTCTGTTAGTTTTATTGTGTAAATAAAGAAAAATTATTTTTCTAAGGTATAAATTACATAATTTTTATCTTTTATCCCTAATCACTCAAAAGGAAAAGTACAATTATAGAAAGTCGTGGTTTTAACCACTTTTCTTTCTTTGGTTAT
Source organism: Emberiza elegans (assembly GCA_024865655.1). Lineage (NCBI taxonomy): Eukaryota > Metazoa > Chordata > Aves > Passeriformes > Fringillidae > Emberiza > Emberiza elegans. The sequence goes on along the minus strand of JALJVW010000149.1, from coordinate 3,031,676 downwards.
TTACCAGGTTTGGGTTTCTCTTCTCCATTGTACAATAATTTCCATTTCTCATCTCTTTGTTCCAGAACTCGGGACAGCTTGAATTTGACAGATCAGATTTGGTGAGTGTTAACAAGCTAAAGTCAGCAAAACATTTTTCCAAACAGTTTCTTACAACTGTAGCACTGTTGGATGGGTTTGGATGATTCTGGCAGCCCCTGGAGAAATTAATTTGCAGCAATTCCCAATATTTAACAATTTCCTCACACAGGGTTTTGATGAAGTTTCCAATGCTGCAATTGATTTAAGATAATCAGACATTGTGGTTTTGCTGTGCTGTGAGGATTCTTCCTCATTTCCTTCATAAAGGGCATTTCATTTTTCTTCTCTCCACGGTGAAAAGCCATAAAAGAGAAGAATCCTCATCTCCTCCTGCCGTCAGCTTCACCCTGGTGTGGACATTACATTTATTTGTGTGCTCTGTGGACTGGGGCGCACCAAAGGCACGAGTTCTCCAGTATTTTATCCCTAATGGTGGCCAATAATTGGTGCCAAGGAAATAAATAAAGGGAAAAAACCCAATAACAGGGTAAGCACCCGTTATATTGTCTTAGTTCACAGCCAGATTTACTGAGCCTCAGAGCCTTTCCACTTGTGCCACTTTATTTCCTGGGTATTTTGCAAAATATTCTTGACAATGCTTGGCCATGGTGAAAAATGTTATCTTTAAATAGAAACCTGGATTGGATGCTTTGTGCACTCCCACCTGGGTGTCAGGAAGATCTACCTGCTCACCACAGGTTCTGGTTCCTTCTGTCACTGCTCACCCTGGCAGAATGCAATTTTATTAAAACACTGATAACACCATTTTATCACCCTAGCGAAAAGAGAAATATTTCTGAAGGGCAAGGTGAATTCATAAGGAAAAATATTCCCTTATCATAAGTTAAAAGAAATGTACTAGGTCATGTGTAAATACAGGTTTGATTTATCAAAGCTCTTTGCCTTCTACAAATCCCCAATGTACAACTGGAGTGACCCACCTGGTTTGATGTGCGAGAAAATCTATTCCAGTGAATAATTTGAGACCCTGGAGAAGGCAAAGTATCAAAGTTCCCAAATCCTGAGTGCTAACGGGATGTTTGTGCTCTAATTTTTTCTGGATCTGTTTCTTGGAGAGTCCAGGAGAAGCCTAAGATGTCTTTGCCAATCTGCTGATTAAATAAGATCGTTAATATGTGTTAAATTTGGAGTCATCACTACTGTGTGAAAAGTTAATCGCTTTTAAAAGTTCAGGCAAGTCAGTTCACAAAATTATGCCTCCAGATAATTTGTTTCTGGTCACTCATGGCTTCCTTTGGAAAGCAGATGTGCCATGCCGGGATTATTTGATGTCGCAACGATGTCTTCCAAAACCTAAGGAATATATTTTTCCAGAGTAGACAAGAGCAGTTTAGATTTTTTAATTAAACTAACACTTCAGAATCAGTTAGGAATTTGAAACAGAATTCCCTGGTGTTTCTATCACTGGAACAAACAGACTTCAGAGTGGATAATGACTTTGACTCTGGAAGATAAATCCTGACAAAATTCCCTGCCCATCCCACGGGGGAGTGTAACCACAAAATGCAAATAGCAAAGCCCTGAAGGTGATTTATTGCTCTTTTCCATGACAATGACACCTCCTCTCCTTGCTCTGGGGGTGGATGGTGGGGACTGTGGGCTCGTGTCACTGGCCAGGGAGGTTCCTACCGAGCCAAGCCAACAAGGCACCATCAGATTTTCTGCTTTCTAGCTAAAAAGTGTGGCCTGGAAACCTGCTACAAATCAAACCCAGAGAACCCTCCAGAAATCAAAAGTCTGCAGGGCCCAGAGCAGTTTGGAGAGGAAACTCCGAGCAGGGATTCAGGGTGCCTTTAACTTGGCTGTGATCCCTGTGTGAGTGCTAATTCCCACCGGGGTGGAACAGGGAGTTAGATGTTAAAAAGATGTGTTTTACACTGCACAGATCCAGAAAATTGCTCTGGCCTAATTACCCCTGTGATTTGTTTTGTGGGATTTCCCAGTTCTTTTAATTTGCTTCTGAAAAGTACCTGGTGCGTCAATGTTTAACCTTTTCCAGCCAGAATGAAGGTTACTTCAGCCAAAGGAAATATTCAGCAGGATGATTTCTTTTATTTCCTTAAGCTTCAGTAGGTGACTTAACATCTGAACAGCTTTTTCCTGGAGCTTTTTTTCTTTCCTTAGAAAAGTACTTTTCAAGGACTCACAGTGAGTTGAAAAATACACAAAATATCTCTATACTCAATTCATTTCACATCTATATATATGGTAGAAAACATAGATATGTCCAAAAACCTTACTGTGTACAGAAAAAAATGTGGGGAAAACCTTGCTTGATATTAAAGTTGCTTTGCAATAACCTCATTTGTCAAGTTTTAAATAACTTCTGAGGCTTTTGAGATTAAAAGCTCCAATCTCACTCCCACTCTCCTGAACTTCCTATTGAACGCACTGGAAATAGATGGCACATGCAGCATTCTGATAACACCTGACTCAGGCATTGTAAACACAGCTGAACAATGAATTTTTAGAACAATCAGATGTTTTATCTTTATTCTTTTCTTTCTGCCTCAAGCCGTGCTTTTCCATATTTTATTTAAAAGCCAAATTTCGAACCCAGAATTACTGATCTTCCAAATGCTGGTACGGAAACTGCTGGCCTTTTGTGAGAATACAAAATGTCAACCTGCAACAAATTCAGTAAAGCCACTGAAGAGATGCAGTAAACAAGAAATTCTGTAGTTCTTTTATTTGGAGAGAAGCACCTTTATTCCAAAATATTTTTCTCTATTGATCAGTTAGGGACCATGATCAGTATGAGGGATATTTGATCTGATTCTGCCTGAAATCAAAGGGACTTTCTTTCCTTTAAGTAAGACTTTCTTTCCCTTAAGTGTAAGACTTCAGCTGTGCTACAGGAAAATTGCCCAAAGCAGCAAAATGAGGTAAATTCTGTGAAATGTCAGAAAATGTTGGAGCTGTTGAACAGTAAGAGGGAAGAATCACATTCCTAAAATCAAGGAATGCTTAAAAAGGTAACAGGGTAAATAGAAAAGGAAGAAACTATGTGGATCTAGCAAGGAATCTCTTGGGAAGCAAATGCTAAAAATAGGATGCTACAGAGCAGCAGGAGGAGGTGACTGTAATTCTTAAATAAATATTGAGAAGAAATTCCCAGAAATTGCCCAAACCAGAAATTCTACAAACAGAGTTGGAACTCTGGTAGGTTTGGCGCTGAAGAAATTGTTCTTATGATTTTGGAAAACGGTCTAAGGAATCTGCTGTATTTCTAGAACACTCCTGAGATGAAAGTCTGGCTCCTTTTCCAGCTCTGTTCCACAATTTATTGCCATGACCGAGGCTGGAAAATCGCGGTCCCTTCCTTGAGCCCTCATGCTCCATAACCTGCCACCAGCACCACTCACAATCCTGACGAGTTAAATCCCACCCGTTTCAACTCAGTGAAAACAAATTGCTTTTTGACTGAAGGCCTGGCAATTACACAGCCTTATTTATGCCCATGAAGCTTCAGAGGAAGGAGCCTCACAACAAAAGACACCTGGAGCCTGCCCAGGATGTCACCCCTGAATTCCCGTGCTGAAAACCTGGTCACAAAAGGTCAAATATGTGGGCGGCAGAAGATGCGGTGCTGGTTGAGGAGATATTGGTGCAGGTGCCAGCTAACAGCACAAATCTGGCTGGGAGCATCCTCTGCACCACTGTGCACTCAAGGAGAGGAGCTGGAAACAGCCCAGAGCACAGAAAGGAATTGGGTTTTATTCAGGCTCTGTTTTCTTGTAGGCTGAAATCATGCTTTGGGTTAGGCAAGAGCCTTTTCTGATTGGGCTGAGCAGATTTTGGAAATATTCAGTTGTTGTTGTTTGTTTGTTTGGTTTTATATCTCTTTATTGAAGTTTCCTTTCTTGAAGTCTCTTTTACAAAGCCCTCAGTCTTTACCTTCCCGTTGGTTGGTTTGGAAATGAGCTTGGGCAGTTCAGGGCTGATGACAGCAGGCACCTCTTGTCTGACACAATTCTGATTAAAATTGTGATGGAAGTGAAAGGAAATCTACCCTTATATCTCCAGATAAGTGCTCCAGAATTCCTTTAAATAATACAATGTTTCCTATGGGGATGTGTCATAGTTTCAGGTGTTAAAAACTGCTCCTCAGTGTTTAATTTTTTTTTAAAGAGGAGAAAAACTTCAATGCATTTCTTTTACCAGGTAATAATCAAATTTTAAACACAATCAATTTATTTTTCTTCTTTCTATTCTGTCTTAACATAGCACACCAGGTAAAAACCAATTGCTATGCCTATCCCTTTCTATTTTTATCTAGCATACATCCTTTTCTATTCCTGGTAAGAAAATTGTACATAAATAAAGTCTTAAACTTGAACTTTAGAAGATATCAGTGTCTTTTTCCTCCAAAGGATTATTAAGCTACTTTTATTAGCTGCCTAATTGGAAAGAGATCCTATTTTTTGTGCACTTCTGATGAGTTGTTTTTACCTGGCTGAAACATATCCTTATCTCTGTATAAGGATATAAGATACAACTGCTAAAAAAATAATAATGTGCAGTATAATTATTCTAATTTCCAGCCAAATTATGAAAGAGCAGGTAGTTCAAAGTGCATCTGTTTAAATAAGACACTTTATCCTCTAACTGCTAGAATATTAAAATGATTTTGCTCTTTGCCATTGGATTGTGGAGTTAATTTCTGTGGAGTCAGGAATTAAGTGATTATTGTAGCAATGCCTTGCATGGATATTGGCCATAAAATCTTACAAATTACAGTGTGGGAGAGTTTTAAACTTTAACATCTCCCATTACTTTCATCACATTCAATAAAATGTTTTATTCTTCCATGATGTTTCATCGGGATGTGTGATTTCATTATCTCCATGTTCCAGACACATCTCGTGAAGGGAATGTTTTAAATCATCCCCATGATGAGTTCTTCTCATATTTTCCCTATTCCTTTCAACAGATTTCACAATTGCCACGTCCCAGAGGAAATTCTTGGAAACTAGTCTGGCAAGGAAGAGCATCACAACTTTCTCTGGCAGAAATTGTGCGATGTTCATTTAAGTACACAGAGCTAAAGGAGGTAGGATTAAATATACTGCAAATATTGTGTAACTTACCACACTCAGAGTAATGCAGATTCTGCATGATAACAAAGGAATCTGGACTTGAATAACCCTTATGGGTCCCTTCCCACTCAGGATATTCTATGATTTTTTATGTTACTAAAAAATTCATTTACCAAAGTGAACAAAAGACTGAATAATTTCAGAACTGTGCAATCAAATGGGATTTTATTTTTTACCATGACAAATCCTTTATTAGAATTCCTCTATTACATGATAAACTTTTCCAATTCTCAACCATGTCCTTTCATTTTGCACATTTATGAAATTACTTTTAATTTCTATGTTAAAAAAATTAAACGTCAAAAGAAGGTATGAAAAGGGTGAAATTGTTGAGGACTCCTTAAAGATTACCTGGTTTGACTGGGAGTTATCAGCTGGTTAGACAAGAAACAGAGTTTGATGAGACAAAACTGGATTCCCAGAAGGCAGAATTACCTCTGAGGAGTGTGTCTAACACACACCCACATCAATGGATGGATTGGGGTCAAGAGAGGAGTGATGTGGCATGACTGGCAACAGGAGCCCATTTAATTGAGATGACAGCTGTCCTCCAGTTGCTATTCCTTGAATAAATTATTTGATTTGATTCGTTTTTCTCAGGCTGCAAGCTGAGACGAGGCTTTATATTAATTCTGAGAACTCTCATTTATTTGCACTCCGGTGATGACTCCTCTGTCCCAGCTGCAAATGCTTCCAAGTCAATCTGGACATGTTTATTTGCCTGAAAAATCGGTTTTTCTGCTGGGTTTTCAGCTTTCCAAAGCAGTAATTATTGTTTTGGGTCGTGCGTTCATGTCTTTGGCTGCTCTCTGCCCAGCTCTGGTTGTTCTTGGTGCTACTTAAACTTCCAAGCTTATTTGGGATGTGCTGATTTATTAGGTCAGGTTTTAACTGAGTGCACATTTTAATTCTTCCAGATATCCCTGAGCAAGGTGGGAAGTGAAATGATGGGAATTTATCAGAGCAGATGAAAATGATTGTTTACCTGCTGGAAAGGTGAAAAGAACCTGGGCTGGTGCTCAGGATTCTCACAAAAGTCAGGAGGATCTGAATAAACACAGACAGCAGGGCAATGTCCTTGGGGTTTATTTCTGTTTCAGATGAATCCTCCTGTTCTGCATTGCCACCTGTGCCACCCCTTGTCTGACAAATTAAAAAGAAGCATCCCAGATATTTTAATAAAAGCCACAGAGTGCTGCCAATATTTTAAAGGACAAGGAGGTGCCACAGATTATTGAAATTCAGAGTCATGAATAACAACTATCAAATATTTCAGCCTCTGAGATTGTCAAACAGCACAATTCGTCCCCTTAAAAACAAATCAATAAATGCAAAACAAAGTAAAAGGATATTTTAAAAAAACAATCTCTAAGCGTGATAGTTTATTGGAGTAATTTATTTTTGGATAACAAATAATTATTTATTATCACAAATATATTAAAATATATAATATATATAATATATTATATTATATATAATAAAGTATATTATTTGCTTTTTGATTCTTTGTCCAATAAACATGTGATAATAAATAATTATCAAAGATCAAATAATATATTAGGATGTTCACCCGTTGTTATGCTGCTGAAAAGTTGAGCAAGAATGGACAGAAAGTATCAGCAACAAAACTTTGTTCAGTAGAAACTTTGCTATCAGTTTCCAAAGAGACACCACTAATCCTGACTCCTTTATATAATTCTGTTGACAGCTTTTATCATATTCCCTTGAAGCACAGAGTGATGTTGACTGAAAGGATTCAGGCATGTTTCCATTATTAATTTTGGGCTGGATGTATATGAGCAGTTGAATATGATAGCTCATAAAAACTCTTTGCTAGACACAGAGTTTTAAACTTGCCTCATTCCCCTGCAACGCTGTTGGAATCTGTTTCATGTGTCTTTTATTTGGGGAGATAAAACATGTAGTTTTCAATCAATGGAGTCCTCTCTAAATGCACAATTGACATCTGCTGTCAGCTGTCATCTGCTTCATAATTAACAATCCAGATGTTTACACAGTTTTATCTAAAGGAAATCAGTTTATTGCTTGATGTTCCAGATGAGAATTATGGTTTCGTGGCTTCCCTTTCTCATCTTCAGAAGGAAACATGTTCTCCTCTGATGTGGGTGACACTGCTGGTGTGTGCTGGGTGTTCACTGATTTCTTAATTTCCAGAGTTTTTCCCTTTTTTGTCACATTCCTTTCCCAGCTCTTGCTCTGCCTCCTTTTTGGCCCAGGATTTCAGGCTCTGCTTGGCTCTCCAGACCTGGCACTGATCTGGAGATCTCTCAACAAACCTGGTGCTTAGGTGAGAGTTAACACATTTAACACAGGAGTTAAATGAGATTCACTCTCAAGGTTTGTGTCTCACAGTGAGCACCACTTTCTGCATTGCTGAATTATAGCTGAAAAGCAGAATTTACACTGAACACCAGGAAATGGAGTCAAAACCCTCAGCTACATCTTGTCTCTTGTTTCACCTTTAAATGTCATCCCTCATCTGTTCCTCTCCCTGTGCCTCCTCTCTCCCTGTTCCAGGCACTCATTCCAATATTTCTCCTTCTGCTAGAATCTTGTCTGGTGGTTTCCTGTTGACATTTGTTTTCTTGGAACAAAGCACATTGATTTTTCTGTACTATTTCATCTCTTACCTAAACATCTGGGAATTGTCAAATTTGCTGCTTTATGGTGAGTTTACCACAAGTTTCCAGCTTCCCCCTTCCCCAGGGCAAGGCAGGGATGAACATCCCTGTGTGGTTCTCTGCTGGACCCTAAAATCAATACCAGTGACTGTGAATGCAGCTAAACTTTGGTTTTATTCCAGTAAGAGAACCCCAAAACCTGTCTGACCCTGAGTAATCCAAAAGGAATTTCTAATTCATCATAGCATCCTTTGTCTGTGTTGCCTTTCAGTAATTGGTAGACACTTAAATGAGTCGAGAAAAAGAAAACCTGTGTTTCTTATTGGCATGGTGCAGAGCTCCACCTAAAAAAAGGTGAATTAATTTTTCCTGCATTGCCAAACCACCACTGGTTGCTAACACAGCATTTGAATTTCACTACAGCAAATGAATTTTGGTAGAAAAGTTAAAAAGTTCTCCCAAACTCGTCCTGGTGCTTTGTATGAAATTTTACCCTCAGAAGCACGTTGGTTTTGATGTAAATACTAGAAAACACCTTTGATTATTTTTGAAATAGGAACAGGAAATAAATTCTGGTTAAGAAATATGCCACAGGTTGGAATTCTTTGATCCGAATCCCTCATTTGGCAAGGTGGTGGCCTCTGGCTTGAGGAGGGAGAGGAGGTTTTGCTGCAAAAGGGAACTTGGAGGGGGCAGAAGATGGTGATTGTTGGAGATGGATGTGAACACGGAGAGTTCAAACCCACAAGAAATATTGTGCCTTGGGAATTTCTCCTTTGTTCTTTCCTTTCCTCTTTTCTTAGTGGAGGGAGAGCAAGGAGGCTTGGAATGGTGATTAGGAGAAGAGTAGAAAATATTCTGAGTAACATCTTCTGTATAAAGGATATTTTTTGAGATTATAAACTGGTGAACAAGCTGCAGTTTAATGGAAAAGATAATTAAAGTTGCATCTAATGTTTGAGGGGGTTTTCACCTTTTTTTGTTTTGCTTTAGGACTGTCTTTTCTCTTTATTTCTTGTAAAGGAAGCTGAAATCCCCACTTTATAAAAGAGTTCTGAATAATTTATATAATGAGCTGATGGAAACAAAAATGGAATTTGTAATTCTGATATTTCCCTGGTTTTTCTGCAAGGGGAGGAGAAGAGTTATGCGGAAAAATGAATTGCAAAAAGGAGAGCTAATGGGATTCAGTGTAAAATGTGTTTCATGAAAAGTGTTAATAGGGGAACAATTTGATTACATAGAAAATCCATTGCTGTTTAATGTTTAGTGCACATTTCCAGGTAAAACCTGGTTTTTAGCAGGAATTTGCTGAGGTATTTGGAATTCTCTGCTTCCTTCAACAGACATGAAACCCTGTGCCTGCCTGGAAGGCTGATATGGAGCCCTCAGTTAAAATATCATTACCTCTAGTGGCTTTTCTGTAGGGCTGGGAGCTCTTTATCCTTGCTAATTTTTGTCCCATATGTGTTTATGTGCCACAATTCATTTTCCACCCCAAAAAAATCTAATTTAAACACAACCGATTCATATTTAGAAAAATTAAAATGAAGAGTTCAGGTGAGTTTACCCAGCCCCAGCATCCCAGGTCTGCCTCCTGCAGCCTGGTGAGATTTTCAGCTAAAAAATCATTACCTCTTGTCAGTGCCTTGGGATTTTCTTTAGGGCTGGGAGCTCTTTATTTTTGTGCCATGTGTTTTTATGTGAATCAATTAATTTTCTACCAAAAAATCTACTTAAACACAACTGGCTCATAAAAAACCATGAGTTCAGGTGACTTTACCCAGCCCCAGCATCCCAGGTCACCCTTCAGCCTGGTGAGATTTTCAGCTAAAAAATCATTGCCTCTTGTCAGTGCCTTGTGATTTTCTTTAGGGCTGGGAGCTCTTTATTTTTGTCTCATGTGCGTTTATGTGCATCAATTAATTTTCTACCAAAAAATCTACTTAAACACAACTGGCTCCTAAAAAAACCATGAGTTCAGGTGAGTTTACCCAGCCCCAGCATCCCAGGTCACCCCTTCAGCCTGGTGAGATTTTCCCTGCCATGAACCCTCCCAAGCCAGCACTTCACTCTCACTTTTATCTCTCTGCCCACTGCACACCTCTGCCTTATCCCATTTGCTGCACAACACTCACTGCAGATAAATACAGTGCAAGCACACATTGAATTTCCTGCGGATGCCACAGCCCAGGAGCGACCTTCAGCTCGGCTGTAATCTCATTGCAGGGAGTTTGTGGGGCAGAAATTACAGGACTGGGGGAATTACACTGAGATAACAACAAGCCGAGTGTGTGAGCTCATCCCACTCCCTTGCAATCTGTTTGCTCTTTCTCACATCAGCCCAGGGCACAAGGGCAGGGTCAAGGTGGCCTGGGGAGGCTTTGTCACCTTTAACACCTAAAAATGTGTAATAATAACAAAGGAAAGTTTGATTCCTGAGCAGCTTTGATGTGTTAAGCTGAGATCAGGGCACATTTACTGCTGGAAATGTGGTTCTAAGGGAGAAGCTCTGCAAACTGGAAGGGGTTTTAATCCTGCAGCAGGACTTTGTGCAGGAACCACAGCTGGGATAAATCTCATCCCTGTTTGGATCAAATAGAGGTCGTGAGCTCCTGGTGCACTCCAAGTTACGTTTCCAGGTGGAATTTCAGGTGACATCTGAGGTGGGCTCAAATCAGGGAGTCACTGAGGTGATAATGTCACTGGGAGTGGTTTTGGATGGAGATTGCAGGGTTTGACCCCATTTATAATACAGCCAGGAGAGATTTCTTGCCATTCTGTTCTCACGATGGCATTTTTGTGGCTAAATGCGGACAGAACTTTGGATTCCCAAAAAAAAGAGAAGACAAAATCCATGCTGGAGAACACCTTCAGCGCAGATCCACTCAAGATCTTCCTGCTGGGAGTGACAGAGTGTGTCAGCATCAGAAACAACAACATGTGAAAATATGTGATATATAATAGCTGATGCATGTGGGAGCTTTAAAACTCCTCACAATTACATTGAATCCCATGAGATTTAAAGAAAAAGAGGAAATGCAGAGAAGAAAAAGGCACGGAGCAGCAGGGCTGGGATGTGACACAAGCACTCAGCCTGGGCAGCAAGCAGGGCCATGGTCACACCTGGAGCTTCACCAGCAGGGAGGGAATTCTGCTGAGGGACACAAAGAGAAGGTCACAGAAGAAAGGAAGAGTTGTTTATTTTGTACTGATTACCATGGGGTAAAATAACCTACCATTAAAATAATCTGCCATTAAAATAACCTACCACTAAAATAATCTGCCATTAAAACCCAGCAGGCTGCTCGGTCTGCAACTGGAATGCACTGGAATTTTCTGCCCAAAACTGGAATTTTCTGCCCAAATCCCAAGAAGTTCTGCAAGATCTTGCTGCAAAGTGAAATGCTGACAAAAGGACTCTTCCTGTGCTGTTTGGGTCCTTCCAGCAGAAGTTTTCCTGGGTTTAAAGGTTGCACCACACTGATTTCATTACTAGTTAAGTGGCAGAGCAACATATTTCTTTCCCATGAAAATAATTTTTGAATTAATTGAATTATTTGCAACCCCTTCACGTGTCAGAGTTAATCAGAGAGGTCCAATTTACTCCAGACAGAGGAGGATTCATGAAAGGCTTTTTACAAAACATTGTTTTTCTGACAGTTTGAACCTTTGCATGCTACATCTTCTGCTGATATTGCAAAAGTAATTATCTCCTTTAGGTTGCCTTTATATTAAATATTGAGTTTGTTGGTTAATAAGAGGTATAATTCAGTTCTGTGTGATTGGTAAATCCATCCTGATGATGTGATTTATGCCAAATTTCTTGATTTTTTTCTTTTGAATTCTCCCCTGGAGGCAGAATGCAAAACAGAGAAAACATGCAGCTGCTTTATTTGAACTCCCCACTCCTTTGACATTAAATAATGACATTACTCAAGAAGCTGTTCAGGAATCCATAAAATTAGCATTATTGAACAGAAATATGGTATCTTATAAATCAGTAATTATTAACGAGCTCTTGGGTGATACAGAGGAGATGAGTTCCTCAGAGAAACCCCTGATTACAGCAGACAGGCAGAGCAATATCCTTAAAATTACAGTCTAATCATATGGATTTTCCCAGCTGGCATATTCAAAGCCACCTGTGTTTGAAATTTCGGGAAGTTTTAAAAACACCTGAATGGGACTCGTACCCCTCAGTGACATCCTTGCTGCTCTTGGGGGTTTGTAGGTTTGGCTCCACAAATTGGTGGGGAAAGCATCTGCTGGCTTCCCCATACATTGCTCATCTGGAGTGTAAAGAGCATAAATTCTCTTTTTTTGGGTCGGATTTTATTTGCAGTGAACATGTGGATCCTCCCACAGGTGGGTTTTAGTGGATTATTTTCAGCTCTTCAGCTGAGGATCCCTCTCAGCCCTGAGTTATCCCACTGAGCTACAGAGTCGTTTTCAGAGACTGTTCCAGAATTCCCAAATCAATACCTTCTAATCAGACTTCTAAGCATTTATTGCTCTCTTTCTGATTATCCTTCAGTTCTATCAGCACAAGTCCATTTCAGCTGGAAATAAAAAGGGATAAAGAAGGAGAAAAACATTTTTGACTGCAAAATTGTAAGTATAGTTGAATTTGGCTCTAATGACCGTAACTCACAAATCTGGGGAATCAGGTTCTGAGACATGCATGAAGTGCATTAGTGACAATCTCACTACTTTTCCATCAGTTTATTCATGATAATTTTGGGAAGTTCCTGTCTCTGAATCAGGGGTTGTAACCCAGTGCAGCTCTATTGTTTTAGTGGAGTTTTAATGGCCACAGACCACTTGAAAACCCCTTTTAAGTCTTTTCAGGAATCCTAAATTGAGATTAAGAAAGTGCTTTGAGAATTGTGTATTTATGGAGTGATTCCAGTTGTTGTGCCATTTGGGAAAAACAAAAAAAAAGAATAAAAACTTGGGCAGAAGTTTTATTCTATAGGATTGTGCTGCAACTGCAAGCACTCAATAAAAAGGCAGTGGGTGTATTACAGCCCTTTATCTCACATTTAATGTTGTAGTGCTGAGGGCTTTGTGCAAAATGCAGTTCTCAAGTTGTATCAGGATAGAGGAGCCCAAATCTCAGCACGTTCAGCTGGCTGGAAAAGCCAAAAAGAGACAGAACTTTGTTTTCTGCAGCATTTCACAGCCTGTGAGAGTAATTTCTGAGGAATCTTGAAACTCAGATGTTCCCATGAACAGTAATTTATTTTTTTTTTTAAAGAAGGACAAATCACTCATCATTTGAGTTCAGGCAATTTGGGGTGTGGAGGATGCGCCCAATCAGATCTCCTGCCTGCTCCTGTGACCTGCAGCACCCCTCCCTCCATCCCTGCACAAACCCATCCCCAAACCTGTGACATTGTGGCTTTTTGAAGTGCATATTACATTTTTCTTAATTCTCTTTTCTCAGCCTTTAGGGTGCCTGGGTTGTTTTTCAGCTTCACTCTTCGGCAAGTTGCTGCAACCACTAATAAAAAGCTGTAAAAATAACACATGAATAACCTTTGAAGAAGTCTGCCTCTGAATTAGATGCCAGATTCAAGATGGGGATGTTTAATACAAGGGCAGTGCTTTTCAGGATTTCTGAGTGTCATTTTAACTCAAGGAACTTGGTTAAAAAAGAAGAACCCTGTTCATCTCCCAGGTAATCAGAGGGACTGGTTTCCCTTCACTTTCTCCATTAATCAGCCTCTGATTTCTTCATGGCCACCTTGCAGTGCAGAGGGTTTTAGTGCTGGTAAACAAAATAATGAATGAAACAAATAAAAGGAACCCTGGGCTGAGCTGGGTTATTTCAATATCCCCCAGGAAATTCATTACCAGAGCTTTTCTTGGATTGCTGGACCTTTTCAATCCAGTGCAGTGTGCTCATCTCTGCTCAAGTGGAAGAATCCTGTTTGATTTAGTTACTTCCCATGGTAATGTATGTCACTTAATTATATTCCCAATACATGTCACTCGATCATTTTCCTTAGCTCCCACAGACTACCTATCCCTTTGCATTCACATTTGATTTTCTGGCACACATCCGTGCTGGTGTTCACAGGGGTTCTTGGATGAGGGAAGAGACGAGGATCTGACTCTGCATTTCAGAAAGCTTGATTTATTATTTTATGATATATATTACATTAAAACTATACTAAAAGAATAGAAGAAAAGGTTTCATCAGAAGGCTAGCTAAGAATAGAATAGGAAGGAATGATAACAAAGGTTTGTGGCTCTGCTCTCAGTCCGAGCCAGCTGGGCTGTGATTGGCCATTAATTAGAAACAACCCCATGAGCCCAATCCCAGATGCACCTGTTGCATCCCACAGCAGCAGATAACCATTGGTTACATTTTGTTCCTGAGGCCTCCCAGCTTCTCAGGAGGAAAAATCCTAAGGAAAGGATTTTCCATAAAAGATGTCTGCGACACACATCAACACCCAGGAGTTTATGGATTAAACAGAAATGGGGTGTGCCTGCTTGCCAGCCCAGTTCCAGGGAATTAAAGGCTAAATGTGAATCCCAGCACCCTGGGAAGGTCCCAGAACATGAGCAAGGCTGAGGAGCGGGATGTGCACTGCCTGTGGTGCTCTCACAGCTCTCCCTGGAGGCCACCAGGCTTTTCCAGGTGTGTTGGGACAAACATTCAGCCACATTTCCAGATTTCTGTGCCTGCCCTGCAGCCCAGCAGAGGCTGTGCTATAATTCCACCAGCCCTGAACGAAATGCAAGCGTGTGGTGGCACAACGGTGTCAGCACGGGCTCCATCCCTGACAGAAAACCCATTTGGGTGCCAAAAATATCCCGGGCTAAACAGCCTAGAGGGAAACCAGGGCCTTTCAGCTCTCAGGAGATGCTTTAGCCTAAAACTGGCTTCTGTCTGCAGGTACCTCCCAGGGGAAGCAGGCAGAGTGCATTAAACTTGTGCTTAGGTGTTTTCTAGCCCACAGGCAGGGATTCAGCAGGAATTAATTGGCTTTGGTGAGCTGCAGCCACGGAGGATCAAAGCTGGCTGATGGTAAAGTATTAATGCAGCACTTGTACCTTCGGTGTTCCCTGTTAGTGCAGCAGCAGTGTGGGTTTATAAGGAGCTAATCCCTTGTAGGAAATAAATGTGATGCCTTAGTGCCAGCATTTGGAATGGCAGGGGAAGGATGAATATTTGCTGGAGCAGGAAAACAGGTGCACTACATGACATTTAGAGTGTTTTCCCTCTGGAAGAAAAGGAAAAAAAAAAAAAACCAGAGTTCTACTGAATATTGGTGAGTAGGAAAAAAATCAAAGGAAAAAAGAAAAGAACATTCTCCAAGCAGGACTGCTGGCATCCTCTGCATGGTGCTGACAGCACATCCAGCATTCCCCACATTCCCATATTCCCATGGAATTCCCAATTCCCACATTCCCACATTCCCATGGAATTCCCACATTCCCCACATTCCCATATTCCCATGGAATTCCCACATTCCTGCATTCCCCACATTCCCATATTCCCATGGAATTCCCACATTCCCATGGAATTCCCACATTCCCAGGGAGTGCAGGGCAGTCTCCATGGATGGGTTCTCTGAGCTCCACCTGTCCATGGTCTCCTTTAATGGGAGGGAAAATCCATCTTCACATCCTGCTGGATTCAGCAGTGCCAGAGACCGTGACCAGCCTGCAGAGCACTTGAAATTTAGGATCTGCTTCATGCTCTTAGGGCATTGTGGGTTTTTCTTCCCCAGAGGACTGTGGTTTGTGTCTTTTCCCCCCCAAAACTGCCCCTGGGCTCATTGTGACATGAGTTACCATCAGATCCCCCAATCTGGGGACAGCTGGCAGGGCAGTGAATCTCCTTGGGGTTGTCACCCTGTGGGCATCCCCATGATCTGCCCCCATCATTGAGATTTCAGCTCGCCCACCCCACGGTTTGCGCTGTTTGAGCTGTCCCCGAGCTGTGAGCCAGCTGCTGCCATCCCTTCCACACGTGGATCTGTGCCAGACTGAGTTTGAAATACCAACCTACAACTTTGTGGTGCCCTTTTTGGGGTGATACCCACAGCTTGCATTTAGGATTTCTTCTTCCAAAGCTGCCCTCTTTATAGGATTGAGAGAAAAGCATCCTCACAGTGTGACCGTGTTCTCAGGGGTCTGAGGATGAGGGAAGAGATGAGGATCTGACTCCATGTTTCAGGAGGCTTGATTTATTATTTTATGATATATATTACATTAAAACTATACTAAAAGAATAGAAGAAAATGTTCTCCTCAGAAGGCTGGCTAAGAATAGAATAGAAAAGAATGAATAGCAAAATTTTGTGTGTCAGACAGAGAGTCCGAGCCAGCTGGGCTGTGATTGGCCATTAATTACAAACATCCAACATGTGCCAATCCCAGATGCACCTGTTGCATCCCACAGCAGCAGATAACCATTGCTCACATTTTGTTCCTGAGGCCTCTCAGCTTCTCAGGAGGAAAGATCCTAAGGAAAGGATTTTCCATAAAAGATGTCTGCGACACTCACAGAGCTCTGCCAGACACCTCAGAGTCTCTTCTCCTTCCTCTGTTCATCCCTTCAGTGCTGGATATTTGGGCTCCATCTCTGCTTCACAATTCCTTCTCTTGCTTTCCTTCTATTTTTCTATTTGTTTTCTAATTTGAGATGAGGCAGTGCTGGTGCTCCTGGCTGAAGTTTGTGATCCTGAGGTGTTTATGGTGCATAAAGCTCCAAATTCCAAGCCCTGTAAGTGATAGGCTCCAAGCTCTATAGAAGTTCACTGGAAATTGTTAAAGGCTGCCTTTTTACAGCTTTGGGAGGACTTTATCAGACACACAGCACGCTGTGTTAGCCCTTGAAAAGGTTCTCTGAATGCACTGGGAGAAGTAACTTCAGCTTCACCCTTTGCTTCAGTGAAATTCTAAGTATTTGGCAAAAAATATCTATTTTTTTTTTCTGACAGTCTTTTTGCCTCAGTTGCAAAACTGCTCCAGTTAATCCATTTTGTTCACACTGAATTTTGCCATCTGAAATGCTGCTGGAAGAAAGGAAGATGATCAACAGCAAATCTCTCCTGCTGCAATCCAGTCCTGTCCACTCTGCCTGGCAGAAAGGTGACATTTCAAATAGTTCAGCAATTCAGAACACTTCCTGCACTAGCAGGATGGGATGAAAAGGAAATGAGGAGCTCAGACCCACGGAAATCAATAAAAAGACTCCAGGTATTATGTAAAGGTTCAGGTTCAGTGCATCAGTGAGCAATAAATTCATCACACAGATGTTCTCTTGGTCTTGTGTTGCACTTTTGGGACTGCAGGTGTGTTATCAAACCAGCTAAAGGGACATCTACCTTCAATTTGATATTTCCATCCTGCTTCCCAGAACAGCTCACAATTGACAGCATTTTTCCTTTCCTTTCCTTTCCTTTCCTTTCCTTTCCTTTCCTTTCCTTTCCTTTCCTTTCCTTTCCTTTCCTTTCCTTTCCTTTCCTTTCCTTTCCTTTCCTTTCCTTTCCTTTCCTTTCCTTTCCTTTCCTTTCCTTTCCTTTCCTTTCCTTTCCTTTCCTTTCCTTTCCTTTCCTTTCCTTTCCTTTCCTTTCCTTTCCTTTCCTTTCCTTTCCTTTCCTTTCCTTTCCTTTCCTTTCCTTTCCTTTTCCCCTTTTTTCCCCCTTTTTCCTTTGTTTTTATTCCTACCTTAGCTTGGATTCTTGTACTCCTCTTTAGCTCCTTTTGTTTTTGTCCTTTCCTGCATTTTTCAAGGGCAGACTGTATTTCATTCTCATCCCTCTTATTTTCAGCTTACTGAAATGAAAAAAAATGTTCCGGCCTTCAACAAAGGCCTTGCAAATTTACTGAGTATATTCACTTCCAAAAGTTTTCTAGGAATACCCCCTCGCTCTTGGCCACCCTGTGCACTTGGTTGTGGTTCAAAGATGTCAAAATTGGGTTCCAAAATTATCCTGGACTTGGTTCAGGCATTTCCTTCTACCAGGAATCATTAGGGGGGAAAAAAACTGAAGCAAACACGAGGATACAGAGGGCCAACATTATAATCAAATAAGTCATTCATGTAGCTTTTCTAACAATTGTCCTTCTGCTTGTTTGTCACAGCATCACATCAATCCCTGAGGCTTCTGTCAAGAATCCAGGCTCTTACTTAAGTTTAATACATGTTATCATTTGGGGTTGGCTTAGAGTGATTCTTACATAATTATAAGCCAAATAACTTTAATTTTGACTTTTTTTATCATTATTTCGAGATGCCCCAGGCTGTGTAGCACGTCCCTGTGAAAATGTGGCAGCCACCAGGGCAGTGACTAAAATGACTTTACTTTGCATAATGCCAGCAGTCAAACCCCTTACAAGCTCCCTAATACAAAACATTAATGGCTGGACTTTTTCAGGCATCCCAGCTCCTTCAGCAGCTGTAATATTATTTACTTCTTCTGTTCACAGTACATTAGATATGCAATAAGTGGGGGTAAGAGGCAGATTTAGAGAATACAAAAAAGGCCCGGAAAAGATTATTCACAACAGCAATTAAGGATGGCTGAAACCTGGGGCATTTTTGTGCTTTGTAAACAGAGTATTTTGGTTTTGTTTTTGTTTTTTCTAGGAGTAAATTCAGGCCCAGCACTTTATTTAGGACAGCTGGTGTTGTTCTGGGGGTGGTGGCAGTGCCTGTACCAGCTCTCTGCTCACAGCCAGGGGAGTTTTCCTGCTGTTCCAGGCAGTGGGAATCTGTGTTTTGTGAAGGATTTGTGGCAGGGCTGACCTGCACCACCATCCCTGCCTGCTCTGGCCATGGTGGTTTGTGTTTTCCTGCCTTTAGTTTGGCAAAACCCCCTTGGTTCCATCAGGCTCCATTCTGGGGATGTTTTGGTTTTCTAACTCAGCTCCACTCGGTTTAACTTGTGCTGCTGGGCTGCTAAAAGGGACATTTGCTCTGCAAAATTGTTAATTTGTGGATGGTGAGGGCAATACCTGTGAACAGCCCTGCTTTAGGTTCAGCAAGTTTCCTTAATTAAATCTCCAATAATTCCCAAAATGTCTTTGTGGGATGTTCTTTCACCATAAAGCAACAACCTGAGCCAGTAATTTTGCATTGAGTCAGGGACAGAACTGAATCTTTTCTGTTTCTCAGTCCTGCATTGCATTTATTAAACCTCTTCCTGAAACGTGACAAAATTGAGGGCTGGGCTCTCTTGGCATGAAACCCAACCATTGTCAGGGTTTGTCCATTCTCAGGGGCCATTAGTGAGGCCACAGTGACTTGCAGGATCAGGTTCTGACTCCTTCCTTAAAACTCCTCTGTTGCATTTCATATGGATTGGCTGGCTAAACTCACTGCTGCTTAATTCAAAAATGAGGAGTTGTCACCCTGAGCTTGCTTTTTTTTTTGCCTCCTTTTATTTTGAAACCGATTGAGGGAGCGGTGTGAGTGTATAATGGTGTGATAAATCACTCAATTTACATTTGGCAGAATAAAATTAGCATTGCCATTACTTCATAACAGGCCATGGCCATGACTATGGAATTGATTTCGGAGTCAGGCTGATCCATTACAATTTTGTTAATATTGAATTTTAAATAGGATGATGAATTGCTAATCAATGAAGTTAAAGAAACAACTTAGGGGAAAAAAACCCGACTGTTTACTTTATAAATTGTGTGTCATTTACTGTGTCACTTTCCTGGGCTTCCATATTAGGAACTCCATATTTGTAATATTCCAGCTCCATCATGGACATTTGTGCAATTCAGGGAACTTTGTTGGACCAAATGAGAAATTTTCCACTCGTTTATATTCACTATAAACTTCCACCATTTTTGGTGCATTAATGGCACAAAAATGATGTCCCAGTGCTGTTGTGCTGTTCCATAACCTCGATGAACTACTCTAAAAACAAATGGAAGCAAACTTTGCTCAATTCCTTCTGTGTGCAAAATACCATTTGTTTCTCTTAGCTGTGTGTAGTTCTTGCTCTAACCTATAGATAGAAGTTTAGATTTATGAGTTTATCCAAAAGCTGAATCTTCTTCTTTGGGTAAAATCAGGCAAAGATCCTGGTAAAGTTTATGAAGCTTAGAGCTTCCATTTTTTTTTTCCATATAAATGTAGATAATATTCTTGTTTGGGGTAAAAAATCTTGCAAGTACTTGAAAATCACACAAATTTTGAGAGCTGTGCCTAACTGTGATGGAATTAATTCTATCCTGTGACACTTTCTTTCTACTGGACATATTTTTTGGGGTGTGGGGATTTTTTTTTTCTGCAGTTGAACTGAGCCAGACATAAAGACAGGCAGATGCATTGCCACATATTCCCTTTTCCTGGTGTGTCATCAAAGAGCCATCCAGCCCCTTTAATGAGAACTCAGAGCAGTAGATCACCTGGCCTTTAAACCTCAAAAGATGACCAGGCAACACTTTTAAAATATTTTTTTCTGTCAAGAAGGTGTGGAGCAGTGCTTGAGGAGCAGTGGATGAAATAACTCATCCTTGGCACACAGAATGTCAGGATCAATAGATACAACATTTTCTGTGACTGGAAACTGTAAACAGAGAAATAAATACTTCTTGTGCTGTTGGAATTTATTCATTTGTCATTGTTTCTACTTTTCCTCCACCACCTGTAAAAGTGCAAAACCTCAGTGTAACCAATTAAATCAGGGCTGTGCTAACAAATCTCTCCCTTTGGGTTGCTCTCCAGTAGAGGCTGATTCTTTATAAAAAAAAAACCAATAAATTACTGCAGGAAAGTCAAGCATAAATTTCAGCAAGATGAAGGCATGGGAATATCAGGAGAGATATTTCTTTAAGATTTTATTCAGAGCTACAGAAATTCTGCTGTCCCAGCCTGTCCAAGTCACACCTGGTGCCACCGTGTTGCATTCAGTGCTTCTCACGACAGAAAATCCCAACTTTCAGCATCAGATTATTAAAAGTGTTCTTCAGCAGCAGATCCAGGAGTTCAGCCCAGGATTTTGTGTAATTCTAAATCTGCAAAGACTTCCCAATGGAACTCTTTGGTGCACCTCTGTCATCCAGGGCAAGGGGTGAGTGGGGTCTGTGTGGTTTTCTCACAATGTTCTCTCTGTGCTCTCTAATCAGGTTTTAATAAGCAGATGTTCACATGGGTATTAGTGACAGGGCAGGGGGGGATGGCTTCAAACTGAAAGGGAAAATCTGTGTCTGCCCCTGGATCTCTGGAAGTGCCCAGGGCCAGGCTGGATGGGGCTTGGGGCAGCCTGGGACAGTGGGAGGTGTCTTTGCCTGGAACAGGGCAGTGGGAATTAGGTGGTCTTTGAGTCCCCTTCCAACCCAAACCATTCTATGGTTCTATAATTCTATATTTTGGAAGGAAAGAATCGACAGACTTGCATCTGCTGTTCCCAGAAATCGGTGGTTTTGCCTTTTTCTGACTCTCTTTTCCCAGCAGTTGCCATCTGCACACTGGCAGCTCCCTAAGGTTGTGCCATGGAGGAATTGGCTGGAGGTACACCCCAAAAAGTGCACTTGGAGCTCCCTTTTGTCGTGCAGCGTGGAGTGGGAGATCTGCTGAGGAAAGGGGATTTATCAACCTTTCCTCTCCTCCAGGTCAGAGCTGCAGGATGAGCCTGTTTCCAGGGGCATTGAGGGACTTGCATTGTGGGCCCTGCACCTGAAGAGAAAATGGAACAGAAATGGGAGTGATAGGGTAGGATAATGATTTCCAACCTTCTTCTGAGGAAGATATTTTAGGAATGTTTCCTCACAAAGTACAGGCTGTGTATTTAGAAAATGGACCATTCATTTTTGCTAAATATGTCATCTGAAAAACTGGTGCCTACACGAAGGAACAGAGGCTTATGGATAGAGACACTTCTTATTCTGCTTTGAACAAATAATTCTTTCATTTGCTAAGTACTTTTTTACCATAGTAAAGATGTCCAGCAGTGCTGAACTGCAGTGAATTATACCTGGAATTTTATAAACTGTAGCTGTATAACCAAGAAGCTGAGCACGTGTTGCAGCACTCAATATTTCCCCCATTGATTGCAGCAGTATTTCAGATGAGTCCCCAGGGAAATGCAGCAACTTCCTTTTGTTCAGAAAGTCATCAAAACCAGGCAGCTTATGATCTTTATCAGCAAAATCTATATTTTGGAAGGAAAGAATCGACAGACTTGCATCTGCTGTTCCCAGAAATCGGTGGTTTTGCCTTTTTCTGACTCTCTTTTCCCAGCAGTTGCCATCTGCACACAGAGAACTGGCAGCTCCCTAAGGTTGTGCCATGGAGGAATTGGCTGGAGGTACACCCCAAAAAGTGCACTTGGAGCTCCCTTTTGTCGTGCAGCGTGGAGTGGGAGATCTGCTGAGGAAAGGGGATTTATCAACCTTTCCTCTCCTCCAGGTCAGAGCTGCAGGATGAGCCTGTTTCCAGGGGCATTGAGGGACTTGCATTGTGGGCCCTGCACCTGAAGAGAAAATGGAACAGAAATGGGAGTGATAGGGTAGGATAATGATTTCCAACCTTCTCCTGAGGAAGATATTTTAGGAATGTTTCCTCACAAAGTACAGGCTGTGTATTTAGAAAATGGACCATTCATTTTTGCTAAATATGTCATCTGAAATACTGGTGCCTACACGAAGGAACAGAGGCTTATGGATAGAGACACTTCTTATTCTGCTTTGAACAAATAATTCTTTCATTTGCTAAGTACTTTTTTACCATAGTAAAGACGTCCAGCGGTGCTGAACTGCAGTGAATTATACCTGGAATTTTATAAACTGTAGCTGTATAACCAAGAAGCTGAGCACGTGTTGCAGCACTCAATATTTCCCCCATTGATTGCAGCAGTATTTCAGATGAGTCCCCAGGGAAATGCAGCAACTTCCTTTTGTTCAGAAAGTCATCAAAACCAGGCAGCTTATGATCTTTATCAGCAAAATTATTTGCATTTCTTTTGCTACAGCCTCAGAGAGAGGAAAGGGGGGACAGGGAATGGAACAGAAGAGTGGAGATGCTTGGCAGAGGCTCTAAAGCAGAGCCTGAAGTGTATTTATGGTTATAATTTTGCACAGATCACTTGGTGCTCTAACACCGTGCTACTGATCACAACATACATCACACTTTAATTTTAACCTTTGCAATTCATCAATAGTTTCAATATCAAATATAATTCAGCACTGACACTATTGGTTTACAGGTAAGTGGAATAAGAATGGAGGAGACTTAGTAATGGATTAGTTGGCCTGTCAGCAGAGGCAGAAAGATTCATGTTGTCTTCTCTATGTTTCTATCACATGCACAAAGCTATAAATAATGGCAACAGCTAATCAGACACAAGAAAGATATATGCTGTCATTGAAAATCAGTTATTTCTACCATCTGAGCTCTAAAAATTTAACCACTGAAAAGGAATCCATTTAATAAAACAGCAGTTTGCTGCTTGTTTTGCAAGCCATGTATATTTAAAGGATTTTTCTTTTTAAGATTTAAAAGAATTATTTCCTTTGGTCATGGTATAGTAGCTCTGCTGAATAAGTGCTTATACAACTCCAGGAAACTAGCAGTGTTTTTAGGAAAATAAAATTGGCCAAGCAATTATTTTATTGTTCATTGAATATGTTAAGACTCAAATTTGTCTCTTTTTTATTTTAATTTATTCATTTTTTGCTAAATGTAAAAATCCACAGTTTGTTATTCTAAACTGTTCACTCTGCTACTGGAATTTGGAAAAATTCTGACCCCTAAGAGTTCCAAGTTTGCAAGCATCTCCCTGAATACTTTCCTCCCCTCTTAACTCAGGGATTCAGTGGGATGAACAGGGCATTAAATCTGCTTTTTGGTGGTGCTGGTGGCGATGGGACATGGCCTTGCAGAGGCTGATGAAACACTGTCTTTGTAGGTATTAAAAATTTAACCCCAGGTAACCTGATTTATCCCCCAAGTCAGCCCTGCTCTAAGGGACAGAGTGGACATGGAAAAACTTTTTCTGAGGAGTTCTCTGGGATATTTCTGGTCCAAAGTGAGACGTAATTCTGAAAGCAAAATGTTGCGGTGTCACTGCCAAGGATTATAACATCAGATAGCAAAGTGGAGGAAAAGGAGCCTTAATTCAGATGTAATTCCAGGAGAAATGATGTTCCATCAAATATTCCATCCTCATTTGGGATTTGAGTGTAAAAACGTGAAGCAGGCAGCAATGATGGGTAGCAGGTTTTCCAACCCCAGGTTTTTTCCCCATACAGGATGCACCCTTCAGACCCTGCTGGTGTCTGGAGGGGAGGGAAATGCCAGGTACAGATCACATCCCACCCCTGTGAGGCTGAGATGGTGCCAGGACTGAGCGCTCGGGCACGTGGAGCCTGCTGCCTCCTCATCCTCACAGCGGACAAACGTGACTGAAAGGGACTTTCAGAAAGGGCCTCAGATGTGCTTTTTAACCTTCAGCGCTCTCTGGACAAATCACTGCTTATGACAGGCTTCATTACTGCTGGAAGCCTGGCCAGAAGCAGGAGGAGGGAAAGCAGAAGTGCTTTTTATCATTTCTTTGGAGAAACACTGCACACTCACCACACAGGGCAGTAATTGTCCATCACCTCTCTCTGACGCGTTATGGAAAAGAGAAAAGGCATTAGAGAGTCAGGTAAAGAGGCTGATCTCGTTGAAACATTCCATTCAAGCTAACAGCTTGTGTTAGAGCAATCCTGCGCCCAGGGAAGCAGCTCAGTCTGTGGCTGGTGTGCCAGGGTCAGACCCTGGAAATCTGAGAGCAGGACCTGCTCCAACACCTTGGGCTGGGATTCCCACTGCAGGGAATCAAGGAGAACCTCATCCATATTCCCTAGCAAGGTACCACAGAGCTCAGAGGGACAGATCTTGTGTAGGGCTTACTGGTGAAACACAAATAAAATTGCATTTCAGGAGCTGCATTTCAATGTGAAGTATTGTGTTCGGTAAAAAGAGATCAAAATGATCCCCAGAACGTTTTCTGAATATTCATGGGCTGCTGGAGGTGCTGCAGTGTGAGCAGTCTGCAGGGCTGGGACAGCTGTCAGTTCTATTGTAAGGTGGTTTGTTGTGCAAAAAAACCTCCACGAAAGGCAGGAAAAATGCTGATTGTTCTGGAATGACTCCAGTGCCAACCACTTCATATTGTTCAGCGCTGAGATTACCAACTCCTACACCCCTCTCTTTGAAAAAGTCACTGAATTCATCTCTGCTTCGAAAGACCAGACCATAAATACCAGTGCCTTGGATAAAGTCAATGCATCATTTCCCTGTCCTGTCCCTCAGCATCCAAAGGTTTGGTTGGAAATGGGTCTGGTGGCAATTTCAGCCCCTCAGCTCCAGGGAAGAAACGTAGATCTTGTCAAGGCATTGGAAAGAAGGAGAGACAAGTTGCTGAATGGACAGGCAAAGGATGGTTTATGTGTTCTATTATTTCTCCTCCACTTGCAATTGTAGTTTTTTTAATTGCTTCTTGTGACAGTGTTCACAGGGGTTCTTGGATGAGGGAGGAGA
The DNA here is from genome assembly GCA_024865655.1 of Emberiza elegans. Classification (NCBI taxonomy): domain Eukaryota; kingdom Metazoa; phylum Chordata; class Aves; order Passeriformes; family Fringillidae; genus Emberiza; species Emberiza elegans. Next base: position 3,006,322 of record JALJVW010000149.1, on the reverse strand, counting down.
CGAGGATCTGACTCCATGTTTCAGAAGGTTTGATTTATTATTTTATGATATATATTATAATAAAACTATACTACAAGAATAGAAGAAGAGGTTTCATCAGAAGGCTGGCTAAGCATAGAAAGAAAAGAATGATAACAAAGGTTTGTGTCTGGGCTCTCTGTCCGAGCCAGCTGGGCTGTGATTGGCCATTAATTACAAACATCCAACATGAGCCCAATCCCAGATGCACCTGTTGCATCCCACAGCAGCAGATAACCATTGGTTACATTTTGTTCCTGAGGCCCCTCAGCTTCTCAGGAGGAAAAATCCTAAGGAAAGGATTTTCCATAAAAGTTGTCTGCGACAGCTTCTCTTTGTTCTTTGGATCACCATTGCTATCTGGAACTGTATTTATGTTTTTTTTTTTTTTTTTGCTTTATCTTAAGATCAGCTCCTAGAACACCTCAAGAATCCCTTTTTCCTCTCCAGCCATGAGCCACCATCCCCTGGTCCTGTCAGGGTGTGTCCCTCCACAGGCCCCACGCTACAAAAATGTCCTTGTCCCTGAGCACTGACAGCAGATTTTAACTCTAATTAGGAAAACCCCGGTAGCTCTCAGCATTCTTCAGCTCATTTTGGTTACTGGTAGTTCTGGGAAGAGCTGTGTGCTCAATTCAAATGGAAAGGGCTGCTGCCACGTCCCCCAGCACCTTATCAGCAATCACTACCCAGGCTTGTAAAACATTCAATCACTTGTGAAGGGCGGGAGATTAATAAGAGGTGTTTTAATCTTCTCTTCGCTCACCGCAGCGCAAACAACACCATGTACAAAGGTGAAGGAAGGGAGGAAACCAAAGCTGGTTTTTTCCCCCCTGAGCTGCTTGCTAAATCCATCACTCCCTGGAAAGAACCTTCAGCAGTGCCACTGGTAGCTCAGAAGGGCCCTGACAGATTCAGCCACGTGCAGATTCCTCCTGGGATCAGCTGCCAGGTCAATGCCAACAGTTTTAATGGATTCCCCTTCCAAGAACCCCAAAACTCAGTCCCTGCAGCATCCAAGGGGCTCCAGGGCAGGGCATGGGCAAGCTGAGAGCTCCCACACCAGCATTTACACAAAATTTCACCTCCTGCTCCATAGGAAATGTGTTTGGGCCATCAATCAGCCTCGCCAAAGCTCTGCAAATTGACACATTCAAAGCCCTGCTTGGGCTGTGGGATAGTGGGGTTTTGTTATTCCGAGTAGACAATTTCTAATATTCAATTTATAAAGCTTCTGGCTGTTCAGAAATCTGTTTGGGACCATCCAGCCAGTCTTTCCAGTGTCTGGTATTGGGAATTTTTAATTTGACTTTGTGAAGGAGAGCTTTGCTGCAGACTTGCTTGGAGGTGAAGGGAATATTCATACAGGTCAATATTCATCCCAGAGCTGGGAAATCGATGCTAAGCACTGTCTGGAGCCGAGCTGAGGCCCTCTGGCCCATCAGTTTGCTGGAGGCCTCAGTAAAATTGCCATTTTTGCCTTGTTTCAGGCTCATAATTGCAGTGGTAGCGTGTGTGTCCCAGGACTGGCACTTCCACCGAGCTCTGCAGGAGCTGCCAGCAGAGCAGGGAGCCTTTCCCAGGCCTTTAACAGTGGTAAAACTTCTCTGTGTGCTCCTCTCCATCTCCCACCCTTGGTTTTCTGTCTTCCCAGGCCTTCCCAGAGCAGACAATCACTGCCATTAAGACAAAGCACTTGCTTTTCCCAAGGTGGTCGAGCTTGTACAGAGAGAAAAAAGGGAGAAAGGGAAAAGGAATAGAATATTTCTCTGCAAAGGGCACCTGTCTTTTACAGAGGATAAAGTGTTGCCAGATGAGCTTAACAACATTATTAATCAATCTGCGGAGACATCTTTCTAATTTTTTTTTTCCTTTGTAGGAAAAATCTTTAGAAGAAAACAATCCAGGCAGAGGAAGAGATATAAACCTCTGCAGAAGGAGACAGGGGGCTGAATTTTCTCCTTGATAAGTCAGCCCTTACTCTCTCCAGTAGAAATTCCTTAGGGAAAATGTACTTGAAGTTTATACCAAGATACAGGTTTGGAATGTTTGTAGGTTTTTTTGTTTAACAGAAGTTGATTATTTCTTTGAGGGGCTTGACTCAGAGTTGGAAAAAATGTTCATTTAATTGTTTGGTGCTGTCAGGATCCTTGATTGAAAAGCATCAGTTTTATTGTAGGTGCTGTCCACACATGGCAGCGTTTTCCATGGCAGGGACTCAGGGAGGTGTCTGTGCTAATAATTCATTCTTTGCAGAGGTTTTCACTCAGCTATGGGGAATTGTTGAGAAGTGTCTCTCAGTGTATCAAAGCATCCTGCAGACTCTGGAAAGCAGAGAACTGAGGCTTTGCTGGGGCTTGTTTTAGCCTGCCAGCAAAGCTGAGGGATTCACCCAGATTCCCCTGACAAAGAGCGCCCTTCCTGCACCACCACTGATGCCTCAGGTTTAGCTTTTGTATTTTTCAGATTCTGTGCTGCTTTAGTGTGTGGGTCTGAGCTCCATATGAGGGGATGGTGAGCTGTGTGCACAGAGCAGGGAGACAAAACAATTCCTGCTCCAGCTGGGCACCAAGGACAAATGAGCCAAATCTCAGCCCAGGAGCACAAACCCCGTGGGCTGCAGAGAGAAAAACAAGCAGGGTGGGACTGCAGGGGCTAAAGCTGGGATGGGACAATGAACTGCAAGGTGCAAATGGAGCAGAGCTGATCCCAGGGAGAGACCCCGGGAGCGCTCGTGCATTTTGGGGCCATTTGGGTTCATCTTGGGTGCAGCCCTGGCTGGGCTCTGGTGCTGCCCAAGGTGGATCCATGGAGGAGATCCTTGGGATAAATCCCTGCTTTATTCTGGGACTCTGCCCAGCCTCTGCTCCAGGGCAGCCTGCACAGGGCATCACCACCACAACTCCCAGCGATTTGTGTTTATCCAACCACGAGCTTGTGCCACCCTCTCTGTGAGAGATGCACATTAAATATTTGCTATTTATCTGTTTCTTTTTTAGCTGTACATTCAGCCCTTGACCTTTCAGGGCTGGCTGGAAATGAGCAGTGCCAGATTTGCCTGCCGTGAATGGTTTTGACAACAATTTTGCTGATGAGAGGATCGAGTTGTTGCTGTGCTGAAAACCAACCTGCTCTGTGCAAAACAATGAAGAGTTTGCTTCAAAAATGGTCGTGTTTGTGCTTCCCAAGGTGGATCCGTGGAGGAGATCCTTGGGATAAATCCCTGCTTTATTCTGGGACTCTGCCCAGCCCCTGCTCCAGGGCAGCCTGCACAAGGCGTCACCACCAGCCTCCCTCACACGTCCTCACCTGGCTGCAAAGTTCTGCAGCGTGGGCAGAAAATGCTTCCACCAGTGGGGGATTTTTCACTTTTTGTGCTGCTTGAAGGGAAACTCCCACTGCTGCCAGGGGATGAGGATGGATGGAGGCAGGAGGCCGTGGCAGAGCTCATCCTTGATGGAGACAGATGGAGGATTTGCTGTCTTAAAAACAAAGGTGGTTGCAATACCTGAATGAGCACAATGAAAAGTCAGAGTGGAAATTAAAAACAGAACTGAAGTTTTCTTTAGAAATGGGGGGAAAGCCCTCATTTTACAACAAAATCAAGTAGACACAAAGACTCAAGTGGTTCCAAAGAGTCAAAGACTTTTCCATAAGAGGTCGCTCTTCCACATTTGTATTTTCTGCATCTCTAAACTAGAAAATATGTCATTGAAAGAAAGACAATGCCATTTAATTAAGAAGAAAATAAGTAAATAAAGTAAATCCTTATTGCCCAGGCAATAAGTAAAGAATATGTAAAGTACATTGGAACCACTTGAGTGAGGTTGTGAAGGAACATTTGAGCACTGCCAAAAGTGTTCATTTCTACTTAATCTGCTATTGAAATGTCCCAGAGATGCAATAAAAAATCACATTTTGTGGGGTTTTAGTTCCCATATAGTTTATAAATTTTGCCAAAATCCCCATGGACTTGCTTGTTGTTTTGTTTGACTGTATCTCTTTACAAAGAGAGTTAATAACTAAATACAAAGGGTCTTGTGGAGATTATCATGAGAGGCTGAATATGAAAATGGGGGTAATAAAGTGAGTACCTTTCTTCCCTGTTTATCAGCATTAGAAGCTCTTTCAGAGCGGCTCCCAAAAATATTTTTCCATATAATCCATAGATTGACAATGAGGTTTATTTTCCAACTGTTTAAGAGGGAAGATAGATTTAGCCACTTGCAAATTTCCATATAAACCTCTTTCTACATTTTGATTTTTCTCCTCTCCCTTTATGAGCTGCTAGAGAATGAAAATGGTCTGGGAGATATCTGTGTTCCTTCTGGCCCTGTTGCCACCAGAAATCCTTCACCAATTCCTGCTTGTCATCCCCTTTGTCACTGCCCTTGGTGACCAGAGAGCAAAGACTTCCTGAAAAAAAAAAAAGCAAAATCAATATAAAGTTTATCTGATTCTCACTCAGATTCATTGCCTTCCCATCCTTCCTTCCAATCAGTGAAATTAATGGTTGAGAACCTGAACTAAAGGAAAACCAAACAAGTTTTGTCCTGAGAAAGGTACAAGGCAAATTGCTGGCAAAGGGCAGGAGAAGGGAGGGCGCACAGAAAAATCTGGAGAGTTCAGAACCTGGATTAAATCCAGGGGTTTGTGTCTGAAAGTGGATAAATGCAAGGCATTTCTCTCAAGGGGCAGGGAGAAAAAAGGAAAAACAAGCAGAAATAAAATAAGGCGAGCAGAACAGAGGGCAGTAACGCAGAAAAGATTCCGAGAGAGACAGCAGGTAACAAATTAAATACAAGTGAAATGCGAGGCTATTAGGGGAAAATGCCACAGCTATCTCGGAGTGCATCCCTCCCAGGCCGAGAGAAGGGATAATTCCCATTCCCAAAGCCTGGCTGTGATGGGAGCCAGGCTCTTGTGCTCACTGGGGAGCAGCAGCAGGGTTTCATGTGCTGAAAACGGGAGGTGGGCAGGCAAGAGGCACCTGCACACTCCCTCTGCTCACAGGGCAAAGCCACCAGGGTTTTCCATGGTCTCTGACGGCCTCCAGGGAATGAAAATGATGATTAAAAGGATGCTGTGATGCCAGGGAGAGTTTGGAGAGGGAAGATTCATTTGGCACCTGGACAGGACTGTGACAAAAGCCTTTTCTTTGGGTGTAATTGACTCTTCAGTTCGAGGGGCTCAGGAACAATGCTCTCCTTTGCAGAAGGAGAAGAGTTGTGTGCTCAAAAGAATCCCCAGAAATTCAAGAAGGAGCTGGAGATCAGCTCACATAGGTGAGATTTTCTGCTCTGTCCCAAATCCCCTCTCCTCCTCCACAATTCACACCAGTTCTCAGCACCAGTTTTGTACCCAGGGAAGATCATAAATCAGCTTTGTGTCAATCAGGAATCTGAAAGGAAGGTTTCAATTTTGGTGTGAGTTCTCTCCTGTTTTGGGAGATTTTAAGTCAGGGAAGTGGAAGATAATTTTAGGGGTTTTGATAAGTCCTTGGTGTGCATCAGAGATGATTCAGTCTGTCAGATAGCTCCAAAAACCTGCACTATTTCTGGCACTTCAGATTATTTTCTATTAATATTTTCATCCCAAATACTTCAAAACTATTTCATAATTAGTTAATGGATGTCAGCAGCATTAATTGATGCAGAGGCCAATTAGTGCAGGTTAACAAGTAACACAAAGTCCCTGGCCTAAAACAAATTATTATTTTAAAAGTTGGACTTATTTGCTGTTGTATTCTGTAACAAATGTGCTAGAAACTTTTCTTCCTGGGCTCAGGCACTTAGAAAAAAGGAATCTCAAATCCTCTAAAATATCTTAATTTACAATCAAACTGATTTTAAATTAAGTCCAAACTCTTCTTACACTTTCTACTATAACTTGTCCTGGTTTTTGAGATCAGCCTCTTGTCCCTTTATTTCTCCTCACATCATCATTCCAAAAATTCAGGGTGCAGAATATGCAGGGAAAAAATTAAGGAAAAAAATCTTTCCATTAGTGAAAGTTGAAGTGTTCTCAATCTTCCAGTCATATTGGAAGTCACCTTGTAGGCAAGCTACAATAATTTTGTTAATTAAGACTTGTAATTTTTAAAGACATCCCACTGATAGGATCAGGCAGTGACTCCACTTGGCTCAGATATCTCAATATATTCCTGGTTTCAGGTTTATAATTATGCTGGAAAATGCAATAACATTCTGATGCATGATACATTATGTGTTGGAAATTCAATATTCTTCAATAGCACTCATTTTTTATAGCCCTTTGCAAGGGAAGAGGGTGATGAAACCAACAATCTCCTGCTTTTTTCAGCCTTCTTAATTCTTAATGCTTGAGGCAAAATGGTTCTAAAATTACCTTGTAGATGCTTTCTAAAATCCTCTCTCACATTTGTTTTCCGCTGGAATCATACTTTTATTACTGTGAAATAAATAAATACATTCACATTATGCATAAAACTCCCCAATTCCCTTTGAAGTATTTCTTACAGGCAAAAAGGCTTTGATAGGGGATGTCTAAATGTTTACAGATTCTCACCAGAGCTACTCTGGGATCTTATCTATATTATTGTCTCATACTGGTGGGTTTGCTTGGGTTTTTTGGTTTGGTTTGTTTAATAAATATTAATTCATAGGGTCACAGAATGGTTTGGTTTTGAAGGGACTTTAAAGCCCATCTCATCCACGTCTGCCAGGGATCTTCCACTGGACCAGCTGGACTTCCTGGCCACTTATTGGTGGTTTATTTATTTTTTTTATTTTATTTTTATCTTGGTGATTTATTTTTCTGGGATGTGAGACAGCCCTTTTTTCCAGGGTAGTTAATTAGATTATTCTTCAGTCCGAAGAGCTGTGATGTAACAAATCATTAAAGCAGATTTAGTGCATCTGTGACTTGGTGCACACCAGAGAGGGAAAAAACCTCTCAAAAATCCTTTCTGTTCTTCTGGCCAGTGCCTAATTTCACTGTTCCTCCACTTGGAGACCCAGTCCACAAACTCCTTGAATTATTCGGTGTCCCTTGGAGCAGCCTGGGACAGTGGAAGGTGTCCCCGTGGCAGGGGTGGCACTGGATGAGCTTTAATGTCCCTTCCAACCCAAACCACCCTGGATTCTCTGAATTATTTTCTATCAGCTGTTCCTCCTCTGGAATTCCCGCCCTCCCCAACGTGAAACTGGGGTTTTACCCCCAGAAATGCAGGACAGAGCTGCTCTGAGAGCAAGACGAGGCGAGGAGAAGCCTCACAGGGCAGTTTGGATCTGCAGCCTCTCCTCAGAAGGGGAAGAGCTCTGAGCCCAGCTCCAGATTTCTGCCCGGGCAGCTTCAGGCAGACCTGGTTATCTCTGCTCAGCACTCTGGGAGCCTGTGCACTGTGTTTTGTTATCTTTTCCTCCAGGGTTTCCATTGGGTTTGATAGGGATGGAACCAGCTCCTTGCTGCTTCCCTTTGTGCGCTGAGCTGGGCTTGGTTAAACCCCACTGGCTCCATCCACACCCTCCACTCATCACCTTAATAATGCAGCACCTCTTAGACACTCAATTTCCAATGAAAATAAATAAAAACCCCTCAGCTGTCCCTTCTGGAAGGAGCTTCTCATTAATATTTGTTCTTATGCAGGAGGTGTTTGCTCCATCAAGACAGCTGACATTTGAAATTCAATCAATTATAATCTCGCTGCAGATTTTGTGTTAACAGAACCAAGCAGGAGCAGCGTGGAATAGTTAAATTATAAAACAATTAGGAATAATAGCTGCTTTAGGTCATAATATTGTTAAATAAAATTAAGCTTTGAATTAATTGTTTCAGATGTTTCAAACTGACAACTGTTTCCAGCCAGATTTCAACAGGTTTTCAGCTCAAATTTTACCCATTGTGAATAGGCTTTTTTACATATGAAGAACGGTGGGTTTTATCTGAGTATTTTACCTGTGATTTACTGGATTCTTTTGCACATTTTTAAGAAAAAAAATATTCCGACTGAATAAGTGAGAAAGACCCAGCATAATGTAAAATACATAATAGTAAAATTATGTGACACAAAGTGAGAATCACTTAAATTAAAAAATAAACTGAACTATTATAATGCAATTACATTAGGAAATTAATTTAGAAACAAAACCTCAATGCTTGATTGGTAAATTTTGAAAATAGACCGGCATTTGTGAATAGCAGGGAATTGCTCCAGATTATTTTGTGTATCTGAGCCAGGACCCTCTGTGACAGAAGCTCTGAGAAAAACTGGGATTTCTTTTCCATTTTTTTCCATAGCCATGGAAGCAACCAGGGTGTTTTATTAAATGCTGCATCTTCCAAAAATCGTGCTTGTACAGTGAAACCACCCTGACTGTTTTCCCAGCCATCTCTTGGGAGCAAAGAAATAAGAGCAGGAGATAAGAACATTGAATTGAATGAGTCCTGCAGTTAAAGGTTTTGTGAACTCCCTTCCCTTACAGGTTGTTACGAGCTCCAGTGTTCCCTCCTAGGCCAAGGCAAGACAGCTTTTACTGCAAATCATTTGTTTTTCTTTCCACAGAAATGTTTATTCCTTCCACACAAATGTCCTGATTTCCTCCCCAAATCTCAACAAACTTTTCAACTTGCTGATTTCTTTGTTAATTATTGTTTTGATTGTCAATTCATTCCAACTTTTATTGTTTTCCCCCTCTCCCTGGCAAAGCTCAGCTTTACCAGTTTGCCAGAAGAGGTAAGATTTTTTTTCCTCCTGTTTCCTCCTTTTTTCAAGATATTTTTTCCTCCTTTTTCCTCCTTTTTTCCTCCTTTTTTTTTATCTTCTATGCTTCTTCCAGAGCTGATAAACCTGAACTGGGGTAGAATAACCAAACTCAGCCACAATTTGAACTCAGGGTATTTATCATGATTTACCGAGATAACAATAGTATTAACAATAACAATAATATAAATAACAGTACAAAGAACATTAATAATAATATCAATATCAATATCAATATCAATCAAAAATTATAATAATAGTTATTATATTTTTATATATAATATAAAATATAATATATTTTTATATTAAATATAAGAAATAATTTTATATTATGTATTATATAATGTATTTTATATATTTTTATATATAATAATAGTTATTATATATAGAAAGATATTATTTTTATTTTATTTTATTTTATTATTTTATTTTATTTTATTATTGTTATTTTATTATTATTTAATTTGGCAGCCCCTTTGCCTTACAGTCTAGGGACATTTCCACAGCACTGAATATAATCCCAGTGAAGTCTTGCTGGAGCTCTTGACGTGTGTCATAATAGCACCAGGCAAATGCCCATGTCTTGAAGGTGTTTTACAAGCAATTGAGTGCTGTATTTATAATGCTTTGTATTTATATAGATTTAATGCTTATATTTATATAATGCTATATATTTATATATTATAAAGAAATTAAATCCCTCCTTTCTTTACTGTTCTTTCGCAGCCCTGCCCGAGGAGGATGGATGGACACCTGGAGAAGCTGCCCCTGGCTGCTGGGGCTCCCTCCTCCCTCCCCATCCGTGTGTAGCTCATGGAGAAATCTCTGGGACCAACTGGGACTGAGCTGGAGACACTGAAGGATCTTTTACAAGGGAAAGAGGTATTAAAAAAAGATAAAATGGCCATAGAGTTACCATTGTCCAGCTTTTTGCCTTTCCTCCCGAAACAACTCAACTGGCTGATGTTTCTTGCCTGTTTTTTTCCTCAGATCTGTTAATAAATACAAATTTCCATCTGCCTCTGAATAGTTCTGGAGCATTTCCTCTTAGACACTCACTAAGAGACTCTCACCCTTTTTAGGATGAGGGAAAGGCTTGTCTTCCCTGGAATAAATCATATGCAGGCTCCAGGCAGACACTAAAATATGTGCAAGGCATTGGACGTGTCTTGTCCAATTTGTGTTAAAATTTAGAGACAAAAGCTACCTGGGCTGAGCCTGCACTGGGCCAGGCTTTAGATGGACTTTTTAAAGCCTTGCTGGAAGCAGGATTTAGCAGAGCACAGGTTTCACATAAAGTATTGATCTCACATCTTTGTAACTTGGAGTTTTACTATCTTTAATCAACCTAAAGCCCGTGTAGTTATTTTTCTTCTCTGATTTGACAAGCAGGCTAGCATTAAGGTGGAAGTGTTATTAATGCTGCAAGATGAGCTGAATGCACTGCAGGCCATTGGAGGGAAAGGTGGCCAAAAAAATGAAGAGGTGAAATGATGGGAACTGCAAGCACAGTTTATTGTGATGGCTGCAGCAAAGAAAATCCAGGGAGCAGCTGAAATTGTTCATGGTGTGTTTTACCCAGAAACAAATCTCAGGCACTCAGCGGCTGCCACTTGCACAAAATAGGTGATAAAGTGAAATATGAAGAGCCACAGAGCCATCAGCCTCCTGTCCAAAGCCCAGAACGTGGCTTTCACCAAAGCAAATGGCCCAATATATTAATGGGGTTTAGTCAGCCAAAGGAACCTGTGGACTTTCAGTCAGCTTCTCCAGTCACTTTTATGTGAGGAGTGAAATAGTGCTTTCAAAAGTTTGAAAGAGACATATCTTGGCAATCCCTGGAAATGGCTTCTCCGCTAAGCTGGGCTGTGATTTATATGAATTAGTATCAGTCTGGCTGGGCTGTGAAATTAAATACTTCTAGTCCCAAGATGTTCAGGTAACTTTTATTCTTAATTTTCTTTTGATAGGTGTAGTGAGTACATTTAAAAGTGGAGCAGTCATTCGAATTTTTCACAGAAAATACAGCTATGGATTTTTCTCTCCCTTAGTCCTTGGTGCTTATTTTTTTTCCCCTTCTCATGTAATAAAAGCTGACTTCTTCCTCTCCATCAAACCTGCTGTATATCTGCCTTCCTGAGGAACTGGGCCCATCCTTCCTTTCCACTCGTGAGTGTCCCAAGATTCTTGTAGAAGGAAAAAATTTCAACTGATCCATATTTAATAACAACTTTTAGTCAGTTTGTCTTGTCTGGAGGGAGGGTTTGGGGGGTTTTGTTCTTTTTTTGGTATTTTTTTGTTATTGTGGTTGGTTTGAAGTGGGGTTTAGGAGGAAATTCTGTGAACTGACACTATTAGGAAATAATAAATTCTCTATAAGGATAAAATGGTGCATTTTTAAACAGTCTAACCACTACTGTGGTTCAAGGAAATATAACTGAAATTGTGTCTCTGAGACCCATGCTGTGGCACAGGGGTTCTGCTCAACAGCAGGATTTGATTTAGGAGCTGGAATGCTTTAAAAGTGAGAAGGATGAATTTTGTGTTGGTGGGGATACATCAGGGTGTTTATCATTAGCTCTGGCTCTCATTGGCATGTCCATAACTTTTGTGACTGTAAGAGAGAGCAGCAGCAAAACCACACGGGTTTGGCACAGAGATAATCTGAGACAAACAGCACCCTGCCAATATTTCACAGAACTATTGTTTTAGTATCAATATTTTCAAACAAATGTCACATCACTGCAGGTGATGAACTCTGACATTCTGAGATATTCCAATTTTCCAAACCTGGAGTGGGTAGAAACTCCTTGGAATGAGCCCCTCTTGTGGAACAACAGTCACCAAGTTCAGGTTGTATCTTTAATTTATATTTATTCCAATTGTAAATGCAGTGCAAGGGTTTCCATTCAGGTTTTCACCCAGTTGGTTTCAAAGCCAGACACTGTTGTACACAGTTTAGGGTTTATCACCTTTTAAATTAAACTTTGTGCATGAATCAGGACAGCTGGGGAAGAATCACCTTTAGCTCAATCCAACCAAAAGCTACACTTGAATCCTTTTGCTAATTCAGATGGCAAAATGCAGGGTGCAAAGGAAGTGCAAGAAGTCTGTGATTTGTCCTCTTGGTCCGCAGCAGGATCAGCTTTCCTGAGACATTTCTGAGGAATTCTTATTGAATCTCAGTCCCTGAATAGTTACCTTGGGATCTCTGTGCATTTTACAGAGGACAGGCTCGCCCACCACCTCTGCTGCTGAGATCTCCTGGCTTCACAAACCTCTTATCAGTTCCAAACCTTTTGGAGTTGCACAAGACACCCAGAAATGTCACAATATTCCTAATATAAACTTCACCATCACAATACTCCTACTATAAACTTCAAAATGCATTTTCTATAAATACTCCTGGTCACCAGGGGTGTTTACACTCATTTTTTGCAGTCCTGGGAGACCTGTGCAACGCATTAGTGAGAAATGACTGACGGGTGCATTTTTCATCCCCCTGAAACGCAGCAGAAGCTTTTTTTCATGGTGAAGCCACTGATGCCAGCAGGGCCACGGGCGCAGCGGGCTGGAGATCAGCTCATGAATCACTGCTGCTGCTTCCTCCAAGGCTTTGGCAGCCTTGGAAGGCTTCCTTGCAGAAACTGTAGTGCTCGTTGTGAGATCTCAATGCTGGGGAACATAAATAACCGCACGTCAGGCTCCCAAGGTCTGCCCCTCTCAGCCCAGGAGGGTTTGGGCACTGTGGAAGGGCGCGATTTATAACAATCCATCAGCCCTGGCTCGGCGCACGAGCGTGGCTTTAACTCCCATCCCGTGTTTGCTCAATCTGCCAGCTCCAGGCTGCGGTGAGGAACCTGTTAGGAAGCACCTGGAAGAGCTGTCTGGTAAATAGGATAATTTGTTAGCAGGCAGAGAGGGGGAAAGGAGGTTTATGGCGCGCAGTTCTATCAATAAGAGCTTCGGTTTCAATCACAAGTGCATCGCTGTTTTATTTCTCCACATAAAGTGATAATGAAGAATGATGACCTCATGTCTAGACCTAAGCTTTTAACTTTGTTGCAGCTCTGGGGGCTTTAATGTTTTTCAAAAAGCAATCAATCAAGTGCCAAAACCTGTCTGGCTAATTACCTCTGAGACTATCGAAAACTCTCCTCTCTTTTCTGGGAGAAATGTAGTATTTATAAATTGCTTTGTGGAAGCACAAACCAGGTTATGGCCTCTTCTCCTCTCCCCCTTGTTTTGCTTCTGCTCTGTGCTTAATGGAAGGGCTAATGTTGTGAATCTCAGCTTCTGACAGTGTTTCTGGCTGAGATCACCATCCCTGTTTCCTCCTGGGGAAAAAAAAAACCATATTTATCTCATGAGATGAGAATATCTCAGTTGTATTTGTGGGAGGGAACCTAAGAAATGCAGCTGATGAACACCCTGTCACCCAAAGGTTTGGTGTCACCCAGACCAAAAGGGCTTATTCAACTAAGTTAGAAATGTCTTTTCACTCTCTATTAACCCAGAGGTATTTCAAATAGAATAATAGATAATCAAGGTTAAACAAAGGAGAGGAAAAAAGGAGAAAAAAAGCAGAAATGGATTTCTGGAAGTGTGAAAGTTCAATTTCCTGCTTCAAGCAGGGCAAACCTCAGTCCTGCAATGGGGACATCAAAGCTTTCTTTGCCAATTCCTTCCAATTCTTGATCACTGCCCCAGTGAAGAGGTTTTTCCTTCTCTCTACCTGCTCAGTATCTCTCTGCAGCTGGGCAGCACCCACCAGCAGTGCCAAGATCTCAGTAAAAGTGAGCTAAACCAGAGGCTGAGTTTGCTCCAGCTACTTGAATTGTTCTTTTTCCCCTTCCTTCTCTAATATTTTAACCACTTTTACATAAGTGAGACTATGTTTGCAAATGTCCCAACCCCAAATGGCAAGGACGATGGAAATAAATAATCTTTAAAGTCACTTCCAACGTAAGCCATTTTATGAAATGTTTCTATTTTGACCAAAATAAAAATATATAATTAAAAAAAAGAAATAAAAAGAGTAACTTTTCTGTAAGCATTGGCTAACAGATTAAATGTCAAACCCAACATTTCAGTCTTGAAGTGGTGCTCACACTTGTGAACACCCAGTAGCACAGAGTTATGAGAAACTCAGAGAAATAATCTACATTGGAAGAACCAAGGCAAAGATCTCTGAGTTCTCTTTCAAACAGAAAAATAATTTGAAATTTCAGAATATTTGTAGAAGGAAGCAATCCATCCATGTTTGTAGAGCAGTTGTTTCTCCTGTTTGGGTTTTGAAAATTCAGCTGTGAAGTCCTGGGCTGTGCAATTGTGTCACCTTTATTTAAACACAGGAATTTTTACTGCAATTCAAACTGGATTTTTGTCTAATCCTTCAGAGACTGAACATTGAATAGATTATGATCTTTAATAATAAAGATAATTCAGGATAGGATAATTCAGATTCAGAGGGACCCAAGGAGGATATTTAGCCCAAACTCTTGCTTAGCATAATTAGTGTGCACATTTTCTTGTCAGTCTGCATATAAGTGGGAAAATTTGAATATTTTTGCTTTATATTTTTCCCAAACTCAAGATTGTGCTGCCCAAACACTTCTGAAATAATGGGTGTTAAAAAAGCCCTGAGCTTTTTAATTAATACACTTAATATGTGTGATGGGTTTTGCGTCAATGAAACTTCAAATGATGGAGGGTTTGAAGTTTGTCATTAATTTAAATACAATGAAGTGAATGCACAGTTTGTAATCACATGAACTAATTTCTTCTCCCAATAAACTGAAGTATAACTCCAATATTCTTAGAGCATCAACAAAATCAGGGAATGATTGCAACTGGCATTTATAACAAGCACTAGTTATGGTTGATGTATGAGATAATTATAATGCTTTGCAGGAAAATCTAATAAATCCCAGAACAGTTACTCTGTAAAACCTATTTTTATGGAAATTAGGGTGTGAATATCGCATCCATTACAGCAAGAGGCTGCACAGGCAATCCTGACAGCCTCAATCTGCAGCAGTGTCCACTCCTGAAAGGTAATTGTGTCTGAAGTTTTGCACAGAGGAAATAACTGCGTTCCATTTCCTGAAATGAAGGGCTTAGCATTAAAATATGAAAATCTTCATAATTTGCACAGCTTGATGAACTTCTGAAGAGACACAGCTGCTCTGACACAGAGGTTGGGAGCCTGAACAAATAGTGGGGGATGTTGTTTAATATTCTGGCCATAAATAATGCACCAAGATTTGGAGTTAAACTCCTGATACGTGGAGCATCCCAAGAGTAACCAAGGTTTGTAGGGATATTTGTATTAGATATGAGTTCTACTGAACAACAGACTTTTCTTTTTTATTCTAGAGTTAAATTGAAAATTCCCCCTTTGTTATTTTGTAGTTGTTTTGTTTTGTTTTTGTATGGTTTGGTTTTTTGGGGTTTTTTTGTTTTTTTTTTATTTTATTTATTTTATTTTTTTTTTTTGGGGCTTTTTTGTTGTTTTGTTTTGATTTGGTTTTATTTGTTTGTTTTTCTTTCTTTTTATGAATTTTTTTGTGGTTTGGTTGGTTGGGGTTTTTTTGTGAGTTTTTTGTTGTTGTTTTTGAGGGGTTTTTTTAGGTTTTATTTTGTTGGATTATTGGTTTTTGTTTGTTTTTTTTTTTAAAAGAGGTTCATAAACTGGAGTTACTCCTGATTTACACAGCCCAAGGATGGAAACCCTGTTCTCAGCCTTCCATTTACACTCCTTTAACTTTTATGGATATGAACAGCAGAAGACAGGAGATCCTCCAGAGAGCTGACAGACAATCCTGAGAATAACCTGTCATTCCTAATCTTGCTTTTAAAGTGCTTCTTGGACGCTCCAGGTCCCTTTTTTTTTATTTTGCCTCTTCAAGTTTTCATCTCTGAAAGATGATAGAAAGTTATTAATATGACTTTATGCTTGTCTGAGCTCCCCAAGGACAAGCTTTCAGGATTAGATATCCAAGATAGGCATCCATAATCCATTTGGCATCAGCTGGGGCTGCATTTGCACATTTGCAGGAGTTGCAACCTGTGGGTTACTCCATGCTGGTGCCTAATTCCAAATACTGTAGGCAATGGTTCTGGAAAACATCTGAGTTCTCAAAAAGTCACATAAACATGAGCTTAACCTTGGAGAAAAGGTTCCTCTGAAAGCCTCAGAATTGGGGAACGGCTCAGGGACTGCCTGGAGTCGGGGCTGGTTTGGAAACTTGGAAGCAGATGATGGGAATTAGGTAAATCTCAGTCTTGAGAATGCTCAGTGAGCTGCTGGTTTAGCCACGAATTATGATTTTTATCACCAATATGTTTGGAGTTCTAAAATAAAGACGAGCAGAATAGAAGCTGCCGGGAAAAACAACCCTGGCAGACAGAACAACTTCCTTCAGTAGATGTGCCACTAGAAACAAGCTTCACCTCCACTTTCCACTAATATTTAGGTTTGATCCCAGTTGTTCAACTTGCAATTTGAATTCTTCTTTAAAAAAATCCTTGATTCAGTCATCTCATGACACTTCTCACAGCATTGACTCAGATGCCCTATCTCACTGACACGCAGCAAAGCTTTGGTCCTAACAAAGAAATAGAATAATTAAAAATGAAGTGGAATTTTAATAAATCTGGGCATGAGATCCTCAGTTTCTGGCTTGGTGAAGCTGACACAAAGCCCCCCTCAGGTCTGGAAGGTATTAATTCCCTTTGACTCATTCTTTTGTCAGAGCTCCTCTTCTGTACCTGCTTCTTTGAGAAAAGCCATTTCCCTGCAGAATAAAGAATTTCCAAATGAGAAGAGATATGAATCTTTGAGGAGCCAAGTCACTACCACATGAAAAGAAGATAATGGGATCTATTTTATCTGGATTGAGAAGCATCTGCCAAGTACATCTCAGAGGAGCTGTCTGTTAAGAAGAGTTTAGAATAGATTGTTTACCCCATTAAATATCAGCAGAAACTTTGCTTTTGCATTGATTTCCTCTATCTTTACTCTCAGCTGGGAAAGCACAAAAAGGTTTTAGAGAGAAATGAGAAAATATTATGGAGTCATGTAGCAACTAGAGGAAAAATCAGACGTGGGTTTTATTGCACCAAATTCCTTGCTGGCCTGTGTTTGTATCTCCTGGTACTTTTCCCACACACTGTCTGTAATTAGAGAGAAGGATCAGGGTCTGGATACAAACCCTGCTGTTATTACTGGGAATTCTTCTCTCAGTAAGTTTAAACCCAGCCCTTGAATAAAGCCCATGGCTTTATCCAAGACGAGAAATACAGACCCAGGCTTCATTTTGGGTTTGGGTGGGATTTTTCTTTCTTTTGTTTCTTTGGCTTTTCCAATAAGATAAATATAGATCCAGAGTTTATTTTGGTGTTGGGTGGGATTTTCATTTCTTCCGTTTGGGT
The DNA here is from genome assembly GCA_024865655.1 of Emberiza elegans. NCBI lineage: Eukaryota > Metazoa > Chordata > Aves > Passeriformes > Fringillidae > Emberiza > Emberiza elegans. Next base: position 2,989,128 of record JALJVW010000149.1, on the reverse strand, counting down.
TTGTTGTGGGTTTTTGCCAATAGCCCAGATCCCCACTCTCAAAAATGTGAACATCTACTATGGGACAGATCAATCAAATTAGTCACAAGCTTAATCACCTTGATAAACTGAGGTCTTAGATGATAGCAGAAACTCCTGAGAGCGTGTGAGAAGAAATTAAACCATTCCAAAGAACAATATCCTGGTGTTAGCCTAACAGTTGCATGGAAAATACTGATGAGAGCCTGGCACAAGAAACTGTGCTTCCTCCAGTTTAATTTCTTCATTAGAGTTTTAATTGATTGCAATTCAAAGGGTTTAACTGTTTTCTTTTCTGGAAGAACCTTTTCAAAAGTTCACAGGAGCCCTACAGATTGGAGGCAGGTTGGTGGGTGCAATGGCATACATTATCTCAAAGATGTTATTTTAGCATGAAGAGCTTTTAAAACTTAATCAGCTCACCAGCACACGCATTCCTAATTGATCTCTTTTCCTAGGACTGCTACATTTTCTTGACCTTTTAATAACTGATGGCTTTAGAGAAAAGGCTGTTCACAGAGCTTCTTAAAAGTCAAAAGAAGATCTGAGGTATATTTGCAAGACATACATAAAGCAAGTCGTGGCCTTGGGAAAATCTGATTTCCTTGTTCTTCCCACGTGCTGCAGTAACTCCTGCAGGACCAGGAGATGGAGACTGGGATCAGTCTGAGCCTTCTGTGGTTGAGGAACCTCTCTTGAGAGATGTCAGACACCTGCTGATCCCCCTACATGTGAATCTAGGATTTTTTTTTACTTTAAATACATTTAATGAGAAAATACACGCTGTGTCAATTCTGAGTTCAGGCATCTGCAGTTGCTAAACAGGAAAAAATAAATGATAAAGTGTTTTTCCTGACCAGTAACACTTCAGGGTGCTCGGAGCAGCTTGGCTGCCCCTGAATATCTGGAAGTGCCCAAATCCAGCTGGACAGGGCTTGGAGCAGCCTGGGACAGTGGAAGGTGTCCCTGTCCATGGGAAGGGTTGGAATGGGATGATTTTTAATGTCTCTTCCAACCCAAACCCTTCTGTAGATCTATGATTCCATGTCCCACCCAACCTGGAAAAACCTGCCTGTCCCCTCAAAGCTTCTCCCCTATATTTCCTGCGAGGATTTTGGATTGCTGTGACATTAACCACACACAATGAATTTATTCTGGTGCTGAAATACACTCACAATGCTGGAGTCATTTATTTTGACAACACAGCCATCACAAAGCAACAGGGCGTGTAAATTCCCTGCTCCAAGGGCAGCTGGGATTGAGTGTTTGACTTCCCCTCTGGAAATGGAGCTGAATAAAACACCCAAAATGTGACAGTTTTATCAGCTTAAGCGAAAGAAACTGGTTTCAGGAGTACTGAGAACTCAATGAGAGGTTTCAGGATGAGCCCTTTAGAAACTGCTGAACAAATTAAGTCAATAAACACAGTTCATTATTAAAGTGTTTTGTTCACCTGTTCACCTTTGCCCAAGCACCTTACATACGTGGGTTTTGTGTACTTGAAGGCCAGCAAGAAAATCTATTCCACTTCTGTCCCCAGTTTCCAGTTCCTTGTTGTACACAATCCTCTGGGATGAGTTTGGATTATGAAATTAAAATTCAGACCCATGGTGTAGAGTAAAACTCCAATCTCTTGTGGATGCACAGGAATTTATGGGGATTTGTGGTAGTAAGGAAAAAAAAGGAGACCCTCATCCAAAAAATTTGGCTGCTTAGATCCCAGGTGGTTTGTCCATGAAACTCCCACAGAAATTCTCCTTTTTCCTGATGGATTTCTGGCCCATTCACTCTGCAAAGCCTCTGCCAGTTGGTATCTTAGGACAGAATCAAATTCATCAATAACTTTGCTTGGAAAAAACCCTGTTAACTTGTTGAGGAGCCTTCAAAAATGAAGTTCAAAAGTTTTAAAAGCAGAGTTTTTCCAAACCCCAGTGCGTGTAAGGCCTTAGGCATTAAAGACACGGCAATGGTTCCACCAAAGCCGAGTTGTGTTTTCTCCTACATCAAATGGCATGGCTAATTATTTCATGTGAAAAGGACTTCATTTTGATGAGATTTCCTCAGAACAAAAGTCTCCTTAAGTATCATCATTTGTATACATAATACATCTTAGGAGGAACGTCAGCTCACAAAGTGATGGAGGCAACTTCAGCTTCACCCTCTCATTATGCAGGAGCAGAGAGTGGGAGATGCCGAGAAATGAAACGGAATTGGAAATCACTCCCCAGCTCTGGCCTAGATTTTGTGATTTGCAGCACAAAATCCCTTCCTGGTGCATCTGTGCGTTGTGTGGTGTCCACTTTGATGCTCTTCCCTCTTTGGAGGCACGAAATCTCCTCTCCCTTCCATTGAAGTCCAGGGCAAAGCCTCTGCTGGTTCTGTAGGAGAACAAAGCCCACGATCCCCTCTCCCCCACGGAAAACGCACTGGGATTGTTTGCCATATTGGCAGTTCAAAAGCATTGTTCAGAAGACAAGACTATTCAGATTTTTTTGAAGTGAAAAGTTTTCAAGACAGTTCAGTCATGAATTATATAACTGAGGAAATTGTCTACGGAAAGCTGATTTTGAAGCGCTAAAGAATTTTAATTCTTTTTTTTTTTTGGAAGTGGCCAAATGTTCATGGGTTTGTATGAATTTATTTTTAGCTCTTCTTTCCCTTCTGACCTGTCTGACCACTGGTCTGGTAAAGATTTGCAGCATTTTTCATGTCACAAAAAAATGAAAAGAAGATTTCCTCTCAAATTTTGCGTGTTGGCAGCAAGGAAATTCTTACAGAGTTTTCAGTTTTGTCATGAAGTTCTTGTGGGGAATTCTGTGGAAATCCATGCTTTTAAAACCAGGCTGCCTTCATTTGACTACTTGATTTCAAATATCTGCGTGCATAATCTCTTTTCTTTTAAATCACACTCAGAGTTAGGTTGTGACAATGATTTGCCCACTTTTTCTGATTTAGGTACCATTCGTGCCATGCTGAAAAGGGAAAAAGATGGAATTTCTCCTGGAGTTAACTCATTGATGTTGTATCTATAACTCTTATTCACTTCAGGTTTTTTATTCAGAAGTTTCCCATTTGTTTAATATTTATACTTGATCAATCTCTGGCATCAGAGACCATGACTTGATTTGCAGACATGAACTGTCTCTCTCCCCTCAAACACCATCTCTAGTCTTTCATTATTCAGGCCCATAAAAAATAAATGTTAGGATTGCAGAGTAAATAATTTGTGACTATAAAAATAAATAAATAACTGCTTTCAGCAATCTTGCCTCTAATCAAAAAATCCATTTTAGTCAAAGTAGGGTTGATTAAATTCATTTAACACAAAAGGGCAGATGCTCGAAGGATTTAATACTGTTCACACAGAAATGACTTGAATATTGCAAGTAATAATAGGATAAAGAAACTTTAGCTGCTCTGCACTTCTGAAAGGTCATTAAGAGAGGAGAAATGCACAGGAACCGCTGCCAGGTCACATCCTGACCCCCGGGGGAATCAGGCTCCAGAAAAAACCTCTGGTTTCATTTGTGTGGCCATGGGGCATAAATTCCCAAAATGAGCAGGACAGGTTCCCCTCTCTGTGCCATCAACAAAAACATTGTAGAAATGTAGAGAATGGAAAAAAAAAAATTGGTTTAATTTGGAGGAAAAGGGATTTTTTTTCCTTTCTTTTTAATTCAACTCTGTTGCTTTATCCCATTTTAACTTTTCCCTGCTAAGGTTGATCTCATTGAAGAAATTAAAAGCCTGCCTTTGTTTTGATTATGATAAAGGAATAGAATATCTGAACAGTCATACTATGGAAAAAAATCTGTTTGCTGGTGTAAATTTGTATGACTCAGAGCAAGTATTACTTTTTTTTTTTTAATTGACTTCGCTTCTGACATCTACATAGTCAGAAAATGATCTAAATTTAATTCATAAACATGAATTTAAATTTTAAACTTTCATTCTGAATGAAAAATCTTCAAAACCAGAAATTTTTAATCTTCTGAAAGAGACCCACTAAATGTAGAAAGGGATGAATAAGAAGCTGATAACTTTGTAATGAGCCTTGGAGGAAAAGACTGTGGTCAGAAAATAAATATAATTATAATAGTGCATTATTGCCTGAACTTCTGCAAATCTTCATGCTAAATTACTTCCTAGTGAGTTTTTGAGTTCATACATGGCCTGAATTTTTTTCCACCTGCAAACCTTACATGTTTTCCCTGTATGTTATATTTACTATCTTTATATTGACTCTGATCAGCAAAATTACTGTAAATGAAGAAAAATTCGAAGCTGCTTAAGTTCAGCTCAGGGCTCAACCAGATAGAGGAAAAATGAAAGTTAATTCAAACCAGTAGGCAAACATTTTCTTGATTATTAATAAAACACCTAATTTTTCTAATTGAGCATCTGTCTTTCGCAAAGGAAAATGCCAGATGAAGCAAATGAGGGAGGGGTTGAGTGTGATCCTTGTCACTTAACCACACAGAGCAGGTGCTGGGGCTCTGGTTTGATATTCTTGATTTTAACACCCACCAGCAGGTTTTGTCAGATGGTTTGTGGGGTATATTTGGGGTATTTCCTTCGTTTTTCACCTTCTCCTCACGGTTAGAGATGCGTTCCTGGTAGGAGCAGCTTGTCAGAAAAAAAGAGCATCCCAAGAGACCTTCAAAGAGCCACTGGGTCCTTTGTGACAGATGTCAAACATTTCAGTGACAGCTAAAGAGCAAATCTGTGCTCTGACAACAGGAACGAGCCGAGGCTTAGCAGATCACCTGCAGCTGCTTAATTTTTTCTATTTTATAGGAGTTTTATTTTCACAATTTGGGGATGGATGTAGCTCTGAAAGAGAAGGAAAAAAGCTCCATCCAAGCCCCCGTTTGCTGCTGGAAGCTCATCAACAGGCAGCAGCAGCAGCAGCACAGTTGTTAATGTGACTCCTGTGTCCGTGTGACACCGGGTTCAATTTATTGTAATGGAGTTAGAAATATTTTACCGAACAGAATTTTAAAAATGTAATTGCGTGACAGAAAGCAAATTTAATCAGGAGCAGCAGCAGCTCAAGAACCCTTTGCAGTTTCAAACAGAGCAATGAGACAGAAAAGGCTGTCAATTTGATCTTCATTACCACAAGGATTTACAATGGGACTTGCACTCCTGAGTGTTTCCTTGAATTAGCAGGTTTGCCAAAGCACCCAGTACCTGGCTGAAATAAAAGTCGGGTCTGCAAAGAGGTTTAAAATAAAGTGCTGAAATGTCTTTTCAACAACAAAAAGGAGAAATTTTCATGCACTGTTCCCTTTGCACGCCCAACAAATGCTGTGCCTGTGCTTGGGAGTAAATGCCCGCAGAATTCCAGCTTTGCTCTTTCAAACCACATAACGTTCCTGTGGGGTGCAGATGAGACATCCCTAGGACACAAGGGAGATCCTAAAACTCTTTGTGGGGGTGTCACCCCTCAGATTTTGGGATGTGCTGCTGACCTGAGCAGACAAAAGAACACCTCATTATTTTCCCTTAATTGCTCAATTAAGTCTGTGGTTGTTTTGTACAGCCAGAGGGGCAGAAAGAAGCCAGAAAATAAAGAGAGCTCATTCCCTGGAAATATCCAGGGCCAGGCTGGACACTGGGGCTTGGAGCAACCTGGGACAGGAGAAGCTGTCCCTGCCATGCCAGGGGGGATGGGATAAACTTTGAGGTCCCTTCCAACCCGAACCATCCCATAACCCTGGGATTCTGCGATTTTGGCTTTAAAATTCTGTGATCTTGGCATAAATGCGCCTGGTGCCTCTCCTCATCCAGCTCTGCCTAAGTCCTCTTTGTACAACTCACCTCTCTCTTTGGATATATTTTAAAGTAGACAAAGCAAGGTATTTTTATGGAAATATTTTATGATTTCACTTCTATTTATACAAATATTATTTATAAATAATATATTTATTAAAATATGTATTTTAATATATAATATTTTAATATATTAGATTTAATTGATATTATAATAGGTATTATTTTTTATAATTTTAACAATATATATCAATATATATTGTTACATACAATTTATTATATTACTATATTATCTATATATAGTTTTAGCTAATATAATTACTATAACATATTATAATATATACTATATTAAATGTTAAAATAGAAAATATTAATTTATAAAATACTATATCTATTTTATTAAATATATATTTTATGTAAGTATTTTATAATTTTATTTTTATTTATATAAAGCAGACAAAGCAAGGCATTATTTCAGTTCCTTTCCTCCTTTTTACATGAGAACCATTTGAATTTACAAGCAAATAAATTTTGAAAGAAGATTACTAAGACTCTGTGTGTGTTTCAAGCTCCATTGAGGCCAAACTCCAATAACAAAATTTGGAATAACGTTCAGTGTAGAATGAATGCTGGTATTCTCATGCAAATTTCAAGCTGATTAGCATTAGTGGTTTTAATAACATTAATGGCAACTACATTAAATAAAGTGGTGTAATTATCTGTGTTCTGTGCAGGAGTTCCTCCCTTGGTTTTGATTGGAATTTTGTGTAAATTCAGAATGTTTTAAGATCTCCCCACAGAAGACATTTGGGCAGATCCTCTCCTCACTCCTGCAATATTTTCCAGTACTGTTTCTGAGAGAACCGGCCTCAAAAAATGCCTGCCGGAACAGACTGTGTATAAAAGATATATACATTCAAGGGGAATATTTTATAATTAATTTCATTCTTGATTTGCCTTTACTATTTTATTTGATGCAAATGTTTCAAAGCACTAAGGAGCAAGTTGCTTGATTTACCTTTTGGTTCTGGGAGATTCAATATAAAATTTTAAGAGACAACATTTGTTACCAGTGAAGTACAGCTTGGAAACATCTGCTTTTTATCATTTTTATCCCCTTTTATCACCTTGATCAATTTTCTTCTTAAACAACAAACATAAGAATGAACTTGACTTCAAGTTCTGCCATAAAAATGGTCAGTGACTGACAGCCTTAATGCCTCCATTGGAAAAGAAACATTCCGGGTTATTCATCATTTTATTGCATATAGGAAGAAATTAATCACTGCACGAAGCACCAGAAAAAGTCTGAGTTTCACCCTTGAGCTCTGAGTAACAAATTGTTTTAACCAGATTAATAACAATTATGAGTCATGGCATGAGCCTGAGAGTTTCACGTCACCCTTTGATCACATGTGGGCTGCTAAGCTGAGCCTTGTTATGACTCAGTTTAGGCCTGGTTCATTATTTATCCTGCAAGGATGGCACCAACCACTCAGAGCCACACAAGGAGAGAACTTCAGCTCATTTCTGCTCTGTTTTCCAGCTAACGTTTCAACTGCCCTTTGGAATGGCAAGAATCTTCTGCTTTCTTCAAAGCAAAACTCGTCCATGATTCCAAATAGAGTCAGTCAATCCAAAATGGGTGAAACAACAGGGGTGTGACTCAATTAAATATTTAAATTAAATATTTTTTGGGAGAGAGTCTGAGAAATGGTAGAGGTGATAATTAGATTTATATCCGATAATAGAAAAATGGCAAAAATGACTAATCAGCTTGTATGTAAAGTAAATATCAACAGCAGTAAAGCAATGAATCAGCCGGGTGAACAAGAGGTGATGGGTAGGGGAGCAATTAATAGAGACAAAAATTTATTAATTCAAGTTTCTAGGTGTTTAAATAGCTTTGCTAAGTAGAATGGAAAATGAATTAAAACCTGCAAGCAGTCATGACATGTAACTCCATTCAAACTGAAAATGGGGTGAGTCAATCGGATGTTCTGGGGAAAAAAAGAAGAGGCAAAAGTTCAATGCTAAACAGGGAAAATACAGAAGAAAATTAATGTTTGTCAGCCTCATGAGTATTTCCATCAAAAATAGCTTCTCTCAGTCTCTGTCTAATGGCTTCATCACAAAAGAATAATCTTCCCCTTTTCTTAGTTTTCTGCTTCATTTACTGATCATCTCCAACAAGGCAAGCTGTGAAAAAACTGAACATGGAATATGAGTTTGAACATTCGGGGGAAAATTTTCTGAGCAGGAGTGGCACATTTGTTCTTGAAATTAAAATTCTTCCTTGCACATAGACCCATAGGCACTTTTGTCTTAGATTTAACAGAGTTTTTAACAGGGGATTTTTTTCATCTGCTGTCTTAAAATACTTCATGTATTTAATGTAGACTAAATACAGAATCTGTTACATTAAAAAGTGCCAGAGATACTGAGGAATGTTTGCATGGCAGTTATTTCACGTATAACCAGAATTTCATGCAATTCAAATATATAAATATATTAAATTTTCATAATATCATGTATTTTAATATAGATGCAAATTATAAATTATTTAGCTTACAATATTTCCAATATTTTTTAATATTTATTATAGTGTGAAATAGGAAAATATAAATGTATTTCTATTCTATTCTATTCTATTCTATTCTATTCTATTCTATTCTATTCTATTCTATTATTATATAGTGTAATAATATAAATGTAACAATATAAATTTATATAATATACATATGTATGTAATGTATTATATTACATTGTAAATAATAATATATTACAATGTTATTATATGTTATTATTATTTACTATATTAGTTTTATCATCCATTCATTAAATTAATTAATACTTATTATTATATTACTATTTACCATATCTATTATATTATTATTTATTATATATAATATAAAATATTATGTAATATATATAATTACATATAAATGTAATAATATATAATTGTACATGATTCTGTATAAAAACCATGTAAGTTTTGTATGTTGGTAAATCTACATTAAATTTATAAATGTATCATATTATTTCATATATATAGATGATATAGATATAGATATAGATATAGATATAGATATAGATATAGATATAGATATAGATATAGATATAGATATAGATATAGATATAGATATAGATATAGATATATGATATAGATATAGATATAGATATAGATATATAATATAGATATCTAGATACAGATAAGACAAAAATGCAGTGGAATTTCTTCTAAACTGAAAACCCAAAAGAGAATGTCTGTAGGGTGAAGCTGCACCGTCCTGATTCCAGAAAAAGGGTAGACTGAATATTTATAAATTCTTCACAGACACTGCATAACAGAGTTATTCTGCAGAGACCAAGGGCTAAATGGGGAAAGGTGAAAGGAGATGGAAGCCACTTTAATTGAATGTAGGTCTGTCAAAATTCTTCCTCAAATGTTGGATGAAAAATGACTGCCTAAACCTCTTAATTAATCAGTTCTGGAACAAAAAAAAAATAGCGTGTCAGGCACAATTTCAGTTTTTGTAGTACTTGATGGGCTTGAGTTAATTGTAAATTTATTGCCCAAATAAACCTGAAAGGGAGATGAACTGGAAATAATCCATGTGTGGGGAACAAGAGGTGACAATTCAAGTCCTCTTCATGCAGGTCTGTGTTTTTGGGGATGTACAACACCCATCAAAGCAACACCAACCGCAGAAGGAAAACATAATCCATGAAATATCTTCAGATTGCATTAACCCTTGCAATGAATCAAAAAAAAAAAAAGGTTTCCTGGGAGTAAATTCCTTGTTTTTGATGAAGTTCCACCACAGACAGGTTCAGCTCAGTGTGTTTAATTTCCATGGCAAGTACTGAGCTGGGGAAGGGTGTTTAAGCTCCTAATTGGCACACCAATGTATGGCAGAGAAGTAAATATGCTATTAATTAGGAGCTAAATATTGACACACAGCGAGATTAAATTATATCAAAACATTCAGTGTAACTTGCTTAATGCACTATTAAGTATCCAAACATTGTGTGTGTGGAATGGTAATTATGTGCTTGCATTCTGTACTGGTTGTGTGGCAGGAGAAAATCAAATTTTCCCAAACACTTGAGGCTGACCTGTCTTTACCCTGGCGGGAGTCAATGACAAAACTGAACTGAGCAGGATTTTGTTTTCTCCTGGTTAATATGGCTCATAACAGGAATTTTTACAGCACAAGAACATGCTCCTGAAAATGTAACCCTACCAAAAGAAACCTCTGAGAAAAGTGAAAAGGAAGATTGTAATTTTTCGCACAAGATCCAAACTTTCAAAACAAGTGGCATGAGGCTTTGCAGGACCCTGAGGACTTTAGGGATGCTCAAAAGCTGAGAAAACAGAAGGGAATATGAATTATTTGCATGTCATTGGTTTTCCTGATTCACATTGTGTTTCCAGAATTATTCCAACTTCAGAGCCATCAGCATTAACAAAATGTATTGATTTCAATCCCCATCTCAGCTTGAAAAGCTGAAAAATATGTGTGGAGTTTTTTTAAATTTTATTTTTAAATGCAAATGCTTTATTAAGCAGAGAAACAACCATAAATTTTGACATATGGGTTTTTCTTTTGTGGTTTTGGATGATTGTTCTGTTGTGTTTGTTTTGGTTGGCTTTTTTTCTTTTGTATTTGTTTTGCTTTGTTTTGTTCATTTGTTTTTCATTGCGTGGTTGGGCTTTTTTTGTGTGTGTGTGGGGTTTTTTATGTTGTTCTCTTTGGGGTTTTTTGTTTGTTTTTCCTGGGAAACACTAATGAGATAGTGCAAAGCTTTTTTTTTTTTCCAGAGATCTCAAACTTTGGCTCTTGTTCAGGCTATATTCTGCTCCCAGCAGCTGAAGAGTTGTGCCATTAGGGCATAAATATGTATAGGTTGTTAGTATAATCACATTAGGGGCTCAAGTTCTGCCCATGGAGCTGCAGTGACAAAAAACCCTTGTCATTTAAACACATTTTTATAGTGATAACTGTTATCGTGGTTACCAAAGCAATAATGTGTTAAAATCTCTCTCTGTGCCATTATCATAGCCACAGGTCTGTGCAAATATGTGCCTTGAAATACCTTTTAATAACTACTTTAAAATACTTCCACTTACAGATGATGATTATGCACATAATTGGTCGTGCATGCATGGGAAGATGAAAATAATTAGGATAAATAAAATAACTTACACAACAAGGGTAGACATAAGATTATGGCTGGTCCATTAAAGCCTGTGAATATCTGCCCATTGACTTCAATTAGCTCTGAATTAGGCACTTAAACAGCAGGAAGCAAATGGAATATTCTATTTGATTATCCTGGTCAATGAGCAATGAATGCATAAAAATAACTGTCCACAGATCCCGACGGAATCGGCCTCTCAAAACTAAGCCAAAGAACTGAAACTTTTCACAATGTTAATCTTATTTATTTTTTTCCTGCCCAAATCACGCTGGGTGTTTCAGGGGTAAAGAAGAACCAATTTCTGTGTTTGTGATGAATTCAGCGCAGTTTCAAGGTTGCAGAAGAACAGGGGGCCACAAGAGCACGGTATTACGGAAAATTCACTTTAAGGAGATATATTTTGGTGGTTTCAAGTAAATTTTTTTCCCCAAAAAGGCCAGAAGGTGTGATGAACGCTCAGGAATATGCTTCAAATGGAAGGGAAGGAGTAGAGACTGAAGGCCAGCCCTGCAGGGAGTGACCAGCAGCTCATGGAGGTGGCAGGTGAGCGGCCCCAGGGCTGCCCATGAGGGCAAACCCAACAGAACCCAGCACAAACCATGTCTGATGGGCTGGGACAGGCAAGGGTTGGGTAATAAATGCAGCAATTCACCAAATTTTCTGAAAGCGGGGCGGTGGTTAATGGAGGGATCCCAAAATCTTCCAGGTTGGGTCGTGGATCCCCTCCAGTGCCAACCACGGCCCAGGATTGTGCAGATCCTGAGGGGCCCCTTCACTGTGCCCAGGGCCAGTGGTGGGTGCCAAGCCATTAACTCACCCAAATTTCTCCTTGCTGCTGCCCCAGGACAGCCCTCCACAAAAAAAACAGGAACCTTCAGGCTGATGGAGAGGCTCTTCCTCTGCCCACTGGGCTTCTTGCTCTGTATTCCTTCTCAGACTAATTCTTTGCTAATTTCTCTGCCTCTTACCCTCTTCTGGAGTGGTTTGGTATTTATCCCTTTGGACACCTCTGGGGCTGAAAAATATGACCAATTACTTTGTGCTGCTTTCTGCAGGTCTCTAGAAGGAGGGAAAATATTAATTGCTGCAAGCAAACCATATTTTTTTTTGGCCTTGCTTAATCCAAAGTTGATCCAAACCATAAATTTTTAGTCATGGTTTAGAGAAATATGTTTTTGAGGCCAGCTGGAAGGAACAGTGTTGGAGGACCTCTCTGTTTTCCACTTCTGAGTATATCAGAGGGGATTAGAAATGGCTCCCAAGAACACTTACAACTGAATAAAAACGAAAATAATCTCAGCTATCATTCACCAAATCAGCATTAAATCTAATTCCACCAAAGGAAAATGTACAACGTGGTAATTAAACTGCAAGAGAAACTTGCTCACTAAAATGGAAAATATTGCAGAGCTTTTTGACAGAATTGCAAGAACAAATGAGCCATCATTTGCTACATCTCAAATATTAAGTACAAAACACTGAGAACTGGACAGTTTTAAATTAGGCTATGCCTTAAATGCTGTAGTATGGGAAATTACAAGATAATAAGTTGGGGTGGTTATTAATTTTTGTTATTATTGCTAAGGTAACGAGTAAATCGAAAGTTAGAGGTCAATACAAGGTGAGCTGGCTGCTGGGAGAGATGAGCTGAAAGACTTCCCAAAAGCTCCGAGGCAGAACTGCCTCTGGGTGACAATGCCAAAAGCAAATAAATGTGATCGGGCGCTTTTGAGCGTTGGTGTCCCCAAAGCCCCCTCCTCAAACCCACAGCCAGGGAGGGCTGAGCTTGGGGAGCACGGGGTGGGTTTTGTTGAGTTAGGGATGCTGTGAGCAGAGAACGAGGAGGTAAAGGAGTGTCGGCTCTGAAACCTGGGCTGAGGAGCAGCAATGCCAGCCTGACCTGAGCCAGCAGCTGCCAGGTCTGAGGAGTGGTGGGGCAGCTGCAGCGAGCTATCACGGATGGGTTCTACAATAACAATTTACATATTGATTACAACCCATAATTTAAATTGCCTCGGGTTCGCTCGGAGCTGTTAGACTGATACCTGGCAGCCTCTTAACTGGAGATGGGGGAAAATTACTTGTACTGTCAATAGCTGTTTACCTATATTAAAATAATTAGCAATCAGAGTGTACTCCACTGCCTTGCACACGGGGAGTCTAATTAACTTTCTCCTTCGGATTTATACATCCACTAACAAATAAATGGAAAGCCATCCCATGTCCTCCGTCATGGGAATGTGCCTGCCTTTATTTTGGAAAGGCAAGGGCTGGTTCAAACAAGGACAGGCTTTATGGCAGGGATTTGTCACTGGATCTGTTCAGAGCTTCGTCTCCTTCCCCAGCACAGAGCATTCCTCCACACGCTGCACTGAGTGATGCACTGCAGTGACAAAGTGTTAATCTCCATTAAAAATTTAAAAGACACACAGCTATTTTCACCTGGGGGAGCTGCTGCTGATTCATCTGCAGCCCTGCCCAGCTTAGGCAGCCCTGTCTCCCAAGCCATTACAAATTACCAGGGAACCATCCTTCAGTCCAAATTCCAGCAGCAGGAATTGCTCCATAAAAGGATGGAGTCCAGGGCTTGTCTTTTGCTACTTAATAAATCACTAAAATGAAATAGCACAGCTCTCCTGTTATCTGCAGGTGATTGTCGGAGGTCCAAGTGCTCTGGCCACCATTAAGATCTCAAATATTATTTTATTCTGGAAATACATCAGCGTGGTTGTGCCTTCCTGTGGTGGGAGGCTTCCAACCAATTCTGCAGCGGTTTGAGGGCTTGAGGGGACCAGAGAGCAGAGCTGGGGTCGCACCTGGGACAAGACTGAGAGTGAGAAAATAGCAGCTGTGAAATGGTCACAGAGTCACCACAGAATGCTGGGGAGGTTTGGGCTGGAAGGGACATTAAAGATCACCCAGTGCCACCCCCTGTCATGGCAGGGACACTTCCACAGGGCCAGCCTGGCCTGGACCTTGGTTGCAGAGTCATCTACACTGGACATTCCTCTTTGGACCTTAAAGAGGTGCTCACAGTAAAATAATTTAAGCCAGGCTTTATTTTGAATGGCTGTAGAGATCAGGCTGTGCCTCTTAATGATGTCACCTAATAATGCAAAGGAAACAAATCACAAAAAATCCTTGGTTTCTTCTGCCCCCAATACATGAATTACATTTCCTGGCACCTTTTCCCTGACAGAGATACCAAAATTTTTCTGATGGTATTGAATGAATACTCAAATAGATTTAATAATGGTACTTCACACTGAGAAATTTAATCATCTCTTTACGTATTAATCTTAATAATGGCCACATGATCCAAAAAGGGGAAGAGGATGATGAAAGGCAGCTCAAGATGGTGCTGGAGTTTGGGATTAGACTGAATTTTATTGCTTCTTTTAAAGAAAAATGCAACTTAACTCTAGAAATCTGGACTTTTCTCATGTTTTTCTGTTGGACAGCACCTTCCATTGGTAAGGTAATTAAGGTAGCAGCTAAATTCCATAGAAACAGGTAGCCTGAAGGGACCTGGTCCATGAGGAATTATGGATTCCCTGACACAATAAAAAATAAGGCCATGAACAAATATGGAAAAATGAAGGGTAAAAATCAAATGTGGAAAGGAAGAACTCCATAGAAAATAAAAATGGAAAAGCTTTTATTTTCTTAATTGGGAAAGCTTATGACAAATGGTTTTAAATACAATTCCCATCATGATTACCATGAGTAATGTCTGAAAATTGTATAAATTGGTAAGAACATCTGACAGGTGACATCAAATCCATTGAAGAGATACCATTTCCTTAATCAAAAACAGGAGAAACAAAGCAAAACAGTGAATTTGTGTTCCAGGCCTGAGCCCTGAGACATTCTCGTGCAGTTATAAATAGGCTGCTTAAATAGGGTGGTTTGTGGGACTCGTAATTCCAGCTGACATGAGGGATTGTGGAAGAGCAGGAGGAAAAGCTGTCTGTGTGCTGCTTGTTAGACTAACAGCTTGTGACTGCTCTCAGAAACAATTCTCCTGAACAGCCCGTGTCCCTCAGTCTTGGGGAGAGCTCTGGGCATTTGGGGCACTTTGGGCAGTGCCAGCCCTGCCTACAAGCAGTGGGGAGGTGATGCTTTAAGCTTCAGCTTTTCTATGTTTCACATTCTGTGCTGCTTTAGTGTGTGGGTCTGAGCTTCACATTTTGGGATGGTGAGCTGTGTGCACAGAGCAGGGAGACAAAACAATTCCTGCTCCAGCTGGGCACCAAGGACAAATGACCCAAATCTCAGCCCAGGAGCACAAACCCCGTGGGCTGCAGAGAGAAAAACAAGCAGGGTGGGACTGCAGGGGCTAAAGCTGGGATGGGACAATGAACTGCAAGGTGCAAATGGAGCAGAGCTGATCCCAGGGAGAGACCCCGGGAGCGCTCGTGCATTTTGGGGCCATTTGGGTTCATCTTGGGTGCAGCCCTGGCTGGGCTCTGGTGCTGCCCAAGGTGGATCCATGGAGAGGATGCTTGGGATAAATCCCTGCTTTATTCTGGGACTCTGCCCAGCCCCTGCTCCAGGGCAGCCTGCACAAGGCATCAGAGTAAATATTAATCCTCTGTCTCAACAAATTTCAGTGGGAAGGGCCCAAGAGTGAGGATGAAATAACACCTAATGCAGACAATATGGCAATTTTAAAATGTACACAAATATAAATTAAAAAAAAACCAAAAATAAAAAGATAATTCAAACTTGTTTTAAAAAGCTTGTTCTTCAAAATGGTAGAACTGAGGTGTTTTAACTTGCTCTTGAGGGAAGATAAAGATTTTATGATGGGCTGTACCAACACTGAACTGAGCAAATCCTCCCTGCCTCCATTAGCACAACAACCCAAATTAATGATTAGCTCTGGCTAATACCAGATGGTTGCATGGCTTTGGGTTGTCTGGCTGCATGGGCCAAGCCCTGGGAGGACACCCCACACCCAAGCACAGCAGATAAACATTCCCACAGAAACGGAGCACCTTGTACCTTTATTTAATAGATTAGTGGAGCTGTAACGTCCTTCAGCATCTACGATTTATATTTGTAGGTGGATGTGTTCCTTACACTGATTTATAGGAAGAAAACACTTGTCACTATGGATTTATAGACCTCTTTCCTAATTTTTGTCTGTGTTTACATATTCCCCAGCCATGCAGCTTGCAGGGGCTGCTCTAGTTCACAAATTGAATAAATAGGAGAATAATGGTATTAAGAATCGTGGACTTTTACTGTTGATTCACATCATATTTTAATTGTAGTTTTTTTCCTATGGAAATACTGCTGCTGCTGGGAAGAGAGTGATGGGAAACCCAGGAAAAATCCAGGCTGTTAATTTTAGCTCTATATACATTCCTAGCCATGAAAGTATTAAGTAAATATATTTTATTACTAAACTAATAATTATATGTGTACTTATACATAATTTTTTTAAAAAACTACCAGAAAAATTCAGCAATTGTTACCATTTAAAACATGGAAAGGAACATGGAAGAGTTTTTCCTCAAGAGGAAATCTAAGGAATTGATGCCCTGGCACTTGGTACGGTCTCTCTGGGATCAGCTGTGGGATCAGGTGTGCCTGGCCCTGGGGAGGTTTGGAGTGGGATGCAGGTCAGGAGATGGTTTGGGGCTGATTGAGCAGAGGGAAGGCAGAGGGAAGGGAGATGTTGCTGAGCAGAGGTGCTGGAGCAGCAGAGGTGGAGGGATGGAGCACCCTCTGCTCTGGGGGTCCAACAGAAGGTTCATGGGGAGAAAGCTTTGTCCTGAGGCAAAGGGAAAACATGGATTATTCTTATGGCTCTGAAAAGCCCCTGGAGGATGAAAACACAGCTCCACCTATTTATTTTTTGTATCTTTCCATGTTTCTTACAAATCTTCCTTCAAACCTCTGTTCTCTTTCTCTATCCCCTCATTTGCTGTGGGCATGGCCAAGATGCTCCTTCTGATTCACTTTCCACTAATTTTCAGGGAGTTGAAAACCAAAAACTGATAAATAATTTCTTCATAAGTGACCAGCTTGACCATCTGAGGAATTTATTTTTTTTTAAGACAAATTCAGTTGTGTTATTTGGATGAGCTTTGAGTGGGCAGAGTTACAAGTGGGTGTAACTAATCAAAGTTTAACAAGCACTTGATGCATCCCATGGAAATTTTCTGGAACATCTAACCCAAATTAGCACAGGGCTAACCTGGCTCCTGAAAACAGCCTAAATTGGGCTCTGGAACCTGCTGTGCTGGGAGATGTCCCTGGAGACTGGAGTTGAGAATTTCATGACTCGTCGAGGCAGTGGGAGTAAATGTCAGCTTGTTGAATTTCTAACCTGATATTAAAATAGAGAACTCCTGCCCCCAAAACAGGGAATTGATGTGAGACAGCCAGGGAGATCAGACACAGGGGAAGAAAACAGAATTACCCTTTTCTGACATGAGCAATTCACAGCAGAATGGGTGGTAGGAATCTGAGAGCAGTGCCAAGAGTGGGGCTCAGAGAAACCAAATCCACACTGCAAAGTGGTTTGGAAAAATAATGCCAATATTCCCCCAAAGTCCTTGTTCAGCACAGACATGAGAGCAGTGGAAGAAGCATTTTCTCTCTAGAGCATCAGCCTCAGCTCCATCCTGGTGTGGGGGTGATTTTCTTGTTATAACAAAATGTAAAAGGAGATGTTTTGGGAGTGTTCAGAGAAAGCAGAGCTCAGGAGAAAGAAGGTTTGAAAAACCTGGAAAAACAAAAGGAGGAAAGTTTCTTCCGCTGCTTTTTTCTTTGTATAAAAACCCACAGATGAGGTTGAAATTTGGATTTCAGGTGCTGACCATGCACAAGCCTTGCTCAAGTACGTACCACATCCCCTGGCCATTGAACAGAAGAAAAAATTCACATTTTTGCCTCCCTTTGACTACATTGATTGCCAAGTGCTCTTGGTCATGTATAGGAACCATTTGAGGGAGTAGAGCAACAGAATATGCATGTCTTTCTCAACTATACACTTTCTTCAGCTGCTGAAATCAACTTTTATTTTCCTTATCAGCAAGGATCCTCATGCCTATAATGACAGCAAGAGAAATAGAAGAAATGGAAAAAGATAAGAAATAGGAAAAGATTAGAGATAGAAAAGTCTTACAGAAACACTTGGAGAGTTGCTTGCTGATTCATGTGCCAACAATTGGTGTCTGAAATGGAGCTAATTAACATTCTCATTATGATAATCACCTTCAACATTTCCCTTTATTTTCCCAGGCTCTTCCCTTAACTGTCTGTCTCTGAGATAAGAAAATTATTATCAATGTATCAGCTCAGATACATTTCAGGGCATGAATGGCAAGAATTAATTTGGGTCTGTCTGAGGAGAGTACAATTAGGAGGGCTTCATGATGAGGCTAAATCTCCAGATTATTGGATCAGATATCCTCGTTTCAGACTGCTCTGAAAGCCCAGCACTGCATTCACTTTCCACCATGCACTTAGAAATAATCACCACTGTGAGGGAGGAAGGGGAGGAAAACCACCTGGTCTGACACAAAGCAATCACTTCATCATCACAGAAGTTTCTTTGCAAAGTTAAAATATGCTTTCTGCCCTTTTGTAATTGTTAATTTTATTGGTTTGGTGCTGTAACTTTTATGTTTGATTTTAGTATTGGTACCTTTTGGAATTTCCCTTTCGCCCCTCATTTTTTACCCTTATTTTCTCTGCTGTTTGGACACAGTAATCAACACCCTGATACCTCAGAAAAAAATTATTTGGATGGATGGCGCTGCCTGATTTTGTTGTACTGGAAACCCATTTGGGTAATGTTATTGAAGATCTGACGTGCTGATGGCAAAGAATTGAGGGTGGGATGGAAAAAAGGCAATTTCAGATGTGATGAATGTTTCCACAAACAGGAATGAATGTGACTCTGATTTCCAAATTGTCTTTGGTCTCCAGACTGGGGTGAGTTGTGCTCTGCGTCCTCTGGGGTCAGGGCTCTCGCTGGGAATGTTGAGGGTTGAAATATTTCACTATATAAAATTGAGGAGGGAAAACAAACAAAACAGTCCCAGACAGACTTTTCACTGATCTAAAGGAATAGAAATGCAAGTTAAAAGGAGGAAGGGTCCTTTCCCTTCCTAATAAATTCTTCCCTTACCTTTGGAAAAGTGGTCTCCCAACAATTCCATCCCTGGTGCTTGAAGTGCTCTCCAGGATCTCCCATGCACAAGGTGACAAATTTCCTGGAGATTTCTCTGTACAATCCAGCCGCAGCCTTCAGCTCTGAACATGACTTTCCTTCCTTTTATTTACTCAGAATTCACCCTGCTCTGAGTTATTTATATCCTTAATAAAAGGAATTCTTTTCCTCTCTTTTCATTCTGTGGATTATTTAGCTGCTGTCTAATAATTCTTCAAAGCTCAGAAGTACCAGGGCTGATGGGAAGTAGTCTGGCTTTTAAGACTTCTTGTTGTGTTGTCTATTTTTAATTAAACATTCTCAAGGGAATTTTAATTCTAATTCTGGGCCTATACTGGGGAAAACGCCCTTTATTTTCTTAACCTTCTCTACTCTTCCCTTTTCCTTCCTTCCATGTACAGATCTTAACTTTGAGGGAAAATTTTATGGAGTTTTTCTCTGTTTTTATCAGATTGAGCCATAGCTGAACACATTGACTAAAACATTCAATTCTTGATAAAATGGAGGAGGAAAACCTTCCCATGTGTCCTTTTCCTGTGGTGCTCTCCCCAAGCCAAGGATCTTCTGGTGAATAGCCATGGCAGCAAACCTTTCCACATAAACTTTATTCCTGCCCCCTTTTCCTTGTGCAAGCTCTACAGGATGCATGTTTTGATTTTCACATCCCCAGCTGATTTGATTTTCAAATCAATTTTTTCTCCTAGTTTTTTTTTTTTTGGAGGTGTGGGGGGGGGAGGTGGGCAATAATCTTATTTTTTCCCCCTATTACCACCCAAAAAAAAATTAAAATAAATCCAAAAGGGACTAAAGACTCCACCAGGCTGCCCATAAGGTGTGAGGAAAGTCAGATAAAGCTGCCTTGAGAGGCGTGTGCTCCAGCAGTGGAGCTGCTCCTGCTGTCACAGGGAAGATTACAGAGCAGTGATTTGTGTAGAGGAAGAAATACCTTCCACTTAGGAGTGTCTTAAAACAAAAGCCATACACTCGAGGGCAATGAATAGCTGTTTTCATCTCAATTTTGTTTTATGCTCTCCTTTGATCTAACATGAAAATCATTACAATTTATGAGATAAGGCAGCAGACAAGACCCCGAGGAGTTCTTTGTTATGTAACACTCCATCCAATTCATTATTTTGTGCCTCTCTCCCTCAAACAGCTTTCTGAAAGATCAAGTTAGTCAAAGCTACCGTGGGTTTTTAGCTTTGCTAAAATCCACCTGTATTACACGCTCAGTGAATTTCCACAGCTTTTGTTCCAGTCACTGACAGCACCTGTCATTTGCCTTTTTATGTCTTAAAAGCTGCTGGTGGCAGCATAATCAAAGATGTTGAGTAAAAAATATATATCCTGGAGCAGTGGCCTGAAAAAGGAGTCTGCTTGTGTTTTAGCAAAAACTCTGTGTGTCATAACCTGGGGTTTTATGTTTGGTGGGGTTTTTTTGTTTTTTGGTTTGGTTTTTTTTTTTTTTTGTGTGTGTCAACACTTTATAGCACAATCTGGTACCTGGATGAGTTAATAAAAGAAGTGTTGTTGAGGTAAAAAATGGAAATAAAAGTTTACCACTTGGGGTTTTGGTTTTGTTTTGTTTTTATTTTAATAGAAATGAGGGAAAATAATTGCTTTACCAATTGAGTATTATAGCCAGAACAAGAGGCAGCCATCTCTTTCAAAGTCTTTGTCAAAATTCTGGTGTTCAAGGACTGTTACTTGGATCTAAATCCTCAATAAAAGTTATAAAAGCACCAGGGATAAAGTCCCAGTGCTTCCTCTAAAGCAGGAAATCACAGCTCCCATGTCCCTGCTTTTTCATCTGGGAAAACAACTTTTTCACTCTTTTGACCTTCCATCCTGTAAAGAGAAATAAGCAATTCTTTTTGACTTTTTGAAGGAAAAAACTTGATATTTCATTCCTAAACTTTTATTTTATGGCTTTCTTCATGTAAATGGGGGCACCTTGCCCTTCTGGGGGAAGACTGGGGAATTTTAACCTGGATTTTGGCATCAACTACTGGTTCCCTTTGGAAGGAAATGCTTGTCTTTGGAGGGGGAATATTCAGTGAGGGAGCAGAGGCTGGAGTTAATGACTTGTCACATTCTGAGTGCTCCTGAGCAGGAGATGCTGGATTTGTGAGAGCCCCAAAAGCCTGTTATTTTCTGTAGTAACACCATTAAGCTGCCTGTCAGACACGGAGTGGACCATGGGCGACTCCAGGCTTCTTTTAGCTGGAATTGATGCACTTTTAAGAAATAAATCTTTGATGATATAATAGTTCCATGGGCTGCAGCCAAGGCCATGCAGTTTGCTGTGCATCTCCTGAGAGCAGCAGCCTCTGGTAATTAAATGTCAGGTATTCTGAAACCAGGGATGGTTTTTTCCCTCCCTCATTTGTCACCAGATCTTGGGACAGGAAGGTTCTTTGTGTTTTTATAAGCAAAGTAGATTTTATGATGGGATTTTGCTGGGAGATTTATTGTTTTCACTCAAAGGATTGCCTTTATTCTTCTCAAGAGCAATGATGAGATGCCAAAATTAAAGCTCTGCAGGATTCAGTGGGAATGGTTTCCTCTTCTGGGGCTCTCCTATCCCACCCCATCAAATCTGCAATAGAGGCAGAATTTGGCCATGTTCTCCTTCAGGAGCTGAAAGGTAGAAATGGGTATTTTTCAGCTCATGGAACCATGGAACGGTTTGGGTTGGGATGCACCTTAGAGCTCATCCCACTCCACCCTCTGCTGTGGGCAGGGGCACCTTCCACCAGCCCAGCTTGCTCCAAGCCCAGCGTGGCTTTGGACGCTTCCAGGGATGGGGCAGCCACAATTTCTCTTCCATTTTATGGGTTTATTTTATCAGCTGCGTTGGAAGGGCTGAGTGGAGCAGAGCCCTGGTTCTCAGCACATCAGGAGCAGCTGCCCCCTCCCAGGGCAGTCCATGAGCTCTGTGTGTTCCAAACCCAGGCTGGACCCCCACCCCCCAAGGCTCTGAATGTTTTATTTATGGCCTTATATACCTGCCTGGAGACAGGAGAAAGCTAAAACCCCAGCATTCCCAAAGAATTCCTCCACTCAGCCATTTGGAAACACAGAAATCCAGGGATGCGGAGCTTAATAAAATTAATGGGCTATAAAGTAGTGGTTTTCAGTCTATTCCAGCATGTTTTGATCCACAGGAGAACAGGTAACTCTGCAGCAAATTCATCACTGGCATTATGTTTTTCCTGTAGGTTTGGAGAGGTTTAAAAATTCCTTTTTAAGCCTGGCTCATCAAAGTCGAGCCTACTGGGGCTGGGGGGAGATGTCTGCCCATCTCAATGACATTCTTGGAGATGTTAATTTTTGCCACGTTATGCAGCACTCAGAATTTGTGAATCTTTTGCAACATTCATAAGGGACTATAGAACATTTCTAGGAAAAAAAAATTAAGAAGGAAAAGTAGGTTAGACTTGAAAGTTGTACAATATTCACAAAGGCTCTGAAAGATGCAAGCACCTGCACATTCCTAAACTGGCAGGAGATATGAGGGTTTTGTCCTGTCTAACAGAGTTAGCTTGAAAATAACTTGGGTTACATTAAATGTGAGCAAAAATATGGGCAAGAATAAAAATCATTTTGGTATCTCATTAAAAACAAAGCCAGCAATAACTTTTATTCATAGTCTCCTTAGACCTTTATTTTTTTTTTGTAGCTGGTGTTAAGTTTCAATGATTTTCTGTAAAAGATGCATGTAGGAATCTCAATAGGATAAGTTGTGCTTATAAGGACTTTGTTGTTCCCAGGTTTGTTTTTCCCTAGGATGAAGAAATAGAGAAATAGGGAAAAAATCCCAAAATTTATTTTAAATAAGAAAAATAGTTCTACTTCTCTAAGTCTTACTCTTCTCATTTCATGGTAAATACTTTCAAAGACAAACAGTGGGATCGCAGTGTTATTTAGGATTAGCAGAAAAGCTTAAATTTAGCTTAATTCCTTTGACACAGTGAAAGGTTTATCGGTGGTGCTATTAGGAAAAAAATTGTAGGAGGGTTGAGAGATTTTGGAAAATGTAACTCATGGCATGCTAATAAATGCATTATTTTCTATGCCAAATTTAAGTAATCTACCTCGTTCCATAAAGAAATATTTAATTTGAAAGCAGCATCATATGAACATCTTTTAAATGTCTTTCTTTGAACAACTGCAACCGAGCTGATACTGGGAGTGAAAACCAAAGAGATGGAAATGAAAAGTGTTCATTTAAAAAAAAAAAAAAGAGAAACCGGTTCATTTCTATACCTGCATTTCTTCCCCTTCATTTCAAAGGTAGGAACCCTCTAAGGAGAACAATTAAATATGAATAAGAATAAAGAAGGGCAAAGTTAATACGAAATATTAATTCTGACAATTCTGAAATTCAGAAAAATTCTGACAGTTCTACCTGAAAACCATCAGTCTCTTTCCAAACATGCCTATTGATGAGCCTGGGCTGCTGCTGGGCTGGAGCTCCTCATTCCCACAAGCCAGGAGAGTTTGCTGCAGGTGGATTTTTCCTTCCCTTGAATGAGCTCCCAGCTCAGGTGCACAAATCTCCCAACTCCTGCTTCTGAGGAGAGAGAAAAAACCCTGATTTGCCCCGAGATAAGTTCTCAGATCTTCAGAGCAGTGAATAATTGATGACAGCCCCGTGCTCAACTTGCAGTGGGAGCACAGCTGTGCCAAGGGAAGGAACTCCGGGTTTAACACACCGGGCCCGGGATGCAGAAAGAGAAATAAATGAATGTAAATTTAACTGTGGGAGTTCCCCTGTGTCCTGCAGGGAAAGGAGCTCCAGCCCAGGCTGAAGGACAGTCCTGCCCTCGTGGAAGGCAGCAGGCAGAGGTGAAGGTGCAGCTCAGGGACAGGGAAGGGCTGCAGAGGCGTCTTTGGCATGAGGAAGGATTCTCCAGTCCGTCCGCAGCTCAGCTGTGAACAATGCTTGGAATGACTGAGCACTCTCTACATCACACATTCCTCATGGAACCAGGGAGTTCTCAAGTCAGGGTGAACCCTAGGACAGACCTTGAGACCCTGTCCTTGTCTCCTCTTGCTGCTGTTTGATTGGAAACAGCAACATTTTGTTGCAGACATCTTTTTGTGAAAATCGTTTTCTTGGGATTTTTTCTTCCGGAGAAGCTGAGAGGCCTCAGGAACAAAATGTAACCAATGGTTATCTGCTGCTGTGGGATGCAACAGGTGCATCTGGGATCGGTCTCATGGGGTTGTTTCTAATTAATGGCCAATAACAGCCCAGCTGGCTCTGACAGAGAGCCGAGCCACAAACCTTTGTTATCATTCTTTTCTCTGCTATTCTTAGCTTAGCCAACCTTCTGAGATGAAACATTTTCCTTCTATTAATTTAGTATAGTTTTAATGTAATGTATATCATAAAATAATAAGTCAAGCCTTCTGAACATGGAGTCAATATTCTCGTCTCTTCCCTCGCCTGAAAACGCCTGTGAGCACCGTCACAACATTCCATCCCAAGTTCATCTTATTCCTTTATTCCCTGAAGACACCTTAGCCCTACTGAAGTAAAGGTGCAGTTTAGCTCCAAGGAGTTGGAAACCCAGCCTGAGAGTGGGAAAATAAAATTTCATCCCTCCAAGTGCCAACACGAGGACCAAGGCTCAAGGGAATGCAGTTTTGGCAATACTGCAGGCATTTCCAGTGCTTAGTGGAAGTTTCTCCCTACTGACCAATAACTCCAAGCAGAGAAATTCTCCTGCTAGCAGAGCGATCCTTCCCTGGCACCAGCCAGACCATTTGAAATGTGCTGCCTTCCACCGTATGCTCCCTCAGCAGAAAAATAAAGGGAAATATTTAAAACATTACGCTTAAAACCCGAGATCTTCCCTCCTTAATTTGGCAGTTTGCAAAACACGGCATTTGTGAGAATCTGGCACCGCAATTGTCAGAGCATCTCCATCAAGACAAGAGTGGAAAACAAACTCCCTGGCAGCAGCAGGCACAGCTGTGGCACCCACTCCCTCCCTCTCCTTCCTACCAGGGAGTGCTTTTTTTAGCCCAAACTGTTTGTGTGATTAGAGACGGGGAAAAATGTGAGATTAGCAATGACTTATAAAAAAAAAGAGAAGGCCGTTAAATGCAGTTCAGGCTTCTGCAAAATAACTCCTCACAAACTTGGCAGTTGCTCTTAAAAAAAAAAAAAAAAAAAAAAGAAAAATTAAAACTCAGCCACCTGCCATCTGGAAATAACTTACGATAATGACAAAAGAATGAAATGTATTAAAAAAAGAATTGTTTCTGCATGAAAAATTATTTTTTGGCCACTTCCACCTCCCCAAGGGCACTGCTGACAGCCTGGACCCTGCAGAGAGAGTTTAGTGCCACTTAATTCTGATTTTGGGTGTTCACCTGAGCTTCCCAGACCATCCCTCCAGTGCTGCAGGTCTTTAAGGGAGACTAAATTAAAAGCAGCACCACTGAAATAAGATTAGGTTGCTTATGGCTGCACAAGCACTTTGTGCATTGGGCCGCTAATTATAATGTTTCTTTTAATGCCATTTATTTGCATATCTTTGGGTGTATTATACAGCTTTGCAATTTCTTAGCAGGCATTTGGAAACTATTATCCATTATTACTTCCTTAAAATCACAGCACTTAAATCAGGTCACCCAGCTGTTTAGCATCTGATAACAAGATTAGAGGGATTGATTGTGCTCTCTGTAAGGCTGCAAATACCTATTAATCCAGGAGCCTTTGGACGTTCATCAAAATGATATTTTTCTTCTGAGAACGTTATAAACAGTTGAAAATACATCCATAATTTGCAATGGGTATTTTAGGCTCTAAGGTACATTATTCTTTTTGAATACTAATCTTTTTAGCTCTTGCTGTAATTATTATAACTTCACATAGTGGATAGTTAATACTTCAAGTTTCTGCTATTTAGTATGGTGGAGCTGTCCCCGTTTTCATTAATTCCATCAATCAAACTTAACTCTCCTCCACCTCTAAGAAGTAATTATAATTATTTTTATGACCATATATATGCTAATGCAAGAACTATTTCATGACATTTTAATTAATTCTCAAAATGCTTATGGACTCAACGCTGACATTGTCTTGGAATGAGTGGTGCAGAGAAAAAAGTCAAATTATAAAGTTATGGCTAATTGGAATAAAGCAGGAAATAGTGGCAAACACGATCAGAGCCATCTTGGTAATTCATTTACTTTTTAATTCTCTTTTGTGTAATTATAAATTTAAATGTTTTGCTTTCAAGGTAGTGTAAAACTACATTTTTGAAAACTTTGACACGTGGACATTTAACTTTTTTTTTTTTTACTTTTTTGCATCTTCTCTCTCCTTGATCTTTTCTTTGTTTTTTAATATTGTTGGTACGTTCTGGCTCCCAACCCCTGTCTTCAATGTAAGAAAACAAGTGAAGAAACTCTGAAAATGACAAAATGGTTTTGTGTAAATGGAAACTAATTAGCAAATAGAAACAACTCTGACTTTCAAAGGTATTTTAAGGCACATCAATGCCCAGAGCAGAACTTGCTGAAGTCAATTAAAAATGTGTTTGAAAACCAATTGGATATTTTGGATAAGAAAAAGAGCAGGAAGAAAGTTTCCAGGTTTTTGACTTGGCTTTGAATTTCTTTGCTTCACCTCTGAATCTCAGCCATAAGCAAAGAATAAAATAAAAATGTAATTTGATATTTTAGAGTCGTGACCCTCTGATGACACGGGAGTCATTTTGATGGTGCTGATTTATTGAGAAATTGGGTTTTTGGAGAGCTGCAGAGAGGTGGCAGGGGAAGGCACATTGTGGTGTTTGCTCCTCTGTACCCGGATGGAAATGCCCAAAATGAGAAAAATATCCCTGTCCTTGGTGGGGATGTTGGAATTGGTGATCTCTCCATCCATCCAACCCAAACCATTCTGAGATTTATAAAATTATAAAATTAGGCAAAAATCTGCGTCTTCAATCCCTTTTTGATTGAGCTGCCCCTGCCCCAGCCTGGGAAGTGCCTCCAGCCCTCCCAGCGCCCTTTGACTGCTCCAGGTGATGCCCACGGACCTGCTGAGTGAGCCAGTCCTTGCCTCGGGTTGGATTTCAACTCTTCAGATCCTGCTCCTTTCCCTGCCAGGCTCGAGCTCCCCTCCTGTGCTCTGAATCCCTGCAGCCTCCTCTGCCACACCAGCGAGGCAGCAGAGAAATCTGAGCCCTGGGAAGCTCCAGAGTCCGGGGATTCGGCAAATATTTGCTTTGTAACAGCAAACAAGGGTGAGCGTTGAAGATGTGAAATATGCGGCAGCCCTGGCCCAGGAGGTTTTCCAGGGAGGGATCCTGCAGAACCAGCAATGTCATTTCTTTTTCCGCTCATCATTAGCCATCCCTGTGTCAGCACACGCTGTGTTCCTTGGCCCTTTGCTGTCAGGCAAGCACCGAGGGCAAACACTCTGAGCTCAGCCATTTCTGGGGCACTGCACCTCTTGCTCTTACCCATGAAAAACCTAAAAAATATGTCAATTGTCAGAGTTTGGAGGAAGGCAGGAACAATCCAGATGTTTATTCCTGCAGGGCAGCTCAAAGGGGGCAGATTCTGGCCCGGCAGCGGTGGCACATCTGGTGGAACCCAAATTTTGTGTCTGTGCCAAATCTCCTCCCTCCCCGTGCAGCTCAAGCAGCTTTTCCTCATCATCCCTCTGATGGCACTCAGCACTGATGGTCTTTCCTGCAGAAATCAGAATTTTCCTGTTCCAGCCTCTCCGATCTGGTGCCTGCCAGGCCCAAGGAGATTCAGCAGCTGCTGCATCAGAGGAAACATCTGTAAAATTCCCAGGAGGGGCTGGTTTGCTTTGCTCAGGTGTGAGAGATAAGGATTCCACTTTTTTTGGTGTCCAAGTGGGAATGCTGCAGGTTGCAGCTCACCTCGGTTGTTCATTTCCCTTCTATTCTGTTTAAATTAATTCCTAATCTCTCCCCCTTCACACAATTTTGAGCTGCAATCAGCCCTGGACCCTTTTCCATGGGTGGTTTGTTGGGTCAGTGGGAGGATGTGAGCATTTCTTGGAAATTCTGCAATCATTTCTGCAATCTCCAGATTGAAATGAGTTCCATCACCCTGGACCTTGATCTTGAGGGGTTTTTGGTCAATAATTATTTCTAACCTAATGGAATTCCTGTAGGGAGAGTTAATTTCAAAAGTTTATAGTTGATGCCTGGATACAGACTGCTACATCACCTTCCAGGCCTTTCTCTGGGGTATTCAGTAATAATACCAATAATAATAGTAATAATAATAGTAAAAATAATAGTAATAATAATAGTAATAATAATAGTAATAATAGTTATTATTATTATTATTATTATTATTATTATTATTATTATTATTATTATTATTATTATTATTATTATTATTATTATTATTATTATTTCATCAAGCTTTCTGTTCTTTTATTTTCTAAGGACAATTAATTCTGAATTGTTGGGTTTTTTTGGTTTTCTGGGTTTTTTTCAAATCACAGTAGGTATAAACCTTGGTATTCCTCTAGTTCTCAGGTGCTGCTGTTTTTATTAAAAGAACCAGAAAAAAAAACACCCACTTGCTGCTTTTATTGACTGATACTTGGTAGGGTTTTATATGAAGGCAGCACAGAAAATAATGAACAGCAGATTTTCAGGTGAGCCTTTTGTGTGGGACTGCATGGTTTGTGTTTGAGCAGAGCAAAAATTTCCAGTGTTTTATCCAGAGCTGTGTCCAACCAAAGCAGAATCCTGTGATTCTGGCAATGAAATGTCATCTCAGTGAAGAAATCACTGGTTATATACAATATTTCTGTCTAAACAACCTCACAAAAACTACCCCAAAACACATGTTCCTTTTTTAACAGCAGTGGTCTAAAACGTGCAACATTTTAAGATAATTTCCGCAAAATCTGTGCTATTAAAAATG